>OY720425.1:47282203-48482203 GCA_963082815.1 Melanotus villosus
CCTTAAAATTTATACTTATTTCATTTGTATTTACTTCCTGCATGTTCTTATCTATATTTGGCTTTTTTAAGCTTTTCTATCATCTTCTTCAGGTGATTTGTCGTTCATAGTTCTTCATAGTGTTTACATTATTAGCTTAGTCGTCCTTAGCCTCCCTTCAGTTTCATTCTCTAACATTTCCACTGTGTACATTTCATTACTAACAACAATTAGTTTATTTTTTCTTATTGTAACTTTGTATTCATTCTGTATGGCTCCTTTAAAATGATTCCAGAGTACTTTGCTTTCTTGTAGTTTTTGTTTGGTATAATATTCTTCATCTACTCAATATTTTGTGTTTTTGATAACCGTTTTTTAAGATTTCAATAAATGCTGCTAATATTTGGCCTGTTTTTATTTGTTACATACTTTCATAATCTTGTTGAATAATGTAGTCATTCTGTACATTTATGTTCGCCCCTAATTTGCAATAAAATTACATGATCTTTCTCTCTCTTGTCTGCTTGTTTTCATTATACTATTCTATTTATACCATCGTAATCCAGGATTGATCCACGAGGATCTGCTCCATGTCGATTGATGATGATGATGATGATATAATAGTAGGTATTCGTTTTAATTCTCTCAGTTTGCACTATCTCATTCTGCTGATTCAGCCAATTTACCGTTCTCTCTTTTTATTATTGTATTTCTCTTTTTATTAATCTGGGTTATAAGATTATTTTACTGGATTTGAAAGATAATTAATGATTAATTGGTATTTATAAGTTTTCTTTGTTACTGAGATAAAATTTGATTTGTTTGATAATGTGAATTTAGTTATTTTAATAAAGTATGTAATATAAAATAAATAATATAGCTAAATGGATTGTTAATTTTATTATATAAAAATTGTAAATATTATTATTAATGTAAAGGGATTATTAGCGAAACAGGGTACTAGATAAGGGTGTTATAAATAAGGTTGTCAGGAATATGTAGTGATAATTTAATTGGAGCAAACCTGAACAACAAAAACAAATTCAAAAATAATAAACAAGTGGTGAATAGCTATTTATGGTAGAGGTGAATAAAGAGAAATTTTATCCATGAAAGGAAAAGTTTCTTTGACTGGATAAAATGTCTTTATTCAAGTGTAGCGTACAATATTTTTTCCAATTCCTACATTGAAATTTCTAAAAAACAGTTAATTATCAATTTATTGCTTATTTACGTAAATATTAATACTGCAGTAGTTTTTAAGCAATGCCTAGCAACCTAAATTTAAAGGCAGCATGATTTTTATTCCAAAACAAGTAGTTTAATCACGTTGTCAAGGAATGGGTGAAAAAAATATGTTTATAGCAACAGTGTTGTCATGGAAAGAGCAAATAAAATGTTTATAGCAACACTTTATCCACTATTCATATTAAAATGTTACTTTAAAAACTAGATTTGACACATTAAAATGCCACTTTATGTGTAGGAATTGGAAAAGATGAATAATTTTAGAAGTAAGGAGTAAAGAATCTTCCAGTTGCAATAAATACGTGAGAATATAATATTTTTCACGTTAAGCGAGATCAAGAATTTTTCTAAAATAGAATAAAACAGTGAAAGATGAGGAAAATAATAAGAGTAATTTGGTTTCACAACAAGAAAATAGTATCTTCAATTGAAGATAAAATTGAGCAGGAAGTAAAGCTCTGTGAAGTTGAATTGGATAAAGCTGGTTTACTACATAAAAATTGGATGCTTGGATATTTTGGATTAGAACAAATTATAAAGTAAATTCTGTCAGAGTAAGTAAATCTAATTTGAATTAAATTCTGATTCAAAAGCAACTCCAAGCATAGTTTTTGTAGGTTTCGTGTATATACGCCGCTTAAATAAAAACATACATATATTGGTATTTATTACAGTATAAGTTTGGCTGTGGCTTGTAATGAGAATTTATAAGTGATTTTAGTACACTTTTAGTTTACGTTTGTTATAAATAAATTGTAATGGTTTTTCAAATGTAAAAAGTAAGTAAATAAAATGAAAAAGAGCCAATAATTTTAGCTCATTTTAAATCTTTTTATAGTTAGCAGACTGTGTCAAGTGATTGCAAAATAAAATACAAAACTGTCAAATGGAAAAATAAAAATATTTATTTATTTAATAAGATGCCAGGATGGCGCACTGGTAAAGGGTCAGACTCTGCGTTTTACGTTAGTCATCGGTTCGAATCTCCCAATGCAGTCAGGAGGTCGATATCGAGCCCTGGTGACCATTCATCGTTGAGCACTTAATTACCGACGCTCTCGTCCAAATACAGGCCTAAGAGGTAGAGTATTTAAAACGGTGCACCGGCCACGTAGCTGGCAGAGACGGGTTGTGCATTTCACCCGTAGAAACCACATAGGTACACTAACGCACCAGCCTCGACACCGAAAGTTAAAAGAGGTTACAGATACATATTTATTTATACAATCAAATAATAACTTTTACTTAAAACATTTTTAAAAACCATCAAATTAATAACGAATGTCGTTTGTACCAAACATCATTTTCCACTTTGCACTTCAAAAGCCACGAGGTAAAGCGAATTCCTATGTTATGTATTATACATAGCTAAACAAATATGCATCTTTTACCTTAGCTGTTATTAAAAGTTTGTAATAAAGTAAGAAGAAATTCTGAAAATTATTTGATTTTGAAATGAAAAAAGTCTAAGTTCAGTTTTTAAATTTTTATTCCTTTGATTTTGCTGCAAAAATTTATTAAACTTCATAAAAATTAGTTTTTTTAAGAATTTACAGAATTACTAGAAAACACAAAATTACATGTTTTTTCAGTTAAGCAACGAAGTGTAATTCCTAACTTCTGCTTTTAATCGTTTTAATTCTTTAAGCAAGAAAAACCTATACGAAATTTTCTAATATCAAAATTTTTAAAACTAGGTCGATCAAATTAAAAATTAAAACCAACAATTAGTTAAAAAAGCGGCATGATTTAATCCACTCAGGAGTGAGCGAGTGAAGGAGTGCAAAGGAGAAACCTAAAATTCAGAAAATCAGTAGTTCCTCCTAGATATTTTGTAGAAAATCGGTCATCTTTTTCAAAAGTTTTCATATTTAAAAATTATGATCTTAAATTATGGCATTAAACGCCTTTCACTAATATACTTGCACAAAAGGAAAAACTGTTCATAATTTCTAAAAACAAAGAAAAATCATTACAAATATTTTTTTTAAATCTCAAAAGCTTTAAATTTTACTTTTAACTTCTAATCAAAACTTTTTGATTTTTTATCATAATAAAATTATTTTGGTTCAGACTCCAATTTTTGACAACAGTACCTATTTACCCTTTTAAATCGCGAAATGACTAAGATTAATTTCAATGGTAATTATTTTCACAAGAACCCACCACAAACTTCACCATACTGCTAATAATCCCCATTAACAATATCAATGCTGCAAATCGCAAAATCAAACATAAGAGGGTTCTAAGTTCCAATTCAATAGGGAAAGTCCCCATTTTGAACTTATACGTAGTAGCCAAATAAGCCAATATTCTAAAGAAGATTAGAAGCCGTATCCTCCCAGGTGATGCGATGGAGCGGATTTTATTGTCGGTATCCAGGCAGCTGTCAGTGAGAGATTATTATTACGAGAGTGTCGATTTTAGGGTCAACCGTATTCGTGAGGTTGAGAATATTGTGTGTGTGTCATGTAGGGAACAAGCAAAGTCGGCTACAAACACGTCGGATTAAAGTATTAGCGGTAAACGTGGTCAAACTACCATTAAGTAACAGCTTCATTTATCGTTCGGATCTCCCTTTTGAACGAATACATGTTCCCATAGCGAAAATAAATCGATAATATAATTTATTGTGACGCTTCATATTTTGTATAGTACTAAGGGAAAGGTTTCGTTGTAGGCCACTATACAAATTCACCTGTAGAATAAGTTAGCAAAAACAATTCAGGATTAATAGTATAATATGTAACAAGTTCGTAAACTGTATCATTGTGAAACGAATAATCGAATTCCAGCACGAGCCGTAGGCGAGTACTGAAAGCTCACGGCATACAGTCATACAAAAGTTGATTGCTCTTAGGTTTCACATTCGCCATGAGAGCTTTTACCTGACTTTGCCACTGCTTTGTATTTTTTTTTTTCAAATTTTTTTATATCGGTGGACTACTTTTTCGGTTTTTCAGCTGTCTCTTTACCTAAGTCCAACATCATTAGATTTTAGCCTCAACTTTTGGACTTTAGTAGGTTTGTATCCTACGTATAGCGTTGATGGCGTTCTCTTCATAGAACTTTAAAGCTGCTTTGCTGTAGTGGTAGGTAGCCAGATCAAGCCAAAACAGCACGGGATAAGTGGAAGTAACCGCTTCCTTAAACATTCTTCAATATAAATATTACTATTCATATTTCCGGTATTCATAAATCTTTAAAATTTTAAGTCACACTTGTATACATACAGCTTACTAAACTAAAGTTAGTTGGAAATTTGGTAACACAACCAATTTTAAATTGTACATTGTACAAGTACCTCTCCCTGATTTCTAGCAACATAAGTGGGTCGTGAAAAGTAAAGTTTAAACGTTTCACGGCCGATACGTTTGATCCTTCCTTACCGAGTTTCAGTTCAGTGCATTGTGAGGTTATTGTTTGGTCGATGCGCAAGCATTTTTAAAAATTTATATTTTTTGAAGGGGAAAACGGCGACCCAAATAAAAGGTATGCTAGATAGTGTCCTCGGCGAGTCTTCCCATTCATTTAAGACCGTACATTTATGGATTGCTAACTACGTTTCAGGCGTAACGCCAATGACTTTTTGCGCCGGTTCGTAACTGTCAATAAAACGTGGGTCCACCACTATACGCCAGAGTCGAAAGAACAATCAAAGCAATGGACAGCCAAAAACCTGCTTCAAGGAAGGCGAAAACAATAGCGTCCGCCAGTAAGGTCATGGCATCGGTTTTCTGGAATTCACAGGGTGTGATCTTTACTGACTACCTGGAAAAAGGGAGGACAATCACTGGAGAGTACTACGCAGGTTTGCTGCAAAATTTGAGCAAAGAAATCAAGAAAAAGCGATCGCACCTCACCAAAAAGATCCTCCTTCTTCTCAGCAAAATGCACCTGTTCACACGTCAACAGTTTCCATGACTAAAATCCATGAAGTCAGATTCGAATCCGCCCTACTTACCCGATGTAGCCCCGTCTGACTTCCATTTGTTCCCGAACTTCGAAAGATGGTTCGAAGGACAACGATTTTCCGATAGCAATGAAGGGGTTCATGTTGTGAACGGATTTTTTTTAATTAAATTATCCTCTTTTTTCTCCTGATCCAGCTTTTCTATTTATAGCAGACCTTTTCTTAAATTCACAGATCATATTTTGGATGATAGTTTTCGGAATACTAAGTAGTTTAGATAAATATTTGTGAGGCAATCCCGTATTAGAATGCTGAAGGTAAACCGATCATAGATAGAGGAATATGCAACGAATATTCATAGTGGGACAAATTAGCGAAATAATCATTAAATATAAAAGACAAATAAACGTGTGCCACATAAGACATAGAAAGATCTTTTGATAAAGTCGTAAGGAAAAGGAAGAAGTAAAGTACAAAAAGCCTATATAAAAACGCTTAAAAGCACAACAGGGTAAAAGCAGGGATGCATATTTAGCCATTGTTGTTGACTATGTACTATATCGTATAAAAAGAAAACAAAGAGCTACAACATAGCATAGCGGAAAATGAACACAGTGGAAATATCTGAACTATGGTATGCGGATATCATGATAATATTAGAAGAAAACGCAAAGGGTTTACAATACATTGAATGAGAAGCTAAGAAAAGTTAAGATGAAAATCATATAAAAATATGGTAGGTAGATATTGGCACTTACACACAGGGAGTGTGGCCAGCAATAGGGAAGGTTAAAGCCACCTAAGTTGCTTTTACATTTATTTTCCATGGCGCGACTCAGAAGAAATAATTTAAAAACGAAAGCTTCAGACTGAGATATTGGCAATGTAATTTATTGTAAATTTTGTAAATAGCAAATGTGTAAAGCATGGCCAATATCCTTCGCCATTTTTATTTTGTAACTATGAAAAACGTATAACCATTAATTCAATGAAATTATGTATATTAATTTTACTTCCAGCGAAACAAGTAAGCAACCGCCTAGCTGAAACCACAGACCGATCTTTAGATTATTATAAGGCATGAACTTTATATCCTTCATTACAATTTAATCAAACATTATCTTGGAATAATTAAACTAATCGCCAGGTATATTAACAATAATCACATAATTCGTAAGATGTCTTTATTAAGACAAGTAATGGAAGCGGTCCCTGAAGTAAGAAAGTAGAATAAATAAAACATTAAATCTCTCTTGCTTTCAGTATGCCCTTAATATAAATTACAATTATTTTAAGATCTGTTTTAACCTATAAAGATAGGTGTAAGAAAGACTTAATCTCTGAAACCCTTGATATTAATATTCTCCTATATGTATAAAGGCGCATTTGAACTATACCCTTTTGTTTATTTGATCTATTATTATTTTCAATGATAATCTGACCTAGAAAGACAGTGGGCCGTATTCTGATCTTATGTTTAAAGTTGTCTCTAACTAAAGTCGTGTTTAGCGTAAACATAAAACGATATAGCTTTATATAATTTTATATGTCTATAAGAGAGATACACGATGTTGCCATGGTAATTAAACATGACGTTAAATTTAAATATGAGATCAGAATACGGGCCATAATATTTCACAATTTCACACAAAATTTCGCAGTATGTGCTACCATATAGAATGATTCAAAAGTATTGTCATTAAATTAAATGAGTATGTGCTGACCTTAATAGAAGTACATTACAGGAAAAATCTAAAGCTTATCGCGATTTTTGTTTATTTTAAATTTTGTTACACACTTTTGAGAACCGCTGGCTATTTATGCATTTAAAGAGCCTGTGATAGAAATTTTACCTTGCAAAAGTAAATGATACATTACAACAATTATGTAATTTACATTTTTCACTTTCCTCTCACATTGTTTCAGGCTTGAGACTGGCAGTAAACAATTATTAGCATGTTTAAAATGTGATATTAGAAAAAATTGTTGTAATAAAGAGGAACAGGACTTACAGAAGATGTTCAGATGTTCCTTCATTAACATCTACACAAACACAAACTGTCTTTTTTAGGAGCTGCTGCAGCATTCTGAAGCGCTTCTCCGAAAATTAAAATAACGTCAGTTAATTCGATAAAGGTTAGGCTGACCTTCCGCTAAAACGTTTGGAGAATACCAAGAAATATACTGACCTACGTAGAATGTTACGTAGGTCAGTATATCGACTTTATTTAATAAATTTTTATTCCAGTGACCCCAAACCAATTTTTATATTGATCTTTCTAGCTTTTTTCTGAGCTTACCGTTGACTTGCGACACATGGCCATTTGCCAACAATTTGCATAAAGCTGACAGGTAATGCTAACCTTTAAATACAATTTGATAGTTCTACTCAATTCTACTGTATCAATCTAAAGCATGTTATAAACTGCAGTAATTTAATGTTGAAGTATTTTAGGTTATAAGTTAACATTGACGGAATAATACAGTGGTATCGATGCAATGCATAATTTGACATTTCCAATGCATTATTATTGGCTCATTTACCAAGAGTTTTTGGGAAAACTTGGCGGTTCACTCCTAAAAAATTAATATAAAATGATGTCCAATGATAATCAACTATAATTTATATACTGATAATATTAAGAGGAAACGCAAAGGGTTTACAATACATTAAATGAGAAGTTAAGAAAAGTTAAGATGAAAATCATATAAAAGTATGGTAGCTAGATATTGTCACTTACGCTCCTCGAGGGAGTGTGGGCAGCAATAGGGAGGGTTAAGGCCATCTAAATCGCTTTCATACCCGGTTGTCTCGCATGCTATGCGTACAGAATGGTGTGGTACGCGCCATGCCTTCGACAACCGCCTGCCTTCCGTACTCCACACACTGTGTATAGGTTCCCAATTATTTTCAGTAGCTGAATAGGTCACCCGCCGAACATCCGACTGGCATTTGACCCGAGACCGTCCGCGCTGTAGTAGAATGCCTTAACCACTCAGCCACCCCGGCGACAGTCAGGATATGTTGTTTAAATTATTGTATCAGCATTTTTAAAATGTCTTGTTTTAACTTCTTAAAAATGTGGACTCTTCCATGATTAAAATGAATACTTTCAAGTTAAAACTCATTTATACGCTAGACGCAATTTTTCATAAGTTAATAAATACGTTTCTTTATCTATTGAGTGAAAATACAAATATATAAATTCGAAGGTTCAAATTAAATTTTTACACCTTTTTGTGTGGTTATTTGGCCGCCAATTTCTGAAAACTTAATTACTAAACCACTAAATATAACGTAACGTTTCCAAAAATATCTAAAAGCTGAATAAAACAAAAAGATATAAGAATCTTTCATACAGACAGAAAATAGAAAATGTTCTTAATATGAACATCTATTTAACTTTGGTTTCGTGACTACGCCAGCATTGAAGTCACCGTACTAATCGTGTCATTTTCAATAATATACGTAAAAGCATTCTTGTAGAAACCGCTTTTATTTCTCTTAGCTTTCATTTGTATTTAATTCAAGATGCGGAAGAACAAAATACAATAATTTTGTAAACAATAATTATACAAAATAGAAGAAATTAAAGCAGTCAATAGAATAGCCTTGATTTAAACTGAACAATCTACAGTACAACAGTAATTATTTCCTAAAATAGAATGTCCAAAATATTCATAATGTAATTTAAAACATTTTTCAACTAACAATGAGGTGTTTTTAAATGTATTAATCTTATTTTTGAGGAAATTCCAGACTTTTTTATAACAAACCAAAGGTTTAATTTAAATTAAAAAATTATTTTAATACTATATTAAAAGGAGGACAGCCAGCGCAGTCAAGCTAGCGTTGCGCTAGTCGAGATTTTCAACAACATCTAGCAGCAACCCCTATGTCATTGGCAGTTATCGTTTTCAAATAAACTCTTCTTTCTTGCGTAAAGAATTTTTGCTTCTACGATTTTTCAAAAGTCGAGTGGAATTGAGCAAAGAGCCTGCATTAAATTTTGTTTTCGCAACGGAATTTCTACTACAAAAACGTTGAAAATGCTGCAAAATGCTTTTGGTGACGATACTCTATCAAACACAAGAGTTTTTGAGTGGTACAGGATGTTCAAGGAAGACAGTGAACGCGTTGAATATGAACCACGCGCTGGTAAACCATCCACTTCAACTGATGAATACGTCGCTACAGTCAAAGATTTGATACTCAAAGATCGTTGTTTAAAAACTAGGAATATTCCAGTATCAGTTGGATCTTGTCAAGGAATTTTAAAAGATCGTTTGGGCTTGCGACGCGTCGCTTCTGAAGTCGTTGAGAAAACGTTAAACTTTTTCCAAAAAAAAACAACGTGTTAAAGTGGCTGAGGAGAAGCTTCCTCAAGACGAATCCTTCTTGGAGCGCATTATTATAGGTGATAAGTAGAATAGCAGCACTTGGGCGGCCATTTTGTTTTTAATTAGGTCAATCAATTTAATCGATTGCGCAATCAAGGTCGAATTAATGGGATTAGCGGTTTAATTAGATCAATTCGCGGTTCAATTCGCGGAATTTTAGATCGATTTAATTGGATTAACGGTTTAATTAGGTCATTTCGCGGAATTTTAGGTCGATTTAATGGGATTAGCGGTTTAATTAGATCAATTCGCGGTTTAATTAGGTCAATTAAAAGTTCGATTAAAATCTCGATTAAAATCGGCGGTTTAATTAGGTCGATTAAAAGTTCGATTAAAATCTCGATTAAAAACGGCGGCCATCTTGGATTTAATCAAATTAATCAATCAAATTTAATTAGATCGAATAAAAGTTGGATTAAAATTTCGATTAAAAGCGGCGGCCATCTTGGAATTAAATCAAGACTAGACCAATCAGGTTAGCGGTTATCAATCTATCTCACTCTCACACTGTACAAATGGGGCGTGACCAGGAACCGGCGGGGGCTGCGTCTGAGAGCAATAAGTGTCATATTGAATTAATCTTTAATCAAAGTTATCAATTTAACCTGGTGTACGGCGGATTCGGTATCAATCCGCTGATTAAATAAATATGCATAATGTATCACGAAAAAGCACGGTAGATCAATCAGCGGTTTATCCCAAAAAACTAAAAAAAGAAACGCAGGTCTTGACTTGTCTGTTTACACCTGTCAATCAAAGCTTAAAATTTCGTAAATGACGTCAGGGAATATTGCGAACAATAGCTACCTTTCATCGTCCTACGAAATGTTTTTAATTCGGGCTGAAAAGTTTAAAAGGATATATCATTTGTAAACACAAAAGAAATACAGCTATAAAATTATTCATTTTATTTGCAAAATCGCGCTCACTCCAAAAAGGCAGAGGATTGACAATTTATGAAGTTAAATATTAATCAGAATATAATTAAAATGTTGAATAATATGATAACAATGCTTTTTTAAGTAATAAACGTGTTTTCATAATAAAATAAAAATAAGTCATAAGTGTGGCAGAGTTCCATATCCAGTAGGAAGTGTAATGTGGTCCACCTGGAGCCGCATCATATCTCGTGCAAAGAAATTTTCGTTACTTTGAAGCTTGAGCGCCGACATCCCGACTCGACCCTGAGGCATGGCGACGGTTTTAACATATTGAATGTTAGTGCATTCTGTAAAGTAAAGGTAATTTTTTAACATATACATATAATTAAGAAGAAACATATTTTTAAGAACTTTACGATATTTCCTATAAATTAAATACAGTAAGTCATCAGCATTTTGGTAACGTGTTTATTATCAATAGTTTTTTTCCCACGCTAAAATGATAAAACAGAATTTCGAATAAAAGAACGCTTAGGGAAATTCGATTTTTAAAATAAAAATTTAAAACATGATTTTAGATAATTTTTTTGAATAAAAGTATACGGTATTCCGTGAGGGCTTAATATCAATTGTTTCTTAATTTTTCTTTGTGGAGATTAATATCAAGAATTTGCCGTTATTAAAAATATTAGAAGTATGAGAAGGGGAATTAAATAGACTAAATCGAGATTAGCGATAAAATCTACGGCACTTCTCGTATATTCGATATTATTTTCGGTTTATTCCTGGTAAACCTTCAATTTATACCTAATATTTGTTATTATAAAAAATATAAATTAATTTCTGAATATAAAATTGAAGATATGGACCAAATCTAAGTTATTATTATTTCTTTCACTTATTTAATATTTAATTATGTATTTTCATTTTTAGATATATTTTATTCCCACTGACGAAGAACTTTAACGTTCGAAACGTTTGAAAAATATAAAATTTTTTCAAAAGAAATAAAACCTTTTTTATTTCTGAATAATTGGACTACAATGATCTCTTCCACTTTTGTATAAATTAATTTCATTATAAACTTACTCTTTTTTAATGTAGATTCCCCTAAAGTAATTGGAAGATGTAGCCCTCGCTCTACGAGATATGTTCATATAAAGTGCGAACTTCCGGTTTATCGTTGGTAACGTCTTCTAATAACATCTTAAGACAAACTGTGTAATCAGCCTTAAGAATATCTACTAGCGTTAAGAAACCCATATTTGAACAAATTTAGTACGCCAGAAATTGATAGATTCGTAAAGTCCACCTTGAATGTTTTAACACTAAAACCACTAAAAAGTATGCCAAGCGAAGGCAACACAGGGACGTTTTCTGACTAGCTAGTTCGACATCCCAACTATATACGCACGGGTGTTTTGTTAAGAATGAGTCAAACCCATTGTCATTACTATTATCTTTCCCATTGTCTTGTTTCGGTAAGTTTCAACTTGTAGCTTTCCTGTATTTTACAAAAAAATGCAATAAACATCTGCAAACCTCAGCTAAAACCTTTCACACGGTACAAGTTTGACCTTCAGAATTCAAATTTAAGTACAACTTATTTTACAAATTTAAAACAAAAAGCCATTATTATCTTTTAGCATTAAAAATAAAACTGTTTTTCTAAAAATCTTGCGACCAAGAGAAAGCATACATTTAAAAATTTAAATCTGTTATTGTCGACGTAAAAATATTTTATAAAACAAAAACTGTGAGTACGTTATTTTAATAAATTTTGAATAAAAGAACGTTTTGTAAATTTTAAATTAATCGTGCTGTTAAACCCGACTATCATTTTCTGCTGGTAATGTTTGTCTCAAAAAATATCATTTGTAAACACAAAATAATTAATTAATGATTTTCTTCCACGTAAATTAATTTGCCTTTTAAGGAATTCAGATATTCAAGAAAAATAACTGCCTAACATATTTAGCTTTTAAAAATTCCACGTTATTGTAAAGAGTCCGTTTAAAAATTCAACGTTGTGAAGACAGAAAAACATATTCGACGCAATACTAATTTGGAAGTGTTATTCTTTTAATAACTATGAAAAATATTATCTGTAAACGCAAAAGAAATACATCTATAAAATTATTCATTTATCGACAAAATAATAAATAAATTAGTACTTTTACTGACATGGAGGTATCGCTAATTATTATAACATCGGACTGTAAAAAATTAATAACCAGAGAAACCTTGTAGAGATAATCCCAAAATAGCTAACACTGAAATTTAGGACTTCTTTCACGCTAATAAAGTAAAGGACGTCTTTTACTCTAATAAAGTTAAAAACTCTAATAGCTTTCTCTTCTGCTAAAAACTCTAATAGCTGCTTTCTCATCTGCATCGTCTAAAACGGAACGTTCATGGTTTTGTTTCAAAGACAATTGTCAAATAATCTTGAGAAAATATGATGCTATAACATTTTGAATTCTACACTACTTTGCAGACGGTAAAATCTGTTCTCGTTTGTGAAAATGGAGCACGGATTTTATCTAACTCTCTTAAGCAACAGTTCAATGAAATATTTACCCAAAAACACTTCATCCTGTTCTACCTCTTAGAATACACGGTAAATTGTTTTCAAGCAAATAATCAGGTAAGTTGTGTTTTTATAAACGTACACTAAAAGTTATTGTAGGCTAAATTTTACCGATGACTAATTATCATTTAAAATTTTTAAATATGAAATACTTTGAAGCTGCCAGTCAACACGATCATATTACCTGCTATGTCTTTAATAATTCTTGAAGTTTAAATTTACTCTTTTGCAGGACTAGGGTCTGTTTTATTATTCCCTGATAAAGTTAAATTCCATATATCTACAATTGAACCAGCAAAAGGTACGAAGATACAAATGTTCCTAAAAACCATTCCGTTAATTAAAACAAGCAAGAACGACCGGCCAGGCGAAACTTGCTAACAAGTTTTTCAAAAATTTAGTAGTAAAATATTTTATGGAATGACTTTTAAAGAAAGTATTTAGCTTGTGTTCACTTATAACCTGTAAAATAAGTGATTTCATTCTTCAGAAATTTTTAAAATTATAAAATTAATTCACCTAAAATGTATTCGTTTTTTATAATCTGATATATAAATATCTACAATCACAGCGGAAATAAAAAATCGTTAAACACGTGCAACCATCTTATTTTAGTATTCATAATAGCATTGGATTTATTTTCAGTCGAAAAGACTTCACACACTTTAAAAAAAAAATAATCGCATGATTCACAGAAACCTTGAAGAACTAATCGCAAAAAATAATAAATGTTTAGCTTTAAGCTAAATATATACCAAAACAAAATGCCTGTACTAATAACATTGAACAATAGGTACAACATGACTCATTGTTCTTGAGTCCCTTACTACAAAATAGTTTAAATCTAGATCGGATGGTGGTACAATCGTACACTTGATGATGCCCTCTACAGAATTAAGATCAATCTGTTCACATTTATCCCGACCCACATGAATTTTAGGATGCCCTATGGGGTATTTCCCATACTTATTAAAATTTAAAAGAAAAAACTAAATTCTATCTGATTCATAATTATTTTAAAATAAATTTTGGCTTTAATGTAATTCTTTGCTTCAAATCAACTTCGAGCGTTGGATAAAAAATTAAAAAGAAATAAACTAAATTGCATCTGCTTCATAATTATTTTAAATAAATTTTGAGCTTTAATGTAATTCCTTGCTTCAAATCAACTTCGAATGTTTGAAGACTTTTAAAATGAAGATCAATAAAAAATATTGAATAAAACATATTTTTGAAAACCTTAAACAAGATTAAGTTTGAAATAAACAAAAGAATATTTTTAAAATATTGAAAACGTAATAAAATTAAATTAAAAAAATATTAAAAGAAAAAAACAAAATGAATTAAATTATAAAATAACTTTTTTAATAATTAATGTAAACCATTATCTTTAACTTTGTCACCTCTGCTAACATTTTTGAATTCCTGTATTACAAAGTGCAATTAAAATGTAAGATATTACGAAGACCTTTTCGTATTTTAGAAAAAAAAAAAACAGTTTACGCTTATTTAAGAAAATCAAATATTTAAGAAAAAATAATCTTGAAAAGCTTGAATGAAGTTAAATTTGAAATAAAGAAAAACATTTCAAGAAATTGAAAAACTTTTAAAATGAAAATCAATAACAAATATTTAATAAAACATGTTTCTGAAAACCGTAAACAAAATTAAATGTGAAATAAATAAGAGTATTTTAAAAATATTGAAAAGTTTGAATGAAAATAAATCTGAGATAAAGAACAAACATTTTAAGAATTTGAAAACTCTTAAAATGAAAATCAGTAAAACATATTTCTGTAAAATTTTTAGTATACATTTTATAATATCTACCTATCTATTATAGATATGTTGTTCAGGTCCTTGAACGGAGGTGAGCAGCTCATGCCTCGATGCATCCAGCGACTGTTGGGAAACCCCTGGTAGGTCTACCCCAAACGCGAAAGACTGAAAATATTTTAAAAAAATTTTAATTCGATATACAGACAAACTGAATTGAAACTTCAATTTCTTAAACTGGAGATATACGTAAAAGCTGAGTATGAAAAAGTTACTTACACCCAAGTACTCGCTGTACTCCCAGCAGTTCTGTAATATGCCGGTGAAGTTTTGCGAAAAACTGCGAATCAGATGCATCTAAAACAGCACCCTCGTGCATTAGTTTGGTTTCACACTGCTCTTCACCAATTATAGTAATTCGCGTGCGGTCGACACTGCTCACACTTGTGAATGCGTACTGTAGCACGTCGAAGAAGACAACGGTCGATATGGTGAACCCGACAAGCACTTTGGAGACTTTAAAAAACATTAGTCATTACCCTGGTCACTCAAAACAGTTAATCATCGTAAATACTTCCGGACGTTTTGCATACTGTAAATTCTTAACAGCTGCAGTCATCAAAAAGGACGCCAAAGTCTTGTTAGTCCTGAAATTTGTAAGGACTTAAATTTGAAAAATAAAAGAATATTTAAATTATAAAATAACTTTTTTAAATGATATTTAATATAAAATAATTCTGAAACGCTTAAATGGAAACCATTCACGTGCTGTAGTCTCGACATATATCTTCTTCTCGTCTATAATTAATGAAAATCATTATCTTTAACTTTGGCAGCTCTGCTAACATTTCTGAATTCCTGTGTTACAAAGTTTTCTAAATTTGTTAATGCTGGCAAATTTTAAATTAATATTCTATTTTAGTATAAACTCTCGAATGTTTTACAAAAATTTAAAAAGAAAAAACTAAATTGTATTTTACTTCATAATTATATTAAGTACTAATTTTGAAATAAAAAAGTAATAAACTTGTTTAACATTCTGGTATGAGTAAAGATGTAGCGAGTTCAGATTACAATTTATTATTTACAGGTAAGTTGAGCAATATGGTTTTTAGGGATTATTGAAATTTCTATCTTATTTATTTAATATGCTACAAAAGGTGAATTATTTTGCTGAAAAAGAAATCAATACCAAAGCTAGATGATTATCAATTTGAACTTGTCAGATTCTAATATTGAAAAATTGTTTGGAATACCAGACGATGCAATTTATTATAAAACCAAATCAGGAATTAATATTCAAAATAAGTAAATTGATAGACACAAGTGATTTGTGTGTGCCTATATTCAAATTTTGTAAAAGGACCAATATTTAGATTTGTAGTAAATTCGTTGCCTAGGGTACTTACATAAAATCAGCTAGTGTTATCCTTTTTATAGATACATAATATTGAACTGTTTGATAAATTAACTCTTACCTTTGAAGGAGCAGTACGTAGGTGAAAATGTAAATAACGTTAGCGTTTTGATTGATTTCAATAAATTTGATGATCTGAGTCACGTATTGGGATATATGGTTTCAGGGCAGCCGAATTCATTGACACAAGCGGTTTTGGCAAAAAATCACCTTAATCACAAGTTATTGTGCTGGTACATTGTCTCACGCACCATAGGGATTTCAATGTAAAATGGATTTGAAAGACTTTGAATTCAAAGAAAGGGTAAAGAATCTACAAGAATTTAAAATTGAAATTAAAGAGTAAATCAAATGATCGTATTATAGTTTATTATGATAAAGCTGGACGATTATCAATAATAAATTGAGAAATTAAACAACACTTTCAAAACTTACCTCAAAGCGTACTCGGGCAAATACCAAACTACAGCGGCCCCCGTCAAGACTTTAACTAAACTCAGTCTAGGATTTCATCCCCACCTTGAAAATTCAACTTCTTTTATTTTCAAGTTATTTGTTAATCAGCTGTTCAGATTTTAATACCCGATTCCAATCAAATCAATTTAATTAGTCCAGTCAATTTAATTAGTCCAGTCATTTTAATCTAGGGTAGGCTAGCTTAACATGTTACGTAAATAAACTATTAAAATAGGTAAATTCAAATCTTGACCATTTGTTACAGGTATGAAGACATTTCAGGTTAGGCTAGGTTAGGTTAGCTTATTTCAAGTTAGACTAGGTTAGCTCATTTCAATCTAAGCTAGGTTAGGTTAGGTTAGCTTATTTCAAGTTAGGTTAGGTTAGTGCATTTCAATCAAAGTTAGGTTAGGTTAGGTTAGCTTATTTCAAGCTAGGTTAGGTTAGATCATTTTAATCTAGGGTAGGTTAGTTTTTAACTATTTAAACTAACCTACCCTAGATTAAAATGATCTAACCTAACCTAGCTTGAAATAAGCTAACCTAACCTAACCTAACTTTGATTGAAATGCACTAACCTAACCTAACTTGAAATAAGCTAACCTAACCTAACCTAGCTTAGATTGAAATGAGCTAACCTAGTCTAACTTGAAATAAGCTAACCTAACCTAGCCTAACCTGAAATGTCTTCATACCTGTAACAAATGGTCAAGATTTGAATTTACCTATTTTAATAGTTTATTTACGTAACATGTTAAGCTAGCCTACCCTAGATTAAAATGACTGGACTAATTAAATTGACTGGACTAATTAAATTGATTTGATTGGAATCGGGTATTAAAATCTGAACAGCTGATTAACAAATAACTTGAAAATAAAAGAAGTTGAATTTTCAAGGTGGGGATGAAATCCTAGACTGAGTTTAGTTAAAGTCTTGACGGGGGCCGCTGTAGTTTGGTATTTGCCCGAGTACGCTTTGAGGTAAGTTTTGAAAGTGTTGTTTAATTTCTCAATTTATTATTGATAATCGTCCAGCTTTATCATAATAAACTATAATACGATCATTTGATTTACTCTTTAATTTCAATTTTAAATTCTTGTAGATTCTTTACCCTTTCTTTGAATTCAAAGTCTTTCAAATCCATTTTACATTGAAATCCCTATGGTGCGTGAGACAATGTACCAGCACAATAACTTGTGATTAAGGTGATTTTTTGCCAAAACCGCTTGTGTCAATGAATTCGGCTGCCCTGAAACCATATATCCCAATACGTGACTCAGATCATCAAATTTATTGAAATCAATCAAAACGCTAACGTTATTTACATTTTCACCTACGTACTGCTCCTTCAAAGGTAAGAGTTAATTTATCAAACAGTTCAATATTATGTATCTATAAAAAGGATAACACTAGCTGATTTTATGTAAGTACCCTAGGCAACGAATTTACTACAAATCTAAATATTGGTCCTTTTACAAAATTTGAATATAGGCACACACAAATCACTTGTGTCTATCAATTTACTTATTTTGAATATTAATTCCTGATTTGGTTTTATAATAAATTGCATCGTCTGGTATTCCAAACAATTTTTCAATATTAGAATCTGACAAGTTCAAATTGATAATCATCTAGCTTTGGTATTGATTTCTTTTTCAGCAAAATAATTCACCTTTTGTAGCATATTAAATAAATAAGATAGAAATTTCAATAATCCCTAAAAACCATATTGCTCAACTTACCTGTAAATAATAAATTGTAATCTGAACTCGCTACATCTTTACTCATACCAGAATGTTAAACAAGTTTATTACTTTTTTATTTCAAAATTAGTACTTAATATAATTATGAAGTAAAATACAATTTAGTTTTTTCTTTTTAAATTTTTGTAAAACATTCGAGAGTTTATACTAAAATAGAATATTAATTTAAAATTTGCCAGCATTAACAAATTTAGAAAACTTTGTAACACAGGAATTCAGAAATGTTAGCAGAGCTGCCAAAGTTAAAGATAATGATTTTCATTAATTATAGACGAGAAGAAGATATATGTCGAGACTACAGCACGTGAATGGTTTCCATTTAAGCGTTTCAGAATTATTTTATATTAAATATCATTTAAAAAAGTTATTTTATAATTTAAATATTCTTTTATTTTTCAAATTTAAGTCCTTACAAATTTCAGGACTAACAAGACTTTGGCGTCCTTTTTGATGACTGCAGCTGTTAAGAATTTACAGTATGCAAAACGTCCGGAAGTATTTACGATGATTAACTGTTTTGAGTGACCAGGGTAATGACTAATGTTTTTTAAAGTCTCCAAAGTGCTTGTCGGGTTCACCATATCGACCGTTGTCTTCTTCGACGTGCTACAGTACGCATTCACAAGTGTGAGCAGTGTCGACCGCACGCGAATTACTATAATTGGTGAAGAGCAGTGTGAAACCAAACTAATGCACGAGGGTGCTGTTTTAGATGCATCTGATTCGCAGTTTTTCGCAAAACTTCACCGGCATATTACAGAACTGCTGGGAGTACAGCGAGTACTTGGGTGTAAGTAACTTTTTCATACTCAGCTTTTACGTATATCTCCAGTTTAAGAAATTGAAGTTTCAATTCAGTTTGTCTGTATATCGAATTAAAATTTTTTTAAAATATTTTCAGTCTTTCGCGTTTGGGGTAGACCTACCAGGGGTTTCCCAACAGTCGCTGGATGCATCGAGGCATGAGCTGCTCACCTCCGTTCAAGGACCTGAACAACATATCTATAATAGATAGGTAGATATTATAAAATGTATACTAAAAATTTTACAGAAATATGTTTTACTGATTTTCATTTTAAGAGTTTTCAAATTCTTAAAATGTTTGTTCTTTATCTCAGATTTATTTTCATTCAAACTTTTCAATATTTTTAAAATACTCTTATTTATTTCACATTTAATTTTGTTTACGGTTTTCAGAAACATGTTTTATTAAATATTTGTTATTGATTTTCATTTTAAAAGTTTTTCAATTTCTTGAAATGTTTTTCTTTATTTCAAATTTAACTTCATTCAAGCTTTTCAAGATTATTTTTTCTTAAATATTTGATTTTCTTAAATAAGCGTAAACTGTTTTTTTTTTTTCTAAAATACGAAAAGGTCTTCGTAATATCTTACATTTTAATTGCACTTTGTAATACAGGAATTCAAAAATGTTAGCAGAGGTGACAAAGTTAAAGATAATGGTTTACATTAATTATTAAAAAAGTTATTTTATAATTTAATTCATTTTGTTTTTTTCTTTTAATATTTTTTTAATTTAATTTTATTACGTTTTCAATATTTTAAAAATATTCTTTTGTTTATTTCAAACTTAATCTTGTTTAAGGTTTTCAAAAATATGTTTTATTCAATATTTTTTATTGATCTTCATTTTAAAAGTCTTCAAACATTCGAAGTTGATTTGAAGCAAGGAATTACATTAAAGCTCAAAATTTATTTAAAATAATTATGAAGCAGATGCAATTTAGTTTATTTCTTTTTAATTTTTTATCCAACGCTCGAAGTTGATTTGAAGCAAAGAATTACATTAAAGCCAAAATTTATTTTAAAATAATTATGAATCAGATAGAATTTAGTTTTTTCTTTTAAATTTTAATAAGTATGGGAAATACCCCATAGGGCATCCTAAAATTCATGTGGGTCGGGATAAATGTGAACAGATTGATCTTAATTCTGTAGAGGGCATCATCAAGTGTACGATTGTACCACCATCCGATCTAGATTTAAACTATTTTGTAGTAAGGGACTCAAGAACAATGAGTCATGTTGTACCTATTGTTCAATGTTATTAGTACAGGCATTTTGTTTTGGTATATATTTAGCTTAAAGCTAAACATTTATTATTTTTTGCGATTAGTTCTTCAAGGTTTCTGTGAATCATGCGATTATTTTTTTTTTAAAGTGTGTGAAGTCTTTTCGACTGAAAATAAATCCAATGCTATTATGAATACTAAAATAAGATGGTTGCACGTGTTTAACGATTTTTTATTTCCGCTGTGATTGTAGATATTTATATATCAGATTATAAAAAACGAATACATTTTAGGTGAATTAATTTTATAATTTTAAAAATTTCTGAAGAATGAAATCACTTATTTTACAGGTTATAAGTGAACACAAGCTAAATACTTTCTTTAAAAGTCATTCCATAAAATATTTTACTACTAAATTTTTGAAAAACTTGTTAGCAAGTTTCGCCTGGCCGGTCGTTCTTGCTTGTTTTAATTAACGGAATGGTTTTTAGGAACATTTGTATCTTCGTACCTTTTGCTGGTTCAATTGTAGATATATGGAATTTAACTTTATCAGGGAATAATAAAACAGACCCTAGTCCTGCAAAAGAGTAAATTTAAACTTCAAGAATTATTAAAGACATAGCAGGTAATATGATCGTGTTGACTGGCAGCTTCAAAGTATTTCATATTTAAAAATTTTAAATGATAATTAGTCATCGGTAAAATTTAGCCTACAATAACTTTTAGTGTACGTTTATAAAAACACAACTTACCTGATTATTTGCTTGAAAACAATTTACCGTGTATTCTAAGAGGTAGAACAGGATGAAGTGTTTTTGGGTAAATATTTCATTGAACTGTTGCTTAAGAGAGTTAGATAAAATCCGTGCTCCATTTTCACAAACGAGAACAGATTTTACCGTCTGCAAAGTAGTGTAGAATTCAAAATGTTATAGCATCATATTTTCTCAAGATTATTTGACAATTGTCTTTGAAACAAAACCATGAACGTTCCGTTTTAGACGATGCAGATGAGAAAGCAGCTATTAGAGTTTTTAGCAGAAGAGAAAGCTATTAGAGTTTTTAACTTTATTAGAGTAAAAGACGTCCTTTACTTTATTAGCGTGAAAGAAGTCCTAAATTTCAGTGTTAGCTATTTTGGGATTATCTCTACAAGGTTTCTCTGGTTATTAATTTTTTACAGTCCGATGTTATAATAATTAGCGATACCTCCATGTCAGTAAAAGTACTAATTTATTTATTATTTTGTCGATAAATGAATAATTTTATAGATGTATTTCTTTTGCGTTTACAGATAATATTTTTCATAGTTATTAAAAGAATAACACTTCCAAATTAGTATTGCGTCGAATATGTTTTTCTGTCTTCACAACGTTGAATTTTTAAACGGACTCTTTACAATAACGTGGAATTTTTAAAAGCTAAATATGTTAGGCAGTTATTTTTCTTGAATATCTGAATTCCTTAAAAGGCAAATTAATTTACGTGGAAGAAAATCATTAATTAATTATTTTGTGTTTACAAATGATATTTTTTGAGACAAACATTACCAGCAGAAAATGATAGTCGGGTTTAACAGCACGATTAATTTAAAATTTACAAAACGTTCTTTTATTCAAAATTTATTAAAATAACGTACTCACAGTTTTTGTTTTATAAAATATTTTTACGTCGACAATAACAGATTTAAATTTTTAAATGTATGCTTTCTCTTGGTCGCAAGATTTTTAGAAAAACAGTTTTATTTTTAATGCTAAAAGATAATAATGGCTTTTTGTTTTAAATTTGTAAAATAAGTTGTACTTAAATTTGAATTCTGAAGGTCAAACTTGTACCGTGTGAAAGGTTTTAGCTGAGGTTTGCAGATGTTTATTGCATTTTTTTGTAAAATACAGGAAAGCTACAAGTTGAAACTTACCGAAACAAGACAATGGGAAAGATAATAGTAATGACAATGGGTTTGACTCATTCTTAACAAAACACCCGTGCGTATATAGTTGGGATGTCGAACTAGCTAGTCAGAAAACGTCCCTGTGTTGCCTTCGCTTGGCATACTTTTTAGTGGTTTTAGTGTTAAAACATTCAAGGTGGACTTTACGAATCTATCAATTTCTGGCGTACTAAATTTGTTCAAATATGGGTTTCTTAACGCTAGTAGATATTCTTAAGGCTGATTACACAGTTTGTCTTAAGATGTTATTAGAAGACGTTACCAACGATAAACCGGAAGTTCGCACTTTATATGAACATATCTCGTAGAGCGAGGGCTACATCTTCCAATTACTTTAGGGGAATCTACATTAAAAAAGAGTAAGTTTATAATGAAATTAATTTATACAAAAGTGGAAGAGATCATTGTAGTCCAATTATTCAGAAATAAAAAAGGTTTTATTTCTTTTGAAAAAATTTTATATTTTTCAAACGTTTCGAACGTTAAAGTTCTTCGTCAGTGGGAATAAAATATATCTAAAAATGAAAATACATAATTAAATATTAAATAAGTGAAAGAAATAATAATAACTTAGATTTGGTCCATATCTTCAATTTTATATTCAGAAATTAATTTATATTTTTTATAATAACAAATATTAGGTATAAATTGAAGGTTTACCAGGAATAAACCGAAAATAATATCGAATATACGAGAAGTGCCGTAGATTTTATCGCTAATCTCGATTTAGTCTATTTAATTCCCCTTCTCATACTTCTAATATTTTTAATAACGGCAAATTCTTGATATTAATCTCCACAAAGAAAAATTAAGAAACAATTGATATTAAGCCCTCACGGAATACCGTATACTTTTATTCAAAAAAATTATCTAAAATCATGTTTTAAATTTTTATTTTAAAAATCGAATTTCCCTAAGCGTTCTTTTATTCGAAATTCTGTTTTATCATTTTAGCGTGGGAAAAAAACTATTGATAATAAACACGTTACCAAAATGCTGATGACTTACTGTATTTAATTTATAGGAAATATCGTAAAGTTCTTAAAAATATGTTTCTTCTTAATTATATGTATATGTTAAAAAATTACCTTTACTTTACAGAATGCACTAACATTCAATATGTTAAAACCGTCGCCATGCCTCAGGGTCGAGTCGGGATGTCGGCGCTCAAGCTTCAAAGTAACGAAAATTTCTTTGCACGAGATATGATGCGGCTCCAGGTGGACCACATTACACTTCCTACTGGATATGGAACTCTGCCACACTTATGACTTATTTTTATTTTATTATGAAAACACGTTTATTACTTAAAAAAGCATTGTTATCATATTATTCAACATTTTAATTATATTCTGATTAATATTTAACTTCATAAATTGTCAATCCTCTGCCTTTTTGGAGTGAGCGCGATTTTGCAAATAAAATGAATAATTTTATAGCTGTATTTCTTTTGTGTTTACAAATGATATATCCTTTTAAACTTTTCAGCCCGAATTAAAAACATTTCGTAGGACGATGAAAGGTAGCTATTGTTCGCAATATTCCCTGACGTCATTTACGAAATTTTAAGCTTTGATTGACAGGTGTAAACAGACAAGTCAAGACCTGCGTTTCTTTTTTTAGTTTTTTGGGATAAACCGCTGATTGATCTACCGTGCTTTTTCGTGATACATTATGCATATTTATTTAATCAGCGGATTGATACCGAATCCGCCGTACACCAGGTTAAATTGATAACTTTGATTAAAGATTAATTCAATATGACACTTATTGCTCTCAGACGCAGCCCCCGCCGGTTCCTGGTCACGCCCCATTTGTACAGTGTGAGAGTGAGATAGATTGATAACCGCTAACCTGATTGGTCTAGTCTTGATTTAATTCCAAGATGGCCGCCGCTTTTAATCGAAATTTTAATCCAACTTTTATTCGATCTAATTAAATTTGATTGATTAATTTGATTAAATCCAAGATGGCCGCCGTTTTTAATCGAGATTTTAATCGAACTTTTAATCGACCTAATTAAACCGCCGATTTTAATCGAGATTTTAATCGAACTTTTAATTGACCTAATTAAACCGCGAATTGATCTAATTAAACCGCTAATCCCATTAAATCGACCTAAAATTCCGCGAAATGACCTAATTAAACCGTTAATCCAATTAAATCGATCTAAAATTCCGCGAATTGAACCGCGAATTGATCTAATTAAACCGCTAATCCCATTAATTCGACCTTGATTGCGCAATCGATTAAATTGATTGACCTAATTAAAAACAAAATGGCCGCCCAAGTGCTGCTATTCTACTGTGATATAACCTGGGTTTACGCGTTTGACACCGAAACAGCTAAACAATCAATGAAGTGAATGACACTGGAAAGATGAAGGAAGACCGAAAAGACTATGTCAAAGTTAGTCAAAAATTAAGGTAATGTTGACGGTTTTCTTCGATTGTCGTGGTGTTATACATCACGAATTCGTTCACACTGGCCAAACCGTTAACAAGGAGTACCTACTATACCTGAAGCAATTCGTAGAAAACGACCTCATTTGTAGCGAGCTAACTCATGGATTTTCCATCTCGATAATGCACCTGCTCATAATTCTTTTGTTGTACATGAATTTCTGGCCATAAATTCAACAAACACGATTCTGCAAGCTACTTATTCACCTGACATGGCACCGTGTGACTTTGTCCTATTCCCTCGACTAAATTTTCTCTTCATGATTACCGTTCGCCTGAGATGTCTTGACTAAGGATAATATTATACAACTTTCTGATGATCTATAATATACCCTAAATTGTTATTTAAAACAATTCGAGGTTGCCACCGAGCAAAGAGCAGTAAAAGAGTTTTTGTCGTTAAAATCTTTTAGCAGGAAAGCATTGATTATAAACTTTTTGTTATCCTGTAGGTCATTCTACAATTTGAAAATGTTACACTACTGGTCTCGACATCGAGTTAGTCTATAATTTGTAATTTTTCCAAAATAGGTTGTGAATTCTATAGTTTATAATAACCTTCTATAAGGTAATCTTAAATTAAGGCATGAAATTAATGTTTTCAAAGATTCGAAGATAAAGAAGGCGCGAGGTGTTTCATGGAGTAAAGTGTTTTATATGGGGGCACACATTTGAAATAAAGGTAAATATAACATACACACAATGAACCATTAAATTAAATTATGTCATAACTTGATTTATACTTATAATTATAACAATTAATTATAATTCTCAATCCAAGTGTAATAAAACGCCTTTGCATAAATATAATTCTTCAGTTCTTGGTTCCTATTCACCACAAAGTCTATGCGTCAAATCGATTCCAACCCTTCTAATACTAATCGATTTTGAATACTTTGGAACGTGCTGTTTTTCAAAAACAAAGCACGTACATTGTTAGCAACCTCAATTACATTGTTGTGTAAAGAAATACCCCGACCAGTAACGCGTACAGGGCGGATTCGCGTGTCTCAATCATCAATCAAATATAATTTAACCCTTTTAACTCTTTTACCTAACATCCCCACGATTTGAATCGGATTTCGCGCTTCAATAATCACAGATTACTAAAATCGACTGTTGGAATTCAACGATGTTTTTAAAACAATTCGAATGGGCACGCTGGGTTTGCTGTTGTTTCTTTCAGCGCGCTCTAATGATTTAATTTATATTAAAATTGATTGTTTGCGCCCTTTGGCGTGAATTAACGTGATCTGATTTGCTTCGAACCAAAATAATGACTGGGGCTTTTTGAAACGTCACCTTGAATTAGTTCTGTTTGAGAGCGTTAATTAAAATGGAGACCAACCATTTTTAGTATGAAATATCAAGGATTATTTTGGTGAAGTCAACGTCTTATCGGCTTTTCCTGAAAAGGGCAGAACGATAAAACAATGTCAAATCCTACCTAGAAATAAGTTAACTCCATTTGGAATAAGGTATGCAATCCGTGTAACATAAGAAAACCGCACTTAAATAAAATGGCACTTAATTTCCCCGATAATATTGTGCACAATCATGCGAAAACCACTGAAATTAACGAAAACCGACTTGAGAACACGACAAATTCAGGTGTAAAACCTCAAACATGTGTATAGGAGATACCTTTCACCTGGTGTTATCCTAGCTACAGAAACATGCTCGTTTCTCTCGCTCCAAACAAAATTACATCTGTTATACCCGTTTTAAACAACTTTTGAAATTTAAATTCAGTCTCTTCTATCGCATACCACGCCTTTATAAGCTCCCACTACTCTAAAAGAAGTCGCACCAGGCTTCACTGTTAACGTCTTTATCAATAAAAGGATAATTATAGAAGTGGCAGCCTGAAACAGGCGCTAATTATTTAGGGTGAGCAATAAATTTGAGGCTAAAAAAAATGTAATTAGGAAACTGAAGCAGTTAAGCATTACCCTGATAAATATTTATGATCTGGTTTATGTATTCAGTATTCAGTACAGTTAACCGCGTTAATTTTAGGTTGTACATGTACAGGATGCATTAATTTTTAATAGCATTTTTTAACCGGTCTTGTTTAAAAATGATGGCCCGATTAAGATGCAGTTCATTTTACAACTATTTGATCGGCTACCGGTTTTCCAATGTTTACTTCTAATTTAATTTTATTTTAAAAGATATAAGATAGGCAGAATTAAACAAGACGTCTTATAAAATAAGAAATTAACAAGGGAAGTTCATTAGAAACATAAAAATAAATATATAAAATAATTAATCGCCATGCTAGAGCCTTTTGCAAGAAATAAAGAAAAGAAACCTATGGCAATTCCTAAGAAACTTTAGAGGTAATGTGGAGCTAGGCAGGAAAAGCGAATTACGTGTATTTTGTCTTAAAGTTCAGAACTTAATTCGTTCTTCACAACTACTACAACGTCGAATCCCTCCTCCACTCTCGCTCACAGCTTTAAAAGTCAAACAGAAGAAAAATACTACGATAACAACCAATTCAGCAGCCTACCCTTGACTACCAAATTTAAAATTTAATTTAACCTTATTCAGATCTCGTTCATGCTATTTCAGTTTTAGGGATTTAACGAGCCAGGGCTTGAAATGCAAGGTATGCAAGTTAATAATATTATAGCAATTCAGCAAACATTTGATCAATAAAATCACCTCATATTTGAAGAGGTTTCGTCTGATCAAATTTTATAAATCGAACAACCGACCTGGGCCCCCCTTTCGCTACGATCCTGAAGTTTAATAAAGACAGGTAGGTAGGTAATTACACGTTGCAGCAATTACATGTTGTAAATCGTTTAGGCTACCACATTCATATGCGATCCAACTTAACATAGTATTCTGCATCTTTCAGCTTTCTGCATTCATTAAAGAAACAGAGATTGGGACTTTTCGACAGACATTTTTAATTAATTCGAAGCATTGAACATGCAGAAAAGAAGGCCTAGGATTCCTAGGAACATTCGAAGCCACAGTAAGTGGAAGTTTTTAGAGAAACTTCTAAAATAAAAATCTTAGCATAATATCAAATTCCTACAAGGTATAATATACTCTCCCTACGACTTTTAAAATTAGAACAAGTATATATTTACAAAATAAGAACAAATTCACCCTTCCTCCTAAAACTTATGGTTGCAAACAACCACTTTCGGGTGCGAATTGAGTCTAACCTTATTTATTTATTTAGTACATAATCAGTTGCAGTTTTAGCTTTAACATTTTTATAACATGAAGCTTCAAACAGCATTTTCCCACCTATTTAAGTTTTCTATTTAGTATGTCAAAAGATTTGTAAGTTATTAAAACAACAAACTGACTCACAGTTTGGTACAGTGACGGTCCCATGAATTGCTTAGGGTGGGAGGGGGGGTATTACACTGAGAATCTTTTTTTTATACTTAGGGGAAAGATGACAAAAATAAAATTATTACGAAATACAAAGCCTTGGTGACATAATCAAATAACAAAAAATTAATAAGAATTTTTCATATGCTTACAGGGCGATTCAAAAGTATTGTAATTAATTTTACGGGTAGATATAGCATATCAAGAAAGAACAACTTTTCTCAATAAACTATGTGTCGCAAATAAATGGTTGGATAAATATCACGAAAGCTCGAATTTGAATAAAATTTATGTTTAGCAAAATTAGTATTGCATTTCAGGAATGAAAGTTATGTGTCAGAATTGAGAGAGTTCATTATCAAGAAACCAATTTAAATGCCTAAACAGTCATTTAAGATAATTCAAATATAAACATGAAACTTACTGATGGCTTCTTTATCCTGGAAACGCCATCCTTCGGTGTGGGACTTACCTGGAACAATCGAAAAGACGTTCTTTAGTTTTTATTAAAACTTTTCAATTTTTTTAGAAACAAATCCAAACCAAATTTGTAGGTTTTTTTTCTAATTTTAAAAGTTTAAAATTATTAAACAGTTTAAAAGTTTAAACGAAAGCTAATCAAATTATTTTTCAAATAAGCTGCTCACCTTTTTATTGCCTCCCTAATGTAGTATCGTCCTGGAACCACTAAGAAAATCCTTTGGAATTAAGGATTTTCTCTATACCCGACCGACACTCCCGCACACACTCAACTAGTTTAAACGCTCTCATAAAAATTAATTTATTAGACACATCACTTAACAAAACTTCAAAACTTTTTAAAATGTCGCGAATTTTTTAAAGTCGGCGAAATTTCCTTAAGTTTTGGCAAACAGTTGTATGTTTGTCTTTTATTACACTGAAACCCTCCGACTTTCACGAAAATTCGCTACAAACGAAGCGGCAAGAAAACTGTTATAAATTAAGTAAACAACAATAAACGGTTATTGCTCGCTGCTCATTTACGAACTGCAGAAAACTTCTCCAAAGGCATTTTTTAGTACACATAATGCAACAAGGTTTTAAAAAATTTATAAACTGTTGGCGAGACCAATCAAACCTCTCCCATCAAAGGATCTACCTAGAAACAAACGAAAATCATAGTAATTCCACAAATTGTTATGAACTTTCAAAATAATTGCGTTGTTTGCTGATGTATAAAACGAGATTTAAATTCAGACTAAAAACATTTTCATTCATAAATTATAATATCTGGATTAAGAATTTACTTCGACAGATTGAAAACATTTTTATCGATAAATATAAGGATTCCAATCTTAATCTAACTGGATTTAAAAATTTTTAATCATAAATCATTTAATTTTTTAGTCCAAGCTCAAGATTTGAGTTTTACAATTCAGAATCCAAATTTAGTTGAATTTGAGGATTAAATTGTTTTAATTAAGCTCGACTTTTCGAAATTTGAAGTCTGAGTCCTTAAGCTTTAATTGCAGACTCGAAAAGGATGTTTATTTAAAAATAAACAGGGATTTATAAAGCTTTCAATTCGTAAATACAAATTTTCGAATGTAGATATACCTACGATTTAAAACTTCGAATATTGTTAGAGTTAGAGTTTGAAGATTCAAGTTATTAGTTAAGATTCAAATTATCTTATTGTAACATAATAAAATAGTAATTTCATATTATCACGCATTACAGTTTGACGAGTTGAATCTTGTTTAATATTATGTGTTACGAAAACAAATTCCCTTTAATGTTAAAACAGATAGAGTATAAAGTAACATCTGGTTATTTTCCTAAGCTAGGTATATTGTTCACAAAAAGGAAAAGACAAAGCCTTCTGAGCATTACATAAAAACCCTGCAGTTACAGGCATAAGACTTCTTTCTGTGTACAAAATTAAATTATTCATCGAAATATTAATTTTCCTATAACAAATCATTGTAATTTATTTACAAGTAACATTTAATTAGAATCGTTATTAAAAGATTTCCATCGCTATTTTTGGTTTGTTTATTTTATTACCGAATTACTCGACTTGTTCTTAAATGCCCTAATGAAAACCCTAAAATCAAATTTTAAAAATATTGGTAACCAAATCTGAAGGAATTTGTCATGAAATCCGAAAATGCATCCCAACATTTCAAATTAAACAAAAATTCTTACCAATAAACGCTCCCAAACAACAAACTTATCACTTGGCATTAAATTAAAATATTCAAATATTATTTTCATAAATAATTAACAATAATTGCTAAATCTTTGCATTACAATGCGCTCTTTACCACTGCAAAGCAAACTCTAAATTAGTACAAATTCGAACAACGAAATGAGAGAAGCAATCGCAGCAAGCGATATAAAACAGGCAATATCAAACACCTGTGCCTAAACAGTCATGTGTTAACTAAAAGCAGGTTTTATCTACGATTTTGTCTCGTTTTGGAACCGATAATTGTATTTGTCGCTATAAAACCCTTGTTATTGAAATTATTAAAGTAAAATAATTGAGAATTTGAAATCTTGTAAGGTAAACTAATGATTCCAGTAAAGTTCTTCAATTCGTAACATAAACGTAGGAATCAAAATATAACATAATAATAATAATTTTAACATTTAAACTAAATGTGAAAACAAAAGGGAATAAATCGATGAAAATATTTTAGATTTTTTTTTCTATAGCAGCTGTTAAAGTGCTACTTTATCTATTAATTTGAGTAGATAAAGAATCACTTTAACAGCAAGGGTAGATAAAGTAATTTATTAATTGTTTGTAACCCTAGAAACTAATGACATTTTGAAACGTGACTCGATTTGTAATTTTTTAAACGTCAATGTCAAGTAAAATTTATTTTATAATTATAATTTTTTTCCTTTAAAATAAATGCTATAGAAAAAAATAGAGTATTATACACGACGATAAAATTTAATTATCTTCTCGAGCGTAATTAGCGTCTCGACGCTAAAATACGCCCTCGAAGATAAAATACAACTTTATCGTCTTGTATAATAAATAACTATTAATTTCGAGAAAGTAAAGGCTCACATTTGTAAAACAAATTTGAAGATCAAATCCGTTTTTAAGTTAGATTCAAGATCTGACGATTTTCAATTAAAATTCAGAAACTCAAGTAAAAACGATTTCACTTCATAAATTGGACATTTGAATTTTAATTCAGAATTTGTTTGAATTCCAAATCTTCTAAATCAGATTCAAAATTCAAATGCTCAAGTTCTTAATTCGGATTTAAATTCGTGGACGAACAATTTGCGGTATAATTCCTAACCCGAGCAACAATATGGAGTACCGAATAATACCCAGAAGTCGAGGTGCACTTTGCCAGATCGTCTGGCAGCATGTAGATCTGGATCTACTCTGCCAACACCACCGCCTTCATTTTCTTGTAACTGCTCTAGTGGCATGTATATCCCAAAATCAGCATTACGCTCTTCTTCATCGTATTCTGGCTCTGGGATGTTATAGTGCAAACACATATTATGTAAGATGACACATGTATTTATGATATTGGTTGACATAGTAGGTGTGTAATGGAGAGTTCGATGTTTCAATAAACACCGCCACCTATTCTTGAGGACACCATTGCATCTCTCTATTGAACACCTAGCCGTTTTAACGGCATGATGGAAACGGTCTGCCGGTGTGTTCTAGTGGAGTTATCAGCCAGGGGCGCAATGCATAACCTAAAATTATAGATTACCTAAAGACTTTGGGCGAGGTGGACAATCCCATATGCTAGTTTTGTAAAAATATAGCCAACTTTTGATTGGGATTCGTTTTGAACACCTGTTGGAATAAAGGCCTCGGACTATACCGACATAAGTATATGTGACTCACCAGAATCTCCCAATAAAAAAAACAAATTTTCTTCATTGTGTCTATAGACCTGCTCCATTATCTGAGAAATAGCAGATTCACGCCATATGTGGGAGTCATGGGTGCTGCCAGGAAAACGTGCATTGACATTGCAAATGCGTAAGTCTTCGTCACATATCTAAACAAAACAATGTGATTCACCACATATTAACTAGATACAAAACTACACACTAGTTGAACGTTAATGGAATGGTAATTTTTCCTGTTGACGTAGATGTTCTCTGGATGGGGAGGGTCATTATTCGGTGGTCTTATGGTTGCCACATGGGTGCAATCGATGACTCCGATTACACCTGGCACACCAAACCTCTCGTAGAAGCTAACAACACAAAACACTTATTTATTATGCACCTACACTAATTGAATTTTGAATATTTACTTACCGGTTTCTTAGATGCTGCATTTCTTGTATGTTGCCTGGAAAGTTCACCCACCGTTCAAATATTTCGTTTTCCAACATCGCATTACAAAATTCAGTTGATGCCCGACTTACGGTTGACTGGCTTACAGCAACATAAGCGTTACCACCAGTAATTTCCTAGCCTAGAAATCTAAGGGCAATAAGAACCTGAAATAGGTACCATCTGATTATTGTATTCTTTTATAGAGTCCCATTTAGATAGTATTTACTTTATGCTCTATGCTGATTCCCGAACATCGTATGGGGGCCTGCATAAATGGAGTTACTACTTCGATTATATCACGGGCAAGTTCTTTGCTGACCCGGAACCTCTTTATAAATGCTCGGTCAGTTAATGATACAAAAAGGTTAATCCTTTGAAGAACTTGCCGTTCCCGTTCCAAATCATCTTCCGCATTACGGAGGTCTCGTAATACCTTGAATTTATTTGTTAATCAAAAGTTCTTTGGCATTACTTATTATAGTTATAATTACTAATCAACTACAATAGTACAGTATTTTTCATCTAGCATTTGGGTTGAAGTCAACTTGCCCCGTCCAAAAACTGTCTGTTTAGATACGCATTCGTGCGCAGTAGGTAATGAAAACCTAGTTTAGAAAGAGATGAAGTATATAGTATAGTTGGATTGTGAATTTATCAACGCACTGTTGATAAATTCGCAATCCAACTGACGACACAACCCAAATCCTAGGTGAAAAATACTGTAAGTGTAATATTTGTTAATTAATTATATTATTATTACCTCATTAGCGATGAGCAAGTCAGCAATATCCATCGTGATTCACAGATTCCACCACAAGGTAACACCGACCTAGGTAATTTCTTGATTTTAATGGCACACGCCGCTCTAAATTATTGTCACAGAAAGTAAGGTTAGGATCGCCGTTCTCCCGGGAAACTGACCGATTCTCTCACGATTTACCGGTAGATGTAAGTTCACTCATTTTTCGCACGATGTGACTACTCCTGTATTTACAGAATAGCCTTTTATTCATTTCCAAGTGAACCCCGAACACTTCTCATGGGAACGTGCTGTCACGCGTTTACAGAATAGTGCTCCAGAAGAATTCAGAAGAATGAAAGAAAATAGGAACTACGAAAATCCTAGATTGAGGCTAAAAAACGAAGAAATAGGAAAGAGAGAGAGAGAGACAGAGACAGAGAGAGTAAATGAATATATCCATAAAAAAAGAAATGCAAACATTATACCCCAAATTCAAGAGTTTTAGGAAATTTTTACATAGTTAATGTACTGGTTAATAAATAAACTTTACACACTTTGGTAGGTGATAGTAGCGATCATAACTGTTTTGTTTATTGAAGATAACTTTAGAGTGCGCTAAATGCGTTTTTGTAAAAGCCGTATCTCGAAAACCAAGGAGTCTTGGACCTCGGTGTATTAGAATTTTTTTCTTGTTATGATCTCTACTATCACCTACCAAAGTGTGTAAAATTTATTTATTAACACCCTGTATACAAAACTACACATAAAATAGCCGAAAACATAAAACTGAAAACACTATCAAGTATTCTCTAAATGTTTGTGAGTGTGGATTTGTATTAGAGGTGTTAATTGGGCTTTTTGCACACTCTGTTGCATTAATGGAATGCGACGTTTCGGGAACTGGATCTGCTCCCGTCTTCAGGCATGGTTCGTCCTGAGAAGGGTGGTTTGGTCTTGGGGAAGACATATATTTTTTCCTGGATGTAGACTTCTTGCCGGCACTAGGATTCGAAGCTTGGTCAGTAATCGTTTTTCGGATTGCTAAGCGCGTTCGTTAACCACTGAGCTACGGAGTTGTCCGGACAGAGTGTGTGAAAAGCCTAAAAAAGTTACCTATGCATATAACTCTAAGAAAACGGATACCCTGTATAGGTGACACACGAAGATAAGGCTACCTCAAAAATTTGTATTTTTATTACAAAACGATGAAGTAAAACCAAACCGCTCAGTTTTCAAAAACACATGCATGGACCCTTGAGAAAGGCTAGAGCCCCGATCTTGAGACCGCCACTGATTTGATATATGGAGCTGAATCAAGTCCACAGAAACTTCTGACGATAATTCAAAATTTTAAGGAAGTTAAAAAAGGTTACAAAAATGTCTGAAAACTCATTCTGTTTTTTCCCTTAGGAAACTTATCCCAAGTGCCAGTCTTTCCATTTCCTGATCAATCTAACTTCCAGATATCTTCCTTGGTAACATTTGTCAATACAAGTGTTACCACAGTAAATAAATTTAAGTCAAATTTAAAAATAAATCCAAAGGCAGGTCATAAATCGTATAAGTTCTGTTCCTTATAATACCAAATCTCTAGAAAGTATAATTCCCTCAACCCTTCTACTTTAAAAATGTAACCAAGGATAAGATATTAGAGAAGAACAATTATCGCGACATTCTTGGGCGTTCAAATTCAAATTCAAGGTAACACATAAATTGTTTGGAATGTCCAAATATTTTTATTGAAAATGGAAGAAGACATGTTCCGGTTAAGAACGGGAAACGATATCAGAGTCCTTTTCTAATTTGGCAAGCCAGCATCTTTTTACCAAAATTTTCGCATAAATGCGGCGCAATTTCAGCAATTTCCTCAATTATGTTTTTATTAAGCTACTGAATCGTTTGAGGATTGTTAACATACACTTTACTCTTCAAGAAACCCCCATAAAAAGAAGTCCAACGGTGTCAAATCGCACGATCTAGGCAGCCAATCTTCGAGAAATTATTCGGTTACCAAATCTCTCTCGCAAAAGATGAATTGTTGCGTTGGTTCTATAAGAGGTAGCACCGTCTTGTTGAAACTACATATTCTCTATGTTCATGCCTTCCAATTTATCCCATAAGAAGCTTGTTATCATTGCTTGATATCGAGCTCCAGTCACAGTAACCGAAAGAAGAAATAAGAACCAATCACTCCACCTGCCCAAAAACCACACCATACTTTTTGTGGATGCATCGGTTTTTCTAGTTTTTCTTCGTCCCATATTTGATAGTTTTGTTTGTTTACCTATCCACTCAGTTCAGAATTAGCTTCGTCGCTGAAAATTATTTCCTTGAAAAATTCTCAGTTTCTTCTTTTTTTGTATCATCCGCACCCACTTGATCTCTAAATGATCTACGGGGTCTTCCTCTCTTTCTTCTTCCTATTGTGCTACAGTTTATATTGTGTGTTTTTCTGATTGTAAGAACAAATATGTTTTCCTTTTTCTTCTTCTGTTTCTTCTTTCTATCTTCGATGTTGCACACTTCTCTTATTTCGTTGTTTCATACTCTGTTATGGTATGCTTTTCCCTTAATAATTTTATTTCGCTGTATCTGGCATATTCTGAATTTTGGAATGTTTTACCTATCTGGGCCTTCTTGAGTTTTCCTTATGATTTTTATTTTATTTTAGGTTTCCTGTTTCTTCATATTCCTTCTTTTTTCTTAGCCTTCATCTTCTTTAGCTTTTTCTCTCTTTGTTCTTTGGCCTCTTCCTTTTATTATTTTTCCCCACATTTTTTTTGTGATCTTTAGTCGTGTAGGTCCCTATTTCTATTTCTGTTGAGTTGTTCGTTGTCCTTGAGCTAAGCAGATATTTTGTTTTTTGTTGGTTAATTCTGAGTCCTCTAATTTCCGTTTCTCTTGCTAGGGTTAATAGCGCCTGTTCATCTGCGTAACCTATTATCTGTGCTGAGGTGTGTGTGATTGTCTTTTCGAGTCTCGTTTTCTTGATTGCTCCGTCTAGAGCTATATTAAATAGTGCGGTCGATAGTCCGTCTCCTTGCCTCACTCCCGTTTCTATTTTAATCTCATCTGAGTCTCCGCTTTTTGTTGTTATCGTTGCTATTGGGTCGTTCATTGTCATTTTTGTCAGTCTTATTAGTTTTGCTGGAATCTTCATGTTTTCCATTTCTGTTATTAGTTGTGTTCTGGTTATCGAGTCGAATGCCTGTTGGAAGTCTAAGAATAGTATGTGTAGGTCTATATTGAATTCATATGCCTTTTCTATAATCTGGGTTAATGTGTGAACCGCGTCAATGGTTGACCGGCCCTTCCTGAATTTTCAATCGTATATACTTGTCATCTGTCGAACATGCCAGCACACTCTCATTTGTGCTCACACCTTTTACTATCTTAATGAAAGAAGCAATCGGTGACAACACCTTGGTTCGAAGATTTATCACCAAATTCAGCAAATTTAATGGGTTCAACATATTTCTAGCCAAAATGCTATGGAAAGAGTCAGTAAAATCTGAGGTTGGAGGAAAAGTAATAAAAGGGAAAAAATACTCTGCTTCAAACGTATCCCGGGTAATAAGGTAAGAAAAATGGTATAGTAGACGAAGCTAAGACAGTGGATAAGAATGGCAGTGTTGTTAGAGCTCATGATTTGGCCTCCTGTACGTACTATAATATCATGATTAGCGTGCTGAATTTTGAACAACAATAGGCCTGTCAATAAAATAAGAATTACTTATTCTTTCTACTTAGAAAACGTATTAGTACCTACATTCACCCAGATGCTATCGCCTTTAATATAAATAAACGTTTTTAATCAAAGTCGGGCACGATCAGGAATGTTAAGCAACATTGTCTCCGGTCAATGCTGGAATGGGTAGCCTGAATGCTCCGATAACGCGGCACCTTCCTCCCACAATGGGAAGGGAATAAGGATAAGGAAAAAAAATTGTTAATTAATTTATAATAATTGCTGTCTTTTAATACTAATAGTCGCCTTACAAATACGTGCTTCTTAATCGAACACATAACTTCCAGGACGTAGGTAGGTACTAACATCAATCAAGTTAAAATGGTGAAATTTCTGTTTGTATTGTTGGTTTTGTGAAATAACTTTTTAAACGAAAATATCTTTGGAACTTTTTTATACATTAAAGAATTTAAAATGTCTAAAATGACTTTTAAATCGATAAAATAAGTGCTTATTTTTGTTACAAATTTCAACACTTTTCAACATTTTCCCATGAAAAAATATTTTGACCTGGTAACATTTCAGTAGTTTACTCAAAACTTGTGCAGCGCTTAATCGATAAGATTAATAATTGCAAGCAGACCACATCGAAGAAGAAAAAAAAGAAAGAGGAAGGAGAAAAAATTAGAAGAAAAATCAAAAGAAGGGATACAATTGTACGTTGTAAGAATTACCTGTTATGCGAATTATTTTACAATATACTATTCCACGTCCTTCCTCCTTCTAAATATTCTACCTTTCTAAAAGTGTTATTTATTAAGACCACCGTACGACATTCCATTGTTAGTACAATAAATTGTGATAAAAAAATATATAAATTATAATCCTCAGCTTCCTAAAAGAAAACCTTTTATGTAATGCATACTACCGCCTTCATTGGATGTATCAAATGATCAAATAAAAAACAGGGCCCAATCAACAGATTGAAGGAATTAGAAGGCTTAAACTCTTACTACAAACCATCCGAGAGTGTGGCCGAAGTTAGCCTTTAATTATTTACAACCGCTTGTTCTTGAATCCTTTTATTTTGAAAGATGGTGCCGACTTCGCGTGTGGGTTTTGCCACCCTAACCGACCACTTATTTTACATAACGAGTTAGATTATAAATACTTTTAGGTTGACTGTAATTAAATTTTTTAAACGTCTCATCAATTCTGGGCGCTATTAAAAAGAATGGACAAAAAACCTTAATATTCAAAAATTCAAAGAAAAAATTAACAAAGACTAAATGAGATGTGCTTTAACCAAATATATTTGTTTTCGTTGATTTATAGCTAGATTTAACCCGAGATTACTTTTTTATTAAACTCCAGAAATAAATCACTTTTGATAATAAAAATTTTGCATGTGGGTGCGAAGATTCCAGGCTAATCAGGGACGTTTTTTAGAAATCCGGGGGGCATAATTAATCCCAACTAATTTCCTACAAGAAACCTGGACACCTTAAAAGAAACAATCAAGATGATAAAAGGGCCAGATTTTTCCATCACGCCAGTCTAACGCTCGTTATCTTACTCCCTCGGCCTTTTTCTTTTTATCCGAAGTAGAGGCTGATGGCGTGAGTCCGTCGCCACTTATCCTCAACGGCGCCGCCTTGTGGTTTGACACTGACGAAGAGATTATAGCGTGCGTGTCCTCCACTTTTAACTAGACCGGCCAGGATATGACTATCAGTTCTGGTATTCGTATTAAGATAACCGGAGGTAAAATGTATGAATGAAGAGAATTAGCTCGTCTGAAGACATAATGGAGTGTTTGTGATGTAAAAACGAAAGGAGATTTTAAGTTTACTGACCTAAATTTTGTTATAAAAATTGTTATTTGCCTGGGAATGCACGACCACGAATGCTTCTTTTTTGGTATTCTTCATTTTTTTGCTTTTTATGTCATGAAATTTACACACAGATTGTAATCTGACCGCAAAAGAACAATTTGTAAAGTCGTTTGAACGGGCATTTTTTGCACAACAAAATGCCGTTGTAATATTTTTAAGTAATTAGATGTTTCCTAACAGAAAGGAAGACCAATTTACATATTTTGTAAGAATTTCTTAAATTTTTTTATATGGCTTTCTTGCCTTAAAACAGTTAATCAGTAACAATTCTCCATTGATGCTTACATCACGCTGTTATTGCCGTTAAATATTACTCAAAATGCGTCAAAAACTAATCTGAACGAGGACTTTTCTTAAGCATCATTTTAATTAAGCCAAAACTATAGGTTAAGTCATAACTCTTCAGTATCATAAGAAAACCGAAAGCAGCACTGAATTTATCACCCAATTTAATTGTAGGCTTCTGTTGCTTAACGTCGACACACAACTAATTAAAAAAATATGTAAGTAGTGCAGAAGAATGCGAATTTAGCTCAGACTGGGTTTCCAAGAGGTAAAACAACCAAAGTAGAAGATAAAGCCATCAGCCACCAACTAATTGACGAAAAGGAAAATTATTCTGCTCCGTTATCTAATATCTGTTTCATAAGACGTGCTTAAAATCTTAAAGAGAAGCGAGAACAGCCAGCCACCTACCTTTACCTCCTAAAAAGTCATTTGGAGGTAAAGGAGCTGGAATGAAGACATCAGTTGAAATCACACAGTGATGATCCAGGCGGCAGGTAACAAATCAGTTCCGGAGGCTGACCACCATACACCTGGGCACCTGCTGACCAATCCTGCACGCATAGATTAGATCAACCACGCCTTAATCCGTGGAATTTAGTTTTGGTGGTAAGCGAAGTAAAGTATTGAAGGACCTGGTGCAGATGTTAAGAACTTGTCTATCATGCGATTACTTCGGGTAATTTTTCAGTATTTCAGTATGTATCAAAATCAGTTTTTGAAATAATCGACGGTCAGTTTCACCCCGAAAGAGTTTAGAGCCGTTTGTACCTTATTTAAGATTTAAACTTGGTTATCATTAATTAGCATTATGTTGGGGGTTAAACTGTGCTTTAATTTTAACAATTTTGGTGCAAACGGGTATGACAGAACCCGTTCCAAAAAAAAACAAAAATAACTAAATAAACTCCAATTCTATAACCAAAAATATGGAGTGTTAGAAAGACATGTTCACCGAAATCAAGAAATATATAGAAATGAAACAATCGTAAAATAAAACCAAGCATTACTATTCTATTACTAATATAAAGACTTATTTATTTATATTTATTTATTTACACAAACAGGTATTCACCTAATTACATGGTAAATAGCTATAACGAAAAGACAGATTGCTGATGTCGAGAAAATGAAAATAACAAAAATAGTAAGGAATTCAAATATCTGAGAGACATACCCAAACCTCTGAACTTAATAAAATTTTACATTGAAACATTTTAATCGAAAGAGAAATGATTTAGTAATATTTTTGTACCTATAATTTTACTACAACAAGGGAACAAAATGTTAAGGAAAGAGAGGGGCCATTTGTATTGTCAAAATTTTGTATTAAGTAGAAGTAATAAGTAATAATTTTTGGGATTCTTATTCTTCTTCTTTTTCTTCTTCGGCGGTGAGAAGTAGCAGTACTCACGCGCTCACGCCCTAGACCCATTATGCATCAAGGGATGCCTTCATACCCACTGGCACCTAGCCCAAAGGCCAGGATGTTGTCCGTGTATCGCCGGGCTCTAAAATACCGGCTCCAAGTAGTGGGTAGTCGATGTCTCAGTAGAAGTAATCTAGTACGTCGTAAAAGGAGATGAAGGGAGGTTTCATCTGCTTCGATACAGAATCCACACCTTGGGTCCTCGGAGAGGCCTATCAGATGCAGGTGTCTTTTAAACGGGACATGTGACTATCCTGATATGCTTCCTACTGAACCTAAGAAGCTGTTTGGACCTGGTTTTTGAGGGTCTGTGGATGTGTAGCTTCGCTTGTCTCAGCGGTCTGGAGCGGGCGTTGTCTTAGCCCAGGACGCGAAGCCCAGTATGAGATGAACTGAGGGTAAAAAGTTTGCTGAATATTTGCTTTAGGTAGGCCGAAGGCCGGTTCAAGGCCTAAAAAGGGACGAAAATTCTTGAACAGGTCAAGCTTCTTTTACGTTATTGCTTCTGCAACACTTGTTTTTCACGTAATGACGTCATCAACTTTTTCTTTTTCTTTTGATAGCATTCTGTATGTTTCAATGTTACTAATTTTAATCCCCTTTTCAACAATATTCATTTTTGTGTAGGTTAAATAATACTAATTTAGAAAGATTATATTTTTGATCAAATCAAAATTGTGACAAATCAAACCGAAACTAAAATCATTAGGAATTATATTAAACTAAGGGCTTAAAATGTTTTAGTTGAAAAAAGTAAAATCTCATTGTTCATTAAAAGTAAAATAAAACTCTTTTCTAATTTAAAAAAAAAATTGTTATTAAGTTACAGAAATTTTCAGATCGGCGTAAAGCGAGCTGTATCATATTAAACTTAAAAAAAAATGAGTTGCCATTTAAAAAAATATTGCTAACAAAGGTATTGAAGAATGTATGTAAAAAAATGTCTACTTTTTCCAGAAATCAATTATAACAATTTCATCGAATTTATCCTAAACTTTATGAAAGCTAGCGTGTTTCCTTAAAGGATTATATCTAACTACTCAATTTAAATTCCTAAAATGTGAATGAAAACTATGAAAAGAATAAAGGCGAATGGTATTTCAGCTGATGAAATGAGGTTAAATATGAACACTTAAACAAAAAGAAATGAAAAGAAAAACAAAACACTAAAAATGCCAATAGAATGGAACAGAATTGCTCTATAAGGAAAGAATAAAAAATACACAAGATTTTGGACGAAATATTTTACTTTTAATTATTTGGGAATCTCTTTGATCATCCATTCACAATTTATTTTGCTAACAAAATTAAACTAAAGTCAAAACGCAATATTTCTATGTTTTATATTGTCTAAAAATTATAACATTCATCTTTATTTTTTCTTGTTTTGTACAGGTAGCATTTATACATAACCAGACACTGAGCTGGCTTTTAAGCAAAGAAAAAGAAAATAAGAGGGAAAATACGACGAATAAAAGAAATGACAGAACACGAAAACGAAGTAATGGACGACAAAGAGATAAAGGAAAAAAGATAAGCCAAGCGGAAGAAGAAGAAGGAGAAAAAGAAAATGATAAACAAAGAAAAAGGATAAAGGGGGAAAGAAGAAGGAAACGAACGAGGAAGCAATGAAAAGGGAAGAACAAATGGAATACACACCGCAGGGATAAATGGCAGAGAAGAAGAAAGAATAAGAAACTAGAAGAGGAATTGAAGAAAAGGCAGAAGAAAATGACTGATGATGATGACTCATATTTCAAATATCAAAGCATTTCATCACGCAGCTATAGTGTTTTTAACATTTTGTTGCACAAATCATCAACAACAAAGACGATGAAACAAAAAATGTAAACACTACAGTTTAATGTTAATTAAACAAATATATTTTGTACGAAAACAAATCTGAAACTCGGCTTCTTAACAAAAATTTGACTTCCTTATCTGTTCATATCGGTAACAGAAGACTGATATACCCAGGGCCGCCGTGAGGGTGTGATATCTGAAACTTTTGTCACGGGCCCGGCATCGAAAAGGGCCCGACCGTCGGACCCCGACGAAATGTTTAATGTTTTATATGACTTTTTTTATTAAACAAAAGTGATGCACTTTTTTAAATCCACAGAATTGTCACGGGTCCGAAGATTTCTCTCGGCGGCCCTGCATATACCAATCTGTAAAACAAGAGTAGAGTTACTTGGTAATTAAGACAAACTAACAGTTTGGTGTTCTTACTGCTTTGGTTTAATATTATGTTGTTGTAAGTACTAAAGCTGCACGCCACGGTAATAAAATGAAGATAAGATTTAACTGGAAATATATATAGTTGTAGGTATCACCGGAGTAATTGATGCCATAATAGTATTTTATGTATCTAGGACGAAAAGTAAGTCTTTAAGGTATGAGCAAGTTGTTTACGGCCGAGGCGGGTAGCCGAGGCCGTAATTACTTGCGAGTACCTTAAAGACACTTTTCGTCTGAGGTACATACATAATTTTATGTCATACTGTTTCTAAAGTTGTTAAATCATTAAAAGAAATCTCCAGCAATTTGTAGCAGCATTAGTTTTAAGTAACTAATCTAAGGCGCAACAATTCATATCTCCTAGCAACGAGCATTTATAGAACAAAAATTGACACTTTTCGTTCTAGGACTTTAAAATGATATTAGCACTTTAAAGTGTCACTTTTCGTCCCATAAATCGTCCGAAAAACGTTGCTTTAGAAACGAGTATGACATAAAATAAATTTAAAAATCCGGAAATACTATCAAACTGTTTTTAAAAAACTTCGGGCGTACGTTAAAGCTGTCTGAATTTTAGGAAACAGGTTTTTTGATTAATCCGGTTTAGCCCCCAAATTAAAGCGTTACTATACGACATATCGCTGTTAACAAACATTATACCCTTTACGTATCGTCCTTATACCATGAGTTCAAAAAGAAATTACCAAATCACATAAGGCTTGGCCATGGAAACATAAAATAATGTCTACCGCAAGCTTAGAATTTATTAACTGTCATATCTGTTGTTGTTGTCATAAGTTTATATTTAAAATTCAATTAAGCTACAATTATATATGGTTTTTACAGTAGAACACAAAAAAATTATGATTGAATCATATTGTCCAAATGGTGTTCGAGAGAACGGCGAAAAGATTTACAGTGCGGTATCATGTTTAGAGGAATTTCGGCAACAATTTCCAGATATTGCTTTCTTTGAAGGAAATTTTTACAGCGCACTTAGAAGATGTGTTGATTTATTCCGAGATACAGGGAGCACTACTCATAGAGATAGAACTGGAAGGCCAAGAGTTCGTACTCAAAATACAGTCTGTTGATGATGTTCGTCAACGTATGAACGAGCAACCCACTACATCACTACGTACACTTTCGCAAGAGACTGGTTTATCATTAGGAACTAGCCATACTATTGTCAAAAAAGATTTAAAGCTGTTCCCATATAAAATTCTTGCTTTACATGAGTTGCTGCCAGCAGATCACAATAGGCGAATTGTGTATTGCCAGTGGTTTCAACAAAATTTAATTAATAATGATGAATTGTTAAATTTGACGTTTTTTTCTGACGAGGCCTGGTTCGCCCTTTCGGGATATATAAATTCACAAAATATGAAGTTATGGATTAATATATTATGGAGTACATCAGCGCCAGAGCGAAGAAATTCTTTACCAACATAAATCCCTGCGATGTATCTGCGCATTATAATCTCAACAGCCGAAATATCCACACCCGACTGAAGCGGAAGCTACCGCAGGACCTATTATCCGATGAATCTACTGACTAACCTCAAAATGAAATTAGAGATGCCAATATAATATCTCAAATATTAGTTTAATCAATTATTTGTAAATAAGTAGTTCAACTCTACCATGCATAACATTCATGTTGTTGATCTGGTAATAAAATGTTTAAAAAAAAGTTGTTACTGTTATCGTCTAAATTGAAATAAAAAATAGTATATTGCGTCATAAGGGAAGATATAGGCATATTTCATCCCGAAGATTTCTGCTGCACGAGCGAACGTAGTGAGCGAGGGCAGCAAAAGCCGAGGGATGAAATATGCCATTAGATTCCCGTGGGGCACAAGCTATTTTTCCGCATCCATGAGAAGTTCGTATTAAATAAAAATAGTTATAATATAATACGTACCTACGTTTTTGACATATAACCTCAAATTACACATGTCAAATTTTCGTATTAAAAATAACTTCTATAATGAATTTATGTAAAAAATAATCGTATTTGCTTGAATTTTAAAAAATAATTACACTTATCAATCACTTAAATGAAGATTTTTGTATAATCAAATAATAATTTTGATTCTAAATTCTATCGGTAGATGTCACGTCGATAGCATGCACGGTAAAAACCCGCAAATGTTCATATCGTCCCGCTTTTTCATATTTACCCGCGATCCGCTATTGTTAACCTCAAATGAGATAAATAATCTGTCAATTACATACCATGGATACGGAAAACTCATTTTCATTTCTTCAAAAATTGGCGGTTAGGTACTGGCGCTTGCCCTAAGAAGACTGTGCCTAAACGTTAGTCACTTGGTATATAAAGCTTGCAGTAGACATTATTTTATTTTTTCATGGCCAAACCTTATGTAACTTCTTTTTGAACTCATGGTATATTATTGTTTATTAACAGACGAATTATGCCCGCAGGTTACAGTTTTAGCTAATGAGATATCAGGTTTTAATTGTGAAATTCTATTTACACATCAGTGATTTAAGAGAATATTTATTAACAACAAGAAAATTTTTTCGAGTTTGATCTACTGACAACAAATTCCTGACTTAGTTGTATACATGCAGATTTTAAAGAAAATATAAAGGATTTCGGGTATGTTGTCAGTAGAATTATATAACCGCTATGTTGCATATTTTAAAAAAGGTATTTAAAGAAAGATCATAAATATATTTTGACCGACATCGACAGTAATATCTTACGTCACATAGCCATAAGTAATAATACATCGAAAAACTCCAATTATGTCAAGCATTCAGTAGTAGTAGACTATGATTTATTTAATTTAGTAAGCTGGCAGTATTTTTTTTACTTTATTTGTATTTACAATCTGCTTTGATGAGCAATACGTAAATCTGGCGATAATTACAAAATTAGGTATATGTTGGATACCTTCCCAGTGGAAGACTTCCTTGAGCAGTAAATTTGGTGGACTATCACCAAACCAGTGACGAACATCCTGTATCTAGCGATTTCTGTCAAAAGCGCTCCTTGGTGCGTACCGAACCATGTTATTACCAGTAACCTCGGAATATATTCCAGTGGATTGTGTCAAAACGATGTTTGGCACGATAAAGATCCCTTCTAGTGATAGTGATAGAACTCCTTTGGGTTCGGCAAAATTCTAGTTGGGTAGTGCTAATAACCATAGTAGTTGATACGCATTAAAATCCCTGGCACCCACAAGCCTAGATTTCGTCCATTAATTAAATAACTATAATTAAAGGTGAAATTGTGTTTATTGTAATATAAAACAGTCAAATAAAAATTCACAGCGTTCCTTGACTACAATCAATGAATATTCAAATGAAAAATCATTGAGCGTTGGTTGCTAATGGTATATTACAACTGTAGGAAAAAACACATTGAAATGAACGACTGCCACTGTCAGCGTCAAAGTTACAGAGATTAATAAGAGTTTGTCATATTTTGGGCCAATAAGTATTTATATCTCCTTTAAGCTTCAATAAGTACGTCAAATAAAATAAAATAATAATTTGACTTTGGCAGTAACAAATGACATGTCAAAATTCAAGTAAAGGCGATATGCAAATGGATTTTTATTTGAACACTCCATATCACCAGTAGGACAGCGATACCCATATCGAATTTAATACACCAAATTAAAATTGTTAACAAACCTTTACATAGAATGTGTGCATAAACAAAGCCAAAGAAAAAATAAACAAACTAAATATAAATGGAGCGTATAACTACATAAACCAGAAAACAAAAAAAATCACAAATGTAAACAAAAAATATAACCAACTGATACTTAGATTACCTAACACAAATGTCCCTGTTTACCATAATAATACGATCTACATACAAAAATACGACAAAGCACAAAACGAGAGTGTGGCCACCGTAATAAGAAACTTGTACTACACCCTACAATGTCCAGATGTAATCTCACATTGTTATACAAGCACTGTAGATGACACAAGACTGAAATTAGACGATTCTTATTTTGATAACCCTTTTAGGCTTGGTAAACGTATAACGCTCCTTTCTTCAGGGACGGACTGAATTAGGAAGCTTCGCGCTTGTTACATTTAGGACCTTCATATATTCACTTATTATTTAAAATTGTAAAATATTTTTAACAGAAGGCGATTTGTTTCACCAATATAATCTTTTCAATCAAATGAGATTTGACATTTGAAAAGAGGTCGCCAGTCCATCCCTGTCTTCCCGATTTAAATAAAATATTGTTACGAGGAAACATAAAAACTAGAGCTATTTTAAAATATTTTACGTTAAACAATTCTTTTAAGAAAAATGTACTTTTAAACAATTGCAATTACAAACTTGAATTAAATCTACTGGTTCAACGTCTGCTTTATTATCAAAAGAAAATATGTTCGAATCCTAGTCGTTGTTAAATTTTCGACAAATCGGAGCAACTGTGATTTGAATCCTTTTAGGTAAATTAGGTTGTTAATGGCCTCAATAATTGAAGCCTGATTTTATTTAAAAAAATTATAAACCATTCATTCAATAATTTTTAAAGCTTTTTGATTGCTTTAGGCTTAAATTTAAGTGCTCTTTGGTGGCACCTTCTAATGAAATCGAGTTCCTTTTGAAATAAAATCTGAAATTCGCACTACTACCGCCATCTGTTATTCACTAGCACAATGAAAAACACTTAAAATCGTCTATATTAATTTTTTTGATATTTATTGTAAAAAGAATACTTAAATATTGTTAATTTTTTAAAGAACTTTTGTAGTCCTTCTGGACTTTTTGTTTTTCTCACCCATCATAAAATATACTTTGGTTGGCGTAGCTCAAAATTTAATATAAAAGAGTTTGCCTCAAAGAGCGTAACAAGCACATGGATAGCATAACAAACATGCACCTTTTTGAAAATTACCCGATTCCTGATTTACACCCTCCAAGCAGTCGTTATCGGCGATTTTTTCAAGAGTTTCCGACAGATAACACTCACTGTGGAAGGCCACGAGAAAGGTAAAATAACCACAACCTCATGGAGCACTAATAAAACTCGAAAATGGTAACTGGACAAAAGAGAGCAAAGAAAAATCCAGAAATTTTGCAGAATGCCTCAAAAAGGTATTCGGACCATTTCCTTCAGAACTTACCTAGAAACGCCCCACCAGATAGATTTACCGATCAAAACGTTTGAAACAAAGGAAGTACATAAAGTCACTTTGAAAAATCTCAACAGTAAAAAAGCCACAGGTTACGACTTAATAACTGGCAGGATATTAAAAGAACTACCTGACAAAGTGTTAAAGTTAATTGTCATTTTATTTAATGCAGCATTGAGGCTTGGATACTTCCCGCTGTAGTAGAAGGCGGCACAAATAATTATGATACTAAAACCGGGAAAAAATCCAGAAGACGTCACATTATGTAGAGCTATTAATTTGTTGTCAATACTATCAAAAGTCATCGAAAAGTTGTTATTGTCAAAACTTAAAGCGATAATGCAGGCAAGGAAACTAAATCCCAAGCCATCAGTTTGGTTTTAGGGAACATTATTCTACAATAGCACAGGTTCATCATCATCTTCTTCTTCAGCCTTTGTTCATCCAATGCTGAATATAGGCCTCTTCTGGTTTCCATATTATTAAAATTCGACATGTGCTTGGGGAATAATGGCAATTGAAGGACCACGCTTGCCGAATGTGTTTGCGAATCGCAGTAACACAACCGGGATAATCGTTATCTGTTTTCCGCCTGTGACTATCAAGGTCAAGTAGTAGTAGTAGTACCTAGTAGTAATTGTGGGGAGACCTAAGTCTAGCTAGTAGGCCTCTATAGGCCCTTTTTGCCAACCCCTAGCCATCCCCTCGGTCACTCTCACCACCTTCTACATCGTTTGCCTCATCTCCTTGTGATCCACCTAGATTGTCTAATGAAAATGAGGATGTCAGTCCACGCCAGGGAGTACAACTCTTCCTTCTGAAGCGTAACCGCACCGAAGGTTTTGAACCTTAGTCACCCATATGCTTCGCATTCTCCCAAGTAGTGAAATTATGTCTCCTCAGCCCTTCCACATCTCGGGCATTCGGGGTTCTGTACTACTCCTATCACAGATAGGCATCTTCTTAATTTACAGTGACCTGTCAAGATCCATATCAAAAGATTTAAGGCCCTTCGGCTTTTTTCCAAGCCAAGCCAAGCTGACTTTTGCAAGTCAAATCCTACTATGTGGTATTTAGCCTGTAGACAGCCTCTGTTCCTTTCCCATTTATTCTTAAATGTCTCAAAGGTCCATTCGCTAAAAGCCGTTGAGACATGTTTCCTTGTGATACCCAAAAAGGATTCCGTTTCTAAGCATATTTCCATGGCTCCGAGTTTGGCTAGTTCGTCAGCCTTCTCGTTGCCTCGGATCCCTGAATGCCCGGGAACCGAAACGAGTTCTACGTCTTTCGCTGTTGTCAGTTCTTCTAGGGCGTCGCCACACTCCTGAACAAGTGCTAATCTTGTCCTGGGCGAGCATATGCCCTTAGTGCCGCTTAGCTGTCAGCAAAAATGTAGATTTTTTGTTCTGTCGACCTTCGTATTTCCTCCTTTGTAGCTACCGATAAAATGACAAAAAATTCTACCTGAAACACCGTGGTGTACATTCCTAAAGCTGAGCTTTCTTGCATGCCTCGGTTTTCTACATAGATTCCTGCCCGGCGCGTCGTTCTTCCGTCAGCCTTGTGCCGTCCGTGCAGTACACTAAGGCCCCTGACGGAAAGCTAACTTGATCTTGCTCCCACTGGTCTCTAGTAAGGATTGTGAGAGTGTACTTCCTATTCAACCTCAGCTAGTCCTTTGCTTCGATCACCTTGCAGCTTGACAGAGATAGCTCCTTTGTCACCGCTTTAGAAACCCTAGCATGACCCGTGCATACTCCTTGACTGCTCCACATCCCTGCATCTTGCATTCGAAGATGATCTGTCATGGCCTCATTCTTTATCTAAGTGTCGAGACTTGGAAATCCTAGGTCAAACCTTTAGAGAAATAATTTTTCAGTAGCCTTGATATAGTAATAACATAGCTGCTGCTCTATGTCACATCCTCAGTTCGCACCTGTCCTGTATTTCTACAGAAACTTTCCCTATTGGCCATTGAGACGCGCTGTGGCGAGGTTGAGGACTTCCCCATCCCAGTACGTTTTCCACGAAGTATTGAGGAACCCTTACTCAATTCTGAGCTCCTCCCTCATGGAAACTGATACCGGGCAAGGTTCATAGAGTAAAAAAATTAATAGAAGTTTTTAATACAAGAAGTATTGTTCAGCAGTAGTTTTGATAGATATATCGCAAGCATTCGACAAAGTCTGGCATACAGGACTACTATATCAATTAAAGAAAATGCTTCCGTATGACCTGTATCAATTGCTTAGATTATATGTAAGCGATAGACATTTCTTAGTTAATACCAAGATGAATATAGGACATTTTATCTTATCAAAACTGGCGTACCACAGGGAAGCGTTTTAGGGCCAGCTTTATATCTGCTTTACACATCCGATCTACCAATAATACAAATAAATAAATGCCAGACCGACGTTCGTAGATAACACTACAATTATATCATCTCACAATAACCTTGCTACCTACTGCCTCTGAATTTTTACAAATAAATACAAATAAAATTCAGTTTTTGTTTAAAAAAATGCTAATGTAAGGGAATGAATCGAAATATGCGATTGTGATGTTCAGGTTACAAAGGAAAACATGTCCACTGGTAACTCTAAATAACAAGCAGATACCACAAACAGAATCAGTAAAGTATTTAAGTATGCATTTAGATCGTCGACTTACTTGGAAAACCCATTATGGACCAAAAGAAAACAACTGAATCTATAGTTTCTATTGGCTTATTGGTGCCAAATCCAATCTCTCGCAGGAAAACAAAATTTTACTTTATAAGTCAATATAACAACTACTGAGATGAAATAACAACTGGTCACACTAAAAGAGATAGAGATAATAATACCATAATAAAGAAAATGCTGAATGTTGACCCAGTGGTGAAGAAGATAAAGGATAAAAAAATTGAAATGGTTGGGACATATATGCCGAATGAGAAGGAATAGAATTCCAAAAATAATGACGGAGATGAAAGTGGAAGGAAAAAGACAGAGAGGAAGGCCGAGGATAGCACGGGAAAAGCAGATGGAAGACTTGGCAGGGAGTAGAGGAAAGACCATAAAAGACATTAAAAGACTAGCGAGGGATAGCAAACCATACAAGGAATGGGTACAAGAGACTTAGCCGTAAACAAAAACCAGACGCCTAAGCTCTAAGGGCATAAAGGGATAGATAAAGAAGAAGAAGAAGAAGAAGAAGAAGAAGAAGTCAATAATCAAGTCGGTCTGGACGTACGGAACAAACCAATTTTGTGTTAGCAGTATTTTAAATTTGCTTTAAACATAAACGGAAGTAGAATTGCAAATACTGAGTGGATACATTTCGATCTTCAAAGTATGTATCACTATAATTTGGAAAAGTCTACCAAGTTATTTATTTTAGTGGTTTATTATTATTGTTGTTATTATTATTATTATGGGATTCTAGGTAGGTACTCTAAACAGTGCCTTTTGCACAACTTTTTTATTTGAATTAAATAACTTCTATGTTACTTAAAATATATTTGAAAACAATCCCGTACGTTTGCCGTCATTACCATTCTAGTTCTCCCGACTTATTAACCTCTCTCCGGAACCCCCACCTGAACACCGGCCATTTGCTATAATTCCCACTTTATTAAAAGTGAAGTGCAATTCTTTAAAAATTGATATTTTTTGTCCCAATTTAGTTCGAATCAAGAGCCGGAACGAATTCAGATAACAAGGAGTAAATTGCGTTTTAAAAATAAACAGATTTCTACTAAGTTTTTATTAAATATAATATTCAGTAATTTATTTATGCATAACTTCAACGTCAAGATTAGAACCTTCAGGTATGCTAAAATAATGCCTTGGCAAGTTTTCCATCTACTTGTAGTATACTAGTTTATGCAAGCCTCCTTGATCAGCAGAATTTGTCACACCTTGATCGTTGTCGGATTTGTCTAGAAGACTTTTTCTGTAAGATTCCCCGTTTAATGTATCATTCCCAGAGACCAATGGTACAGAATCTGTGATACAATCGGACACAACATTTTTCGGTGCTCTACAGTAAGGTTGCTTTGTTCCTTTATCAACGAATACCATAAAATTTCTTCGACACATGCAATCTCTTATCTGACTCGATGCTTCTTGAATTACCAACAAGGAAACAACCAGAGCAAAAACATTCATTTTCTTTTACTTTGAGCCACGCGTTCGTTGAAACAAATTATATGCTTCATTATACTTTTATTCTCAATTTAGAATAACATAATTTATTAATACCAATTTAAGAATAATTGGTTAATAAAAACTATCTAATTATTGTAATTAAAAGCTTTTATTTCGTGTTGATTTAATTGATTGAATATAAATCAAACATCTGAAACGCAACGACGTGAAACTTTAATTTTCTGATTAGGTACTGAATTTTACGCTTGATAAGTGTTTCAACATGTCTAATTCTCTAATTCATCAAAAACAAATAGAAACAAATAACAGTTATGTCAAGTTTCTTTTTGATTTTGAAGGTTTTCTAAACCCATTATAAATTAACACAAAGAAATTTTTTTAGTTGCCAAAGATGTTTAAACGAATTTAAAATTGAACTCAGTCTAGTTTTTGAGATTAATGGATATCTCATCAAATTATGATGTTACCACTTTTCTATTAGCGTTTTCCAACCCAATAGAACAACAGTGATTTTTTTGTTTAAATCGCCATACATCCAGTATTTTTGAGACAATCCTTTACTGATGGTTATACCATAGTCCGATTTTTTATTACCAAAACGAGTGTCAAAATTGGAGTACGATGTCAAAGGCCGAGTCCTGTAATTACAGAAGTACTATAATGCCTTTATACCACACGTGATATATAAAGTTTATTACAGGACTGTTTAAATTCTGTTAAAAATCGATGTTTTGTTTAAAATAGTATTTGATATTTTTCAAATAGCAATTCACAATTTTTTAATAACTCAAAATAATTATACAATCTATTCTTAGTGCGGATAATAAGTATTTGTTATGGAGAAGTGATGGCTCGTGGTCTGGTCTGGTCTAAAGTAGAAAAAATAGCAGATGACGGAAACCGCCTACTTACAGCAATGATGGATCAATTAACAGAAGGTAAAAGAAACAAAGAAGCTCTGGACTTAAGAAGGAAGATCGCAAATATGTGAGGGAAAGCCAAGAAGAAAGGCAACTGCAGCTGGAAGAAAATATCAAAGACTTAGCCCCCAAATACGATCATCTGAATCACAGCTTCTGCCCGCCATGCCTCTATATAAAAAATTTGGAAACAGAAGGATTCTGGGAGGAAAACAGCACTGTAAAAAGACATAGAGCGATCGGATGTACCACAATAAACCTGGAAAGAATCGGAAAGGAACAAAATTATGATGAAGAAGGAAATAAACCGCATAGATGTAGTTAGAGAAGATGTAAATATCGAAGAATAATGTAGAAGAGCGGCGAAGGAACATATACCATAATAACAATGACAATAAAAAATAAGGAAACAAGGAATACGTATACCTGTGAAGTACCTACAATTGAAAATAAAAATTGTAATAATGATAATAATAATAATGATTAGACTAAGCTAGCATATGAATTAAAATAGTCCACTTCTGTTAATGCTTTTGCTGCTCAAGTGTCTCAAAAGAATAACGTTATAATGTAAATTGTAAAATCTTAATGCCTGTTTTCTAATAGAAAGTTGCTAAATAAAGTATTTATTTATTTTATTTTAATAGGGCAGGCATGTCTGCGCTAAGGCGTTTCATATCATAGACCTAGGAAATTAGCGGTAATATCAGAGATAATGTTAGTACAAGATGATAAAACATGTTTAACCATCTCCGTCATATTATATCCAACTTCCATTGAATATACAGTAGTGCCGATATAAGTTGAGAAATTTTGCGCAGAGAGAGACAGCTTGCTCCGCCCACCTGAGCCGCCTTGTACACTCCGAGCAAGAAGGCACACCGGTAACCCTTCCCTAATCCACAAGCTGCGCGAAGTGCAACTTTTTCTCTCCTTAAAACGGCATACCTGTATGATCTACTAACTACCTTGCATTGTAGAAGCGGGGTCTAGCGGCTGGCGTCACAGGCATGTTAATGTTATATAGTGCTCCCACCCACGCCCTAGCGTACTCGTCAACTGATGATGATTATTTCGTTGAAACTTGAATTCAAACCAAATGATGTCATAAAATTTAAAGTTTGTAACCATCCAGTTATTTGTTCGTTTTCTTCTGAAATTTCTGATCTTGAATAAAATATAGATACATACCTAGTTCCGCTATTAATGCTTGCTTATCGACCACTGAAAATGCCTTATCCTTCAACATCTTGTAAACGTAGTTCTGTCGATATTGTGCATAGTATTGACGATGAATTCATTTAGCACCGGAAAATCTGGCAATTAAATATCACAAACTTTTGTTGCAACAAAATTCAATTTTTTAATATTCGGTCTGCGTTTTTTTCCCGTGTACCCTCTTCTATTATACAAGAGACAGTCAAATGAAAACGGGTCACCACAAATAAAACTCATGGGGAGCAAAAGTTGGCAACACTGGAGTTTGATCAAGGCCTACTGTATCAATAGCGACTTCGTCCCTTATAAGGCCGTACCGTTTCGCGTTTTTTACACTTTATCAAATTTACATATTTAACAAACAAGGCTAAAAATAATATTTTGTTGCCTGTTAAATTTATAAAAGCTATAAATGAAATAAGCAACATGACTTTTATTAACGCTAGTCGAATCGTCTTCAAACTTTTATTAATACAAAATTAGAGTATAATAGTTTCAAATTCTAAATATTACACTGACGAAAACACAAACTCGAATTATTTTTAGATATTTTTAAGCATTCGCTGCTATGTAAGGAGCATTTTGCGAATGAATGTTTCTTACCCTCAAATAAAATAACATATTCATAACGGGTGTTAGAAAACTCGTCTTATCAGAGTCACCTGTGCTTATTAAAATAGACTTAAGTTAATTTTCAAGTAGATTTAATCACAATTAGTTAAGTGACAGCAGCTGTCAGTAGTTCTAATGAATAGTGGATATTTAAGAATTAATCTAAGACACTTAATTTTTTTTATATGTGACTGCTAAGACGAGTTTTCTAACACCCGTTACTATCGCAATGTACCTACAATCTTATTTTTACCTGCTGTGAATATAAGGACACGGTTTCCACGGAAACTGCCATATATTTAGAGAAAACAAACCAAATTAAAAAGGTATCGCCAAGTTAAAACAAACCTTAAACAGAGAAATGTTGAAATTAGAAACAATACTAATGCCATTATAACTGACAACTTTGACAGGATCGACAGCTGACAACTAACTGACAATACCGTAGTCAAAATTTCGCCTGGAGAGGTTGCCCTATAGAGCGCAAACTGTAAAGTTGATAAAGTAAAAAACGTGAAACAGTACGGCCTTATAAGGGACAAAGTCGCTATTGATACAGTTGGCCTTGTTTTAGGTGGTGTTGTACCATTTCCTAAACGCCTTTCGATCCTGCGTTAGGTCACCAGCTTGCTTCCATTCTAGACCTCTCTTCTCTAGCACTTTTTTAACTTGCTCTATCCACGTCACACGCCGCCTACCCTTCGCTCTTCTTTTCCGTTCTTTAGCCTCCCACACTGTTTTTGGTAGTCTCCCCGCGCACATTCTACTTATAAGACCCAGCCACCTTAACTGGTTGTTTTCTACCTGTCTTTGTGCTGACCTAACTTTTACTCTCTCCCTAATTTCTGTGTTACAGATTCGGTCCATCTTTGTTAGTCCCTCTATTTTCCGCGGCATCTTCATTTCAGCAGCTTGCAGTCTGGATTTGCTTTCTTCAGTTAGTACCCAAGACTCCCTGCTATAGGTTAGCGTGGGAATACACGGCTTTGTATACTTGAATTTTGGTGTTTTTTGAGATTTTTTGGCAGGAGGATCGGACACAAACCTTGATGGTTAGCAAACAAATATCACAAAAGTTAAAGGTCACAAAAGGAGCAACGGAGAACAAAATGGTAGGAGGAGCAGTAAAGGACAGGATCAGAAACGAACAGCCAGACAACGAAGAAATGTAACGGATATCATAAGGAAGGTAACACAACTCAAATGGAATTATGCGAGCCACATATCATCGAGGAATAACGGACAACAGATGGAACAAAAAAATCTCAAAATGACGACCATGTATCTTGAACAAAATAGTGGGATTAGAGTGTTTCAGTACGGCTGCAAATAGTGAAAGATGGAGGGAACAGAGAACCGAAGGAAGCCTATATTTTGGGTGCAATATGGCGAAAAGAAAAAAGAAGAATGCCTAAGGCAAAGTAGAAGAATTTACTTAGCTTGGTAGCACAATAACCAAAGATGGAAGATGCGATGGAAAAATTAAAACAAGAATTGTAATGGCGAAAAGAACTTTCTACCAAATGAAGAATTTTCTATCACTAAATACAAGAAAGCAGTTTATTAAAACTTATATATGGAGTGTGCTACTGTATGGGTCGGAACAACAACTAACAAAAATAGAAGCTTTTGAACAATGGTGCCATAGAAAAATGTTAAAAATAACTTGGATAGACAGAATAAACAATGAGGAAATCCCAAGGAGACCTGAAGAAGAACCAAAACAAGTATGGAAACACATACAGAAAAGAAGAGATAGATCATAGAAGGCATAAATGCAAGAGGAAGGCCCAGACTTGAATATATCAAACAAATCATGAATGACACAGGGTGTACTAGTTACAAACGTTTAGATAGAAGGTTATGGACAGCTCCGACAGTCAGAAGGCTGATGATGATATTTGATCAAGCCAAATACTCTGTTTTAGGTTTAATAAAGATATAAAAACCGTAGGTAATCTCCTTCTTCTTCTTCGCTAATCCTTTCTGCTTTTTAAGGCATCGGATCGTAGATAATCAAGTGCTATAGATAATTTAAAAAATTTCATACTTTCTAAACACCTTAAACAATTAGACTACAGTTAGGTACTCATTTGTTTATGTATGTCGTATTGTTGATATTGACATACTCCATTGACACCGTCGGCGTCGTAGAAACTGCCTTCTTTTAACATTCCCTATCTCTTTCTAATATTAAAAGAAAACATAATTACATCACCCCTAAATAAAGAACCTCAACTATTTTACGATCCGTTTGTCAACCAAAAAACTTACAATATTATCTTAGTTTAGAAACAAATTTTTTTACTACAATGTAGAAATGAAAAAGGCTTGTCATATATTTAATCAAATTCTAAAATACAAATTATAAACAAAGCATTCGTTTATTCTTATTTAAACAAATTAAGCCGGAATACCAGCACTGATGCTATCTTCAATTCCACAATGATCTTCACCGCGAAGAATTTTAAAGAATCCGTTATCGCCCCAATCGGAATTCCATGAGTTGGCAATCAACCAGTAAGGGGTACCATCTTCAACGCCCCAGCCCAAAATTTTAATTGCATGCCCACCTAGTTCGTTTCCTTTTACATGTTGATATACACCTAGAAACAAGTTTCTTATGGAATAGAACTATGGCAAGCTTTAAAGGTTTAATAAAGAAAAGGTAACGTATGACAGACCTACCACTCTTATAATGGAGGAGATCTTCATATACAACAAAAGCACCTTCAACGGGACCGTTGGTCATAATTTCAGTCTGAATAGCTTCAACGCCACTTGGTACAGAATAAGACTTTTTGCCAAAGTGACGATCTTTGGTATAAGGAATAGAATAATCACTCTCACACGCTTTTTTACATTTTGGTGTTTTGTTTTCATCACCATTGCATGGAGGGCGGGTACCATTTACGTGATGCTCGCATGGGGCTATTTCATAAGGCCTGCAACCCTATGGAGATTTCTATTAAAAACGGAAACTCTAAAATGCCTAAATACGTACTTGATGTGAGTTGTAAAGTCCTCCTGAAACGATACCCTTTCGCACCCAATAATTCCAAGCTGAGCCTGGATAACCTCCATTACATCCCATACCACAAGTGAAGCAACACGAAACTAAATCATCCGCTGAGAAATGGAAATTTGTTTCACCTTTGGAATGGATACAGACTCTGTCTGACATTGCTTCAACTGCACCAAATGCCTAAAATTTGCTTTATTAGACAAGGAATTTCAAAATTATACTAATTACCAAAACTGGGGCTTTTGCATGTTGATCTATATATAATGTTAAAAAATATGAGCAACCAAATGCACTAATTCCTCTGTATATAGTTAATTGGAATAAAGAGTTTTGAAAATTAACAAATCTTAGCGGTTTTAAGTACAAAAAAAATCCAAAAACAATTCAGCTAATATCTTTAACGTTTACTAGAATTTTATAAAAACAGTTAATTAATCTATAAGTTAATACTATTCCTAAGTTATTACCAAAGGAAATAAATTAAACAAGAGAAATGATAGTATTGCAGAGTAAAATAAAGTAGTTGTTCTTAAAAAATGCTTATTTAACCAAGTTGTACTAGAAGCCATGACTTGTTCTCTCAACACATGTTTAGGAATTCTGTCTTGAAACGAAATAGTAACGTGTGGTTTAGACGGTGTACCGAGAATTCCTGTAGAATCTCGAAATAGAGCCCTCTTTTCTTTACCCTTGTCATTGACACTCGTAACAAGACTTCGTTCATCATTAACGGCGACCGTCGTTTTCAACGTTGTGACTTTTTCATCTAAACGTTTAGTTGTACGAACTGTTGAAGAAAGGGTTCTTACGGTAGTATCAACCATTTTTGTTGTTTCTTCTAACGATAAAGTGCGTTGGGTTGTCTTTTCCAGTTGTTTGTCCATTTTACACAGCCCTTCATACTTTGCACTGCAAGCATCTGTTAAAACCCAAGTCAAACTTCAGGACTGACTTTGTTTTACCTTTTGCCTTACCCGATTCACATTCCGAACAAGGAGCTCCTCTTTTAAAAACGGCATTTCCTATTATATTTCCAGCTGGTGAATAAATACACCCAAGCATTGCAATGTATTGTCCGTACAAAGACCTGGCACAACCGACACGTGTTGTTTCTGCCCAAATCATCTGACCAAAATGCCTAAACTTCCACTGAAGAGTATCTTTGGCTGGGAAAGATTCCACTGAATCGGCATAAAACCCATAACCTTCATCAGACCATCCCCTTATCTGTTCTTGTAGAGTTTTTGGAGTGTTCAAGTCTTGTGTTAACACGCTTATACGTTTATAAGCAGTGTTATGACCAGTTTTTCCACTTTCTGTATTAAAACAAACACCCTCGGTTTCGGGATTAAGTTGCCCGCATGTATTCGCCCAACAAAGGGCAGTATTTTCCAACTCATCGTCCCATTTCAATTCGTTCATATTCGAAGCTGTTATGCCTTTTAGATAATGTTCCGTTTTACCAAGTGCCACGTTACTTCTCAAACGATTATGCTCATCTACAATGTTTTTTCTTGTTAAACGAGAAGTTTTGAAACAAGAGATTTTTTTACCTAAAATCAGTGTCCGGTCTTTCAGGGATAGAGTAGAATTTCTAAAGTTAATACAGCCTACTACTGGGTGGGAACAGTCATTTCCGTGTTCGCATACGATGTGGCTAAGTATTTGGCCTTTATATTTACATTTTATTGAGCAATAGTCAATCGTGGCGAGAATATTAGTTAAAATTGGCGCACAAATTAGATAAAATCCTAGTCTGACACCTGCCATGTCTGAATTACTAACTTGATATTAAAGAACCAAATGTTCTAACCTGGCTACTACTATTAAGCGTTGAGGTACTTGGCACCCGCAAGCCAAGGTATCGCCTGATTAAAAACAAAACAACAAAGTATCCTCTAAAATATCATAACCAAAACGACCACCTTTAGTATTTGTCCTCGCCTGTTTCCTAGTAAACCAATATAAATAAATCTTATTCCCATTATATTCGTTCATTGAATGAACGAAACAGTTGACAAATTAAACAGAAGTGCATTGTTAACCCTAACCATTTTAAGTTTTTTAAGTATTTTTTAAAGTATTTATTTAAGTCACTAATCAACAATACTTCATGTCCTACGTACAGCCTTCGATGATGCAATGCCATCTACAACATCTTCAGCTTGCGGTAGGTCAACATGTCGGTCTGTAGTGCCTGCCATCTGTTACACAGTGGCAGCAACCTAACCACACCAACAAAGCGCGGAATGGAACTTAGTTACCGCAAAACAGCAAAAACGTAACACCCAAGAAGACGGTAATCGATTGGTGAAGCAAAAAACCTCCACAGAGCAGTCGCCACAAATCAGCTTAACCAGAACCAGATAAAGTAATGGAAGCCGACACGCTTGCTGCAACTAAAACGATAAAACCTCCTCCAATTTTTATCACGGACGTGTTAAACATTAACACTCTGATAGCGGAACTGAATACTGTCGCTGCAAAAGGACACACCTTAAAAATCATAGGCAGAAATCAAGTAAAAATCATGGCGGAAAATACAGATACCTACAGAGCCCTAATAGCCAAGCTACTAAACCTAAAAATACAGTTCCAATTCTACCAGATGAAGGAAGAACATAACTTCAGAGTAGTAATCAAGAACCTTCACCACTCCATCGATGTAAAAGTCAAAGTAAAAGGTCAAGGCCACACAGTTATGAGCATATACAACGCCAAGCATAGAGTTACCAAAGAACCACTTTCTATGTTTTCCTTCTGATGTAAAAAAAGGGAATTCCACAATGTGAAACTAATCACAGGTATGGTACACTAAGAGGTTCTGCACACATCAAGTTAGGTGTGTGAAATGCGGGGCAAACTAACTAACAAAAACCTGCACTAAGACAAAATAAACGTCTTATGTGACGGTTCGCATCTAATCAGGAGCTGAAAAGGAGAAAATTTCCACCACCACGCCCGAAATTATCTGTACCACAGCCAACTTTTACCCAGACATAACTACCAAACAATAACGAAAGAATACTGGCCCAAATCGTAGCAAATGGACAACAATTTTTCCCCCATATGAACGCACCGAAAACGTCAAACATGGAGAAGCTGGAAAATGATGATAGAACTAGCTGAGAATATCAAAACAATGTTAAACCTCCTCACAGCCATCGTGTCCAAACTGAAACAATGGCTCAAACACTCAAAATTGCAGAATGGAAAGCCAATGGCTTGACGGGCCACATCCAAGAAATACGGGCCTTCATCACTAATCATGAGTTAGATATAGTATTAATCCCAGAAACTCACTTTACAAATAGAAGCTACCTCAGAATTATAATACATACGATACACAACACCCTGAAGGAACGGCACTTGGCGAAGCAACTGCAGCAAGCAGATAAGTATAATCAAGAGCACATCTAGAGCAAGAGGAGCGGGTAGCCGCCAGAGGTCCTGGTTATCATACTAACACCTTTGATAATCGTTAACCTCGCAACACTGCGGGTCGTTCTTCTTTACCTTTCTCGATGGGTTAGGTTAGCCTCCTGCCCAGCATACGTGCAAAGAAGGCTCACAGAACTCGTTCTTATTAGTTTCTAACAGGCCATCGGCCATAAGAGGAAGAAGGAGAAGAAGAGCACATCCAAGCTACAAGTGTGGTTGTAGTAGACTGGGCAGGGCCAATCACAGCAGTATATAGTCCATCAAGCCGTACTATTAAAGCAGAACACTACATACAGTTTTTTAGCACACGTGGTATACGATTTATTGCCGGCGGAGACTACAACGCTAAGCACCAGGAATGGGGCGCTAGGATAACTACCAAAGGAGGAGAACTCTTAAAGTCGCTCATCGCAAATAACCTCAACTACCTCACCACTAAGCAGCCTACATAACTACTCGCCCACGGACAGAAGAAAGCTGAATTTTTGCATTACAAAAAACATATCGCAAAATTATCTACGAATTGAACAATGTCTTGATATGTTATCAGATCAGACAAAGACCAGTTAGACTCTGTAACAAGAAGAGCGACTGGGACTCGTTTAGAGTACTAGTCAACGAGAAAATAACAATAGAAATACCTGTTAAGACCGAAAAAGAATTTGATAAAGCAGTAGATCATTTAAATTGTAGTATACAAAGTGCAGTATGGTACTCTACCCCTCAAACGAAAACGAGCGATATGAAAAATACGCTACCTACGGTAATAAAAAGAGCGATAGCTAAAAAAGAAGACTTCGCAGAGTCTGGTAGAACACTAGATCCCAAAACGACAAAAATAGATTAAACACTGCAGCACGAAATTTGAAAGCAATGCTTCAAGATCACAAAGACCGGACTATACACCACCAGCTTTCTACCCTTTCCGCTACAGAAACATCGGACTACCATACCATCAATTCGGAAACCTGATGGAATTTGGTCCAAAAGCGAACAAGTAAAAGCCGATACATTTGCAACACATCTGACAAATGTTTTTCAACCCCCTTCCTTCTCAATTAACTCTAGAAGAAACAAAAGAAGAAAAAATGCAGCGATACCGGGAGGCACCAGACCAACTAAGTCTACCAATTAAAAAGATCACACTAGCGGAAGTTACATTTTCAATTAAAATTGAAGTAAACCCTAAGAAAGCACCAGGCCATGACTTGATTACAGGGGATATCTTAAAAGAACTGCCACAGAAAGGACTTAAACTGATAACTGCCACATTTAACGGTATATTAAGATTGAGCTGTTTCCTGGTCCAAATAATACTCATATCTAAACCAGGGAAATCACCAGAGAAAGTATCTTCCTACCGCCCGATTAGCTTATTACTCACCACTAACATTTAAAGTGTTTGAAAAGTTACTTCACCAAAGAATCAAACCAATTCTCGAGGAACATAATCTTATACCAGAACGCCAATTTGGGTTTACAGAAGAATATTCCACCGTCGAACAGGTTCATAGGGTAGTATGCAAAATTAACCAGGCATTGGAAGGGAGGAAGTATTGTACCGCTGGGTTTTTAGACGTAGGTAACCCAAGCGTTCGACAAGGTATGGTATGTGGGATTATTGTACAAAATTATGAAAAACCTTCCTCACACCTACCATCAACTAATAAAGTCTTACCTAACTGACACACTTTTCCAAGTGAAATTTCAAGATGCACTCACAGATCTACACCCCATAAAGTCTGGAGTACCGCAGGAAAGCGTATTGGGACCTGTCCCAGGGGCGGATGGGCTACTGTAAATCAGCCCAGGAGTGACCATCGGCCTTCTATCATAATAATGTTCAAATGTTGGCTAAGTGCTTACAATTTTAAACGTTTACTCACACTGTGTATTTTATTTGGAATTAAAAAATTAATACAAAGGTTTAACAAAACAATAATACATAGTATTGACTGCATTTTTTGTCCGAAACATTCGAAAAAATTGCTGGAAGTGGTAAATGAATCGGATAATGACTCTAACTCAAACTTTTTTGTAATAAATATTAAATTCGGTCAACGAAATTCTGGATTTACGTTCTTTAGCTAACGAAGGAGTCCATTAGAAAAGGATGGCATATAAAGGTACCTCTCACTTTGCATTTTCGATGGAGATCAACTTTTTTGTCTTAAATATTGACCAAACCAAACTTCATACCCGAGGCCCATATGGGTTCCCATTGCTATTGAAATTCATTGAAAAAAGTTATCAAAGAGAGGCACTTCTCTCTTGTAATTTTGTAATTAGGACTTGGTAATTGGCTTTAATGTCAACGTAAGACAACCGAAGTGCGTATATAAGGTGTATGTCAAGTTCTCTTCCTTTTTTTGTGCCTGTTGCAACGTTTGGATAAAACTGGAGAAGTTTGGTGTAGGTATGAAAACAGTTAAATGTTACATTATGAGATCCATACCTAAATAAAGGAAGATTATTTTTATCAAACTTACTGTTTTAAAAAAAAGGATAATCACAAGTGTAATATACAATGGATATTCTACCTTTTATTTACTGGAAATTTTTAGAAAATAAATGACACTTTGAAGGCCGAGAACGATTTAAACTGCTTTTTTAGATCAACTTATTTTTCATTTAATTTCAGGAAATTTAAAACAACTCATAAGAAACTGCATGTTTGGCAAAATAACAGAAAAGAAGTAGATACAAAAAATAACTAAGTATAAGTATATCAGATATTGTACGGGTCCGGCAGGACCGTTGCAAGCACGCTTTCCGAACGGGTTAATTTTACTAATTTGTATGCCCAATTTTTTCTATTGGGGTTTTTTAAATAACCGGTATACTTATAGTTTAAATACAAACCAGAAACTTTAGAAGACTTGTGGAGGAACACAGAACATGAAATTAGCTATATCCACTAAGAGACAGATATTTCGCACTTTGCAAGTTTCATTTCCAATTTAGAGAAGTGTATTGCTGATAAATAATGGATGACATACTGTTGTTAGATATTTAATTTCCTAATTGTTAGGTTCACGATTATGTACACATAATTCATTTCAGATTTCAGTTAAATAAATTTCAGGACCCTGTACAAACAGGTTCACGTGTTGCAAAATATAGTATTTTGTATCTTAAAACGTCCTTACCATTGTTTATTGTTTGAACTACTACACGGTCAATAAAACAAAATTTGCAGGTACTTAAAGAAAATAAGGGACATTTTCCAAATTAATGATAATAATATTATTTTAAAATAAGTGATACTAATATCTTGTTTGGTAATCACCTCAAATTTAAATTAGTTATAAAATAGCAATTTTGCTTATTCTCTAAAATAAGGTATGATTTTATGATTTTAATGCTTAACACGAAATTTGGTACAAGTGATTTGCAAATATTTTAATAAATGGTCATGGTTAAGAGAACTATTTTACATAAATAACACTAAATACTACAATCTATTTCCTACATTGACTAATATTTATTATGCTCAAAGGTCACACCCGTATCGACCTGAAGGTGTGATTCTTGTTAAATTTCGTTTTGAGTATGCATACAAAAGGAATCTGTACGTTCGCTTTGTAGCTATATCTTTTCATGGCCTTCAATTTGTTATGTTTCCACTTACTCTTTCATACCTCCAATAAATGTTAAATAAACCACGTAGTAAAATATGTTTTTAAGCTGCGGATTAATCACTGCCTCAGGATTCCGTTTTCGAATTTTAAAGCTCTTTCACTTTAGAACTTTGGGGATGATATTGAAAAACAGATTTAGTTAGCCCTTTTTCGGGAAATTAATTCAATCCAGTTTCATTTATATCTACACTTTTATTACTTGAGATAGAATTTTATTAATACTGCTTTCAGGCAATTTATTGAACTTCTTTTTTTACAAAATCAAATTTTTGCCATATTTTTGCCCCCATTTTCAAAAATAATGATAAATACAACTAATGTAAATGTCTATTAATAAATAATATATTTAACCCTTGGTTCGAATAGAATGGTTAACTCTCACCATGTTGTACCTAATATGAGTTTAGCCAAAGCAATAAAACTAATTATATTCTTTGGTGTTTGTTATTTCTACACAGAAAAAAATCTTATAAGGTTGCTTTGTATATCAATGATTATATTTACAAAATAATTGTCTTAAAAAAAGATTTTGCAATTATACTATCCGGCCCTAAATAGGACCGGCCGTTCGGGAAATTTCCCGTCTACTCAGGCGTCTCATCCGCCCCTGACCTGTCCTCTACCTACTATTTACACCAGACATGCCCATTACAAATCACACGACCACAGCTACGTTCGCGGATGAACCTGCCGAAAACCCAGACAATTTGCCTCAAAAAACCTACAATTATTTCTTTCAATCATGTGCAGGATTGGACGCCGATCTGGCGCATCAAAGTAAATGAAATCAAGTCAACACGTCACTTTCACACTCCGAAGGGAAACGCGCCAGTAACTTTAAACAATACACCACTTCCATGAGCAGAATATGTCAGACACCTTGGTATGAACCTCGACCTACGATTAACTTGGAAAGAAAAACAATCTTTAATAAACATAAACAACTGGACTTAAAGTTTTCCAAGTTAAACTGGCTACTAAGGCGCAAATCCAAACTAACCCTGAGCAACAAGGTTTTAGTGTACAAAACCATATGGACATACAAGCGTTACTACTACGGGGAATCACAAGTAGCTCGAACCTAGAGATACTACAAAGGTTTAATAACAGACGCACCGTGATATATGCGAAATGAAGTCATCCATCGTGACCTTCAAGGTAAATCAGTGAAAGACGTAGTGAAGTGCGTACCTCTTTACGTCTCGAAAATCACACCAATACCCTCGTTGTAGACCTGTTAGACAACAGCAAAAAAACCCATAGGCTGAAAAGACACAACCGACTAGACCTACCGGGCCGTTTTTAAACAGATTTCTATTTGCTTAATGTTATCTGTATATTTGTTACTCGGTTACTCCTATTTAATGTACCTAATAACAATAAGTAACGTTTGATATAAAGGAACCTTCTACTGGGAAGGTCTCTAACATGTAGGTACATCATTTTGTAATTACCAAATTTACTTATTGCTCAACAGAGCAGATTGTAAATATAAATAAAGTTAAATCTCTAAAAGTTTTGGCGTCGTGAAATTCATTGTACGCCCCCTGTACTTCATTGTCTTTAGAATTATAGCACTAAAAAAACACAGGTTTTCCAACCTTACACGCTTTGTCTACATAATAAAAACATAGCATGTGTTAATCAATCAAGACTTTTTGTTCCAATAATTACAAAATTAAATCCGTATCGTCTTTGTTCAGACATAAATAGCCAATGAAAATATTTACAGTCATTTATCAGTTTGCTGATTAACTTACCCAACAAGAACCGCAAGACCCCTGATCTCTGACCTCCCTTATCGTAGGGCAATGAGGCCATTGTTCACGTGCATCGAAACTTTCAGGAATTTCTATACCTTCCAAACTTTCCTTGAATTCTGGCAATTTATGTTCCGAATTATCAGGAAGAACGCCCATTAATTTTTTAATGTAACCCATTGGTATTTCACGGTCAAAATTTCTTCCTGCTTTCCATGTTGTTTCATGATTGTTTAACGAATCTATAAATTCGTCTGATAAAGGATGAAACGGTGAAGCTGGACCTGGAGGAAACCTAGCATGTACTGCTGACAATATTAGACCAAGTGATAATAATAAGAGGAACTTCATTTTGTTTTTGTTATCTGAAAGAATAAAAATTGTAAGCCCCTCTAACGATTTCTGAAAATGTATTCAATGTAAATCGCAAAATTGAACATTTATAAAGATATAAAAAATAAATTTATAAACAGAAAAGTTGAAACCTTAAAAATAAAAAACCAAAACCAAGGTTAAACTTCATCTTAAAATGGCAACAAAATAAATTCTGAATTTAATTTTGATAAGTATGAAATGGAGATTACAAAAAATCCAGAAATATAGAAACTAAATTTTAGATTAAATTAAAAAGAAGAATTTGTAATAAGTCGGTATTGCGCTTATTATAAAATTACATAAAATTGGATATTCTGCGCAAATTTTAATTATCTGCTCGAAATATTTTCAACAATCAGAATTCGACCCACAAATATAATTCGATTTGCCTCGCAGGAATTAAGGTCAAAACCAAGGTTGAGCTAAATAATCACAAACATAGTTCAGATTTTTAGCAATTTATTTAAGTCTAATGTTCGCCATTTAATTTGTATTTAATTTTCAAAGCGATTAAAATAAAAATCCACAAAAACTCCCCAATAATTTGGAGAAATGTTTACACAAAACAACTGGAAGACCATGATTTGTGCTAACTTATTATTAAACCACTGTAATTATACTAATCAAGAGTAACATCCTCAGCACAATAGAAAGTTTAATAGAATGCATTAACAATTTTCCTCTCTTTATCTGTGTTAATTGCAGTATCAACATTTGCTAAAACAGCTTTATTTTCCCACACATTTCTTCAGCGCTTATTTAATCAAATAATTAAGAACAAAAAATTACAAACAAGTAACAAATTATACTTACGGCTACTTAGGAACTGAAAACGACCTCCTCTGCAGAATCAGCACTAACTAATGTTATTAATCACGGTATAAATAACAAACGATACGTCATTAGAGTCAAAGTTTATCTGTATTAGTCGATTCCAGCACACACAAGGAAAATAAACAACAAGAATTTTCTCTGTGATGATTAACAATTATTGATAGGAAACGCGGATAATACCTATCGCGCACGCTAGTGAGAAACTGTTGAAAATTCGTTGGTAGAATCGAAGTTTCCTCTTACATTTTATGGGATAACTAAAATAGATGTCGCTAATTTCGCTTTTCTCTTAGTTTTATTTTATATTGCTTTGCCGAAGAAGAAAATTGAATTAATATTGAAATTTTTTGCAAATTAAGACTTAACTTGTAATTAAATATGTCAAACTTCAGGATCAGAATTTAATTAAAAATATTTGAAGCGAACCATTAACACCTTTAGGATTTCATTTTAATTATTAAATAACTACGAGCGAAATATGATCTGATTATAATGGCGATTATAAAAGGAAAAGAGACAAAAACTCACAGGAAGGGTTTAGTTGGAGTAAACTAACCAAAAGAACACCATCCAAGAGTGACAAGAGTCAAGGCGGAAGTGAGATGATGGATATGATATATGATCTGAAAACGAAGAAATACCGAATGAGATAAAACAAGATCAGAATACAAGAATAGAAACAGTAAAAAAGAATTAAAACTAATGAAAAAAAATTTTTAATGCATTTCGTGGTTAGATATGTATAAAGTAGCGGAGAAACATACAAAGGAAAGGCTTCCAGTTCATATAAAAAACATTCAATCTGAAAATTAAGCTGAAAGCTGCAAAAAAAATAGGTAAAAGGAAGTGTGTAATACAAACTAAAAATACAAGTGGTTTGATTTTGAAATATAAAAATAAATTAAGAAATTTCAAGAAACAGTTAAATCCCGACCTCACTAAAAATGAACGTGAGATACAAGGCAACATTGTAAAAAAATAAGTGGCAAAGAGAATGGAAATGAAGATGACCTTGACCTTCCTTGGAGGTACAGGAATGTACCCCATGGCCAAACAGGCCCCAGCCCCTCCTGAAGGAGGGCAGGGAAAGCACCGCCAGCTCCTGGGCTTTTAAATGGGTCAAAAGAGGCTATGGCCCAACTGAGGCGATCAAAAGTGAGCACTTTGGAAGCCATTTTCCAGTAAAAAGTAGAAAGAGCACTGAGAATGGCCGTTGCCGTTGTGAGGCAGCTAATGTGTTCAAGTGCTACCAGAAAAGTACACTTCCAAGAGATGCTCCAGGCAGTCTTTGTGGCTGAAATAGTCTAGGAGTCTGAAAGACTCCAGTTGTGACGGTTTGTTCTTACTAAGAATTTTAGTTAGGCAAGTTGCTTCAAGCAAAGACTCAATGCTGGAGCAGAAGTCCCTGCACGCATCTTAAAGTCGCTAGGATCTCTTGATGACAACGCAGGACTTTGTTAAGAAGCCTACGCGTCTCTTTACAGAGTGTTTGAAGTTCAGAATTCAACCACGGAACTCTTTTACTTCTAATTGTACTGATTGCCCCGAGCAAGACACAAGTGTAGGTCTCAATATCCCTAGTGCTTCTTGGGATCATGAGTTGTGCTAGCGTCTCATTAAGTGACATACGATTAGCTGCCCAATTGGCAGCTTTAGGATTTCTATAAAACTGAACCACCGTAGAGGAAGCCAGGTCTAGAGCAAATTTGACAAAAGAGGACTCTGAAGTGATGTTGGAACTGCTCCAAGTGTCGTGAGCGTTGACATCGCAGCCTACAATAAGGGAAAATTTCTCCCTATTGCAGTAGTTAATTAGCTCATTAAATTCAGATGAGGATGGTGGAGTTAAAAAGTTATATTACAAATAAACAGAGCTGGCTGCAACGTCGAAGCAGTTCTTGCCACAAGACAGACGGATTTTAATCGCTACCAAATCTCAATACAATAGAATTGGTAGAGAATTTGTATTTAAGTTATTTGAAACGTATAAGCACGTTCTGGATGTAATTGTGCTGCGATCAATGAGATCTTATACAAGTTTACTCGTCGGACGTGGCGTGGAAGAATATACATGGAGACAGCCTGTCACGTGCTAATTCCGCACTACGACAACTTAAAGGGGACGTTGATGTCCTTAAGCTCGCGGCTAACGAATAGTCGAAGAAGGGGGGTTCGAAATGCTAAATCAAATAGGGAAGGTCATAATCTGGAGGAAAATGGGCGCCCCTACGGAAATCACCCAAGTTGGTTGCGATGAACGTACTGCAGAATGTTCCTACTAGGCTCGAAGGGGGTTGGGGTGGCTGCACCCTACTGCTAGATGTACTTACCCTGACTTACTGAAATAAAAGACTGCTACTGGTGGCTAGGCTCATAAGCTATACACAGTTATGACCCAATAGACATGAAACACAAATACAACACAATAATGAATTGACAATGAAATTTAATGAATGCAAATAATATTCAAAATATGACACAAAATGAATTCACAAGCTCTATCTTAAATTACGTGAAAGGGGGATTGATGAATGCCACATGTCCTACTCAAGTTACGGCAAAAATAATTAACAGCTAGGCTCCCTTAATCGCAAGAAAATGTATGGCAATGACAAAACTTAAGCTAAAAATATGACTACAAATAATTTCACACTTGCAACATACAATAAGCAATCATCGCGATAGTTCGCACTGTTTCTGAATTATTAACGCTAAAGCAAAAAATAATACGCACTAGTTGAAGACTTAAACACTTTTCCGAACAATATAAACGAAAGAAAAGATATGCTTGATGTACTTAAGTTACATACAGTAATTTCTGGTGCCATGAGTAAAACCGCAATATACGGTACTGAATTCGGGTTGAGTTGGTACACTCACAACCGGCAAGTAAAAGGGCGGCCTAAGATATTATTTTTACCTGGGAAGGACGGAGTTGTCAGGTCCGTTGGAAGCGATGGAAGCTTCAAACCCCAGAGAGAAATAGCGGCAATCAGCGAAGAAGGAGTTGATGTCCTTTTTCGAGAACGGGTGCAAAAACAAAAGGGAGTAGGTTTTCTTGATCCAAAACGAAACTGTGTGAGAACGGTACTTCGCATATCACTAACTTTCACACAGAACTATATCTTTCCGAAACTGTAAAGCACTCTCTGGGACACTCCGACAAATGTGTCGTAAAATAGTTTATCAAAACTAACGAAAATGAGAGGCCTTTCCGGTAATTTACTACCCAAGCTGGAACGAAAACTGCACAACCGTTTGCTTCGAAAGCCTACTATATTCTGCCTTGTCTTTCTACTTTTCGTAAGGCGAATGGATGTTAGAAACAGATGCCGAAACGCGACTTCCACGCGCGGGGTGTAATTCTACATGACACCACTTGGTGTGCCTCGTGATCGGTGCTTCCCCGAATTCTTAACGACGAATTCAAGCGAACAAATGTTACATTACCATATTTGGTCATCCTATTTGGGATTTCTCCGAAATATTGTGCTGATCTGACGTTACTCGCGCGGACTTTGCAAGCTTCAGGACCGGCTTAAACTTTGAATAACAGGGCCGTGTTATACTTAATTTACGCAAAATTTCAAAAGCCGTGACAAGAGAGGTGTAGCCTGTCTAGTACACAGAGAAAATATGGAGAAAACTATAAGCTGGGAAAGAAAACTATAAAAGAAGATGAGATCATAAAGATAATTATAACATATGCTCCAAATGAATCTGACAGCAAAGAGGAAAAGGATAAATTTTAGCCATGCCTGCAAGAACAACCAGAATTAAAAAAGGATTACTACTTATTGAAAGAGATTTCAATGAAAGAGTAGGAAATGACGAGAACGACAACGAAGAAATGTATAGGAAGACTTGGTGAACATACTCTGAATTCAAATGGGATAAGGATAATAGATTTCTATATTCTAAACCTAAACGTTCTATTTGTAACAAATACTTTTTTGGAACCTCTAGATATAAATACATAGGTTGTAGAATGTAGATTGTGAATGAAGTCGTTTTGCCATAATAGTGCCTCTCACTACTGCGACCTACTTAAATCTCTTGTGGAACCCTTCTGATCTAATTGAACCTCTCAAGCCCTAGGCTACTTATGAACCTTAGCGCCTTCTTCTTTTGCTCACTTCTTCGGGTGTTAAAGTAACCTTTTCGAGGTATTGAAACCTTAGATATACATAAGTACACAAAATTAGTAGAGAATAGAAAAAAATCGATCATCGACACCCTGTTAATGGAAAAGAAAGATCGTAAGAAAATAAACTATGTGAAAGTAGAAAAGGCAATTTGAAATAGGAAGCGTAGAAGCAATGTTAAGACCAGAAAATAAAATTAAAAAGAAGGCAGAGCATACAGAAACTGTTGAATGAACAAATATAAGGAGCTATAAATTACGAGAACAAGAATATGAAAAGAAATTTCAAGAGGAGGTGATGAAAGAGTTAGAAAAAAAAGACACAGATAATCTGGAGGCGATGTAGAACAGTTTCGAAGAAATAATAATCAAGGCAGCAAACAAAGTTTGTGGAAGGACAAAAAGATCTAAGATCTAACAAAAGAAAACATTATAATGATTACCAGCAACAAATAAGGAAGGAGAAAGGAGCGGTTAAAAGATTAAAAAAGGAATCTTGGAAAAAATTTGCAGAGGACCTGCAATGAGGGGAGACGGAAACAGAACGAAGCTACACAATGCTAACAGGTCTTACGAAGGTAAAAATGGCCAAATATACATTTGATTAAGGACAATATTGGTAAATTGGTGAGGAGATTATAGACAGATGGAAAGAGCATTTTTGTGAAGTGCTAGAGGGTTGTCACGTGCTAATTCCGCACTAAGACAACCTATAGGGTGACGTCAAAGTCGGTGGATCGCGGCTGACAAGCAGTGGCGAAAAGGGAGGTTCGAAACCCTTAACCCTTTAGATGGGGGGGTCGTAATAGGGCGGAAAAAATGGGCCCCACTGCGGAAATCACCCAGGATGGTCTCGAGGAACGTACTGCAGATGGTTCCTTCTCAGCTCGATGGGGTGGGGTGGCTACATCCTACTGCTGGATACTACTCACCCTTTCTTACTGAAAGAAAACACTGGTACTGGTAGTCAGGGGCTTACAAGGCTGTACACAATTATTACAATAAACACAAACACAAATAAAAGGCAAAAGTGAATCAACAATGAAGTTTAATGAATGTAAGAAATATTTAAAATAAGACACAGAACGAATCTATAAGGTCTATCTTAATTTACGTGAAAGGGGATTGGGGGGTGCCACATTTACTAAAGCTACGGCAAAGATCATATTCGGTCATCATGTTTGGGATTTCTCCGAAATATTTTGCAACAACAAGAATACGCCGATCTGGCATTATTTCCGCAAATTCTGCAAGCTTCAGGAAGGCTTAAACTTCGAACAACAAGGACGTATTACACTTAATTTACACAAAATCTCAAAAGCCGTGACAGGGTACGGATGAACATGTAGCAAAAACAGTAAAAATCGAATATGAACGACAACTGGACAAGCGGAATTTGTAAAGAGGAAATCACAAAAGAAGAGTTGAAAGAGGCATTGAAGATGTTAAAAATGGAAAGGCAGCTGCAACAGATGGAGTAAAACCAGAAATGTTAAAGGATAGGAGGAGGTAAAACGGTACTATGAAAAATTTGAGCACTCCAGCACTCCAATAGCTTACTTAGAAAGAGCAGAAGAAGCCTTTAACGCCTGTTAGTCCAGAGGAGCTAAGATGTCAACGTAATTGTATTGTAATGCAAATTTACTTGTACCGTCTTGGTGATCTAAAGGAGTAGCTGGTTGGCTTGCAGATTAAAGCTATGAGGTATGAACTCGGCCGAAGTCAAGTAAGATTTTTAATTTTTTTTTCAGGCGTATGAGGTAAAACGTAGATCCCGTGTCAGTGTGATGTACGGGTAGCACGATTAAAACCTCTACCAGGGGTGGACGTTCCTTAAGTCAAAATTCTAACCGGATGCTAATGACCAAAGCCATCGACGTGCTTTGAGATCCCTGACACCCGAAACCTAGATCTTGTTATGACTTCATTCTTCTACTTAGAATGGCATCCCCTTACAGGGCGTTGGCGTCTTCTCTCCATATATCTGTAGTATGCGTTTCAAGTGGCCTACGGACGTAGGGGACCTACAGCTTTACGTGGGCTCGTAACCATACCTCGGTGGTTTACCATTATCTTCCGAAGGAAACGATCGGGTTTTTCGGTATATGTGAGGTCCTGGGAATCGAACCCGGTCCAATTTAAACCTCAGTGATCAGACGCACGTTGAACTAACTAAAACACGACCGCTTGTATGACTTCATGCGAATAAATATAATAATCCTGACAATATACACCTTAGGGATTTGAACTGATCAGAAGTAATGAAGCATCCAATGAAAACTCGCTACTGCTTTGGACTATACAAATTACTTCTTATCTTTAGCAGTTTTTTTAATCGTCTTTTTGGAAATTGTACCTAAAGTTGCAGTCTGTTATTTGAACCAACAAAGGCAGTTAAAACCTCCTTGAAAAATCAAATTTAATTAAGTATAACTTCTTGTGAAAATTTAGAGTGGAACGCGAGGTTCCTACCAGGAGTACAACTCCAGTGGGTTCGGCAAAATCCTAGTCGGGTGGACCTAAATGAGCACAGCAATCGACGCATGTCTAAAGGGAAGTAAAGCACACCTTTCGTAGTGGGCCCTATTATCATACACCAGGCTTTGGTAACCGAACATGGGCGAGATACATCTACAAGGGAGACAAATTTCTTTGCACAAACAGCAGCCCGAGGCCGAAGGTAGCAGCCCTACCATTAGACTTTGGAGGTTTAGGCTAATAACCTGGGTTTTCCGAAAACCATATGTTCAAACCATTAACAAAAAATGGAAGCCGGACTGGCTTACTGATGACAAACCTATGCAAAAAAAACACGGATAAGAATCGAACAATGGAGTGTAAGGACAATGTACCAAAAAAGAAAGCTCTCTCAAACAGTGAAGGAAATGATTACAAACACTACAAACACAGAGCAAAAGTCTGCTGCCGAACTTAGAAATATGGCGAGAAACAGGGTCAGGTGGAAACAATTTGTTGATGACCTACATATGTGGTGACAAGATGCTTTGCATATGCCATTAATTGCAACAGGCGTTGACTGCTATGATCATTTAGCACAACCCCACTAGAATTCTTCCTAGACCAAGAGGCTTTCACCCCCGGAAGGGATCCTTAATGTGTTAAATATAGCATATGTTTAGAAAACAACCTTGCTACTCCTCTACACCATTGAGGCCGGAAAAAAATTGAGTTTTCTAAATAATATCAGGAAAGACAAGCACCAGATTGAAATTAAACGAGAAAACTTTCGATATTCCAATTATTTAGCTAAAACAATTATTGGAAGTATAAACTGATGCAACCTTTTTCATAAATTTTCTAGTTTAGAAACTTTTATCAAACAGACGTTTGTGACGGTTTGAAATTGCATAATCAGTTCTTCTTTTGATTATATAATTCATTTATTGCGAGTTGATTTCCTCTGCTTTCTATTAATTTATATCTACCTGCCTCTCTGTTTGTCTGTTTGCCCTAAAATATTTTGTTTTTGGCATTTATTCCAAAACTCGTTTACGTGTGCACAACTACTACTACTAAAGGATATGACTCAGATAGTTTCCACGTGTTTTAATTTATCTGTGGAAAGGGTAAAGTGCACGAACTAGGTAATGAAATGCGTCAAAGTTGGCCCATTGTCCATAAATCAATTAAGCATTACTATCAGCGTGTTTATATCTGTTTATTCACTTTAACGGAATTTGTTTAGGGAAATGAGGTGTAAATCAAAAAAGAGGTGCCACGTTCGAACGTCATAGGTCCGAAATTTTTACGGAGGCGCTTTTGGGACATCGGCTAGCGTCAACTTTCGGGAAATAATGTGACGTACACATCTCTAAAGGGCTAAAATCCCGAGTTAGTTTGCAAACGTACCGAATAAGGGTCTCGTGACGTCACTGCGACGTCGTTATCGATCCGGGAACCGCGTGTACAACAGAAAGCTCCAAAAAGCTCTAGTGCTCGGCCGCTGCTAGTATTAGTGCCAAAGTAGTTGATTTCAGTTGCCAAAAGTAGTGTTAGTGACTGAAAAATGCCCGTTTACCGAGTAAACGTGAACATACATGATTAGGTCCTGGCTAGCCCCGAGGATCAGGGATTCAAGTTCAGCCTAGAAAAATCCTCGCTCGTTCGCTGCGGTGAGTTAGTGTTATACTACATATATATATGTTTAAAATTCGAAATGCGCGAGCTTTCGCAAGTGAATCCCTGAATTATTCAGGAAGTGGTTTTTTAGGGCACCAGTGCAATGTTCTTTTAAAAATGGTGTCAGCAGCCGGTGGTTGAACTCGCATATCACCCTGTGTTAACGTTTTCTATTTTTATCTGCAATGCGAAACGGCAAACTTTTTATGGAAGGTTATAAAATTGAGCTGTAATGCCAGCTTGAATCCCTTTATTGTCCGTCGCAATAAATCTTCTTTTATTAGCTCCACCGGTGAACTTCACCGAAAAGACGCCTTAAAACATCCTGCAGATCTAATCCGGTAAATAAAATGACTGCAGTTTAATCGAGCTTTCCGGGCTGTAAATTTTTAATTTTCTTCGAATGAGCTTGGGACAGCTACATTCCTCTTAAACGATCACAGAAAGAATTCAATACGAAGAGCATAACCTAAGCAAAACTACCCCTTGGTAATTTGTAGTCGGACAATACCAATAAGCTAAAACACCCCCTCGAATACGACATCGATGGAAGTTGCTTAGTTTTCTATAACAACGCAAATATCCTAAAATCAGGACGAAAATTTTTGCAATCATTTCAGTTAATAAATCAATCACTTATGCCCTACTTTCCCCTTCTTTGTATGTCTCATAAATATACCCCTAAGCACCAGAATTTTCGGATAAAATCTGGAAAAATTGAGAATTTCGTGTGTATGACCAAATCAAATCCTGTGTCACATTGCCCTTTTTAATAATTTCAGCAGAGAGGACGATGAAAAGGGAAAAACGGGGCAATAACATTAATTGCGGATTTCCATAATTACCAATTTTCCGTCTCTATTTTTCCACCCTCTCTACCGACGTTTTTTAATATTGGGGGTTACTGAAAAACTCACATGCACTCGAATTGATCTCATGATAACAGCGTTACTCCCACTCTTCATATACGCAACATGTGCAAACTTAAAATGATCAAACATTGGATGTTATACGAAAACAAACTTATTCGAAGTTTCTTGTTTACATCTGCCTAAAAAAATAATCCTAAGAAGAAGGTTTGGCGGCGTTTTACGAAAAACCCTGGCCAAAAATAACATTTTTTTTTGGCATAAGGAAAATATCAAAACAAAGATGAAACCAACCGTCCTTGCCATAAACCAAATATTTCTATCACAATCCAAAAAACGCCGATAAAAAGACAAACCTCCTATTAAAATGTCAAAACAATATAAATAGGGCAATTTAAAACCGTCAGAACCTACTGACACTAAACGATAAAAACTCAGCGTTTTACATAATATTCCGAATCCATATGAATTCTGCTGGGGACAAAAATTAATTTGCGTAATATTCCAACACCGGCCAGCTTCGACGGTCTGCATATTTCATGCAATTTCTATTAGTAGGATTCGAAAAAGCAACCTAACAATTTCTTCCAAATCATTTTTTCAGAAGTTGAAACTCTAACAGATAAGCAGATGAAAGAATTCTTCTGCGTTCTTAGTCAAACCCTGCAAAGTGAGAATGCACAGAGTATTACATTCGCTTTAGATCTCCTAAAAATAAGAACATTTCCGTTGTGATAATACCATATCTCACGTACCAATATAATGGATTAGGCAAAATTCTACTCGGACAGTGGTAATAATCCCAGCAGTTGATACGTGTTGAGATCCCTGGCACCCACAGGCCTACATTTCGCCCAATAAAAAACAAACAAATCTAAAGCAATATATTTAAAATAAGCAACAAACGCTCGGTTATTAATAACCTAAAGTTTCCCAAAAACAAACAGAAAACTTCCCATATTAGTTGTTTTCAAAATAACATCCGAAACCACTCGTACAAGCCAACCCATTTACTAGATGAAATATCTCGGCAGTTAATGAAACTAGAAAAAAGTTATAAGGGAAGTCGTTTTAGATACTTTTAAAAGATAAATATTTTTGGAATTATCGCAATTAATTTTTATTCTTACTGAGCTACAACGAAGAGTGGATTATCGATTCTATGACACTTTAAAATCTTAATTATACGACCCTTGAAGCTCTTTTTAATTTCAATAAGAACCTCGTTATATCTACTAAGCAATGGAATATTACAGTTCAAGTGCTCTTGTGAAGATTTTCATATCTCAATTAATTATTAGTTTTTTTGTTTTGATACCTAACATTATTAATTCTTGGCGACGCTTTTTGAAGAAAACACGAGCAAAGTGTTAACATTCTTATTATTATTGATTTTACCGATTTTAATGTTCAAAAAAATATTTTATATTACCAAGTAAAAGGAGAGGAAGAAAAGCAATCAGTGGCTTAATCAACATACACAAATCCCCCCATAATGTAGGAGGCCTAAAAGCTCAGGGAACCCTTATTACACGGGATATTTTTCAAAATTTTGAACAGTAATGGCTAATGGGATTGGATGAGAATTTAAAATGCGTGACAACAAAAATAATTACAGCAGTGTTTCTTCATTAAAAATTTAGTTATTTGTTTGTTTATTTGATCAAATAAACATTTAAGTTTGATTAATAAATAATTAAATGGTTAAATAATTTATCGCGATTTCATTAAAAAATTCCTACACCTACACAAACGATCATAAAATATTCAAGCTGGAGATTGTATAATAGCATCTTTTATACGCTTGTGAATTTTTTAAATGCCTGAGAAAATAAACAATACATTGTTTTCACAGTAAATCCGTTAAGATATGAATGTTTTAATATAACTTCACAAATAGTTATCAAAATAATTTTTATCTCCCCTTTATTTAATCAAGAATTAAATAAATTTAACATTTAATATCAGCTCAGGAACGCTGTTTATCTTTTCACGGTATTAAGCGTAATTAATAATGAAAGTTTAAATTGCGATATCATAAAAAATAATCAAACTCTTAAAAAAACTAATTATTATACCTAGTTGAGATTAAAAGATTTTGTTTTGCTTTAATTGTTTCCCCAGTCTAAATCGTTCACATTCATAAAACACGTATCTCAAGGATTTACTATAGGTCCTCTATTATTTACCAAATGATCGAAAACTAATCCTATCATGATAGGCTTTGGAAACAACGGTTTCTGTACGATCTTCATTTAGCACACAGTTACAGTACTGTGGAAATTAATTGGGACAATAGGAAAGTACGGTAACAAAGACACTAATACAAGGTGGCGCAAAATCAAGTCCCCTATGAGAAGTCGCTATAATTTTGTTTTTAGTTGACATATATCAGATTTTCTTTGTCAGTTGAAAAGTAGACACTTGGGAAATTCATTATGAATCGGTATACGCCTCAAGAACGCGCAGAAATTGCAAAAAATTTTTACGTAAACATTTTGAGGAGAATGTTTCCTGGGCGTATTATCTCCAAAAACGGCAATATGGTGTATCCAAGATCACCTGATTTAACGGTGCCCGACTTCTTTTTATGGGGCTATCTCAAAGATCGGGTTTTTGTGAATAATCCTGAAAATCTAGAAGAATTAAAAGCCAACATACGGGAAGAAATCACCAACATACCACCGGAAATGTTGGAGAACGTAATGAAAAATGCCCTAAAAAGAGCTCACTCTTGCATTAATGTTAGGGGTAGTCATTTGGTTGATACCATTTTTAGTGTGTAGCATAACAACATTAAAAAGTTCAAATAAATATTTATGGTTCACAAAATGAGGATTTTTTAATTAACCTTACTTTTATACAAAAAACAAATCAGGGACTTGATTTTGCGCCACCTTGTATATTTATTTGTTTAATAGTGTAGTTAATAGTGAATTCTGAATACTGAATATGAACTCCCTTTGCTTTAATTACTTCGTTCACCCTCTAAATCATTGATGCCACTAGCCTTCCACACATCTCCCTCACTTCAGGATCAGGGTCGAATTTCCTGGCCACTCCAATACCTTCAAATATTGCTGGGTAAAGAAGCTCTTGGCAAGCTTAAAATTGTGGCATGGAGCCAGATCCTGTTGAAATAATCCATCCAATGTTGGGACCATTTTCGCCTCTAAAACGCCTATGCACTTTTTACTGTCCATCATTCCTCCAATGGGGGTGAAGCGTATGTAGCCCGGAAGCTGTGAAACATCCCCAAAACATAACCCGTGGGTGGGCGTTTGGGGGATTGCTGAATGTGACCGGATCGAAGAGGTTCTCCAGACGAGCGGCGGACGAAATTTGACTTGTAGCCATACACTTCAAAGTGAGTTTCGTCGAAAAATATCACTTTTTCCCAATTCTCCGCAGTCCGCTCTCGATGTTTCTTTGCCCAGTATAGCCTTTTTTGCTTCATAGCGGGTATCAAAAGCTGCTTATTGGAGGGGCATCGAGCCAGGCGGCCACACTCCGGAAGGCGAGAAGCATCTATATTAATCCCATAAGACGCAATCTTCCTTTTGATGTCTCTACTGGTCTTCTTCGGGTCTATGATACTAATTTCTTTTTCTCCCACAACGTCATTTACAGCTTCATAGTTCGTGAAACGCTGGACTCCCGACCGCAACTGCTTTTGCTATCTGCCTAGCAGAAAGCGATTATTTTAACTCGTTTACGAGACGTATTGTCGATGATGTGTTTAAAAAAAAGTTTCCACTGAAAATTTTGAACTACTTAATTGCGTCCTCACTCTATAAAATATCAATTTCGACCAAAGTGTAAGTGTAAATAATAGCAGAGTAACATAACAGACAATTTTAGACTTGCAGATATCACCCTGCTGCAAGTCTAAACTTACGCATGTCCACAGCAGAGCTTGGACTTAATACCGCAGTATGAATCGTTCTACGACATACGATTTTTTCTAACGCTACCTACCACGAATACTTTTAGATTCATAGAGAAGAAGAGTGCGTAGATATGAAGATAATACCCCTGATCACATAACAATCAGATTCGCCAAGTTAATGTAAAATTTGGCAGGCAGTTTTATGATTAGTTTGCCTTCGGTTACCAGGTGGCGTCACCGTTGCACGAGTAGACGCGATTCTAAAGTGCTTGGTATCATACAAATCAGCTGATTCCAAGGGATAATACTTAAGTTTTATTTATTTCAGAAGAATCTAGACTGCTGCTTATAATATGTTTTTATATCTTATGAAATTTCAAACTTATCAAGCCTGTAACATAAACATCCTACAATGTATAATCGTACCCACTCTCTTATTAGTAGTACAAAAAAGGTGGGAATATATTCGTTTTAAATTAAAATAATTGATTTTAGAAAGTTCTTTCTTCTTCTTCCTCTTATGGATGAAGCCTAGGCCAATGACCTGTTATTAACTCATGGCTATGAGTTCTGTGAGCCCTCTTTACACGTATGCATGTCGAAAGAGGTGAAGAAGATCGACCCGCTGTGTTGCGAGGTTAACAGTTATCAAAGGTGTTAGTATGATAACCGGCACCGCCGGCTTAACATGCCTTAACATCGCCAGCCTCGGGAATCGAACCCGAGATGCCTACGTGGCCTTTTACACGTGGCCATCCGCTCCACATAGAAAGTTTAATTTGAAAAATCTTACATTTTCTAAATAAAAATTCTTCTATAATTAGTTCAGTATTGTTTTATTTTGTTCATAATTCCATAAAATCGGTTAATAGTGACTGAATATTTTACCTTTCAGAACTCAGAATGATACCTGAATTACTTATTTCAAAAGAAATTTAGGATGCCGTTTAAATTTTAAACAATTAAATACAATATAGGGACAATATAGGGACATAGCCCCCTCTTTTCTAAAGATTTGTTTTTATTTTACTCTTACTAAAATTAGTCATAATTTAATTTTAACCGCGGGTATTTGATATTTTGTTGAGGGTTTTACTATAAATTCCACAGCATTGCCATTCAGTCAGAAATTCGAATACATTACATTTTATAAATATTTTGTAATTTTGCTAAAACACTCTATAAGAAAGCGCCGGAGTAGCCGAATGATTAAGGCATTCGACTACAGCGCGGACGGTCTCGGGGTCAAACCCGAGTAGGATGTTCGGCGGGTGGCCTACCCAGTCACTGAAAATAACTGGGAAGCGAAGCACAGTAGTGGAGTAGGGATGGTAGGCGGTTGGACTGAGTAGGAGGCCTTAATCCTCCATGTTGTTGGCCATGCCCCCTCGCGGAGTGTTAGTGCCGATGCCTTTTTTCATATAAAATTAAAAGTCGTTCGTAAACCCCTTAGATAATACTAATGTCTATGGCACTCTGCCTAAATTTCGCCCAATAAATAAACAATAACAACAGCAGCATGAACAACAAATAATAAAAAAAACTAACGAAATTACAAATAGGCATACTTTAAGAGTTTGTAGCCCTGATACATCCCTTGATAATTTCCTATACTACGTTGAAATTACCTTATTATCCTTGTAATTCCTCTTATTGTCTTTGCTTAGTAGACCATATTGAACCAGCGGTTTCCCTCTCGGTTTTGACCCTATCACTCTAACTATTTGTTTTGTTTGCTAAGAAGTACAAGGTCTTTACTTGGATTTTAAGATCGCCCTCCTCCTCCATAGTCTTCAGTCCAAGGACTGGTTTGACGCAGCATATCCATTATTCCCTGTTGGAAGTTTTTCTATAGCTCTTGCGTTCTGTTGTCTTCTATTATTTGTTTGATGTACTGAAGGCGAGGTCTTCCATTAGGGTTTCTACCCTCTATTTTGCCTTCAATGATAGTCTTCAGTAATCCATCGCGTCTCAGAATATTCTTCTTCGTACTATCTATTTCTATATTCTTCTTCTGCTTCGTGCTTGTTCTAATACTTCTTCATTTGATTTCCTTTGTGTCCAAGTAATCTTTAAAGCTCGCCTGAAACACTCCATTTCGACAGATTTTTTCTTCGATCTGGTTTGCTGATGGTCCATGTTTCAAATCCGTATGTATGGTTTAATGAATTGTTTCCTTGTTTCTAGTGATATACTGTTGGACGTAATTAGTTGTTTTTCGTCATAAAAGGCTCTTTTTGCTTCATTTATTCTGCTGTTTATTTGTCTAGTGCTCTTCCGTCCGTTGTGAATATACTTCTAGGCGTGGGAATTCATTAACCAGCCTGATAGTTCCATTGTCTATAGTAATATCGTCTACTTTAAGATGTCAGCACTATTTTAAAGTCCTATTACAGTTCACGACATTCTGATTTTTCACAATTGCTATTCAGTGTTAACTAAGCAGGTGGTCATAGGACAGGTTGCATGAACATGATTGAACGGCTTCGTCAAATTAATAATTAGTAAACAAAAATGATGCTCTTTTGTCAAATTTGGCCATTCGTTAACTGAAAAAAAAGTTTTGTGCAGCCCACCCATAGTCTCAATTCATTTCAGTGAAGCGACTGAAATATTATTAACAAATTGTGACTGTTTTCACTGATATAATTCAATATGGCCGCCTTAAATTTGTTGCGCAGACCTACCCTCCACCTTGTAGACACCGTTGTATACGAATCTTCCGTTCTTGAAAACAGTGTATAGTGCTGCAGGTTATAATGGTTCAGCTCTTTCAGTAGAGCCGCGTTTTTTTCCTTTACCTCATCCACACTCTGAAAATTGGTTCCCTTCAACGCAGGTTTTATCTTACGAAATAAGTGAAGGTCGCACGGAGCTAAATCCAGTTATTAAGGTGTATAGTTCAGGTCTGAGATCCCTTTACAGCGAGACTCTGATTTACAGACAGCGCATTGTAAGCAAGAGCATTATCACAACAGAGAATCCACCTCTGGTCTCTTCTTCCTCACTCGTTATTTCAACTTAGCAGGACCTCAGGGTAATACCATTGATTACCTATCAGATCCGTTGGTGCCCATTCAACCATGATTGCACCGGTGATATCAAAGAAAACGATCAGCATTGCCTTCAGTTCCAACTTGCTTATTCTTGCCTTATTTATTCTGGCAAACGTGAAGTCTTCCGGTGCATCGATTGCCTTTGTGTTTTCTGGTATCCTGGTGTAAAATTAACCATGATTCCAACAACATAACTATGAATCTGTTCCTTGAATTGCTGCTCGGAGAAAGAGGCTTATATTTCTTCTGCTTCCAGAAGCTTTAAGGTAACTTAACTTACATGCACTCTCATGCCGTGGTAGGACGCTCAGGCTCTTTACTTAATAGCCACAACTCGTATTATAAACCTTAAATTCTATTCTCAGGTAGAGAATTGGCCCCAATATGCATCCCCGGCACATCATTTTATTTATTTAATAACTGAGAATCTCTGATCACTCTAAGCATCCTTCCGGATGCATAGGTTTTTAATGCATTTATTTACCAAATCTTTTGGTGAGCAAACATTTATGCATTAATCCAATAGTGTGAGTTGACCTTGTCATTCGTCCTTTATGTATGTTTTCTATGATGTTCGCGATTCTATGCACTTGATTTTCTCTTACATGTTTTCGTTTGAACTCAAACAGCTGCAATGGGATTAGTTCTTTTAATTTTGTTTTTAAACAACGGATTTGATAGTCTTCTTCTCCAACACGTTTTGATGGTTAGGAGCCATTATGATACCACGAAAATTATAACTGCTCGCTCCATCTTTTTCTGGCGGATCTGTCTACCTTTCTTTTCCCTTCTTCTTCTTCTTCTACAGTCTACACACATTCTTTTTCCTCTCACACCAGACACCAATCTTTGTTGAGTTGCTTGAATACTCCTTACAGTAACATGCCGGTCCTCTTCAATCATGTTCCGAACAAGACCAATAATATTTTCGGCTGTTTTTGGCTTAGGAGCTTGAAAACTGTCATTTAAGGAAAGTCGACCACGTTGAAATGCATTGTACCACCGCTTTATGGTAACTAAAGAACACGACTTATCACAGAATTGGTTACGGCTTAAGCCACGTTTGAAATTGTAAAAAATCACAGCTCGATAATGTTCTCTGTTTAATTCCATGATTTCTTGCGAATTAAAATATTCATATTTGTCAACCATCACTATCATTAAACTTGTAAAGAACTAGCTTCCACTGTCAAACAGAATTTGTTGCAAATTTTAATGGCCTTAATATATAGGTTCGGCCGAAAGAGAACAGCCCTCGTATTCAGTTTCTTAAAGTTTCAATATAATTCAGCCTAAATTACGTGCATTTATTTATGTGTTCCCAGCGCCTCATGTGAGCTTTCATCAAGCATCTCACAGAGCCGTTGTAAAAGTCAGCGTTACAAAAATACATAATTTCCTCAACATTAACAATAATAGCAAAGGATATAAACTTATTAGACGAATTAAACATTTAGCTTTACTAAATATTATTAACAACTGTAAGTTTTTTGAAATATAACTGTTAGGTTCAAACCACAGGTTTTAGATTAGGTTGAATACTTACTTAAACGCAGCAATCTGATCAAATTAAAGAAAGCTACAAACAAAACGAAGAGAAAATCGACAGCCAAATATCAAAACTTCAGAGCTAACACTCCATCAAGCACATTCAGTTCAGTAAATCCACAGAAACTTGTACAGAAATTCGTATATTTCCACTCGATGTATTTTTCCCATCTATAGTGTCAAATATTTACAGATTTATTGATACGATATTATAAATTTTCTGTTTATCTTGTATCCTGTTTGGGGAACAAGAATTAACCGGAAACCCCAAATCCATCCTGTCAGAAGTTTAAACATAACACTTGTAGCACTTCACGCTTTAGATAACGATCACGTAACCGTAAACTCGCGTTATTGCGATGACAAATCATAAATTTCTGCATCGACAGGATACTTTTTTTATAGCTCGATGGTCCAAAATCCCTTTCGAGTGTTTGTGCCAACAATAAACCTCTTCGTTTGAAAACTCGTGCAGCAAAAACATCAAATACTGCGTAGATGAAGATATAATCGGAACAGAGTGGAGGACGCCAACTCCGCAATAACCAACCCCATGTGGTAGGAATATTTACGTACAAAATATAAAAGGAACCTTCCCCCTATATTGAATTCTATCAGATTTTGGATTCCTGCCAACAATCTTTCGATGTCCCAAACCGAAAAAGCCGATTAAATTTTTAATTAATAAGACGAGCATAAAAAAGGCGGGCTAAAAAAGTCCGGGATCGACACCTGAAAAATTAATACGCTAAAAGCGCACTTGCATATTGCAGAACGCCCCCGGGAGTTCTAGCCAATTACCTAGCGCTATATTTAGAACTAGCCGTTTTCCAAATAACACCAACTAATTAGATTATACATGAGATTGGTTATCGTCAGCTCATATCTCAACTAATAAACGTAAACATAGTGAGAATTAAATTATCTAAAAATAAATATCAGAGCCCAATTTAGACACATTTACGTCAAAAGATAGGTCAGTTGAGAATAATATAAAAATGACGACCCATAAAGGATCGATACCACAATAAATAGGACATCCGGTAATCACAGACATAGCGACTTTTGTTTCGTAATAAAAAAGGCTTAACTACCAAAATTAACTGACTCGAACGAAAATAATACCTAAGAAGCTTTTATCGAGCATTTGTTGAAATAATGCATATATGGATAACGAGAACGGGAAAGAAACCAATTTTTTCCAGAACGACAATATCGTGAATTCCATTAAATGAACGGAAACGGAAAATTGAAATCTCCAACTCGTTTACTATCATAACATACAGATAGATATCTAGAATGCAAAATTGAGTTGTTTATGTGACTGACGAAAATTTTCACCCTATTTTTCTACGACGATTTTGTAATTTTCATTTGAGAACGCCGGATATTTACTTAATATCAATTTAGAAGTTAGAACACACATAATCAGAAAAAACAAGAAATTTTTTAAAATTTATTTTACGGTTATGATCATATAGTTAACCTCATCTAAACTTAATTAAAAGGGGTCTAGTTCGAGGGCTTGTGGAGATTTTCGTCGCCATCACCGGAAATTGAACCGGTGCGGTGTGAGCCGGTCGCGATGCTAACTCTCAATCTAGTACCTACAGCACCGAGGCTGCCGATGGTTGTAATTAAAACATAACAAAAAACTAAGTTGTCTTCTGTCGGAATTTTCTCTCAACATTTGTTGTTAATAATGAATAAATAATTCACTTATAAACGATTAAAAAGAGCCTCAGTAACACCTCCGGATTAAGTGCGTTACATACCGTAACAACATGCATCATCCGTCGGCAGGAATTGTCGAATGATCTCGTTCGGTACAGAAAACCCAAGAATATCTTTGTTCGAGATATAAAGTGCATTTAATGAATGCGCTGGAAACAGTCTACTCGTACGTGCAAGGGTTCTCGGTGTAAATAAATTAGTTTAGTTTTTATGTTACCATTAGTTGTTGGGTATTTGTTTATTAGTTCTTAAGTCGCTGTTTTGTTAATTGTTGTCAAATAAATAATCCCCACACCAAACCAAATTAATGAAAAAATATTGCAATACTGTCGGATTCTAGGAAAACTAAACAGAGCCTTTGCACAACTTCTTTATTTTAATTCAATTTCATACTTTAGTAGTTTTAAACTGTCTTGCACGTCTACCATCGTTGTCCTACTTTTCGTGCAACCGACTTACTACTGACTCACCCGATGCACGTAGGACCCCCACCTGGACATCGGTCGTCTGCTATAATTCCTACAATTCGGCCATCCTGGATATCATCTGACCTAAATCAGTCTTCTTTGTTTTCAGAAATCCATGGCTTCATATATTCGGTACACATTGATGTACGGAACGGACCTTCGTGTAGGTATCGTTCGGCTTAACCTTGATGATCTTATATAGTTTCAGTCCTAGGCCACCTTGAGTTCTTTTGATAGCGAATACGTCAACTTCTCGGTAGTGCTTTGGAGCATGTCTTCTTAAATTGTATGTTTCTCTATTTTTATTTTAAACCTTCATACACTATACACTATACACGTGGTGCAGTATGTAGGCATAAAACGGCGCATAAACACGTAACCCGCAGAGTCGGACCGGGTTGTGCATTGCACCCGTAAAGACCACATACGCTAACGCACCAGCCTCGACACCGTAATGTATAAAGAGGTTAACGATAACAAACAAACAAACCTTATTTGGTTGTTTCTTTTAGCCTTTCTGCGAAATCTTCAAGTATCTGTTGAATTTCTTCATTTATTAGTTTTTTAATACGTAATTCGGATGTATTCCTCATCGAAACTCCAGTTAATAATTCGCGTGGTAAGTGGTGAAGTACGGTATTTTTCATCTAGCATTTGGGTTGTGACCTCAACTTGCTCCGCCCAAAAACTGTATGGGTAGAAAGAGATGAAGTATAGTTGGATTGTGAATTTATAAACAGCGCGTTGACGTCACAACCCAAATGCTAGGTGAAAAATACTGTATGTCTGCTTCTCTAGTACGTTGCAGCTGACCTACGTGTTTATAATAGTTGGTTGGATCGTCGGTAAATAATTTTGATAAGATGGATATTATGATGGAATTCATTCTTTCAACCTACCCATTTGCGCGAGGTCAACCTGCAGTAACTTTAAAATGACAAATATTTTGAACTCTTGGGCTGTAAATACCATGTCTCGATCGGAAATAATTATTGCGGGAATTCCAAATGTTGTTTTCTGAATTTCCATTCAGTCTATAACTTCTTCAGCTTCAACCACGTCTTTGTTTCCGTTTTCATCTTTGTTGTTTTGAATTCCTACAGTACCATCATTTTCTTCCTCTGTAGCGCCTTCATCATCTTCAGAAGTATCTTCGTCGTTGTCATTGTCGTCGACCTTTACTGCGTCTTCTTCAACGTCTTCTTCGTCAACAGCACGTTTCCTACTCTTTAAAAACTCGGTTTTTACGTCTATCTCCAACTGACTATAATATTCTGAATTACGCGATTCCACAATTCCATCTCGAAAATTCCACTGGTTATCCACAATTTCGCGTTCAGCAAAAGGTAATCGACGTGGGCTGTGATGACTTGCTTCTTCATTTGTCAGCACAATTCTCATTCCGATCTCCGTACTTTTTGTTCTACTTGGTCGGTAACCTACAATTAAATTTGTAATTTCAGTTTTAAAATCTTGATTGATTTATTTTCCAATGTTTGGTTGATCTAGCGATACAGTCGACTTTATTAATTTTAGTTTAATCTTGATTTAATAAATCTTTGACTATAATATGGATAGTAACTGTAAATACATATTGATCGATTAAATTATATTTCATACTTTAGTATTTTCAAACTGTCTTGCACGTCTATCGACGTTGTACTTTTCGTGCACCTGACTTACTACTCTCACTCACCCGATGCACGCCGGAGCCCCACCTGAACATCGGTCGTCCGCTATAATTCCCAAAATACATTCAAACCTTAGATGATGTCCACTTCATGTTTAATGCCATAGACGCAGAACTTTCAAAATTATTGTAGAGGCACAACTAAACAGCCTTCTTGGCCCAAAACTGGAATACTTTATGTCGGAAAACCAAGAATATACAAATACCTACTGATTTTGTTTGTTTAAATTACTACAGTTTGCTATTTTTTTTATTATGGAGGAATGAGCACCGGTACTCCCACAGAATCGGCATTTATTTTAATCGGATTATAACTAGCCATAGAAAATCAGTTATAATTTTAGACTAAGTTCTGCATGCAGAATCTTCAAAATTCATTTAAAAATTTCCTCAGTGGATTAAAACGTTCAAAATTAAACGCACTTTATATCGGCTATAACCAATAATAACTATAAAAATAGTTTACATTAAGGAAGGGATATAGATCCCATTCATATTTAATGCCATCGACGCCGAGCTTTCAGATTTATTGGGGGAACGCAACCAAACAGCATTCTTGATCGCAGATTGGTATATTGTACTGAGCGGTTTCTGCAAAAAATCTCAGTTTCAGTTACTACTCTTTGCCAGTTGTTGTATGGGAGCATTGCCCCCTCTGCCCTACGGAGTCGGCACCTATTTCGAATGGAAGCATAAATAACCATGGAAAATCAGCTGTTCACATCAGTTATAATTTTATTATCACTGAATATAAATTTAGGCTAAGATGCCAATTGTTAAGAAATATAAATATGTTGAAAAAACATCTTCTTTCTCTTTGAAATCTTTGCCGTAGGGAGTAGGAGCCTCGACTCATTTTCGGTATTCCTTTCGATTGACGGCCATTCTTCTTAGCTCACGGATGTTTGTCCCTCTTTTCTCCGCCATTCTACTAATTCCCTCTTCCCACTGTCTTCTAGGCCTTCCTTGCTTTCTCTAGAATTTTCTGGGTATTCTGTCTCCCCCATTCTCCTTACTTGTCCGTACCATTTTAGCTGTTTTTGCTTTATATTAACTACTAGTTGTACCTGAAGTTGTTCGCGTATTGTATTGTTTCTGATTCTTTCTCTGTGTGTTTTTCCACTGATTTTCCTCAGGTAAATATCTCATTTACATTGCGGTGACCTTACTTTTCTGTTTATCTTGTATCTTCCCACTTTCTACTGCATATGCCAATGTAGGGAGGTAGTTTAGCTTTTGTGCCTATTTCTTTCTTGTTTATAACTGTTTTGTGCAACTGGTAATAGATTTTACTTGTTTTGCCTGACCTGCTCTGGATTTTCGATTCTATCCGTCCATCTTTGTTTAAGATTGTCCCTAGGTATTCGTAGCTACTGACTTTTTCTACTTCTTTTTGATTTATACTGAATACTTCTACGTCTTCTTGCTCCTCTTCGTCTCTAGTCACACATAATATTTGATTTCTCTACATTAAGTTTCATTCCTTTTCCTTCTATTTCTGCAATCCATACATTAAGTGAGCATTGCAGGTCCCTTGAGTTGTAAGTGATGACCACTATGGCGTCTGCAAATGCTAAGCTTTGTAAGCTCTCTTGGTTCATGTTCCAGTTTTTTATCTACGCCTTAGGTATTCTTTCCTTTACTTTCTTCAACATTTCCTCTATGTATGTCACAAACAGAAACGGGCTCAAGCTATCTCCCTGCTTAATACCTTTCTCCATTTGAAATACTTCTGACTTCCATTAATCCTGACAATCCCTTTTGTGCACTTATAACTGCTTTCTATTCTTTTCCGCGACGGTTTTGATATACCTACATCTTCTAGGGTATTCCACCGTTTTTGGTACTTTGTCGAAAGCTGATTTTAGATCTAGAAAACTTACATAGATACAGTCCTGCCTTTGTCTGGCGTTTTTTCTGTATTGTAAAAATCTGATCCTGAGTTTGTTTCCCTCTTCTGTAGGCGGCTTGTTCTCCTTGAAGATGTTGTTCTATTTCTTCTCTGGCTTTGCCTTCTATTACTCTCGTGTAGATTTTTTGTGTTACTTGTGGTTTGTGGCAAACATACTGCTCTATAATTTACGCAGTTTGTTGTAGTCCATTGGAACTAGTAGGTTCCTATCGCACTCCTTTGGTATTGTGGTGGTCTTCCATGCCATATTGCACAGTTTTTTTATATGACTCGCTAGTTTTGTTCTCCGATATTTAATTAAAAGTTATGACTCAAAAGCATCAAAAGTGTCACGACTTGCCCTTAGTTATTATGCTTTAAGGTCGATTTGGTATCATCGTTTTATATGATCAACGCAGTTAGTAACCTAAATTACTTTAGATCTTAATTTAAATAAATAATAACATTTAAATATGAATTATCTTAGTTAAAGTCATTCACATCATCAGATCAATCAGTAATGCGGTTAAAAGAAAAACAACCAAAACTCATCTTAAAAAATTCAGGTACAAATCTAGCAGAAATTAATGAAACTTTTTTCCAAGAAAAAATAAAATGAAACTTTCTTTTGGATCCACATTCTATAGCCAAGCTCTGGAATGAAGAATTATCGCGTGATTGAAGTTAGATCTACTCTAAATTAGATAATATTCTAACCCTAGGAACTGAAGTAAGAAATACGTTAACACAAACTAGGCCCTGCTTGTTAACGGGCATTGTGTTCAAATTGGCTAGCTCAATAACTAAAGACAAAAGGCTGAAAATAACTATTTATTACTAACCAAAAAAAAAAAACAAAAAAATGTCTGTACACAATCGTGAATTGGGAAATTATAGTGAAAACTAGGCATCGCGGGCGGCGGCAACGGCTAAGACGGTGGCGACGGCGAAGGCAGAGAAAGCGGCGAAGGCGGCGATAAAGTGAAAGGCGGCGATAAAGTGAAAGGCGGCAGAGCGTCAACAATGGGGGACGGTGCGACGATGGAGAACCTGGACCTTGACCTGCCGAAGGTGATAAGATGGCGGCCTCAGGTGACGTGGGGGATGGTGTGGCCTGATCAGTAGGGGGCGGTGTTAGCGGTAGCTGGGAATAGGCAGGGTCCGGCGACGTAGACGGCGGCGTGAGGTTCCACCGGAATGTTGAGGTGGCTGGGAACAGGCAGCGTTGGTGGCGTAGGCGACAACGGGCGTCTCCAGCGCAGTGTGTAGGTGGCTGGGAACGGGCAGCGTCCGGTGGCGTAGGCGGCGGCGAGTGGTTCCAGCGGAGTGTGGAGGTGGCTGGGAACGGGCAGCATCTGCGTAGGCGGCAGCGGGCGTGAAGACGGTGATGGCAATCAAACGTGCAAGGATGTCGATCCTGATCAAACATGCGGAGATGTCGATCTTGAACCAGCACACCGAGACGTTGATGATGAGTTGAATTTTTCGAGCGTATTTTTTATAGCCCGAAGATCCAATGCTGCTCTCCCATTGGCTGTCGAGTGGTGGTAGAAGTGGCAAAATCTGACAAAATCCCTGTGTTTTCATTCTTCGGAAATAACTGTCTCAAATCTAATTACTCATTTGTCTAGTAATTTAATTTGTCGTCCGGCTGGTGTCAGGGCGCATCGTTTGTTACCCAACACGACCTGGTTGAGTCGAACGAGAAAGGGTTTATCACGGTTTAACGCCTCCCGTGAATAAAAACCGCGAGACTCTCCGCTGGATGCTCCACGGTGGTGTGTGGTAGCAGGTAGAAAATTGAAGATTGTGTTAAAATAAATTTAATAAATAAGACTAAATAAATTTAAAACGCAAAGCCGCAGCAGATGAACTTCGGAAATTTGGTTTTTTGGGGAAATATTTATTATAATTTAGACTAAAATTGTTTAGAAAAAAATGAATCTTGTGAGATTTTCTGTTATTTAGGAGAACCTCTAAAAACGATCATTTTAGAAAGAGAAGGTTAACCCAAACTTATAACTTATAACGTTATAAAATGTTAAACTAAAAACTTCTTTAATATTTTCCAAAACAATAGAATATCGAAAAATAGGGTTGCAGAAACAACTAGCCCCCTTTTAAAGGAAAGGGAAATCTACAAAGCATTCTACCCAAAAAATATTCAAAAATTTACAAACAAACGAAATCTCAACAATAATAAAAGAAACTACAAAAATAAGTGTTGTAAAAACATGCTTTCAGAATATACCGTTTGAAAAAACAGCAGCTCCTTTCACTCTCTATTTTTAGCTCGAGTTTTACTTTACAGGTCGCGTATTATATAAAAAATAAAAGGGTAACATACGACTTGGTCGAAAGTTTGAAAACGTCGTTCTAAATAATTCAAAGACCTTAACATAGGCGTCGTTTCAAAATTTTATAAAAGGACTTAAACATAAAAACAAAGCACCACAAAGGAACCAAAAATTTGATTTTTTGGAAAGATTAAATTTAACAAAATCAAAAACGCATCTTAACTAACTAAAACCCGATATAATTTTAAATACTTGTATACAAACTATTTTGTGGTTTTCATTTCAGTATAACTTTCTTTTTTTGTTTATTCTAAGCAACTTATAGGAAGCCTCACTAACCTGAAATGCTTAGTTAATTACATAACTTATTCAAAAGAAGAACTATTAAATCATGACAATTTTAGCAAGCCATGATTAATGAATAAACAAAAGTAAATCCTAATTGAACCACCAAACAAACTACAATACTGTTATGTAAAAAATAATAAATCTAGCGATTTGTACAACTCACATTTTATCTTCGTAAATTATCTAAATCAGGGCTCTTTTGCTCCAAGATAACCAACACCTATGCAAGCTAATACATATTCAGAACCTATCTTGCTCACACACTTATTATTTATAATTCGTATAAACATGCGGTGCTGTAATTTCGATCGTAATAACGTGAGGTTCAGTTTGTAGAAATGTCTTTTGAGCATCAAAACTGCACAGATTATTTATGAAGGCAAGTAATATAAAAAGTCACTGTCCGGAATGAGCAAAAAAAAAGAAAAATAACCACACACGAAAGTCGTAATAAGAAAGAAGTTGTGAAATATAGCCGCATAAAGTGAAATATTACATATTAACATTCGCACAAGTAATATTTCAGAAACCACAAAGAAAAACTGAAGTCAAACAAAATTAAAGGCAATTAAGTACAATTTATAAATCACGCTATTTAGGATAAACTAAAAACAAATACACGTTTAAGGCAACTAAAAATCCATATTTGGGGTAGTTTTTTTTTTTAATCATAATTGCCAAAAGTTTGCGGTATTTCATATCGTTCTTTGTTCAGTTTGCTACGCATAATTATTCGTCATCACGAAAACTAACCAAAACCCCGCTGAATTTTTAAACATTAAAGGTAAAGTTTTACATACGGCCTATTCATATGAAACATAATCCTTATCTATTTCAAGCATGAGTGAACGTCGTAAATTATTTCCGTTGAATATAATGTAAAAGCGTATACATACGATCAGCTGAAATATTTAAACGTTTGAACCATTGCATAAAACATTTTCTGATCTGCTTTTACTACCATGCGAGCAACAAAATTTCAGCTCTAGCAAGCCATGATTTCGCACTGACGAATCATGGTGCATCCTTAAATGAAACTGACATAATGACATTTTAAGGTTATGTCGGAAATAGTGGTTCATTTTTTACATTTCCAATACAAATTTAATGATTAAAACAGTTGTTAGTCATTCACTGTCCAATTTTAACTGTTTTAATCACTACACTTCCATGTAAGAACACGAAAAATAAACCAATATACAATATTTTTCATCTAGCATTTGGGTTGTGATGTCAACTTGCTCCGCCCAAAATCTGTATGGGTAGACACGCGTTCGTGCGCAGTAGGTAATGAAAACCTAGTTTAGACAGAGATGAAGTATAGTTGGATTGTGAATTTATCAACAGCGCGTTGACGTCACAACCCAAATCCTAGGTGAAAAATACTGTACAAGAAAAGTCGGTGACGTTTGTTTGTCTATTTTGTTTATAAGGCGAGATCAAATGTTACAAACGCTGTCAAAGCACAGCTTGCTAAAAGTGAAATTTTATCAATACGTGGGTCTTCTTCTTCGTGTCCTCTTCGCAGAGGAGTCGTGATCGGCTTTATTAGCGAGCTTCTGTTGCTTTTCTCACGATTTGTCTCCATCTTTCACTGTTTCTAGATATATGCGTCGCCTGATGTGCTGAGGTGTTAGATTTTTCCTTTATTTGGTCAATCCATCGCTTAGGCGACCCTCCTCTTGCTCTGGTAGCTTCCATTTTGCCTTGGACTATTAGCTTTTCTAGATTGTCTTTATGCCTTCTTGATATATGGCCAAAATGTTTAAGTTTAAGGTACTATTTTTATGATAGTCGACGAGGTTCTGCGATTTCCCTTAAAATTGACTCATTTGTTTTTCTGTCAGTCCAGGAAATTCGCAATATTTGCCTCCAGCACCACATTTCCAGTGCATCTATTCTTTTTCTATCTTGGGCTTTCAGTGTCCAATACTCTGCGCCATATAGTAGGGTTTTGTCGCTGTCAGTCCATGTTTTGTTTAGGTCCCTGACTGCCTTCCTCGTCATCTCACATCTTCCGGGGTGCTGCCACCATCATTAGTAATAAAAGCTCCTAGATACACTACACATACCTACTGGTTTACTACTTGGCATTTTCTCACTTGCTTTATATTTGGTCTGTTATTTTATAACCTGTAAACGAGGGTAGCACCCATTTTCTGCAGACTAATAGATCAAGCGCACCAGTGAAATCAAGCGTGCCATGAAACAAGTGTTTATTGTTTTATAGTTTCACAGTTCAAATTTAGTTTAGATAATTGCAACAGTTATTTTACAAGCTAATTTCAAAGTAAGTGTTGTGCAGCAAAAATGAATTTAACGAGAGAAAATTTTAGAGCCATGATTTACTATCTTAGGGTTGCCAAGTGACCTTTTTGGGAAGGACAATCCTTCTTTCTAACAGCATATCCTTCGTCCTTTTTTATAACAGGAAAGGACAGGTTTTGAGCTTATTTGAAGTCATTTCTAAAAATGATTCAATAATTTACTTAAAAAACTATTGAAATTAATATTCGAAAATCAAGATCTGTAAATCGCTAACTACTGTTAGAATTTAGAATAGAATGAGTCAATGTTACCTCCGGCGTTGTGTGTGGCCAAATTGCAGACGATGTTCCAGACAAGATTAATACGAAGTAATTAGTATAGGTTATAATATATTCAGTTATATACACAATATATACAGGTTATTTGCAATAAGTACAATGGGTATGTATGTACGATGGCTGCACACGGGTACGTGGCAGGTGGGGTATGCTGACGGACGTGAAGCGAGACAGCGGGCGTCAAATGGCGGACCTCGTAGGGGATTTGGTATTCAGGCCTCAATGTGCCTACTTCTGAATACTAAGGAGAGTCTGAATGCTTAGGTCTCAATGTGCCTACTCCTAAGCACCAGGGGAAGGTTGAGTTCAATGAGGAACTGATTTCTTGGATCAAAAGGCTCTGTTTATAAACCCTTCAGGCGGCAGGAAGCCAGCGGATGGGTTGTCGGGTAGGCAGTCCTTCGGAAGCTGATTGGGTAACATCAAATTTATTACCATATCGGTACGCGCTACGCCCTGGTTTAATTAAATTAGGTTAGTTTTAGGTGAATCCCAGGCGTATTTCGGTGCTCTTTGGGTGCATTCTGTCATACTCTATGCATTTCGTGCGTTGTTGTCTGAAGGTGCCGTTTGTTTAGTTTTACCAGTCTTGGTGTAATAATTAATAATTGTTGATTGTTGCTATCAATGACTTTGATTTACAACCGAATAATTTCAAATATAAACCATAGGCTGAAACTCCAGAAAAACAAAGAAAACGTATGTGTGTAAACAATAAACAATAGAGAACTGAAATTAGCTGATTAAAATCTAATACATTGCATACAGAAGCAAAATGCGTAATTTGTAATGTATCTGGGTATTACTGTTGTGCAGAAACACAAACAAACTGAAGCACACAAACTAAAAACTAGAGCGTCGACATCTTCTTAGTTAATAGAAACATTTTTGATAAGAAAAAATACTGATGAAGAAGATAATGCTATAGCCGCAGAAGGTTAACACATTTATTATTGCATAAGTTAAGCAGCGTTGTCTCGGGTCAGTGTTGGGATGGGTTGCCCGACTGTTCCGTCAACGCGTCACCTCTCTCCCACGAGGACCCGTCACTATGGGAGAGTAGACCAAAACCCCTCACCAAAAAGTGAATAGAAAAGAAAGAAGTGTGAAAAGAATAAGGGAAAGGGGGAGGCCTTTGCCCTATATAGGGATGTTGCAGGCTAATAATAATAAAAATAAATAATAAATAAGACATCATTAATCCTATAATTCTTTAGACTGCTCTTGGAAACTTAATTTTAAAATATACTCGGATTCGGCATTGTCAAAGAAGATATCATGAGGCAGAACGAAGTCGGAGGCAATGGTATCAGTTTTATGGAGCTTCGTACTTATAAAAGTTTTAAAAAAATTCAATTCGGATGATCCTAACATTCCTTATTATTTTTCTGTATAAATGGATGCCTCAAATCCCAAGAATATAAAATTGTTTCCTATATCCGTACAAGGTGTGGTTAACTACCTAATTGATATTTTTGAAAACTATGATGAAAGCGCTGATGGTATGTTCAATGCATTAACACAGACACTTCAAAATCTAGAATTGAATTGGAAAATGGTGAGTCCGTTTAGTGCCGACAACACTAATTCCAAGTACGGGAAACATCATTCCATGTTTACAAACATTCAAACATTGAACAAAAACGTTTTTAAAGCCAAGTGCCAAGCACATATTGTGAATAATTGTACCAAGTATGCATTAGAGAAACTTAATGTAGATATCTGCTAAACGCAGGAAAGCTCTCAAAACATTTTATAAATTTGTGGATTCTGACTGGAAGGAAATTTTGAGACACGTTTTTTCAAAAGTTGGTAACCCTAAGTTCTCTATCTCCGAAAGAACGCGCACCACTTCGTGCTGCATTTGGTAACCAAACCCATTCACAGACAACTGTTTACAGCTGCTAAACGAATTTAAATTTAAAAGGGTTTCACTTAGCGACGATTTTCGCGAAGAAACACCAACTTTAGCAGTTACCAAACATAGACGCCGTGCAAGGAATGATTCAAGAGGACAATTGAGTAACGTATAGAATTATTTGGAGCACCTTAAGCATTGGCATGACTGCAATATACAAGACTTACATAATCATTATATACTTATACAATTCTGCCAGGAATAAAACCTTGTTATCAAGAATACTTTCTTCAAAATACCACCAAGACGCTTATATGCCTGGAAATCACCCCAAGACGGTAAACCACACATAGTTCGAAACCAAATAGATTTCTTTCTTGTAATAAGATTCCAAAACAGCGAAACAAAAATTGTAATTAACAATACATAAGTACAACATAGAAAAATTGAAAAAACCAGAAATAAAAGAGAAACTAAAACTTTAATTGGAAAAACAGCTGGGAAATAATATCGTGCAAGAAGAACAAGACATAAATGAAACATGGAATCACATAAAAACGAACAGCCAAATAACAACTGAGAACATACTGGGGCACCGAACGAAAGATAAGACGAAACCATGGATGACAACTGAAGTTCTTAATCTTATGGAGGTTCGCCGAAAAGCGAAAAACCAACAAAACATGCAAAGTTACAATGATATAAATAACGACATCAAGAGAAAAATAAAGGAGGCAAAACAAAAATGCTGAAAGGCTACACAACTTACATGACAGTGTCAACTTTCATAGGAAAGTTAAAAGAATAAATGGGTTATTCAGAACAAAATCGATAACAACGCTGAAGAAAGAAGACGGTCAAATCGTAACAGAACCGGAACCAGAAGAATTATTTGACGATTAACGCGAACTCAAACCCACTTATGACGAAAATAAGGAACTGTCAGGACCAAGAATATTAAAATCGGAAGTCAGTCTGCAAAAAATGGCAAATGTCTTGGTCACGATAATATCTATTCTGAAGTTCTTAAACTTACGATATAATTCCGGGAAAATTCCCAACGATTGGTTAAGATCAACTTTTGTGATAATACCAAAGACACACAACGCAAAAAGATGTGAAGATTTCAGACTTATCAGTTTGATGAGTCATGCACTAAAAATCTTCTTACGTATAATCCATGTCAGAATATATACCAAACACAATTTGGCTTCATTAAGAGTCTCGGAACAAGAGAAGCTTTATATTCCATGAAACTCCTAGTTCAGAAATGCACTGACCAACAAAAACCAGTCTTCATTTGTTTTATTGACTACCGAAGGGCCTTCGATGCGGTACGCCATCAATTGATAAATTAAAAGAATAGATAGATTAAAAGAACTAGGTATTGATGAAAAGGACATAAGGATAATAGAGGAACTTTATTGGAGTCAAACAGCGGATATCCGAATTAATAATCGCTCTCTCACTGAAACCTTCGGGATAGCTAAAGGTGTTCGTCAGGGTTGCTCTCACGTACGAGCACCTCGTAAAAGACTTCCTGCAACTCGTTGAGGGTACAGGTTTAGCTGCTCTAAATGGATCAGGCCGTACAAAAGACCAAAGAGTCGAAGCGCAAAAATGATGGTCACAAAATCCCAAAAAACCTTGCTAAAAATCAATCAATCAAACAACACTGATTTAATTATTATTAAGGTTAGAATTTAGTTTAGCATATTACGAATATTGCAATTTGAACAAACAATTCATATTTAGCACTAGAATATCTTTCACATAACCAAATAATCATTATTTGATAAAATAACAAGTTGTATGATTTGCATTCCAATAATAAACTGAAATTATGGCCAAATGTGGTCTAAAACGATGATCAATGCAGTATAAATATGTAAATAGTTAACCTGATAAAGATTAAGAATGTCCCACATACATTTACTCCTACGAAAATATCTTTTATTTTCTTCAAGTAACACCAACAAAAACAAAAAATCACAATGTTACATCAAGTTGTATACGTTCTATGTAAAGTTCACCCAAATACAGGGAAGCTCATACCAAAAATAGGTTAGTTAAATTTTCCTTGAAACTAAACTGTTTATTTAAACGACAAAGCGAAAATTACATTTACATCAAACTTTAAGGAAATTCTTCTGAAACAAATGAAACTATATTTCATGCACTTTTGTTGTTCTTATATATTTGCAAGAAACACTGTCATTAGTGCAGTATTTCTACTAAAATTAAAGCTATTCATTTGTTTCATTAATAAGAGTCCTTCGGAAGAACACAGACGGATCACTAGCACTTTGTATAGCACGTACTTAGTTATCTTCATTTTTTATTGAAACAAAAAAGCAAAAATAAACAGCTGCCTAATCGCTTGCCAAATTTTAGATGAGTGACGACACTGTTACTGATTATCAGCTGTTTAATCTTCAACTTTTACCTTTGTTACTCAGAGTATCGCCATTTTGTTTGTTTATTAAATGGGTTAAATCTAATTTTGTCAATATTTATCTTTACTAAATAAATAGTTACTGAATTTCATATTTTTTACAATGATGGTGACTTTTCATTTATGATTTTGAACATAAATAAAAACATGTTACTGTTTTTGCCAAAAATTTCTCAAAAGAACCCCATAAATTATACAACGTCAAAAGACGATTATCCTTCACTTTGGGAAACTACTCTTACAGGACTTTCAAAGTAACCTTTCGCTATCGTACATTTTTAATGAAATTTCCTACTTCCATACGTAGTTTCAAATAAATAATAAAAGACGGTAGGAATCAATCTATCATAGCAACAAACAGCTCAAAACTAGTTGCAAAAAAACTGAAGAAAAAACAAATATAAAACAAGAACATAACGGAGTAATCTCGCACCAGTTACTAATTCATATAACCAAGATCTGAATTCTCGCATACGTTACTGAAATTTTCACTCTTAGATAAGAAAGGATTCGAGTACATTTTGTACAAATTCCGAGGGATTTAGGAAACTCGACAACCACAGACAGGCGGAGGGTAAAACCAGATTAGAATTAATTTTTAATTGCGACATCAAATTCACACTCGTGTCTCTTGTTTCTGTGTAACTTGAATTAAGTACTTTGAATCAATATGACAAAACGAGAGTTGCTCTCACATTTTATTGCTATAAGAACGATTTATAATTAAAACGGTTTAATTTAAAAATTCTTATACTTTAATTGAAAGATATTTGAACATTTCTTAATTATTTTTGAAATAAATTAGAAGACTGTGGATTAGGTAATTACCAAGGCACGGATTTTATGCAAATGCATATCCTCTACTAATAATATGTGCTAAGTGAGCTTTTGTATTTACGTGTATCTAATAAAACAGACCTAAATGGAATCAATTTTTTTTTGCATATTTTGCATATTTTAGGCATTTCGTGCATAAATTTGTTTCAAGAGCATATTAAAGCATATTTCTTTATACATTTGGTTAGAGATAATTTAATGTAGCTACGCAGTTTCACTAAAATACGAGAAATGTAGAAAAATGAGCGAATGTCTAAATTTCGGAGAAACTATAATTCTCTGGTAAATGCCTATTTTTGTTGGGAATTTCTAAAATGAGGTATTTACCTACAAATATTTATGTACTTTTAAAAACTGCCCACTTCCCAGGCGTCTAAACCCAGCTTAAAATTTATCTCTTTATCTGGAAGGGCTGTGACAGGCATACAAAACTTTCACTTTCCAAGAAGTGACTAATGAACCACTGATATCATGGGATTTTCATGTTTTTGACCGTTGTTGGTCTTACTCGTTAGTTATTTTTTGTTTTACTTTCGAGTTTCGCTTAACACTGTTGAATGAAAATAGGTAGTTAAGATTTATTTTATTATTTTTCTCTAAAATTACCATTAGTTCTATAAAGATATAAGTAGTTTAGTATTAATTATGTTTTCTTTTGCTATTTGTATTTAATAATGTGTTAACAATTAAAATAAATAAATTCGTTTCATCCAAAAATTTCTGTTTTAAATATATACATAAAATAATTAAGGTCAATCAATAATTTGCATATTTTAAAGCATATTTCATGAAAACCACTGCATATTTGGCATGTAATTTGAGCATATATATGCGCATATTTTGACACTTTTTGGTGCATACAAGTCCGTGCCTTGGTAATTACCTATGTGGATTCGATTTTGTTTTACAAAGCTCAAAACGTTAACCTGCTGCGAACAGTTTTTGAGAAGCATAATTTGGAGTTTAAAACTGATACTTCTATTTTCATTCCTTTTTGAAATTCAAAAAACTTGCCCTCCTAAATTTGATGTCGTAAAAGCTGTAGGCCCATTTAAATTGTAGAGTTAGACGATCAGTAAAATGTAAATAGTTGGAAATGTTGTACCTTTTTATGTAAACATGTATTTCGACGTAAAAAATGCGTCTCTCTAATACTCTATTAGGCATGCAAGGGTAAGGGTTCCTGTTATTTGTCACTGTCAACTCAACAGAGGGTTACAAAGAGTGTACATAAAACTGCTATACTCAATTTGATAGGGCATCGCCGGTTTACGATTTTACACAATAAAATTCCTGCAACGCTTGTACTTCGCCAAACGCTTTGGTTTACATATTTTCCGCCTTTTTTTAATAAGCGAAAAACAACCGCGCATTCCCTAAATAAAAATCGCAAATAACACAGAAACGCAAAGCTGGCAGGTGGTCGGAACTGTCGTTTTAAAAGGCAAACACAGAAGCGAAATGTTTGTACAATCAGCAAATTATGAGATCCATATTTTAATAGCGATTTTCCAGTTGCTATCTGACCCAGTGACACTGGAAATATTTGTTTAAAGCTTTATGTTAATTCTGTTCGGTTTGAAGCTACCTTTAAGACAAATACATAAATGGAAATCCAAATAGGGCGGTTGAAGTGGGTAATTTCTAATTTCAACCCTGACACTGCTTTACATATATTACCCTTTCTTGTTTAATACGCTTAACTCACAGATGCGCCATCTACAATTCAAATCAGATTAGTCTGGGAACTAATTTTCGAGACGTTCGCCCCCTCGACTTAGTTTAACATTAGTTATTTTGGGGTTATTTAATTTTACTGTAAACAACAATCACGCGAATTTCTGCTTCCGTATGAATACGTTTAGGGGAACAAACAGTTCAACAATTCACTCTCTTGCCTTGAATTAACAGAACAGCTTCGAAAGGCAACACAACAAAAGAACTTCTGTAATACTTAATGCTTTTGTTAAATTAACGAATGATCAAAGTTGACAAAAAAGCATCAATTTTTATTTACGCCAATTATTAATTTGACGAAGCTGTTAATACACAGATATTATCGTACGTTACAAAATATGATCGAAGGATCAAAGTATTAATGTCCCACAGAAACTAATTTAAAAAAATTACTATCATTATTTACATCCAAGATACATTCATGAAATCGGCCAAACATCCCCGCAGTGACAATAGCGTGCGTATAACGCTCCAGGGGATTCCCAAGTATTTTAGGGTGTGTTTACTTGTTGGTGACATCGTGTTTTTGTGCCAACAATAAACGCAATTCCTTTTAGTCATTAATTTCATTTACAATGTGCACCTTTTGCCTAAAGGTGAAAGGTGGATCGCTTATTCTTGATTTGAGTGCTCGTTTTGCTCACGTAACGTATCAATCAGACCTTCAAAAATAGACAAACAAACCATTAGTTCCAACTTTAACATACAACAAGAACGCTAACAAGCTAGGTGAAATATTACACAGTCATATGCATGAATCGGTAATTCCTGTTATTGATTCTGTTCGTCCTTTTGGTAATTTTTCATGTTAAAACTGAAGAACCTTGTTGAAAAATTAAAGTTTGCCGTTATCTCTATGTGCGCAGTTTAACCAACTAAAAAGGTAATAACAGTATATTATTCAACGAGCATGTTGCGAGCTGTTATTCAACGGTGGCGAATTTTACTACACGAGCCGACAACGAGTGTAATAATTCGCCTGAATATACACATTATAAACAAAAACAGGCCCACCTATTTTCTTATTACATTTCGGAGTCGCAAAATAAAACTAATAGGACTAAATATAGAGGAAACTATGTTTTTGGAACTGTAACGATTTATAAGTGATATTCTTCTTTAATCTTATGTTTCATGACTGAAACGACGTGATAACATGGTTGAAATTTATGTAATTCTATGTTGTTTTCCTAAACTGAGGTTCATGTGAAACTTTTTAGTTCGTCTATCCATCTTCTGAGAGGGCGTACGCGTGGCCGTACTCCTTCATTCTTTCCCTGTACAACAAGCCTTTCTAGATTGTCGTTATCTCTTCTGGTAATATGACCAATATATTTTAGAATACGACGCCTAATCATTGTAGATAGGCAAACTTTTATGTTTAATTCTTCTACGTAATATAGACACGTTTGTTCTGTAATCTGTCCACCGAATCCTCAAAAGTCTCCTCCAGCACCACATCTTGAAGGAGTCAAATTTGTTTCCATCATCACCTTTAGCGTCCAAGCTTCTGCGGTGTATATAGCTATACGAAAAGCTAATGTTGTAACTATCCTCTTCTTAGTGGCATTCGATGTATTACGATCTTTCCATATCTTGTACAACTTAGTCATTGACGTCCTGGCGATAGCAATTCTTCTTCGTTTTCGGATGAGCAGTTACCATCTCTGTTAACATGTTTAGTTTTTTGGCGGTTTAATCCAAAGTTTAAATTTTCTGTTTCAACTTTTTCAAGCAACTTGGTCATTTCAATTTCATCATTGGCAAAGAGTGTGGTGTCCTCGGCAGTCGGTAGCCGCAGATTATTTGTTCTCTTTCTTCCAATAGTAATTCTTCCTTTCCAGTTTTCGAGAGCTTTCCGTATGATGTACTCTCCATATAATATGGGCTAAAATATAAAGCCTTGCCGTGCTCCTTTATGTACTTTAAAGTTTGTGAAATATTTCCCTTCCAGTCTCACTGTTGCTGAACAACCTTCATACAGTTGGTTTATGGGCAAGATGAGCTGTTTTGGGATTCCCATTTCAGCTAACACTGTCCATAGTTTTGACCAGTTCACACAGTCAAATGCTTTACTGCAATCTACCGCTTTTTCAGGAACAAGTAAAAACGTTTAATTTTGAAATAACATACAATGACCAATTGAAAATTTTTTTTTCGTATGTTGTTCTTCAAAGATACAGTATACAGTTATTATAGCCTAGCATTTCAGGGCAAAGAATTATTTAAACTTTTAATTTGGAGATGGCGGGTTCTCAAACTCAGTGTGTGGATTTGGCGGGATTTAATCCTAACTAATCAAAAATTTCTGTTTTTAAATGATCTGGATTTAATATAAATAAATAATAACAAAACTGAACTTTTGAGTAAGCCTTTTATTAATATTTTTTATAAAGAAAACTACAATAATAAACGTATATTCAACAAAAATGAAAAAAATCTATTCTAAAAAAATTCTACTTTGCAAACCCGTCATATTTATCAATGGGTTGGCACTGCAAATCGTTTTCTTCTTCAACATTTTCCGCATACTTTGTTTGGTTGTTTTCCAAAGCTCTCTCCAGTTTTCGCCATAATGCACAACTAGTAGACTTGCGACACTGCACACTTTATTTTGGTTAATGGGTATTCCCACATCGAATACCACTGGTTTAACCATAGCTAAATTTTCATTTTTCTTTGTAACAACTTTCGGTGTCACTAGGTCGTTTTTATGCGACTCTTCTCCGTGAATTAAGACAATGGTCGGAGACTTAATCAAAATAAATCTTTTGGGAGCATTAAACTTAAAATGCCATTGGCCTGGTGGTTCAATGATGTTTGCTGTTTCCGTTTTCCAATCAAAAACAGATACTTCTTCTCCTAATTTAAATACCGTGCCACGTTTTTGCAGAATTTCGCGTTAATCATCAGGATTTTAAGAACAACTTCTTTTTCCCAAAACTTTTTGTATCCTTGCAAATATGCGATCGGGGGGAATGAAGGAATGTCCCACGATTGGAAATACTATTTCAATTTTTTTTATGTTTGACGGTGCTTCAGTTTTTAACCATTTGCAGCACATACAAATGAGAATTGAATTTTTATTTTGACCACCACGTCCATCCGCAAATAGTCTAATCATGCTCTTTTCGGTAAGATCGGAATTATTCAGCCTAGGATACAAAGCACTTTCGTTAGATCCCTTAGGATGTATTGACTCGTTCCAGCAGTAAATGTGGACATTTTTCTTAGTTAACGAATCTTCGGAAATGCCAGTAACAAACGTTAAGTTATAAAAATTGTACTGGCTGCTAAAATAAGCTCTTTGATCCGGTATCTTGGGCAAAAAAAAATTCTTCTGACAGTCAAACGATATACTCAGAATATTGTCATTGTTTGCTCGTAAAAGTTCATGGCATTGAGTCTATGCATTTTCTTTCTGGCTATAAGAAGATTATTCTTATTAGGGTCAGTTTCCCTTTCTAACTCTCCAGAAAATTGAATGTAAGTTGAGCAGGCGTCTGTTTTGGGACTACTGAAACCAATATTGTACTTCGTATTAAACACAAATCTAAAGAAAGATTCTTTTACTTGCAGATCTTCTGACACGCTCTCATTATACATTTTCCACATTATCTTAATGTTTAGATTAGCTGGTAAGTACAGTCTCTCAACCGACTTAGATCTGCAGTAGTGCGACTCTGTAGCTTGAAATGATTCTATGAATTTATGAACTGACGTTCTACGGCTTTCATTTGTTTTGCTTTTTCTATCTCCTCCTCTTGTTTCCTGAGCAACAGCTCCATCCTGCGACCCTAGCTTTCTCTTATCCCAAACAGGTCTACAAACAGGAATCATATCACCCTGTCTTGTTCTTATGTACATTTTGAAAGTATGTTCGTTTTTGGATCTGCTTTCGTTTTTGGGCCCCTTTCTCTTGCACTTTTCAACAGTTGCATGTTTGATTATAAAGTTATCTTGTTCCACTTTTAATTTTGATTAATAGAACACCGAAGGGACTTTTTGGATGTCAAATTTACTTATACTTGTGCATTGGTAAGCTGCTGAATTATGACCGCACGTTACATCACATGGGGGTCGTTTAGCCGAGTACCTAAAAATAAAGGAACCATAAATAAATTTATATAAATGGATAAACCAAAAAATGAATACATCTTCATTTTCCTTCTGGAGTACCATACGTTTTAAATCCATGAAATAATTTAGTGTCAGTTTGAAATTAGAACACAAAACATGAGTAGCTATTAAATGTAACTAATCTTTCTTGTCGCTTCTTTTCTCTTTTCCATCCTCTACGATTTTTGGGACGTTTTCTTGCATGCTCAAGACAATGTAGACAAGACAAAAACAATTACATCAAGGAGATATGCAGGAAAATAGAAGAACATCAAAATACTCCCAACGCCAGAGGCTTATACAAAAAGTTAGAGAACTAACCGGCAAATTTAACCCAAAGGCGCTCATAATTGAAGACAAACAAAGATGGGAAAGTGCTCGAACGATGGAGACAATATTGTGAAGAAGCAGACATAACGAACGAACAACAGAAAGATAGCTTGCAATATGAACGTGAGCCCGATGTCCTCTTGCCTGAAGTAAAAAAGAAGCTAAATAAATCCCCCGGAACAGACGGTGTCCCTGCTGAACTCATAAAAGCACGAGGAGATGATGGCGACGGAATTACACGATATCTGTAATAAAATTTGTCAAAGCGGTCACTGACCAAAAAACTATAGAACGATATTCTTAATATCGCTTACGAGCAAAATCATGCTCAGAATACTAGACTAAAGGTTACAAAGCTACTTATATGTCCAGATTCCTCCCGAACAGGCAGGTTTTGTAAAGAAAACCAGAAACCACATATTTAACATACGACAACTAATCCAGGAGGCTATAAGATTGTGTACGATGTAGTACCTAACCTTCGGACTATACTAAAAAAAAATGGGAGTTCCACATCATCTCGTATCTCTCATTAGTAACTATAATAATAGGTATAGGAACAACGAATCAGTGGCCCTCCTTGACAACAAAACTTTAGATATCTTCAAAATACGGAGATGAGTCCGTCAAAGATGCATCTTACCGCCGAGGCTGTTTAATGCCTACGGTGAATATATAATGAAACGAGCCTTGGAAAGTTTTGGCGAAGGCGTGTCGACCAATGGCAAAAAGATACCTTAATAGCAAAAGATGAAATGGCGGAAATTTTGGAAATGGTTGTCAACGAAAGCCGAGCTTTAGGTCTTGAAATCAACCTAATAGATAAAACCAAGCTAATGGTTATCGACAAGAACAACTGATAAATCTGAAGAACAGACTCAAAACCGTAGATGACTTCATTTACTTAGAATCCCTAGTAACCAACAAGGGAAGATGCGAAGCGGAAATAAGGAGACGGATAGCATTAGCAAGGACAGCTATGCCAACTTAACAAAAATATGGGCAGATATACATATAACAAAGAACACCTTTAGTGTTCTCTACATTTTCAAGTGGATCCGATCCTAGACAATAAAGTCGGCTGACAGGCACAGAATAGATGCGTTTGAGATGTGGTGCTGGAGCAGGATGCTCCGCATACCTTGGACTACACGCAAAACCAATTTATTAATACTGAAGGAACTAAGAATTCTTAGATACTTTGGGCACATCACCCCACGAGAACACAACAATTTAAAAAGACTGATAGTTCAGTGCAAAATCGAAGGCAGAAGATCAAATTGAAGAGATCACAGGAAGATCAATACAAACCAGAGATAGAAGACCGACAACGTTGGAGAGGCACAATCAGTCAATATTCATAGTCATACATAATGTCACCACTCTTCAGGCACGAAGAAACGATTAAGAATAAGAAAATGAACTGTTTGTTTTGAATAAATTCGACGATTTGAATGAAACAGTAACAGACTTACTTGACCGTGCAAAATATACAAAATTCGCTAAGGCATTATTTTCATTCTAATTTTCAACTTATTAGTTTCATCAAGGCGAGTACAAATATCCAGATACAGATTTTCCTCCGTATACGAAAAATTGTAAAAATGTACAGGGTTTTTCATTTAAAAATCGGAAGTGTGCTTTATGGTTCAAAAAAACTCTTTCTTTTAGAAATTAGATTTTTATATAATTCACTCCTTTAGGGAAATACTTTAATGTACGTACATATGTATATAGATAAATATGATCTCCGCAGGGATTTGAACCACTGACCTTCGGCTTTGCGCGCCAATAGTATTTACATAATTCATTAAAAATTCAATTAAAACGCCTTTTCCCTCTATATTCAGTTCGGCAAGTTTCATTTTTTAACTGCATGAAATAACAAGAACAAAAGAGTTGAACCAGTTTTCGAATACACCCTATATGACGGACGTTTAATAATCATAGACAAATTAATTAATATATTTGCTCTTTGTAAAGAATCAAAATGAATTACAGAATTATGTACGGCGAGCCTTTAATGAAAGAGGGGTAAATATCGCATCAGTCAACGTTAAAAAAGGTTCATTCGATACTAAAAGCTTCCGTTGTTAATAACTTTTAAAATTCTTTCCGACTACATCAGCTGTCTAAAGCACTTTCCATGAAAAATTCTAATAATAGCAAGAAAACTTCGCGTTCTCGTTTTCTTAAAATTAGGTACCACTACGACGTAGAATTTAAGAGAAAACATCATTTCTAAGGAAAAGGTGTTGTTAAAGGGTAGCTTCTCGCGGAAATAATTGTCGTTTTTTATTTTTCGGTACAAAGATAAAAAGACTAATATAAAGTATTTTTCAGGGGGTTGTAATGTGGAGTTGGCGAGAAAGGCGCGCGGGGGGCAGCTAGCGGCGCGAGAGCCCCCCGGCCTCAGCATGACGTGCGCTAGAGAATGAAGAAGCAAAACGTTCGCACGCTATCACTTATTGTGTGCACCTTCACGTATTTGCTGATTGGCGCTGCTGTATTCGACTCTCTTGAATCCAAAACTGAAGCAAAACGAAAAGAAGTTCTTCAGGGTAAGTCCTCTTCGATATGCCATTCGGACAACATTAAATTAAACTTGTACATTTGTTTTCAACAGAAATAGAATCCATAATTAGACGCAAGTATAACATGAGTAACGACGACTTTAAAATTATGGAAACGGTGGTACTCAAATCTGAGCCACATCGGGCTGGCAGGCAATGGAAGTTCGCAGGGGCTTTCTACTATGCTACCACAGTTTTGACTACCATAGGGTACGGCCATTCTACTCCCAGTACAGTCGGTGGTAAACTATTCACCATGTGCTACGCTATGATAGGCATCCCTCTAGGATTAGTTATGTTCCAAAGCATAGGAGAACGTGTTAATAGACTAAGTAGGTGAGTATCACAGCTAATACCAAATATTCAAAGAGATTTCTGCTGGTTCTTCTTCTTCCTCTTTTTCATTAGTCCAGCGGCTTGTTATAACCACTGAAGTCTTATATGTATACTTCTCTACTTCAAGGGTTACTACCCTTACAACGTAGGTTCGATGTACTAGACGTGGGCAGATCCGCTCGAAGCAGTTTCTTCAGAATGACTCCGGCCTCGGATTCGGTCGGATTCATTCCGATTTTTAATTTAGAATGACTCCTAGTGAGTCCGGATCGCCGTTTAAATTCTTCAATTGTAAGCATTCAACTGTATCGACAAAGTTTTGAATGCAAATGAGTCGAACCTTATTATGGTGTATATTTAAAAATAACTTCAACAACGTCTGGGTATTTGGGCAATGGTAACATTGAATAATATCGTCGATTGTATTGGTGGCCGCTAACATGAGTAATCCCGCCGAAACAATTCTTCTTCTTAGAGTGGCATACCCTTTACAGGGCGTTGCGGATCCTCTCTCCATATGCCTGTGGTGTGCCTACATACATAGGGGACCTACAGCTTAACGTGGGCTCCGAACCACGGAAGTGCTTGCACTTCTACTCCAGAGAGGACTTTACTAGGCAGAATACACCTCGGTGGTTTGCCATTGCCTTCCGAGGGAAGTGGCCGGATATTTTCGGTGTATATGTGACCCTGGGAATCGAACCCGGGCTATCTCAGTGGTCAGACGCACGCTGAACCAACTGAGCCACGAACCGTATACCGGTTTCATATTTATATGAACTGTAAGCTCCTTCCTAGATTTCGTTTTATCGGTTTCTGTCTATAGTGGGCCGGAATCGAAACGTCGTTCCGCAGTCGGATTTGGTTTGGCGGAACTGAATCCTCGGAAGGAATCGGATTGCCCATCTCTATACTATGTAAAAAAATATCTTCAAGCCATCAATTAATGTGCTCTACAACGTCTAAATTATATCTTGACCTTTCCGCTTAACTCTAACCTGAATTAGACTGTTCTTAAATGTGCCGATGAGGACCTCTTGATAGTGTAGCTTCAATATCTCGGGTTCGAATTCGGCCATGGCTTGACTTTGGTCTATAGCAAGATTGACTTCGAACCTGTCTAGATTAAGTTACAAAGTAAGCTTAAAAGGCCAATTGTCAGGCAGTCAACACCGATAGGTTAGTTTAAAAAATATATACCTATTGCTAAGCTTCATATAATAACCACAAAAATAAATGCTACTGGTGTTAAGGTCTTAAGTATTTATATAATTAAACTTTTTGTTCCCTTCCTTTTACCTATTACAATGCATCTCATAAATTATTGTCTGTGTATGAAAATAAACTGTGTATTGCCTATTAAAAACGGAAAGTCTGTCGGAGAAGACGCAATATCAGCTGAGGTACTTGAAATAACAGGAAAGGAGGGCATTGAACTTCTTCATAAACTAGTTGAGGAAATTTGGATTACCGGAATATGGCCAACCGATATACAAAAAAGGCACACCTACAGAATGAGAAAATTATAGGACAATTTCCCTAATCTTCCATCCTAGCAAATTCTCCGCGCAGTTATTAATGAGAGACTGAAGCCATTCTTTTTGCCACAAATCTCGGAAGAACAGGCGGAATTCATACCAAGGAAGCGAACCCGCGGTCAAATTTTAAATGTTAGACTGTTCCACAAATAATAGAGAAATTGCGTGAATTCAAGCTCAATACATATTTGTGCTTTGTTGATAACTGAGAAAAAATGTGGAATGTGCTGAAGGAAATGGGAGTTCCAAGTCATTTAATATGGCTGCTAAAAAGTTCTCTAAAGGTCAAAAGAACACAGGTGCGGCACCAGTTTGCAATAGCCAATCCGAAAAGTTTAAAATGCCCGCAGGAGTGCGTCAATGCATATAGCGAACATATAATGCGAAGAGTTTTGAATGATTAGCAGGGAAGAATAGTGACCATATGAATACGTAGAATCAGTAACCTAAGGTATGCGGACGACACCCTGATACTTGCGACGTCAAAAGAGGAACTGCAGAATGCAATGAACAATATGGCCTAAAATTAAACACAGGTAAAACGAAGGTGAAGATAATTGACAGAGCCAGAAACAATCAGCCTGATATAATACATGTAGCTGAATATGAACTGATCAGTCATTTCAATTACTTAGGTTCGATTATAACAAATTAAATCTCATAACCTCGTTAATCTTTCCAATTTTCACTTATGCCGCAGAAACATGGACAATAAAAAAAAGCAAACGCTTCGAGATGTGGGTGTACCGGTGGATGCTCCGAATACCCTGGACAGCCCACCGAAGAAAGGAATCCATCCTTCAAGAATTAAAAATCAATGTAAGGCTACTGACCACCATAAATCGTAATATGGTATTTTGGACATGTTTCACGAGGAGCCGGCATAGGAAGGCTGATTGTAGAGGCAAACGTAGAAGGTCGATCGCCATGAAGGTGGTTTGACCAGGTCAAATTATTTACAGGCCACACCTTCGGCGAAGTATCACACCAGGCCCAAAACAGGGCAACAACAACCCCACGTCCTTGTGTAGGATAACAGAATGTGGAGAAGAATTACCTATAAAATTTAAACTCCAATATATCTTCCGGATTTAGGACCTATAACCTATAACTACTTTTAAAAACACTAGAGTGTGCTTTAGAACAGCAATTGTCAGAAAGTGTAAACTCATGCAATACATCCGCCTACAATCTGGCTTTAAAAAATATAAACACTGAAACTAATCAAGAGAAACTTGTATCTTTAGGTTGTTCAAAAACCTTTGATACAATTTACAAGGTTTTAGTAGTGATACGGCTATGTTGCAACATTATATTTGACTCTCACAAGATTCCGTCACTTTATTAAAACATTATTTGACCATTTCCAAACTATGAGTGTACAAGGTCGTATATCAGAACCTTGTAAAATAGATTTGGGGGTTCCACAAGGTTTAATTCTCGGACCACTTGTTTTTAATCTTTCAATTTCCAACTGTATTTCATTTTTCTAGTCGTCATTTTATGCTGATGATTTATAAACATAAACGTCTTTTGAACCACAGGATGTAGGTAGTCCAAATGTGTTGTAAGATAGATAAATCTTCTTCTTCTTCTTAATCTGCCTATATAAAACTTCTTCCTTAAACTTTGTGTTACGCCACTGGTGTGAATACCCAGCTATTTATCCAATGGTTAGAGGACCGTCCTGGATCTCTTCTTTCATCTGCTGGTCGGTCATATCTTGCTCTTCTTGCTAATCTGTGTGCTAATATCAAGATTTAAAAATGCTGGCAAATATCTCGAAAGAAAGCATTAAATGCACTTAATCCAAATAAATGTTTGGAGGAAAAATGATATTCAACAGACAGTTACAAATGTACTATAAATAATTATTATTAAAAGTGATATTTTGCCCATAGTGGAATTTCTTATAAAAAGAAGAACAAAACCCCAAATGATCTAATATTTCAAATTACAGCTAATTTTCCATTTTTGTGAAATCTGGTCATTTTCGTTTTACACGTATCTGGTAATGCATCAAAGCTTATTTCAAATCGAATGTACAACAGATGAAGTCAGGGTAGCACAGTGGTAAGGTATCAGCCTTGCGCTACACTAGCCCTTGGTTCAATTCTCCTGATAGGCAGGATTTCCCTGCAGTCTGGTTGAGCGTTCGTTATTAGGCAATGCATTCCTTCAAATACAGGCCTAAGAAGTAAAGTAACTAGATCCTACTTAATTATTATACAATACACATGATGTTGAATGTAGCTACAAAACAACACACCTCAAAAATTAACGCAAGTATGACACTAAAGAGTATAAAAGGCTGACAACACAGTAACTAAAAGAATGCAAAAGGAGCTTGAATAACGGCAAAAAAATGAAAATTATTGAAATCATTTCATTCTGCCCATCGTCACTCATTTTTAATTAGTCGTAATGAACCGTCTCTTATATTTTTTCTTTTTAAAACTTTTTTCGGAGCATGAACTGCTGAGGTTATACAAACAGAACTAATTTAGGAGATTCACATAAGTATCTTGGCCGCTTTGAATTCATTCCTAATCATAACAGCACTATGCAACCAAGGTCTCTCTTTAAACTTTAACCTTTTATGATTTTCAGTGTAATAATACGATCTGTAAAGTCTTCCCTGCACTGCCAGCAGAAAGAAGCCTCGGAACTAGATCTGATTTGTGTAGTAACAACGCTTAGTTCCTTAACGATAGCGGGTGGTGCTGCTGCCTTCTCACAATATGAAGGTTGGACCTATTTCGACTCGGTATATTACTGCTTTATCACACTTACAACTATAGGTTTCGGTGACATGGTAAGTATTAACATTAACAGTTATACTAGCCGAGAACTAGGAAGCATTCTGAGGTTTACGTATCACGTCTAGCGGTTGAGTCGGACAGTTATTTATATCAGCGGTCCTAAATAGTTTATTCTAGTGGCTTCTTTATTTATTATTAAGAGAAATTACTAAGTATTTCAACTCTGATCATTATAAAACAAACTTTGCAACTTTACTAGTCCAGTTTTATGTCTACTTAATTGTATTAACTTATATAATATTGAGTCGTTTTGACACCTCTGCTTTTCTCAAGCAGTTGTTTGCCTCGTCATTAAGAGCATGCAGTATGACCCTCAACAAGTTACGCGTTCATTTATTTTTAACGCGTACAAATACTGCAGAACGTACGTCTAGAACTCGAAGAAAATACGGTCGCCGTTTGGCTCGTACACTGTAACGTGTAGAACGAGGATAGTTGCTTAAAAGCTGTTGTAACTTGAATCCCTCATAATGCTTTCTGGTTGTCGGCTAGCACATACAATATCTCCAATAAACCTACGTGTATTTAATGGATTTAAGTCTCATTTTTATCGATCATTATAATATTCATGAAAATAGTAAATATACCGTTCCTTGAATTCCAGGTGGCTCTACAAAAAGATAGCGCTCTAAGTGATAAACCTGAATACGTCATGTTTGCACTCATCTTTATCCTATTTGGATTGGCGATTGTGGCAGCCTCGCTTAATCTTCTAGTTCTGAGATTTGTAACGATGAATACCGAAGATGAACGAAGAGACGAGGCACAAGCAATGCAGGTACAGTATACCACACATCTATTGAGATTTTCAAGTAGACAAAATTATAACAAAATTCAATTACAGGCACTAGCCGGAGCGGTTAGATTAGAAGGAGACGTGATAACAGCAAACGGATCAATTTTAAGCGGTCAGTTAGGTCATCACTGTACAGAAACAACGTCAATAGAGCCTGACGACCAGTCTGTGTGTTCGTGTTCTTGTGGCTGTTTTACTAGCCATAGGTAAGATATCAGTATACAGGCCCGAAGCAAGCCTTGTACGAGGATTGTTCAATAGAAACACGCAGCCGCGACTTCATCGGCACGACAACGAAATTCAGTCGTTTGGATTGATTATTTAAGTACTAGTGACGCGTCTATCAAAAGTCTTTGCTGTTTGCTTCTTTCTAAGCGTTATAATTAAGTTGTAAAATGGCATTTATGGTAGAAAATCCATCCAAAGATAATCTGCATACTGTTATTCAATTTTTGACCACTGGAGGCATTCAGCCAATGGAAATTTATACGAGAATGAAATGTGTGTATGGTAACTATAGTTATTCTCACAAGGCAGTTGTTGAATAGTGAGTAAATTTCGACAAGGAAGAGAAGCCACTAAAGATTTGACCCGTCCAGGACATGCTCGTATTGCAGCATTAGATGAAAATGTGAGACAGTTTCTTTACGCGCAAATAGGACAATTGAAGTTAGAGAACTTTCTAAAATGTTGAGCATCAGTGTGGGGACTGTTAATTCCATAACATCGTCTTGGCTATCACAAAATTGCTACACAGTGGATTTCACGACTACTTATTGATGAACAGAAGAATTTGCATTCGGCCTTATCACTACAGAATTTGATACGCTATCAACAACAAGGTAATGCCTTTTTACACCAAATTGTTGCCGATGATGAGTCTTGGTGTTATCACTACGAACTAGCATCCAAACGCCATTGTATGCAGTGGAAGCATGCAGAATCTCCGAAGGCGAAAAAATCTCAATTTCAACCTTCAGCAGAAGAAATACGAATTCAAAACAAATAACCATAGGAGACCAACTATCAAACTTTTTAAATGAGTTTAAGTACTTAACATGCTAACCACGGTTAGAGATCTTGTCACTGAAAAGCAGAGAGCACGATCCAAATGGCACAGAACGAAAAACATGCAAGATAAAACTATATTTAACAGACTTACCCACAGGCTACATGCTGCACTAAATGAGCAACGAAATGAAACCTTGAGGTATTACGTTACAAACTTATCCAGCAATGATCAAACCTTTTGGAGAGCCACCAAGAAGTTTGAAAATCCAAATATAGCAATACCTCCAATTAGAAGAACAGATAGAACTTGGGCCAGATCCGACAATGACAAAGCAGATGTCTTTGCTCAGCATCTTGCACACGTTTTTACTACTCAACCAGATGCGAATGCCAATGATGAAGAAATAGAAAACTTTCTTAATGCACCATGCCAACTATCTCTTCCGATCAAGCCATTTTCGCTTGCTAAGGTAAAGGAGATAATTCAATACGCGAATCCCAATAAATACCCTGGTTTTAATGTTACGTCGGACAACGTAAATTGCCTAGAAAAACATTAGTTCTGCTTACCACAATCTACTATAGCATGTTACGACTCTGCTATTAAGCTATTACCCAATCCAATGGAAATTTGCGTTAATTATAATGATACTTAAACCCGGAAAACAACCTACAGAACCGGCATCATACCGACCGATAAGCTTGCTCCCACTAAAGTCGAAAATATTCGAAAGGCTTTTAAAAAGGATAGAAGACACAGTCAACCTGAATAATATAATACCGTCACATCAGTTTGGTTTTCGTAAACACCATTCGACACTACAACAAAACCATCGAATTATCAACAAAATAATAGAATCACTAGAAACTAAAGAATTCTGTACTTCATCTTTTTTTGACATCAAACAGGCATTTAATAAGGGCTGGATTATGGGATTGCTATTACATCTCCCAGGTCAAATATATCTTCTGCTCAAATCATATTTACACCAGAGAAGTTAGCAACGCTCTATTAGATTACCAACAAATCGCAGCAAATGTGCCTTAATGTAGAGTTCTGGGCCCTCTACTGTACCTCATCCACACTGCCGATGTACCAACTACACACTCGCTACTTTCGCCGACGACACGGCAATACTATCTGTCAATGAATCACCTGCGTTGGCGTCCCAGAATTTGCAGAACCATCTCGACCTTCTCCAAAAATGGTTCAAAAAATGGAGAATTGCAGTCAACAGAGATAAATCAAGCCAAGTTACATTTACCAATAAACACAGCATATGCCCACAAGTAACATTCAACAACGAGATTATACCAGTTAAAATAGAAATTAAATATTAAGGACTGCATCTTGATCCCGTCACAATCAAAAGAAAACAACTAGACGTCAAAGTTAAGCAAATGTACTGGATACGTGGTCGACGATCTCAACTTTCTCTTCAAAATAAAATCTTACTATACCTATACAAAGTCATACTGCAGCCCATCTGGACGTATAGCATCCAGCTCTGGGGATGTACCAAGCCATCCAACCCCAAAATTCTTCAGCGTTATCAATCCAAATGCACCCTGGTATGTTGCCAACCAGACCCTTCACGAAGACTTGAAGATCCCTTGCATACCCAACGAAATCCGCAGATTAACAGCCGCTTACCTCCCCACTCTCATGGGCCATGAGAACAACCTAGTAGGTCAACTAGCCCACCTGCAGCGTCACTGGCCACACGAACTCGTCGAGGAACCCAACTAGGATCAATTCCCAGTTTATTCAGGGGTAATATCGCTGAATGGATCTCCTTCACGACAGTAGCATGAATATATCCATATCATTTACTTATTACTCATGTAATTGAAATAAGAGTAGATTGTCAATACGCACACGCAATAAACAAAAAAAGAACCTGGTGTCAACATCAATGCTGAACAATATGCAGACATTAAGCCGTTTACGTGCCAGCATTAAGAATAAACGTCCTGGGAACCTCACAAACGGCGTCACCCTTCTGCACGACAATGCTCGCCCCTATGTAGCTCGAACGGTTCAAGAACTGCTTGCTCATATGCGTTGAAAAGTCTTACAACATCCACCTTACAGTCCCGACTTGTCCCCGTGCGATTTCCATGTGTTTGGCGCATTAAAATAATAGGTAAAAGGGCGGCGGTTCAATTCGGACGCTGAGGTAAAGTTTGATGTTACAGAATGGTTCCGCAACTCACGCCTTAATGTTAATGGAGATTCCTTTTAAATTCATTGAATAAAAATACGACCTCTATTGAACAATCCTCGTATATTGGTAAAACCCACAATCGATTGTATCAAATGTATCTAACCATCGCTTTCTTTTAGATATAGTGGAAGGAGATCATCAACAGTTAGACATTTATTACCAGTGTTACCAATGCATGAACTTCATCCCCCTCAAGGGCCAATAGTACCATCGCCCGCAATTTACACGAATCACAGAGCATCTATCTGATCATCCGAAACGTGGTTACAGAAGATTTTTCTGTATAATGTGATAAACATAGTAACAATTTTTTACTTAATTTAAAACAAAACATTGCCTAGTAACAAGTACTGGCTGAGAAATTTGGAGCTGGCAATGAAATTTAATGAAGAAATCGTAGCAAAAGCATTATTCCCATATGAGAAAGAAGTGTCACAAAAGCACGAGATAATAATTGAAATGGGAAGTACTGCTAATTTCTAGTTGACAATTCGAATTCTGCTAATGTAAGAAAGCAAAGTGAGAAATGGGATCAATTATTGTTGCCAAATTTTTATAATAGAAATACTCCTTCTATAACTTAACAAAAGAGCTTCTTGAAATTCTACTTCCAACTTTAATTTAAGACATTTTAACTTACTTCCATATGCTACAGAAACGAAAAGCCAAACGTGACAATGCCAAAATGAATTAGTTGCCAACAAGTGCTTCCACATGAAAAAACCACACACAAAAATAGCAATGCGGCACAATTTTTAACAAACTTTGTCTTCTTCAAACTTTGCTTCCCGTTACTCTAACTGGTTTACTTCATACATGAGGAATCTACAGGGTTACTCAAAATTATGAAAACATGTTTTGTAAACACGACTGAATTTTTGATATGTTTTTCCGTAGGCAAGTTGCAAAATTAGAAAACCTTTTTAAATCGTTATACAATGGAACGTTGGTTTCAGTTTTGGGATAACCCGGTATTTAAAATATTATACAGCGTGATGCACAAAAACTAATATAAATAAAAAATGTTATTGTTGTTTCACTTGTAATGCTTCTGCAGTAAAATTTTTTTTTATTATTGCTTAAGTGTTTCACGCTGTATATGACAAATTGGTAAAGGTGGGTGAAATCTCGTTCGTATATAAGGAAAAGGATTAAATGGTCAGCATATTAAGTAACAATCAAATACTCATAGAAAATCTTCCAGAAATTACGCTCCTCAGTATTTATCAGCCACCTTTCCAAATATAAAAATTGCACACAGTGTAAGCTTTAAATAACTCTATGAGATGAATCATTTAAAGTGACGTATTTGGTGCACAATTGTTAGTGCAATGTACATACATAATCAGAATTGTAAGATATTACAAAGGAAAAAAATCTGTTGTTAGCATTCCAGTTCACTATTTGAATGTGTTTTTCGCTAAACAAATCTGTTTTATGTGAGATTCGTAGACGAAAGCACTCAATGAACATTTCGTTAAGTGCAAATACAAATTTTAAAAGAACCTTTTCAAAGTTTCGACTACGTTACATTTAGAAAGTTAATGTAAGAAAGAAACGTGTGAACCCATTTTAAAATGTTAAAAGTACTTACTTAGGCTTGTTTTTATTGAAACAAATTTACTGATAATTATTATGATCGCCAAGCGATCGGATAAAACTAAATGAGCTAAAAAAATTGTATTTATATACACATCACATTCTCCATTTTGATGAAATACTAATAGCACAGAACGTTACTATATACAGGGTGAATTTTTGCGGTAAAATGTTTTCTATTTTAGCTTTCTAGTATAATACGTGCAGTTATACGTAGAATAAAATTTACCCTGTATGAGTACAGTTTTATAGCAAATTTAAACGTTTGTATTTTATCAAAATATGATACATTCTAATTCTTTGAATTCCAGAAATTAATCGATAAATATTGCTAAATAAAAAAAATAGTATACATTTATAATATCCTCACATTCATGTTCAGCTATTCGATTATTTGTCAAAGGCTGTCTATTAGTTGCTAACATTTAAATCTGTGTGAATAGCTACGTTAGTTTGTGCTTTTTAAATCCAACTGATAAATTAATAGTTTAACAAATTGTTGGGTTTATTCAGCACATTTTTCAAATAATCCTTCCTTAACAATAACTCGCAAGCTTTAAACGAAAAAAAATTAGCAAAAAGTGCCTGTATCCGTCACTGTTTTTGTTATTTTATTTATTTCTAATCCCATATTTTAGGTAAAAGTTTGTAGCTTCATCGCTAGTTTTACTCATCATAGGAAAATGTGCTGGAAAACCCTTGTATATATAAAAGAGGACCATGTGCATATTAACATTTTTAAAATTTTTACCTTACCTAGGTATGTAAAAGTGATACGTAAATAAAATAATGTGAAGCGATAACGGTTGAACAACAATGGAGCATATTATTGGCGATTATAGTTATATTTTTAAATTGACTGATTTCATCATTATCACTCACTTCTTTTACATTATTATATTAAATTATCAATTAATTAAAGCACATCGTCTTTCCTTATGTCCAGTACCAATTTAAGCAAATTGAAATCATTAATTATATTTTTAAACAAACAATATCCAAAGTATAAAATAATTACGTCAACAATATGTTTCAGAACTAAATACACCGAATTAAAATACGAAATGAGCTTGAAATGAAAAATAAATACATTATTAAAATGTATTGAAACATTGTAAATAATTGATTTTTAATATAATGTAAATAAACTTTAATGCAGGCTACGCATGATTGTAAAACGACAAGATTATTACAAAAAGTGCTATTTGAATTTTCTATCATGTATTAAAATCAGTGTATTAATATTTTATTCGTTTAAGTATGTTGGGAAACGACCCTTGTGCATAAAAATACAAAAACAATCATTCACGTTCACTGATTTTAATACTAAAAGATTGTTTATAAAAAAGGAATAATTAAAGCACGGTTGTAATAATTTGTCAAACAATTGGTATACATTTGTAATAAGTGTGTACCGGCTATATTTAACTATTCAGCGGTACTGCCAAAACAATTCCTTTGTAATAAAAATTTTAAAACTTATGTACTGCATTTTATTACCTTCTTTATTAATAAAATTAAATATTAAAAATATTCAAGATAAAAATGATAACATCAAATAATAAACAACATTTAAGTAACACTGGTTTTTCTTTTATTTCCACTTCTAAACATAGCCAGATTATTCGCTACGTAAAATAGGTTTAAAGTGCTTTTATACTTATTTTTTCATTTTTTTAATTGTACTTGTTTTATCTTATACCACTGCAGCAGTGAAGTAAGTAATTCAAGTTAATTTGTTTGTATATTTAATCAATCAGTGTCACGTGCCAAAACTGCACTAAAACATTTAATGGGGGATGTCAAAATCCGGGATGCACGCGGCTAAGCTGCAGTGAAGATGGGTGGTTCGAATCGCTGAAAAAGCACTTAATAACCCTTCAAAAGGAGATGGTCGTAACGGTAGATAGGGCGCCACCATGATTAAAATCAGCCAAAGATCTAAAAGGAGGAAACCCATCATGGAAGGTTCCAAAGGGCTCGGAAAAGGGGGGTCGTTATAGGGTAATTCCGGGAGAGATGGACCACCGGGAGAGACGGACCTGTTCATTATTTCCGATTCTAAGCATAGTAACGTGTCAGTCACCATTGGCACGTGGTTAGTTAGAGTTGAGCAACCGATGGTATTGTTTGTGTTCAGTTACGTTGACCAATTTTGAAGTAAATAATCTTTTAATCTTTTGGTAAGCCAATTATTTTTTTAGTATAGTATTGACTAAATGATTATACCCCGTTTTATAAGTTAGATCTTGCTGAAAGTGCTAGTATAGGTTCGTCAAACATGCTTTTGTTACTCTAACCTCAAATGGCGTCTAAACAGCAAGTAGCTACATGGCTGAGGAGTGGTCCATCTCTCCTTTTCAAATGGGTAACCATGTGTTTAAAATTAAGTAAGTTTTTATCTTGTTTCAGACAAAAATGCCAAGGGTCTATGCGAGAAAGAGATCGTCAGCTCGAGGAGAATGGTCGGAGGAGAATTTAATTAAAGCTGCCAAAGCTGTTGAAGATCAGCTGATGGGAGTAAATGATTCTGCTAAATTTTATGAAATCCCTAAAACTACGTTTAAGAGGCGTATTCAACATAAAAATTTTGAAAAAGATGGAATGGGGCCTCCGTCTATTTTGGGGAAAGATAATGAGGCAAAAATGGCATTACATATTAAAAAGCTCCAGGAAAGGGGGTTTACACCTTGTAGGGGCTCCGTTCGTAGTATGGCCTATGAATTAGCAGAAAAGCTGAAACTTCCTCATAAATTTAACAAGGAGACAAAAAAAGCAGGCTATGATTGGCTACAATCATTTATGGATAGAAATCCCAACTTGTCTATTAGAAAATCTGAAGGTGTATCGTTAGCTCGTGCAAAAGGCATGAATAAGAAAGACGTAGATAATTTTTATAATTTACTTGAAAAAGTTTTGGAAGACAATGCATTATTTGAGAAACGCGGTAATATATTTAACATGGATGAGACCGGTCTCCAACTGAACAATAAGCCTTCAAATGTTGTTGCTATAAAAGGTTCAAAAAGTGTAACTACGATTACCTCTGGTGAGAAAGGAGAAACCATTTCAGTTTTGACATGCTGCAATGGTGAGGGAGCATTTCTTCCACCCTACTGCATATTCAAGGGGAAGAACAAAAAATTAGAGTATGGAGATGGAATGCCACCTGGATCCGAAATTGCAATGTCACCAAAGTCTGCATACGTAAACACAGAAATATTTGAAATTGCACTTTTATCCAAGAAAGCCGGAGGGTAAGGTCCTGCTGCTTCTCGATGGTCACACATCGCATACCAGCTCAGTGTAAATGTTGGAGTTTGCAGAGGAGAAAGAAATTGTTTTGATGAGTTTCCCACCTCATAGATCGTTCATTTTTTAAATCTCTGAAGATCAATTTCAACGTTTCGACCAATCATTTTATGAGGACACATCCATCAAGGAAAATAACGAAGCTGCAGTTTGGAAGTTTACTTTCCTCGACCTGGTCAAAATCAGCCAACGTGGACAATGGAGTAAATGGGTTTAGAGCAGCTGGGATTATACCTTTGGATCGAAGCGCAATACCTAGTTGCTCCTATCTAACTGAAGAAAGTTCTAACCATGTTTCTGCTACGAATGAACAAGAGAACGAGGCAGAAATCCAAAATGATGAATATAACAATACTGCCGAGGTGGTAGAATCTGAACCTAATGTAACACCTAGCACATCTCAAAATTCTGTCAATTTGGAAGTCACTCCAAGTAAAATGCTAGATGTCATTCATCCTGTACCAACCTTACAAGTAGAAAAACTTAAAAGGAAGTCATCAACAGTGGCAACTGTTCTAACTTCACCAGGAAACATTGCTAGCAAAAAAAAAGAAAATAGCAGAGAAAGCATTACAGGAGGCCAAAAAAGCAGAGAGACAAGAAAACAAAAAGCTAGACACCCAAAAAGTAAAGAAAAAGAACAAAAGTGCAACAAAGCAGCATTCCCCGTCAACTTCAGAAGAGAAGGCATTAAAGGAGGTGAAAAAAGGCGAGATAAATGATAAGAGAGAGCTAGACACACAAATAGAAAAGAAAAAGAAGAAACGTTCAAAAAAACAACATTCTCCATCAACTTCTTCTGAGCCCGAACATGAAGATATTGTGTATGCTGAAGAAGATGAAACTTGTGATGACTATCCTAATGAAAGCGAATGTGTCGGCTGTGGTGAAACATACTCCGAGACGACAATTTCTGACGACTGGGTTAAATGTACGTCCTGTACATGTTGGTTCCATGAAAGTTGTTCTCGTTTTGAAAGCAGATGTGAAAACTGTGAGAAAGGAAAACTTACAACTTAACAAAAATATGTGAAAAGTTATTGTCAACATTTTTCTAAACTTAAGGTTTATGATTTAACTTGTTTAAGAATAAAAAAAGTGTTTCTGCATTATTTTATCTTGTGTTTACCATTGTCTCTTATTGGCCCATCTCTCCCACGAGTGTGGTCCATCTCACCCTAAGCTCTATGGGTGAGATGGACCACTGGTCACTTTCTTTAATATTGTTTATCTTTTTATTATTTAAAGATACAGTGATTTGCCTTTGCTCCTTTGAAGTACTTGGCACTTATGCTCCAGGTATTGTTTAGATAAGTGAACTATGTACACATTATGACAAAAATAAAAAACGTGGTCCATCTCTCCCGGACTTACCCTAATTGTCTTTCAACCCTGAAATTTTAATCTTAACATTTATTCATTTAGGTCTGTCCGTTAAAAAAAACGTATGATAACACTGTACAACTAACTGCCAAGCGTCTTCGTATTGTCAAAGTTTGACGTTTACAAAACTGTTTCTAATTCGGCTTTATAACTTCGTGTCATCTCTAAGTTTTGCGTTTTTTGTGTTTTATTCGTTATCTTGTTCTAATTTTGCGTCATCCCTGTTTTTCGTATTACTTTTTTGGTTTACTTAAAGAATGGATTTCACTTTTAATGAATATGCTGATATGTACATATGGTATATGGGTTTTGTGAGGGAAACTGTAACATGTCAGAACGAGAATATCGCGCGCGTTGTCCTAACCGGAGACATCCTACTGCAAACGTATTTCGAAGACTAAATGAGCGTGTTCATGAAACTGGTTCATTTATCCGAAGAACTAGGGACACTGGTCGACCAAGAGCAAGGCGTACGGTTCAACTGGAAGAGCAGATTTTAAATGCAATAGAAGAAGATCCCTATGTCAGTACCCGACAAGTAGGTGCAACATTAAATGTTCCCAGTCATATGACCGTTCATAAGGTACTACAAGAAATCCTACTACATCCATATCATGTTTCCAAAGTGCAGCCCCTCTATGAAAAGATAACATTGCTCCATCTGACTTTTGCAACACTATTTTAAATAAAATTCGTGACGAAGATGGCTTGTTGAGACGTATTCTTTGGAGCAACGAGTGTATGTTTACTCGAGATGGTGTGTTCAATACACACAATACCCATTATTGGGCTGATGAAAACCCGCACGAGTTTCGTGAATTTGGTCACCAAAGAAGGTTTTCTGTAAATGTTTGGCTAGGTATCATAAATCAGAGAGTTGTTGGGCCAATTTACCTACCGAACCGCCTTAATGCCAATGAATATCTTAATGTTTTGGAACAAATGATTGACAATAGTGGTGTTGATCGACTACGCAAAAATGTCCAAAACTGAATCACAATATAAAATCCTAATTTAAAACTTTTGGAATGTAGGTATTATAGTTAAAATAAATAATTTCTTTTATCTCACCAGTGGCACCTACAATTGAAGGTCTTAAGCCTATCCATCTGCTATTACCAACGAGTAAAATGACGAAAATTTAGTTTTAACAACTACAACGCTGTATCCTAAGTTACCATGCTTTAATTATGAATACCATGTGTGGGATGGATTCAATGTTGCCAAATGTACGTTTCTTTCAAATGGTATTAAGGTTTTCGACTCAGAATTGTACAAGGAATATCGCTACCTGGAGCTTTTGCGCCAATTTGTATACACCCTGTATAATAGTAAACCAAAAAATTGCTTTATTTCGGAAATATCTGTAGGAATCCACCAGCGTATTCTAGCTGAAAGAGCAGCATCGTTGGTATTTGTAACATATTTGGTCGCAAATAAGTTTGTTTGGTTGACAATATATGAAAATATATTATCGTCTACCAACGAAAGGAAAAAATCCGTTGGCTCCTTATTTTGTAACATTTCTAATAGCTGAATATCAATGCCAAATGGTTTTGTAAATGACGGGGCTCCCCATTTGGAGTCACAGAAGTTAGAACCACAATATGCTGTTAGTACAACAATTTCTTGATCGACCAAAGCTTCTGAAGATTGTTCTGGTTCTTGGTCGCTTTCGGGAGCGCTACTAGCTGCATCGCTTATTTCATCATTTCTATCACGACTATAGTCTGGAAGAATAGACATCCAAGTATTAGTGTCATAATGCAATTAATACAAATTTCAAAGCAAAGAGCTACCATCGATATCATACTGATCTTCTTCTCCACTTGACAGATTGTTGTGAACTTCATAGAGTTCTTGATCAGTTAGGGGCCGCATGGAATAGATGTCTCCTTTCTTCATATTGAAAATTGAAGACTTATACGTAAACAACGAATTGCACCAACTATTTAGTCAAACATCTGCTCGCATACTGCGCATTTAGGTCTATGGGACCGAGAGGGCTTTTTGCATTTATATCCATAAAATAGTGCATATACATAGAGACCATATGCAGTGTACTATCGAATGGCATTCATGGCCTAGGAGTATTTTTTTTGACTGGCTGCCAACGATGGCCCCTGACATAAAATATGCCCATACCACTATGGCAGATAATGTGTTAAATGAATGAACTTAACACCATTAATTATTGTTAAACACTTAAATATTTTATAGCTACAAGACAAGTTTACATATTCTTTCACATCTATTTCTTTTATGCAGTATCACTCAAGATAATTTTAATCGGTATTTAAAATACACCGAATGCAATTTCAGCCTACTTTTCTCAAGAAATATACATCAGCGAGTACTTGATAGCGCATTAGCTAGCGGTAGCGAGTGGTTTCAAGAATTGGGCCCCAGCTGCTTTTTAAGACTCAAGTGTAATTTAAACATCAGTTCGTCCATTTTTATTCCCAATTTGCAGTAACAAAATTGAGATGACATACATATTTGATTTCACAATTTCTCTGAAATACTGAAGTTATAAATCACCGACCTGGCAAGCAACTCCCATTAAAAATAAATTCAGTTTACAAAAACTTAAACAGGTTAAATTAGGCGGTTTATAATTCTGAAGTTCATACGCAAATAAAGAAAACAAAAATAAATTTTTCAACGAAATATCGTCGGCTTAATATGCAAATGTCGTAAGTCCGAAAATGGTAACTTTACAGAGGAGGCACAAAAAACTTAATAATTTTTATATTTTTGGCCTGTAAGTGCTGAAAATTTATACAGGGAAATTTTCTTTTTAGTATACATATACCCTATGTATACTTTTATAATAAACGCAAATAGGCAACCCACTAAACACTATAAACGTTAAAAAATTAGCATGCTGTGGCAAAAATCATCAAATTAAGTTACGCACCACGTGACGTGACGTTTATAGTGTATAGTGGGTTGCCTATTTGCGTTTATTATAAAAGTATACGTAGGGGATATGTATACTAAAAAGAAAAATTCCCTGTATATGAAGTTAATATTATCACAGATACAGTACAAAACAAACATTTGGGTTATTTAATTATTATTAAGAACTTTAAAGGACTTACAACATTTTATTTCTTTATTTGTGAAAGGAATGGGATTTACTACAATTTCTTTAGTAATATAGTAAGTGGGCAAAGATCTTTTTTGAACGTTTTATTAAATGAAATTTATAAAGATATTGAAAATATTTATAATATCCATGTTATTTTATTCTAAAGTTCAATCCTTATAAAGGGCAATTGATCGTAAAAGTTATGGTAGTCAATCTCCAAGGATTTTTTTAGAATTTGAAGATGGTCATATTTTGCTTTTTTAATTGGTATTGCTGTTTTGTATAGTTGTGGAAGTTCTTCTAGTGGACGTTGAATAGTTTTAGTCTTATTGCGTCTGTTGTCCAATAAGTTGTACGTTTCAGGATGCCTTGATTTGTAAAAAATGGAACCATTTGGCAAGTATTTTATTGCCCTTATATCAGTTACAACGGGGTCCCCAACTTATAGACGTTAAATATTGCAAGTCGAATCCTTAAAAAAATTGTAATCTAAATATTTTACGTAATATGGCCGTGGTTTTTCTCTAGCACGAAGACATAAGCCCACATAATCAGCAGGAACATTTATTTTTACATTGCGATATTGTCGTTCAATACTTGAGTGCACAGAATCTGCCTCCATTTGTGTGTGGCCCTTTTCTAGATATTTTTGTTCGATTGTTATATTATATTGCAAAGCCATATTAGTAAAAGCATTAGAAAGGGTGGCATTCCTGTTTTGTGATGTACATCCATCACTCCAAAAAATAACGCTTTCTTTATCTTCTAATTCGGTTAATACCTACATGTTTTTTTAGAAAAGAGCACAGAATTGATGCGTACTCATTAGCTGCTACTCCTCCAGCTGATTCGTGCCATATAAAGCAGTAGGCATCTTTGGTTTGCATGTCATAAATTTTGAAATTGTGTACCATTAGTTTTGTTTTAAAATATAATGATGAAACGTTTGACTTCGGAGATAGAAGTACTGCCTCAAGATCCATACAAAATATTTTTTTATTTGGTAATGTTTTATCTTTTTTCTTTTCCTGTCTAGCTTCCGTCTTTTTTTGTTCGTGTAAGGAATATAGCTCGTCTGAAAGATTTCCAATTCTATGGGAAACGCAGGTGTCACACTCATCCTTTTTTGGTCTAAATAAACTTAAATTCATTTCGTCAAATGTATGAATAAACGTAGCTATTGACAAAGGGCGTATATTGTTTTCCTCACACCATGAATTCTTGTAGTATTTATAAATTTCTGATTTTGAAGTCCAGAAGGGTTCTAAATATAATTTACTTGAACTAGATCTGCAGTAGTGCGATTCGATCTTAGGAATTTTTTCAAAAAACTCTCTCAACTTTATTTTCATATCTTCATAAATTCCTACGCCGCTCGGCTCTTCCGAATTTTCTATGTTCTGTATTCCGTTGTCATTTTTCTTGTTATAGTCCGAAAATTTCCAAATATTCGCCATTCTCTGGCCCATGTCTAACGTATTTAAAAACATAAGTTTACATACTCTGAGCTTCTCGTGTCCTTTTTTTAAATAATATGTTGAAGAAACGTTTCTTTTTGATTCCGTCCGATTTCTATGTCTCTTTGTTAGTTAATTTTCAATTGATAAGTTAATAAAGGTTTTTCTTCAGTTCATCCCAAAGTTTTTTGAATATTTTTTCTCTGTCTTCTTCTGTAAATTTAAAGCACTGTAATTTGTTTCCATTTGCAGTAACTAAGGAGGATAATTTACAGTTACAACGTCCCTTCAATTTTCTTGTTTCTCGTTTTATACCATACTCCCATTTATTACCTACTTTCTTTTTCCCAAAATATTCTTTACCTTGTTCCCTCCTTAATTTATTTAAATTTTGATTCCAAGTAGCCGGATTCACAAAATGTCTCTTTCGTCGTTTTCGGGTAACAGTTTCTGTTTCACTATCTTTAGTATTATTTAGATCTGTTTCGTTTTCTGATTCACTATTTTCTTTATCATTTAGATTAGAACGATATTCGGGATCATTCGCATCTTCCATTTCTTCTGTCATTTTCTGATTCACTATTTTCTTTATCATTTAGATTAGGACGATATGCAGGGTGTCTCAGACATGACTCCCCAGGCCTATAACTTTGTTATTTTTAAAAATAACTATAAATATTCGTAAATGGGAGCAAATTCTCTATAAGATGGGGAAAGAAAATGTTAGAAAATCTGTACTCATATTATGGCAGTGATATTCAACTTTTTTTTTTCAAATTGCACACTATGCTTTTTTCGGTCATTCTGATAGTACTCTTTATTCTCTTTATAACCATGTAAACCAATATGGGTCTTACATAAGAAAATTCTCGAAAAAAATACGATTGAAAGTTGAAGTACGATTTGTCACGGAAACAACTGATTGTTGTAATTTGTCGTCGGTGATGAAAACAATAGTGTATAGCTGTAAAACAATTGCAATTTACGTTGTAAAGAATGACAGGTACTCTTTCTGTATTTGTATGTTCTTGTTTAAAATCATTGGAGTATTAGAAATGAACTACACTAATTCTGAAAAGCTTGATATGATCCTTAGTTATGGTTTATGCGAGAGGAATGCAAGAAGAGTAGCAAGGTTGTATGCAAAAAGGTATCCGCTATTGTTTTTATCGCCGACGAGTACAAATTACAACAATCAGTTGTTTCCATGGCAAGCATAGACTTCAACTTTCAATCGTATTTTTTTCAAGAATTTTCTTACGTAAGACCAATATTGGTTTAGATGGTTATTTGGTTATAAAGAGAATAAAAAGTACTATCAAAATGACCGAAAAAAAGCATAGTGTGCAATTTGAAAAAAAAAAGTTGAATATCGCTGCCATAATATGAGTCCAGATTTTCTAACATTTTCTTTCCCCATCTTATAGAGAATTTGCTCCCATTTACGAATATATATAGTTTATTATAGTTATTTTTAAAAATAACAAAGTTATAGGCCTGGGGAGTCACGTCTGAGATACCCTGTATAATAATAAAATTAATGTGTCGAAGAAAATGAAGTAACTCCATAGCTATAAGAATGAAAAGATTCAGAAGCAAAAGGAAAATGTTGTAACTCCAACTAAAATTTAAACTGCGCTCTAAGTACTGAAGTTAAGTTAAAACTATAATTTGGCTGGCTGAAATTTTTGAAATAAATATAACAAATTAACCAGTAACACTTACATAATATTGTCGCTATCCTTTATAATAAATCCCCTAGCTTTCTTGATACACAATGCACAACGAAACTTATCGTATAGTCACAACATGGCGACTGACGGACTTGCAACATATGCACATTGCTTCTACCTTCTACGCTAAGGAGTTAATACATTTTCGTTTTGGCGACTTTAAAGTAACACAATTTTTTTGGACTTATTACATGTGCTTGAATCGATGGGTATTCTAATTCTACGCCAGATAACACTAATAACTCATTTTTGCCCAAAAGTGGACTTACGACATTTACATATTAAGCCGACGATATGCTTGCGTTAACGATTTCAGAACTTTTGAATAAAATTGCAAACATACCACTCCAACGTTTTAAAGCTGATTTGTGAAGAACTAATCTACATTTCAATTAATTTCCACACATTTACAACTAACAGCCTAAACAAATATACACTTTTATTAGTACCAATTATCAATGGGTATACTTGGTCGGTGCCAGTTAATGATAAACAAAACAACATACTAAGAATAATTAATTTATTGGTAAAAAGAAACAAAATACAAGCCACTAAACCATACGTCTAAGCAGCTCGTTGATCTTGTCTTCTCTGTTACCAAAGTCACCACCTTCAACGTAATGGTTAGTCTTCTTGCGCCATCCTCCAGTTGGCGTATTCAACTGAAAATGTTAATCAATCAATATACACCCACAATCGATAAAAAATAAAAACGTACCTTGAACGGCCAAAGGAAGTTTGAAGCATGCTTAAAGTTGGATCCAACAGTGAATATTTCATGAATCAAATCTTCTGTACATATAATGTTAGACCTTCCAAGCCTATCCTCGATAATCTGATTACTTGTAATGGCAATACGTTGACCATTAACCTTAGCGAATCCTCGTTTGTAAACAAGTTCCCTTACAGATTTTAAGTTAGGATATCCCCATGTAATGTAAGGTTCGCAAATACGTAACATATTAAGGGTTGCCTTATTTAACTTAACGAAAATGCCATTGTTGATTTGGCGTAAACGGAACAATTGGAGCACTTTACGTACTTTAGGAGCCACTTGGTTGATACTAAAGTTAAAAATTTGTTAATAACAATAACAACAAACATATAAAATCTGTTAAACCGTTGGAATACACAACTGACTCAAAAAAACCTCAGTCATGACCAGTTAGGTTTAATTGCTTTAGGACAGCATGGAAAGTGATAAACAACGAGAAGTGTAAATCACTATGGTTCCGTCCATATTGCAAAACACAAGTAAAACTACTTAAAACTCACCCCCTGATACGCATAACAAATGCTAACTTAGCATCTCCTGGGACATAGTAATTTCCACGATTCTTAGCCTGACGTACAAGCCTAATTTCATCTCGCTCCTTTATTCTGTATTCTTTAACGTACTGTTCAGCGCGTTTGAATATTTCCTTCCTTGTTTTGATACCAGCGGTACGCTTCTTTATTCTAGACTGAACCCTACTTTTTCTTACTAAAAGACGCCTCTTTCGGTGTTTCAAAACAGACTCGGGCACTGCTGGCAGCCCCTTTGCAGTTTTGGGTGCCTCCTTTTTGGGTTTCTTTTCAACTGCCTTTTTCTCCCTGCAAATTTAATTACATTTCACAATACATCAAAGGAAAACCATCGGCTACTTTCACATGAAAACACGTTGTCGCAAATCATTCATTTTGATATTTACATTTTACGAAACACTAAAATAATGGAACTTCACTACTTAATAAAGCACAAATAACTAATTTTAATTAAAAAATATTTTAGTTTGCATTAAATAAAGCCGATGATTAAAGATTCTTAAAATGTAACTTGCAGGTACTTACGTAGGAGCCATGATTATTTTGGTAAAGAAGGAAATCCTACTGCCAACTTAACTAACGAAAATACTTGCGGGTAAATTCCACCAAGCCAGCCAATATGCTATGTTGCCAAACATACTATAATTATTTTTATATATTTTAAAAGAACGTTTAGCATATGTTTGTTTTATTGTAACACTAGCTAAATCTATTCATTAAGAACAAAGAAGAATTTTAAAGCATACCATTGTAACAAACATTTTCTTCAAGTATTAGATATTCCTATACCGTCATATTATGAAACAGAAAAATTTAATTTCGTTAAAATAATAAGTCTGGCAACATTGCCTTATTCTCGGAACTGTTTTTAGTGATTTTAAAAAATGGCGGTATTTATTTATTTTCTGAAAATTTGTTGTTTGGAGGTTTTTAGAGGTTAGACTCAGTTTAAAATAACATGGTAGTAAAGAATGAATGACCAAAGGGAAGGTAATTATTTCCCGTCGTTTTAAGGATTGTTTGCTTCGGTGTGGCCTATCCTCTCCTGGTATTTTTTATATGGAAATTATTTTATTTATTTATTTAAATGATAAGACAAAATATGTATTAAAATAAATCCTTCTAGATTTTTCTGACCGATCGAAGATCCAACCGATATTCCACTTAATTCGGATTTTACTTTGCTTAATGAAAAACATGTTTGACTTTCTCCGCGATGGACGTGCATATAGCAACTACTAGTCTGTAACAGACCTTTTTTAAAAGCACGTCAAACTGCCAAAGACAAAAAATTGTTTTCTATACTGTAATACAGCCTTTTATAAAAGGTTTCGTCGGCTCTTGTCCGGCTCTGTCAGTTGGGTTGCATAGGCTCTATTTTGCTATTTTTACAAAGAGAGTTGGCGTCAATATTCTTATGCGAGCAGATGTAAGTTGGGTTGCATAAGTTTGTTTTTACACAAAGTTTACAATTTTATCTGAACTTTGTTCGAAATTAACACCTTTTTGGTACCTGGCGTCGTCCGTTCTTGGAAAAAACTGTACGTAATCCTGAATGCTTGAATAGTGTTGTCAATAGCATTTCTATGAGCACCGAATATCTTAAATTTAAGATATTCTGTGCTATAAGCACAACGGTAAAATGATTCAACCCCAGTATAATACTTACGTTTGAAAATTTTAATTACTTTTAGAATACAGAGAAAAAATATGAATTACCTACTTCTTTATTTACTTAAAATACTGGAATATAAATGATTAAAAACTGATTTTATATCAATTTTTAATTAAATATGTTATTTAGGACAAATGAACAAAAAATATTTATACACATTTTTGTTCAGAAGTTTGTTATATTTAAAATGATATAATACGTACAATAACATTTTTTTTAAATTAGGTACAATTAACTATTAACACGATTTTATATTTGGTTGTTTGTAATTAAAATCCCGTTTAATGTAAATAAAATTTAATATAAGTTTATATAATTTTAATATACATATGTACGAAAACCAGATGCAAAACGTTATATATATACAGGGTGTATCAGAAATAAGTACATTAAATTCCCTCAGTAATAGAACTCGCTAAGAACTACATTTCTTAATAACTTTTTTTTGTATACTTTTTAGATTTTGTGATAAAATTAGTTAAAGATTTATCACAAATTTCATTACCCGCTAATGGAAATCATGTCCGACACAAGTTACAATTTTGGTTACCATAGTAAATCAACTTACTTAAAAATTATGCTATAGCAGTATTTAATTATTTTGATTATTTTTTAAACAGTCCTGTCAGCCAATCATAATGAGAAAAAAATTCAAATCGACCAATAGCATCAAAATTACACTGATAATTAGCTAGTAGCTGATTACAGCGATAATTTTTTCACGTTGTTTCATTGGATCACAGAGAAATACCTGCTCTGTGATTGAATCTTTGTTTAAATAAATGCATAAAAAGTTAGCTTTGACTTTGACAAACGTTAAGACTGTCATCATCAGTGGCGGCTCGTGTATAGGGGCCTTAGGGGCCGGGCCCCACCTATATTTGTATAACTAACCCAATAATTGTAGGTTTAAAAAATATGTTTCTTGTAATTATTAATTTTTGATCTATTTCCAACACGTTTTATTGTTTAATAAAAAATTACTGCAGTATTTTGTGGCAATATTGTATAATGCGACAAATTAGTACAATCTTTGAGGCCAGCCGTGTGTTCTATAAGTGTAGAGCACGGAGCATGACTGTATGACGCGCTCGCACTACCAGTCGCGTTTGCTTTACCGCGCGCAAAGCTTATCTTGGGGCCCGTTTTAGCTGGCCCATCGCTGCGTTTGTATGTATTTACGTGCGCTCGATTCTTTCATTGCCTTATTATTTTTTCCTCGTTGTTGATCTGTTTTATTGTTTTTAGTGTGTTTAATTATTGTTGTTGTTTTTTGTTGTAATTTATTTTAAAGTTTAAATTTTTATTACGTCCATAAACGATACATTTTAACTATGAACAAAATCGATACTTTATCGGAATAACGGTTCTCGTTATTAAGTCGAGAAGAATAAAAAAATTAAGTTGTTTTTGTCCCCTGGCCCCACCTGTTTCTATTGTCACCAGCCGCCACTGGCTCATCATTGTGTAATAGTTTAAAAAATAGTCACGCCGAATTACATTCGTGGTAATAATTTTTTTTGATAATTTTAACTAGATTAGCACTCATCTTTATTGCTATTAGGAAATTCCACTCGTGGACTTCGTCCACTCGCGAAATTTCCATAGCAATAAAGATTCGTGAATCTAGTTAAAATTATCAAAAAATTATCACCACTTATGTAATTACTGTTGATTATACAATTCATAATATAATTAACCAATCAGCATCAAGCATTTTGCTTAGTTACTACGTATTGATAAGTGAATATACCCTTGACGACGTGGTATAATCACGTTGGTGTTTCGGCTGGTCCCAAACAATAGAAAACTCGAATCTAGTATGAGTATTTTTTCAATTTTTTCGTAGCAACCATATTTACATTGTTTATCAACAAACGTCACTTGCACATAAAATTCAGTTTTGTTATTTATTCATTAAGAAGATAATCTAATTATATACCACTCGAGCAGTCGCAAATAATCAAATACTTTGCCTCCTTGCTCGTAACTCGTCAAAGTATTTTCGATTATTTTCTATGCTCTCGTGATATAAATAGTGAGAATACAATTCTTAATAAAATCAGCCAATCAGAACGCTTGAAAATGTTGTACCAATAAGTGAAAATAATTTATTGCCGCGATAATATTTTGTTATTTCCAATAGCAACGCTAGTAACGTAGTAACCACGTAAATATGACCGATTAATGAAAAATGTAATCATTGTATTCTCTTCCTAAATATAACTTGTGATTCGCTTAAAAATCGATAATATTTAGAAAATGCCACTCATGTTAATCCCAATCTTTGGAAAATGCAACTCCTGCTTCGCAGTCGTTGCATTTTCGTCGTTGGGATTAACATTCGTGACATTTTGAAAATATTATCGATAATAAGCTCACCACTTGTTATATTACCCTTGAAAATACATAAACAACTCGTTATCTTAAGGGGGGTTAAAAATGCAAAATAAAAATGTGAGATTTAAAAAAAAAATACTAAGAAAAACAATTGACCGTTTCATTCCCGAGAGATTTGCAAAAATATGATTTTTTAAATGGAATAAAGCGTTGCATTTAAATATACCTACATATATTTATGTTGTTTTTTTTTTTTTGAGCACCACACGCAAAAATCAAAAGTTGCTGGCCCCTGGAGATTCGGATATTAGCATAATGTCTATGCAGTGGTTTGAGATAAAGGATACAAATTCGTCTTTGTGGTGTGCTAATCAATTAGCATTCCATATACCTATTTTAAGATGTAGATTCATGACCTATTTTTGAAACGTTAACATATTGCCCATCTGTTCCACTGACGTTTTTAACATTTGTTTAAGTTCATGTAACTCATTTGGTTCATTTGTATTTGTGGGTTGTTGGGCTGGTGTTGTGTCATAGCCTGATTGCTGTTCATGTCTGTTTGTTACATGAGCATAGCTAATATTATATGTGATTGGATCAGTTGCGTCAAGTACTGACGAGTTGGTGCAAGTTGTTGACTTCTTAGCGGGGGGGGGGGGGCATTTTTGCTGAAATCCCTTATAAACCAGACAACACTTGAAATTCGCCGCATGATTTCCGCTACAGTTCGCGCATTTGACGTACCTATTGACTTCTTTCTTTGCGTTGACATTGAGCAATTAGGTGGTTGCCAGTACACTTAACGCATCTTGGGCTTCTATTACAAAAGTTTTTGGTGTGTCCAAATCTTTGGCAATTAGCTAATTGAGGTATCTAACGCTTTACCTTAGATGTTTCGAATTTACCTATTGAGTGGCATAGTTTGTTTATATTGTACATAGAATTACTTATCTTTGTTGTTCTCGGCTGGTTTCAGTTCCACAAAGAAGAGTGATAGGGCTATTTTTGTGCCTTATATTGGCGATATTGTTAACCACATGTCCGTGTATTTTTAGCTCTTCTTTCAGTTCCTCTAGATTAGTAGACGGATATATGTTCCTAAGAACTCCTCTAAAACTTCGTCCCTATTTAAACTTACGAGTATAAGTGTGGAACTCTGTTTTTCTTTCAGCTAAAGCCTAAATTATGGTGGTATATTTCTCAGAAGATTTTTACCTCATCGTTATTCAGTACTCATTTTTCGCAATTGGTTCCAGTAGTCGCACTAGCGCCTCGATGATTTTAACACCTGATAGGAATACTGGAGGTGGTTTGGGTTCCTTCGGTTCTGGGTCTTTATCCTGGTCTTCGTTTGATTCTGTTTGACTGTCGATTAAGGGCTGAAATCGGTTTTTGGGATTCAACCAATATTCTGATTCTTTAGTCGACTTAGATTGCCTCTACATGTTATCACAGGTATCTTTGCCCTCGTTTAAATCATTAAATCATACGATTCATTTTTAATCGACTGACAATAATTGTTAGCAGCTCCATGCAAAGAACACCTGAAGTTGGTATATTATTATGATTGATAGAACTAGAAGGTCGTGGATAAACGTAAGGCTAGATCTCGCCCAATAAAAGCAAAGAATACTTTTTTTTTCCTATTACTATGGAAATTCTTGATTTGCCTATGTAAATAATAAGTATTATTTTGGTTAACATGTCAAATTCTAGTCCAAATGGCCAAAAAAAACTGTGAATCTTTAGAAATTCCAACGCTTATAGTAAACTTCCGTTATTATCGCTATAACAATCCAAATCTACTTATAATTTATTGTAGAAAGAAATCGATCAATGTGTTGACACACTGAATACAACTTGGCAGTGCTGCTCTAAAACGGCTTATAGAAACATAGTTAAACAGGGAAGATACCAGGTTTTAAATATAATAAATCGAATAAAAACACATAGTTGTCACAATGCAACAGCTTCTAAAGAAGGTAATACCACGCTGGCCCATTTATCATTATTCTTTTAGGTACATCTTTGCCTTTGCTAAAATTTATACAAAATTTTGTATCGGCATCTTTATTAATATGATTCCATCCTTGGCCACTGCACTTTCCACAGCATAATAATTAAAGCACATCTCACTGCACTTGAGATAAAAAAAAAACTATATCGAGTTAAAGATAACTGCTTAAAGATTAATTTACAGATCTTAGAAGAGATGTATTTCACGTACAAGTTGAATATGATTTTGAAGAAACAAAAATCGCTCATTTGAGAAAGGAATGGACTCAACAACAAAACAAAATGGCAAAGATGCAGGAATCGTTATATAAAAAATGTAGACTTTTAACGTTACACAGCGGTTACTGCTCGACACAAGGAAGTGCCCTTTGTTCAATACTTGCAGTGTTAACTGAACAACCGAATGTGGTTGAAATTTTCTTATCTGATGTTGTATGGTTTTCGATTCATTTAAACTTATAAACTTTAATAACATTCACTATCGCAGGAGAAATACTTAATCGATTTTGTAAAAATAGCAGATGGATGTTTATTTTCTTTTATTAGAAGTTACGTTAGTGACATTCCATTAACGGATTCTACAGATTATAAATTTATTGTGGCTCTTTTCACTGTTATGGCGCATGTATCTAAGTTGTCCGAGGGATGTTTGTTTCTTTTAAAACGAGAGGAATGTCAAAAAGCCCTTTGGAGCCTTATTCATGCTCTTCCTCAAATACAGCACGATACTGCAGAAACACTTATAATGTACCTAATTACCTTTCTAATAAGTTTTACGTAACATTTTAACTAATATAATTTAAGAACGTTATGGAAAATTTTGTATAATGTATCGCTGGAAGAAGATGGTAAAATTTTCTTACAAGAATGTTCAGAAATGCCCGAAACACTGGAAGATTATATTAGAAGGAAGTATCATCCTGAAATACACAAACATACCCTGAAAACATTCGAAGAGATTAGTACAAACATCGTCAGCAAAGAATTTTTAGACAAAATTACCACTCGGGTAAAATTTGAAATTAATCTGTTGCTTTCATACATTTTTTGTTCTTTTTATTTAGAATAGTATACAGAGACTAAAGGAATTATCAGGTTCGATGTACAATCTAGTGAAAATTATCCCTAAAAGAATACTTCAAAATATCAGTCAGGCCGCAGCAAAGTTCCTTGCACAAGAACAAATCCAACAACGTACTATTTAAAAATTACTAATTTACCTCCGAAGTTTATTAAGTTTAATTTGTTACAGCTTGTCCATCTACAGGTCTTATACCATGTGACTGCGATACGAAACCACCAATTACCCCACAAGACGAGCCATCCAAATCGCTTGGAAGTATCACAACAAAAAATATCATACGCATACCACCTGATCAAAGTCAAGCTTGTATTCGCATTACTCATAGATTTACACGAAAAAGCAAAACCAATATGCCTTCTACCCCATCCATTATATCATCCGGCCAATCAGAACTACAACATCCGGAATCTTGCCCCCTTTGTAGAACACCTTGCAAAGAAATGTTTTTATCTAAACCTCAATTTTATAATCAATCTGATTCTTCTAAACTATCAAGTACTTCATGTCCTTTCTGTAAAGTGTTTGGCCCTATACCATCTACTAATTCATCTGTTCCCGAAGAAGTATATCGACCACTAACTCCCATTCCCACTGTTAGGCATATTTTTCAACAAAATCCTAGTCAACAGAAGGTTATCCATTCCTTTGAACAGTCATGTAAGTCTTATAAATCTGACAATAAAAATCCTTACCCACAATCTCTGACAAGTAAGGAAGTACACGTATCACGTTTTAAAGTACAGCTTCCCAAACGCACAGATGACCAAACTCAAACTTGTGCTAAAAATCATACAAACAAACATTCGAGTAGAACTAAACACAAGGTTGGTGGTATGTGCCCATCTTACTGTGTCTTGTCGTGTAAAATCAAAGAAAGTCCGGTTGAAAAAAAGAAATCTAAAAAAAGACCTTTCTCATATCCAGCCGAACAGTACTTTCTCAGAAAAAGAAATAAATGCATTGCCACAAGTTTATGTACTGCGTTGTCTTCCCACAGTGCAAAACATCACGAAGAAAATAGTGAAGCGATCAAAGTATTTTCAGATAATAATACTTTGCCCCCCGTTTGCCCTTCTAGCAAACAAATATCTAATAATAGTCCGACAGATAAGACAGCCTCTATGCCACATCCTAATGGTGATGAAAAGATATTCAAACCTACTGAAAATGACAATGGCAAAACACTTGCTGGAGAAACCACCACCACAAATTCTTTTAGTCATCTCATGAAACATCCTAAGACGTCTCTGATACCGATACGTCATAGTCCCAAGAAACCTAGCTCTGCAAAAGAGGACAAAGGTACCTTTTGTTCCAAGGACTCCAATAGAAGTACCTGCAGTTGCCTTACTGAAATAAAAGAAAGACCAACACTTATACCAATTGCCAGTTTTAAAACATCTGCAAAATCCTCAAGCAAATCTTTTTATTCGCCCATCATTACAATAAATAACGATGTTTCATCTTCTAGCACTAAACCAACATGTTCTAAATCAGATACAATAAGTGAAAGAGCAAAACCTTCCAGAGGATTTTCAAAATATAAAAAGAAATCTCCGAATTTTACTGATACCCCTTACAAATCCATTAGTGGATATCTGCAGAGAAACAGATGTCCCAAATTTAAACAAAAAGTTAGCCCTTTAAATTGCAACGACTCGAAATGCCTATCGTCTACCGAAAATGAGAGTAGTACTTTAATTATTGAAGCAGATTGCACGTCTAAAAGCCAAGACACAAGCGAAGCTACTACAGCAGATTTAATTACCGAAAATCTTTCTTCTACTATTGAAAAGAACATTTTCTCTTACGATGAACCTTCCACAGATACTTCTAAAGACAACGAAATATGCAGTTGCGGTTCTGCTAGTAACAAACAGCTCGTACCTTGGTCCCCAATAGACCACATGATTGTAAGCTTGGGTGAACGTGATAGAAGAGTTTTCAATCACACGAAAACCATGAAGATTATTAATAGAATTCAGAATAGAACAACCAAGAAACAACAGAGAGTAAGCACCAGGATAAAAATTCCCAATTTACCTTTTCATAAGTCGGACCCTAATTCGTAAGAATCATAAATTTAAAATGACAGTAAAAAGGTCATTGTAGGAATATGCATTCTAGAAATAAACTGTGATTGTTTTAATGAATGTCCACGGTCAGCAGTGGTAATTTAGCATAAAAGTATAAACAACTGATATAATGAGTGTAGCATGGATTTCTGTGTTTACACAATTTTTATAAGAATTACGTGTATGTTTTTTTAAATAAAAATTTATTGTAATTAACTTTACTTTAAAATTTATTAGAAAATTTGGTAACGATTTTTTTCTAACCTAATAAGTTTAACCGCAAATCCTGTATCAGGGCTGTACCAACAGAGCAACAGAGCAGGTATTATTATTATTATTATGTTATTATTTAGTACCTATTTATAGCAAATTTACAATCTATTATTGTTTCATTATAATAACGATAATCAGTGGCGTAACTAGGGTACGTGAGGCCTGGGTTCCAAACTTAAAACTGCCCCCCCCCCCCCCTGTGTGAGTGAAGTTCTCAAGTTCTTAATTATGCAGACATAAAACAATGTTTGAAATGGCCCACCGACGCATGGATTTATCATATGATAAACGATTTTAAGTGGATATTTTGTATTTTTCAAATAAACGGCGACACATGCAAACTATACAACTACACTTTGCATCCCTCTTTAGTAATATGTGAAACAATAAATCATTCTTTTCCTGTAGGACGTGCATCTCGTAAAGTAGATTAGTTTATTGCTTTGCTTCTTTGGAGTAGAAGTGCAAGCACTTCCGTTGTTCGGAGCCGACCTAAAGCTGTAGGTCCCCTACGTCGGCAGGTCACATGACACGCACACAACAGACATATGGACAGAAGACAGCAACGCCCTGTAAAAGGCACGCCACTGATAGAAGAAAATGTGGTTTGTTAACCTTTCCCATCGAATTATTGATATGAGACATGGGTTTAACGATTACTAAAAATGCCGGTAGAATTACGTTTTGTAGTGATATGACAACAATTAAATACCTCCGACTTAGTGATCGTTACTTCTAATGGTTTGCATGTTGTACAGTGTCTAATCAAAGGATTGGCTTACATTACAAAGAGGTACTGGCTGGTATTTGAGCTGCTCTTGGTTGTAACTGTATGGTCAGTGGCGTAAATCCCACCCCTGCAAACCCCGCACGCGGGGAGGGAAGCTTTAGGTTTTTTGGGAGCCCATTTTTTTAAAACAAAAAGACTTTTTATTATTTAACTTTATGAAGGGCCCCTAGTATGTTCTTGCGGGGTGCCCTGGAGTTTTTAGCTACGCCACTGTGTGGTCCCAGGGTGGGTACCTGTGTGGTCCCAGTCAGATTTTGCGATAAGGTGCATGAGAGTTGCCCGTACAGACCCGCAATTAAGACTCTTTGGCATTAACTATCTCCAATGCTGTGTGACTCCGGCACTCCGGGGTAGGAACAAGAGAAGGGAGCTCTGATGTAGCTCCAGAAGATCCAGATGATTGGTAAACAAGGGCTAGCTCGTGAAGAAGATGGAGCAGACGCTAAAAAGTAGCAAGCCTGTGTCCAGTGAGGGGCGCACCGAAACAGGGGGGGTCGGCGACCCTCAGTGAGTACCTATACCTTAAAGAGTTATGTTTGTTTTATGGCAATGGCGAATGCGCCGCCACTAGAGCTTGCACGTACTGTTTGTGTCCCTCGTTTTTTGTCCAACCCCCTTACGTTTACGTAAGACAGAGGTTAATGGTGAGTTTAACAACCGACTAACATAACTGAACTTACACCTTACATTATGGCCCAAAAATGACAACAATCTCCCCTTTGCCCCTAACAGTTGGCCAAAGATAACGCAATCCCTGAATAGTTAATTGATTTTTAAATAACGCTGATAGAGTTGACGGTACCTAGGTGACCAATATTCTTACCAAACGCAAATGCATTAATGCAACAACCTTAATCATTGTGACACTTAATATGATGCAGGTCTCTACCAAGAGTGGTAATCCAAAATTCTAATGGAATACTATTAACTAACTACAGTTGTTGTCGTTGTTGATACCAATATACAACAAACAATCAACAAAACTGACTCAGAGATATAAATATAAATTTCAAAAGGCTGCTATGAAACAACAAAATCTCTATTTATAAATTTAAGAAGATCTCTTCCATGTTAATAGAAACTTAAATTTGCCTCGTATACAATCAGCAGGAATACATAGCAACCATAGCAAAACATTAATTAATAGATATAATTTGCAGTAATTATCTAACTGTACATTTGTAGATATCTATTATCGACATCATTATTCAAAATAGAATAATTATAAATTTACCGCCAAGCGTAAATTAAAACAAGTTGGCTTCTTTGTAATAGGTACAGTGTGATCAAAAATATTATTTCAATTAGCAATTTATGGCGACTTTTGTGGATCTACTGGCAAAACTGGCTAAGCAAATATGTTGTTTTATTAGATTTGCGAGCAATTAAAATGTAGGTTGATAAAACAATGGTTTTATTGCTAAAAATACCCAAAAGGCTAAATATTAAAGTAAATTTTCAAATGTCACTATCAACAACAGGAAATAAAAGGTGGTAGTCTTAATAACATTGTTTTTAATTGCCAACTGAAACAGTATTTCTTGACCACACTGTAATTTTTAGGCTAAAACAGCCATTAAATTATTTAAGCACGCCACTGCCTCATACCACGAAGAGCAATTTAACCCTTTTAAAGTGTCGTAATAAAGCTTAATAATGTTTACCGAAATAGACTTTAAGGATGGATAAAATAAAAAAAAATAGTTGTGTGAGTCATAGCATTGCTTTTATACCTGCTCTGTGGTAATAGTCATAAACAGAACCGTATTGGGATTTTCTTATCTGAAAAACGAATCGATGTAATTAAGGAAAAATAACTATAAGAGTACATTTGGTACTTTAAATATTATTTGGAAACTATTTGATACTCCTAAATAAAACCAATCTATATCATGACATTTCGTGCTTTAATCTTACTTAAATTTTAAATAGGTCGGTGCAATTGGTCCTGCGTACTTACGGAAAAAGGTAAAGGTATCAGCACTAACACCCTGTGAGGGAGCATGGCCGGCAACATGGAGGGTTAAGACCTCCTAAGCGACTCCTCATACCTACGTAACTAATTAAAAACCGTCGACCTGGGTGGTGTAGGAGAGTAGCCTTATAAACCAAAGGTCGGGGATTCCATCCCGGCTGCGGTTTCTAACGCAAACATTTAAAACTTTGCCCTTTTTCAGATATGAAATAAAACCGTCTGTTTCGTGCCAGTACGAATTTTAGCTTGATAAAGGAGTAGAAACAGTCTTTTGGACACAACAAAATTCGAGTAGTATTTAATGTTTTACTCGTTTAAGTTTTAATTCTGCATAAAAAATAAACAAAAACATCGGAATAAATTCTTTTAATATAACATTTCAACTGAATACGCCCCTGTCTACATGTATAAGTAATAAAAGACCGACAAAACAAAAAAGAAAGGGATACTCAACGGTCACTGATTATGTTTGTCGATTATGTATTAATCTATGACGTTGCATCGCGTGACCAATGATGTGTATACGTTGGTGATGCAGATAAACGTGATTGTTGACCATTGGTGCACCCTGACTCCTGAGTTGTTTTTTTTTGTAGGAGTGGAAGGTTATCTTTCACTTTTAAATGGAAATTTATTTAATGAATTACGTTATCGTTCGGGTATTTTTCTTGATAATCGAAGTTAAACAATGTGTATAATTTAAAATTTATGCATAAACCTTTTTAACGATTTTAAGAGGCCATAATATACAGCAGTACCAACCAAATTGATACTAAGCGGTAAACACATAGGCGGCCAAATAATGGGGCGGCCAAAACTAAAACAACCTCAATAAATTTGCAACTGCAATTTAAACCATACAAAATGGAAACATGGGGCATGGTTAATTTTCATTATCAAATTTATACAGAAACCGTAACTACCCCACGCCGGTGGTCAACTCATGGGACGACCAAACCAAAAGTCGAAAAATATCTTCAATAAATAAGCAATAACAATTTAAGAATTATATCAATTAGAAGAGTTGGCAGAGTCGGTTTCAGACGGTTTCAGCAAGTGAGATGCAACATTTTAAAATTTATCCAAGATGCAAAGATGAAACCGGCACTGATCCTTCGACTTTGTCTTAAATTTTCACTATCAGGATTTAACTGTAAAACTGAAACATCTAATCTTTGAAACTAAATTCCAAACTTGAATTTTCAAAATTAGATTTAAGGTTAAAATTAAAATCTTCAGACCCAAACTTGGGCCTGCGGATTTAAAACTGCTGCTGCGTTTAAAATCAAAATCGAAAATGTGGTATTTTAGATTACTATGACTTCGAGATTATTCAAATTTGAAATCTATTTTTTCTTTTAACTGAAATTGTGATCAAAATTTAAGCTATATGCCAAAAGCTTATAAGGGCCCCCCAAAGGGACCGATTGATACCGTTATTGTGCAATTTTCCAAGTGCAAAGGAAAAATGAAATCAAAAACAAAGATCTCGCACAATAAAGTGTTAAAGAAACAAACGAAGAAGTTTACTTTTTCATATGTATTTTGTCACCAAAACGTAGAAAAATATCAAAAATCTCGGCTCAACAAACCTTCTGAAAATATCCTAAGAACAAACTACAACTCTAAATATAAACAAACAAGCAAAGATCTTCTGTGCTTTGTAGGATTCATTCACAACATAGTCAAATAAAGACCTGCAAGAAGTAGACTTGTTAGCACCACCTATCAGTTAAGTCCTAATTTAATCTTCCGAGTTTTCCGAATGAGGATCAAATATCTACTAAAGCAGAAATCAACTTCTAAACTTCGAGGCTTGAACTTTAGGTTTATGGTTTGATTTAGAATTAAAAAAAAAAAACGCCAAGCCATTAGACAGAACTCTGGTTAATTGTATTCTCTCAGAAAAATGAAAAACAGCAAGGTGAAAAACAGGATTGACGGAAAAATAATTAGGGAAAAGAGGAAGAGGGACAAAGAAGCAAACGACGGCGAAGGAAGAAGAGAATGAGAAAGAGAACAAATAAGAATAAAAAGGAAGAAGAGAAATAATGAAGAAAAGGAATGCTATAAAAATAAGAATCAGCAGAAGTAGAGGGAGCTGAAATCATATCAAAATAAGAAGAAAAACACAAATAAAGAAGAAGGGCAGGAAAAAGAAGAATCGGAAGGAATAGAAGGAGTAGAAGAAGTAAAAGAAATAGAGTAAAATTTAAAAAAAACACCAAGAAAGAACTAAAAAAAAGAAGCGGAAGAAGGCAAAGCATAAAGAGCCTATCAATTAAGTCTGAATTTTTTCCAATAATAAATATTTACTATCATCTTGAGTATAGATTTCAAATTCCAAATTTTAATTAAAACAGATTAGATTCGAATATCGAGACTTGAATTCTAGGTTTATGGTTTGATTTTAAATCAAAAAGCTTCCGCCAAACTATTAAACAGAACTCCAAATGGATGACAAAAAAAACTGGTCATTGTAAACAGTAAAATACATAGTGGAAAATAAACAAACGTAAAAATAATAACGAAAAGGAAAATAAGAAGAAGAGGGACAAAGAAGTAAACGAGGACAAAGGAAGAGGAGGGGGAGAAACAGCAGGAGGGGCATAAGAACCAGGAAAAAAGAAAAAGTAAATAAGGAGAAGAAAGAAGAAGGAATAGAAAAAAAGACCAGGAAAAGGAGAATCCGAAGGAGTAAAGTAAAAAGAAGCAGAACAATATATTAAAATAAGAAAAAAGCACAAGAAAAAATCGAAAGAAGGCAAATCATAAAGAGCAGGAAAAAATAAACTCAGGAAGAGTAGAACTGGCAGAAGAAGTGGAAAAACCAGATTAAAATAAGAATATAAAACTTGAAGAAAGAACTAAAAGGAAGAAGGGAAATAAGGTAGAGCTTAAAAAGTAGCAAAAAGGAAGATCTAAAGGAGTAGAAAGAACAGAAGAAGCAGAAAATACATACTAAAATAAAAAGGATTAAAGAGAACAAGCGGAAGAAGAGAGATTCAAAAATATACCTAATATTATTTCTAGTTTTTAGAAAAAAATTAATTAGAAAATCACTCAAGGAATTTTGTAAAATTTTATAACAAGGATATAAACGAATACTTCAAGAAACTATTTCATTATGAGAACTGATCTTGAACGAAAAAGATGTAACTTACGCGCAAGACATGTTGCAATTAATGAAATGGCCAAAAAGTCACATGTTTAAATAAATAAATATGACGCAATATACGTTATTTTAGGGCCCCAAAAAGTTTTGTGCACCCAGGCCCCTTTATAGAGAAGACCGGCCCTGGGAACAAATAGATATTGACCGGAGATTTCAACGGAAGAACAATAAAACAAAAAGAAAGTAAAACAGTGAGTGCATATGGGGAAAATGTAGTAAATGATATTGGACAAAGATTGATCGATGTATGTGCCTAAAATACTTTATGTAACTCGACAACTGAAATCAATAATTGATTAAGTATACCATTTTGAGACAACAATTGCAAGCACAGGATGTAAAGGTATTTAGAGGTAACAACTGTGGTAATGATCATTATACAGGGTCCTGCAACAGTGCGTCGGGCTTTCCTAGCGCCCTTACTGTGAGAGATAGAGAAAAAAGTTTAAAGCATAAAATTATTGGTTCGAAGAGGTCTACGTCGCGAAATTATTTTCAATAATACAGAGTGTTCCACTTTTGCGCTATAATAAAAACATACATTTTTTTAAATGCAACACCCTGTAACTTTTCATGTCTTCCGATGTCATTTTTTAACCTCTACATAACTGTCTACCCACTTTTGTATTTTGCGTCAGTGTTACCAACTTATTAATTTTTTTCCGAAAAATCTTTCATAAACAGACTTCACTTTAAAAATCAGAAGCGACCTTGATTTTTGAAGTAGAGGGATAAATTTTAGCAATAATTGTAGTCCGGTTAAAGAGCAACATTTTGATATGAGAAAATGGGATTCAGTTGATACAGGGTGTTACAAAAGAAAATGCCAAACTTTCCAAACTTCAAAGTGACATAGCTCATTTTTTTCAAATGGAACCACCACTGTTTTATTTCGCGAATCGATAGCTTTTTTTATCTTCTTTAATTTTGTATTTAGATGTCCGATACCTAAACCCCGTAGTTTTAGAGATATTAAATACTTTTCACAAAAGTAACAATTTAATTACATTTTATGCACCGAAGTGGGCCGTGCTAATGCAAAAAACCAAAACAAAATGTAAGTAAGCCTCAATGTAACATTTTAGTAAATTTAGAATCAAAACGGATAATACTCATGTAATAAAATTAATTGTTTTATTCAAAAACTATGTAAAGTAACAAAATTCAAAATGCATAAAAGAAAAACGACTACAATAAATGTTCGAAATGTCTTCCATTTTCATTCAGGCTCAAATCAATTCGCTGCTGAAAAGATCTTTGCACTCTTCGTAACATTTCAGCTGAAATACTTGCAAAAGCGTCAACAATTCGTTGTTGCATATTTATTTGTGTTGCCGGTGGTTCGTTATAAACAATTCCCTTCACGTATCCCCACAAAAAATCAAGTTTTGTGCCTGAATGAAAATGGAAGACATTTCGAACATTTATTTTAGTCGTTTTTCTTTTATGCATTTTGAATTTTGTTACTTTTCATAGTTTTTGAATAAAACAATTAATTTTATTACATAAGTATTATCCGTTTTGATTCTAAATTTACTAAAATGTTACATTGAGGCTTACTTACATTTTGTTTTTGTTTTTTGCATTAGCACGGCCCACTTCGGTGCATAAAATGTAATTAAATTGTTACTTTTGTGAAAAGTATTTAATATCTCTAAAACTACGGGGTTTAGGTATCGGACATCTAAATACAAAATTAAAGAGGATAAAAAAAGCTATCGATTTGTGAAACAAAACAGTGGTGGTTCCATTTGAAAAAAATGAGCTATGTCACTTTGAAGTTTGGAAAGTTTGGCATTTTCTTTTGTAACACCCTGTATCAACTGAATCCCATTTTCTTATATCAAAATGTTGCTCTTTAACCGGACTACAATTATTTCTAAAATTTATCCCTCTACATCAAAAATCAAGGTCGCTTATGATTTTTAAAGTGAAGTCTGTTTATGAAAGATTTTTCGGAAAAAAATTAATAAGTTGGTAACACTGACACAAAATACAAAAGTGGGTAGACAGTTATGTAGCGGTTAAAAAATGACATCGGAAGACATGAAAAGTTACAGGGTGTTGCATTTAAAAAAATGTATGTTTTTATTATAGCGCAAAAGTGGAACACTCTGTATTATTGAAAATAATTTCGCGACGTAGACCTCTTCGAATCAATAATTTTATGCTTTAAACTTTTTTTTCTATCTCTCACGGTAAGGGCGCTAGGAAAGCCCGACGCACTGTTGCAGGACCCTGTATACTTAAAACAAAAATAATATGTCTTTGGAAAAATACCAAAAAAAATAGAAATGAAGAATGCTGGAAAAATAAAAATATAACATATTCAGTCTTGAACACTCAATATATCTTTATAATATGGTTCCACAATAGAAAACGTCAAGAAGTTCAAATATCTTGGTAGTTGGATTACAGAAAATGTTGTTCCTGATACAGAGATACGATCACGTAACACGTATAGAACAAGCCAGAGCAATATTTATAAAAATGAAAAAAATTATTCTGTCACACAACCTTGGATTTAAAAATAAGATATCGTTTCGTAAAGACATATGTATACTCAGTTTTGTTACATGGAACGGAGACAGAGTAGAGGCTTTTGAAATGTGGGTCTTCAGAAGATTACTAAAAATCCTATAGATTGAAAACGTATCCAATGAAGAAGTGCTCAGACGTATGGGACTGGAAAGGAAGCTGTTAACAACAATAAAGCGTAGGAAAACCGCATACTTAGGCCAAGTTTATCGAAGCTCAAAATACAACATCCTAAAACTAATAATAGAAGGAAAAGTTGAAGGAAAGCGTGGCCCAGGTCGCAGACAACACTCGTGGATGCAAAATATTCACGTCTGGGCGAATATGAGCACATCATCCCTGATTCGTGCTACTCAAGATCGCAATAAATATGCCGAGCTTGTTATCAACCTTCAGTAAATGGAGATGGTACCCAAAGAGGAAAATCACTCAAGCATTAACATCTATACCATCAAAGATTAGATAATAAATTGGAAGAAAATGAGTATACAACAGTAGAAGCATTATGCGATCGCATACAATGAAGTATTAATGAAGCTGCAATGGAAGCATTAGGTAAAATGGAAAACTGGAAGAAAAGAAAATTATTTATGTGGGCAGAAAAAATAAAACATATAATTATTTAAAAAAAATTATATTTGACATGGCTATCAACAAAAAAGGAAGAATACAGAATAAAATATAGAGAAGCACAATGTGAAGTACGTATAGCGGTAATAAAAGAAAGGCAACAGAAATGGGACGAGAAATGTATTAAATAAATACACACATTGAAGGACGACGATGTATAGAAGTGTTGAAATTTCTGAGAAATGTTATAGCTCCGCTGAGAGAAAGAACACCTTTAAAAATAATACAATTTTCACAATGGGATAAATATACGTATACGAATACATATATATTCAGCTTTTAACAGGCCATTAAGGCCCATAGCTTGTCGAGGAGGACACATCCAGCCGTAGTGAGCTGAGCCTGGTTCGAGTTCTGACCATGGGTACCAATGCTTAACTTTGCAGAGCGATGCACCATATACTGCCCCTCCTATGGGATAAATACTTTGCAAAATTATTTACAGAAAACAAGCCAAACTTTAAACAAAGATTAATGTGGAAGGAGAACCTATAATAATAACACCAAAACAAGTCCAGAACAAAACAAAAACAATAAAAAATAGAAAATCTCCAGGACCTGGAAGAATAAATTGAGAATTAATTAAAAATTGAACTCCTAAGCTCTTTAGAATGATAGCTCAAGTGTTTGCAAAATGTATAAAGGATAAATCAATTTTGGACGAATGGAAAATTGCATTTATTGCTTCACTCCATAAGAAGGATGAACGAAGTACCTGTGACAACCACAGAGCATTGTTAGTAACGAGTACCTTCAGCCGACTATACAGACGCATCCTAAGAGATCTCATAGATGAAGAATATTGCACGAAGGAAGCAGAGGGACAAAGCGGATTCAGCATTAAGCAGATCATAGAGAAACAACTGCCTATAGAAAAAGAAACATCTAGTATTTATACACTTGAAGAAGGCTTATGACACAGTACCAGTAACCAAATTATGGGATGCAATACAACAGACGCAAATTAATCAGATTCTGTTAGATGCACTACAACAATTATATAATAACTGTTCATCAAGAGTACAAATAGGAAATGAATTATCGGAGGGATTTCCAGTGACCAAAGAACTCCGACAAGGCTGCAGTATATCTCCAACCTTATTTAAAATATACATAGAACATGAGCTAAAAAAATTGAAAAGGAAATGTCATACAATGGGCTTAGAACTAAACGACACAGTATCTTCTTCTTTATCTTCATCTCAGCCGTGCGTCATTCACTGCTGGGTGTAGGCCTCCCGTAAACATTTCCAAGTTGGCCTGTCCTGAGCGATTTGATGCCATTTCTTTCCTACGATCTTCCTTATGTCGTCCCATCGTTTTTGGGGCCTGCCCACTCTTCTTTTAGATGTTCTTGTACGCCACTGAATCATTTTGTTTGTCCATTTATCCTATTTATTACGTGCAATGTGTCTTGCCCAGCTCCACTTTAGATGTACCAGCCTTTCTATTACATCTGTAACTCCTGTTCTTCGTCGAATATCGATGTGTCTTATTCTATCTCTAATGCTTATGTTAAGCATGGCGCGTTCCATAGCTCTTTGAGTAATTCTTAGCTTTTCAGCGCTTTCTTCTGTTAGAGAAACAGTCTCCAAGTCGTATGTCAGAACTGGTAGGACACATGAATCAAATGTTTTTCTTTTTAAACAAACTGGGATCTCTGGGTTTCTAAAAATCATTCCTAATCTCCCAAAAGCAGCCCAACCAAGTCTAATTCGCCTCAGTATCTCTGATTTTTGGTTTTCTTTCCCTAGTGTTATAAAATGTCCTAGATTAGATATATTCGTCTACCGTTTCGATGTTGTTCTGTTCTATTGAAAATTATTTGTCACTGAGGGTCATAATTTTAGTCTTTTTAAGATTCATTTTTAATCCTATTTGTTTGGCGGTTTGCTTTAGTTGAATTAGCATGCTTTGAAGTTCTTCCACATCTGAATTGATAAGTATTATGTCGTCCGCAAAACGCATGTGACTCAAGTATTTTCCGTCTACATTTATGCCTTTTTTGTCCCATTCCAATTTTTAAAAAAACATTTTCCAGGGCCAACGTAAACAATTTCGGGGACATTGGTCGGTATTCTGATCTCATATTTAAATGTGACGTCATGTTTAATTACCATGGCAACCTCGGGTATCTCTGTTATACACATATAAAATTATATAGAACTATATCGTTTTATGTTTACGCTAAACCCGACTTTAGTTAGATACAACTTTAAACATAAGATCAGAATACGGCACATAGTGTCTCCTGTCTAACACCTCTCTGAATGCAAATTTTGTTCGTCTTTTTATCTTCATCTATTTCAATCTGAGATGTAGCATTTTTATAAATATTTTTTATGGGCGCCGTATATCTAGAATCTATCCTGGCATCATTTAGTGCTTCGAATATTGCCCACAATTCTACTGTATAGAATGCTTTCTGAAAGTCTATGAAATCCATATGAATAGGTATATTGGACTCGACACATTTTTCTATCAGAATACGTACAATTTGTAAGTGGTCTATGGTGCTATAACCCTTTCTAAAACCTGCCTGTTCTTCAGGTTAGTAAAAGTCTAGTTTATTTGTAATTCGATTTGTAATAATCTACGTCAGTAGTTTATACAGATGCGACAGCAGGCTTATTGGACGGTAGTTCTCTATATTTACACTATCGCCTTTCTTGTACAGCAGGATAACCACTGCGTTTTGCCAATTTTATGGTATTTCTCTTTCATCTAAGCATCGATTTAGAAGTATTTTTATGGCGTCTAACAGTATGCCACCCCCCAGGTTTTATCATATCGGTGGTTATATGATCTTCTCCCGAGGATCGTCCATTTTTCATTTGACGCAGTGAGGCATTAACCTCTTCAGCTGTGATTTCAGGTATGTCTTCTGAATTTACGTTAATAATTATTTTTTCGTCTTTCTTTTGAGCTTCTTTTGATATTGGGGTTCTCACCTAAACACGTCATTCTTATTTGGCCCTTAGGTAATTTAATATTAAATGTCCCAAAAAAGTTGGACACAGTATATGTATACTTTGCAATTCGCAGATGAACAGATAGTTATAGGCCAAACAAGAGAGGATGTAGAATACATGACTCGAAAATTGTTCTAAGAATACTATAACTGGTGAATGGCAATCAATTTAAGTAAAACAAATTACCTATGTGTGGGAACTGAAAATGGCGATTTAGAATTACAAGACAGTATAACAATAAAGAAATGCCATGAATATAAATATTTGGGTGTTACGGTTACATCGGATGGAAGGATAGTCGAGAAATACAGAAAAGAGTAACTCAAAGCAGGAAAATTAAGGGGGAATTAGGTAAATGGAATATTTTGGTCGAAGATCATTACCAAAGAAAGGAAGAAAATAATATAAAAATCGATGGTAAAGAGTGTTTTACTAGCGACGGAAATCGATGCATTACGATGTCCAGAATAGAAAGAGTAAATAATGAAGAAATAAATGAAATAATGAAGGATAACACCATAGTCATGGAAGAGATTGAACAAAGACAACTAGTTTGGAATGGGCATGTTAGAAACAAATATTGGAATGGACACCACAAGCAAGAAAGAAAAGGGACAAACCCAAGAAAGACTGAAATTAGCGCATACGAAAAGCTATGAGTGAAAGAAATCTAACAGAAAGAGAAATGGAAAATGGTAATTGGGAGGCGACGACAGACGCTGTAAACCGATTTAAATACATATATGGATATATGTATATAAAATCAAGTTCTAGCCTGATATTTAAAATCCTAACAAAGGCAGTTCACAATCAGCAATTTTCTTTAAAATCGAACGTTTATTCAGAACCCATCGATTGGTATGTAATGCCAAAAAATCCCTTTACTGCGCCACTGCTCCACATATTTCATAAGTTGGTCATTTTGTATCCTCCAGAAACAGTAATTTGGTTAAAGAATTCTTTAGGTCAATTAATTACCTAAATATTGCGTGGACGTCTAGAACTCGATTAGAACAAATTATATTACTCATCCAAGGTCACTTTTCCATCAACAGTGACGTAGAACGACTGGGGAGCTGGTAAGGTGCAAAGTGGTGATACATCATTGTTTTAAACTACGCAAAAAAACCGAAAGCAGTTGCTCATCCTTACTCATTAATATAATTAACCTTAACTTAATCATTGTTACAATTTCAGAACAGTAAAGAATCACACATAAAAAATTCAGAGGTGTAGTTATCTACTTTTAAATTGTCCAAATTCCTTAGAACGATACTAACTGAAATTTTGGAGTGGACACGCCACTGTTTTTGGTATAAAAAGAACAAAAAAACGACAGACAAAGAAAACAAATTTGAGTACACACGGTGTTAACCAACGCGTAACATTATATCGCTTCCGTTTTTATAATTATAAAGTCGGACCTCACAATTATATATTCTACTCGTACTATTCCAAATCAAACCGCCATTTTGGGTACACTGGCCTTGCGGTATAAAAAACGTGAAATTACTAAGTGATGAGTTAATAAAATTTACATTTATAAACGATCGTGAATAAGAACAGTGATCTTGACACCACTTTATATAAATAAATTAACATTAATAGTACTAATTTAATGATTTACTACGATAAGTTTCGGATTTTGTATTTTAGAGCAGTTGTTATACTTTAGGAAAAGCATTTGTAACTACAGTAAATAAACAAATTCCGAACTAATTTTGTCACTTTTAATTTAAAAGTCAACCATATTACATAATGGAAATTTCCTTAATGTAGCTTTTCAAGGTTTACAATTTTAATATGAAAATTCAAAAAAGCAGGTTTAAAACATGGAGATTTTTGAAAGTTGCCAAATTGGTTCCTTAAATTAATCTTTTCCTTTATTTCTCGAATATAATTACTTTTAAATACTGAAATTTTATTTCTACAACGCCAAAATTCCCACAAATTTCAATATTTAAAAAATATTTTCTGAGTTGTTTAAGATTCGATTTTGTTCATGTTTTTGATTTAAAATGGATCTTAGATGCCACCATTAAAATTAAAACTGCAACTCATTAAAAAAGGACTTAATAATCAAAAAGCTACTTAATATCGTTTAATATTAAACCAAATATTGAGAAATAATTTTAAACAGATTAATTAGTATCAAGTAAAACCAAAATTTGATTATACTCTGGAAGTTGCAGAACTTAAAATATCAGTAAAATAAATAAATTAATAAACAAATAAATCAACAGTTAAATAAGTATAGCTATTAATATAACAAGAATATTATGCGATTTATAATAGACGAGGACGTTGCTAGGTGACGAGGCGCTAGCCGAGTCAACCACGCAACGTCCGAGTCGGTTTAAATCGCATAATATTCGAGTTATATTTCAAGCTTTATCGTATCATTGGCAACAGTACACAAATAGTATGTAACTAACGAATTATGAAGTTGGAGTTGCTATGCTATTATGTTATGTATAATTACTAATAAAAGTGTAATATAAAGTTGACTTAATAATCAATGATACGATAAAATCAATAATAGAAAAGCCCAACATACAAATAAATACGCAAAAGTCAAACAAATCTCACTAAAATTTCACAAAAGAATTCGGAAGTTAAATCAGAATTTTAATTAAATAATTCTAAAACTGAAGTATGTAAGTCACAAACGCAATTAGAAACTATTAAGAACATGCTTGATAATAATCAGACTATTTTGTATCAAAGTAGTGGTTTGCGTATTTTCCGGTTTTAAGATAACTAAACCAGCTCTCTGATAAGTCAGACATCTGACTTTACCTTTTTGGATACCTAAAAACCTAAAAATCCATTTAAAACAGCAAAAATTCCACACAACTGTTTAACTAACATGTTCAGTTACGCATTCATATTTTGTTTAATTTTCAAGTAAAGTGTAAAAGCAACAAAATCTTACAAAAATTTAATTTCTAAAGAGTTAACAATGCCCGGAACAGAAAAGCAGCTGTCATTATCTCTTGTCAAAAAGCAACCATTCGTTTGTTGATAAGCAAACAAAATTAGAAGAAGCAGCACAACAAATAAAAGCAAAGTAAGAATAAAGTCCAAACTTTTCCGAAAACATTCACATCAACTTCAACTATCTTGTTTTTTTACAAATTTCTGTAAAATTTTGCAACTAAGTATAGTCTTACGTGCTTATTTTCAGAAATTCCAAGAAATGATGCATCTTGATAGAAAATATAAATTTTAACAATAATTACATTTTTTGAGGAATTAACAACCAAAAGTTTTCCATTTGTTTCAAACCTGAACTATCCTGACTACGGCATGTAACAAAAATATTACAAATTTTTAAGAATTCAAAAAATGGCAAAATAAAAAACAAATACGCGAATTACAAATGCCCTTGATTAAAACTATGCCTTGCAGACTTTGAGGTTATAAGATAAATAAGCCGCCTTTTTAATACCACAAGAGTCTACACACCTAACATTTGTTCAAGTTTGTTTAATATTTATAAGAAATATAAGTAAATCGTTATTATTTGTTTTTTCGGTAACACAGAAACAGCAGACGGTAAGAACTAACTAAAACGAATTGAAAATGCAAAAAATTCGAGTTTCTTGAATTAGTCTTCAGGGACTTTTCAATCTTTTCCATTGCTCGAGACCTCAGGCTTCACTTTAGGTTTGAACTAAATAGCCTTTGCTTTAGGTTGTGAGATAAGTACACACCTCCATTTAGAAACAACTGAATTAAATTTTATTTTTTATTGCCTAATTAACGACGCTCTCCTCCAGTACAGTGCCTCTGTAGGAGGTAGAGTAACAACATTTTACACATACTGTAACGATGCGGGTTTTGAAAATTTACAATTTTCTTTAACTGTGGAAAACCCCGAAGCTTTGGACTTTCGTTCGCTCAACGAAAAGTCAACGAAATGCAGATATCAAACATATTTGTATGTATATTAATTTCCAAAGATATCTTATATCAAGGTCGCCAAAGGGATCGCTTTGATGAATTTCAAAATTTTTATGAAAATTCGCCAAGTTGAATTTTAAACACCTTTCAAAATCATGAAAATCTTTACAAACAACAAATAACCAAATAAACAATTTCTAAAATTAAAAATTATAAACTACCTTTTGAAAACACGAACAAAAAAAACTTCCTACATAGTTTTCCAATTTCCCAAACACTGCACCAACCTCTTCAACTTCAATACACCTTCCCCCTTAACTCCAACTTCACCAAAACCTGTCTTATCCTTCAACCAACAACACACTTTCCTTCTTTTAGCTTTACTTATATTTGACCTTATACAAATTTATATAAACTTCTTCAAAAAAATAACTTTTATTCCAAAAATAAAACTTTTATTAAATTAAATTCCAAATTATCTTGATATAATATTACTTCTTTTCAATATTTATCAGCTTACAATTTGTTTTAAGAATATTGTTTTGGTATTTAAATACGTTTTTTAGAGTTTTCAAAAAAACTCAACTCACGTTTTTCCAAAAAAATATCCAACTGTTTTTATTATTTTTTTCTAACACTAATATCTTATACTGTTTCTATGGTGCATAAGAGCTCACTTGTTATGTTTCCTTTAAAATACGCTTTCTCTATAAAATACGTCGTCAATGACAACGTATTTTATAGGCCTTTAAAATACGCTTTTCGCTATAAAATACGTCGTTGCCTAGCAATCTTCGCATTTTATGTATTGTGACGCGTCTCAAATAATAATTTATTAAAATTTCTAATAAGAAAATTTCTGATAAGATATTAGAGTTAGAAAAAATCTTGAAGACAACTCGTGTTTTATAGTTTAAAAATCTCGGTCTATCAAATCCTCGGCCCACTTCGTTCGCTCGGATTTGAACTACGACCTTGATTTTTAAACCTTCTATAAAACACTTGTTGTCTTAATAGCTATTATATCTCCTAGTTATTTTAAATTTAACACTCTATGAATATTTTATATGACATATTTACAAATTAACTCACTAGATATTCTACCCTAATTATTAATAATATTAAATATCTAACTTATAACTATTTACATTTTATTAACACTAAATTTACATTCTTTTAAAAGGTGTTTATAACTCACTTTATTAAAATTTCATCAAAACGTATCATCTCAATATACATTACACTCTACACGTGGTGCAGTATGTAGGTATAAATGGCGTACCAACTTAGTAACCCGCAGAGACAGCATGTGCATACATTATCGGTCTTGCGATTAAAGAGTTTCTGCCTGATATGTGCTGTGACACACATGTTTCATACACTAGTGGTCCATTGATAACAACCATTATCATCTCAAAAGATGTCTTATGTCCATATGGAGTGGCATGCCAAATAACATCCAAATCGATCCAAGCGTCTTGTTGTTATAAGAAAAATTAATTTTTTTTCAAAGAACTTTGAAGCAGAATACTGGTTTAACGAAACGAATTTGGATATAGGTAAGTTGGGTTAAATCATTATATTTTGCGCCCAGGAATCTGTGGTGAAGCCATGTCCACGCATTTTAGAGACACCCTGTATTTGGAGACCTGTATCTTAATCAGCAAACTTGGATGTAAAACGTAAAAATAAATCATCAACAGAGACAATTCTGTAACTTGACCTCAAAACTCCATTATAACAGTTAAATTTAAAGGTTCACAACAACACAGCGAAAGAGAAATTTTGTTGATCACGTGGTATCTCCGTTTATATTACTACAGCGTGATCAAAAAATATTTCTATTTCAGTTGACAATAAAAAATTTATTTGAAAATCTTTTTCCTGACGGTCATTTAAGTTTAAATTTAGTGCGTGTATCCAAAACAACAGTTCAAGCAGTACTGTTGTGTTTCTTTTGTCACGTGCTAATTCCGCACTAAGACAACCTACCGGGCGACGTCAAAAGCGGTGCCTCGCGGCTAACAAGCAGTGGAGAAAAGGGGAGTTCAAAACGCTTAACCCTTTAGGTAGGGGGTCGTAATGGGGAGGAAAAATAGGCGCCACTGCGGAGATCACCCAGGATGGTCTCGAGGAACGTACCGCAGATGGTTCCCTCTGGGCTTGAGGGGGTGGTATTGTTGCAACCGTCAAATACAAAGGGGTAGCATGTAATATTGTTACCTGGGCAAGGGCTTTGGTTGTCAGGGAATAACCCTTGGTAGCCGCGGTCGGTGTGGAAAGGGGGATGTCCTTTCCCGGAAGCGGGTGCGAAGATAACGGGAGTTCCTAGGGCTTGAGGTTATTTAATCCCATACGAAACCATATGAAAACGGTACTTCACCAAACACTAAACTTTCAACAAAACTTTCACACAGAAATATATTTTCCGAAACTGTAAGGCACTCTCTACAAAAATCCGACAAACACGTCGTAAGATAATTCTCCAAAACTAAAACGAGAGGCTTTTTCGGGATTGGCCTACGAGACCCGGAACGAAAATTTACACGACTATCAGATCTCAAAGCTGCTTATACTCTAATTCGTCTTCCTACTTTTTTTTTGTAAAGCGAACAGGATGTTAAAAAAAGATGATCAAACGCGCCTTTTGTACGCAGGGGAAAACCTTGAACGACGCCACTCTGGCGTTTCCTCGTGATCCGGCGATTCCCCGGACTTTTTAACAAAGAAATACACTGAACAAAATATTAGTTCATCACATTCGGGACTTCTCCAAAATTTCGCAACTACAAGAATACGCCGATCTGGCGTTATTTCAGCAGATTCTGCTTCAGGCGGGCTTAAACTTCGAGCGACCGGGACGTATTACAACTAATGTACACAAAATTCTAAACGCCGCGCCGTGACACTTTTCACAAGGTTTTTCACACTTCGGTCCAATGAAACACTTTTTACAAGTATTGCTTTCATTGAAACACAATTGACGAGGAATACGATTCCAGTACTTTACAGGTTACAAGTACAGAGTGGCCCATTTTCGAAGGGATACCAGGCTCCTCAACTATTACATTTACGCAAAAAGTAATAAAGGTGTCGAAAATGGGCCACCCTGTACTTGATGATGCCAAAGATCGTGTCAGTATCGTATTAGAATCGTATTGATGTAGGTACAAGATCCAGAAATTTGCTTTATACAGGGTGTTAGGTAATGCTTCTGCCAAACTTTAGGGGTGGGTTTGTAATGCTAAAAGGAATAAAAGATTCTTATGCCATTTTTTTCTGTTGCATTTTTTTTCCTTTAATTATTTTGTGGTTGCTAATCAATTTTTATTGTTACTTGATGTATTAGACTTATTTATCCGTAAAAATTTTGTTCCTGTATCTTTAACCCTTTGTTTTTGCTTTTTCCGAGAATAAAAAGGAAAATTAAAACAAGCTTCTTCTCAGAAACTATGCATATTAGAAAAAAATATTGTATAATACATTTTTGCTCCATTTGTCATTATAAAACTATTCCTAAAGTTTGGCAGAAGCATTACCTAACACCCTGTATCCTGTATGTATAGTCCAAGTGAAGGTTACTGCGAACATTCTAAAAGAAACCCGTGCAAACTCTTAAGGGATGATCTAATTTTTAATGTGAATTTTCCTTCAAATATGTGTTGCGAAGACAGATTTATTATTAATAATCATTAAAATCAATTTATTCGATAAACAATAATTTCTAAATTTCTAAAATGTTTGCAGAACATAACAATTCTATATTAAGTGTGCTGTTAAAAGGGTATAATCTAATTATTGTTTATGCAGATGTGCGTATTAAGAAAATTGTGCAATCTTGCGAAATATTGGATGAATTCTATGCAATAATTAGTTAGTATACTAATATGAATACAATATAATTATTAAATAAGGTAATTATTGGTGAGGGGGGGAGGCACCCAACAGTATCTTTAAATTTGAGCCTTTTGCTGTATATTCAACAATAATAAAACATAAAACCATTGCTTTACCTTATGATTCCTCACATAATCTATTAACTGACGTTCTATAAAATTAAACATCCTTTTAACAAATTACACCAATCAATCGACAAAAAATTCTCACAATTTAATCGCCAATTAAAATATTATTTCTTGGTCACGCTATAGAAAGTTAAACATTTAGAAACTCGTGGGGATAACATAAAAAAAATTTAAACTGATAAAAATGTATCAGAATTCCACAAAAATTAGATAAACATCCCATACAGATACACCCATACATAATATCTGAAAATAACGGCAATAAAATTACTTCCTCGTCATTAAAGCTGGCGTCCTCGAATAAAATCCGCCATTATGATAAAAACAAGTAGATGTTTTCGTATGAAGCATTTATTGATTATGGCACGAAGGTCATCAAGAATCATCTCAAACTCGTACAGGTTTATAGGTCAGCGTGACAATCAAGGATAATAAAATTACATTGTTAGATTTCAACGGAAAATTGTAAATGAAAAACTGTATAAGTAACAAAATAATTTGACGTACCTATGCACGTATGCAATACGAAAGTAATCACGAGTGTATTAGTAAGCAAACTGTAATTATCAAAACTATTTTCGATAATTATTCATCGTTAGTATGACATGAATGTGCTGCTGTTTTTTCTTTCTAGAACGTAACGTAAACTAAGAATAAAGAATTTTCATTGAGTGGGAGCTTATTATTAATTATAATTAGTAATCTGCGATATGAAAATCATCAATAAAAATATGTATATACAAGACGACCTTTGAGCTTAGATATCTTCGTTTATTTTTTTTTAATAGGTGGTCATTATTGTTATGGATACTATTTTATAATTAAGAAAATATTTCTTGATAATTATTAACTTGTTATTTAAACACTTTAAACGTAATAATAAAATGAAGAAAAAATGAGTTCCTTGTTTTGATAATCAAGTTATGGCAACACATTTAAAAGTTATCTTTTGTAAAATACAATAATCACCCTTAAAAACAATTCTATCAAAGGTTATCTTCCAAATAGAAAATAGTTGCATAATATTGCAAATACAAATTAATCTAGTCAATCAAAAACTGTATTTGATTTTGTATTGTTCTTTAAAAAAGCTTCTGGGATGTCACACCTTATTTTACCTATCTGTTTTCAACATCTTTTGGCATATAGTAGGCCTGGCCTAATACAGGGGGGCCTCAAGGGTTAACTGAAGTATGTTCTTGAATAGCTATCAAATCAGCATTAATTTATTAATTATTACTATCAAAATACTTAAAATATTTAAATGATTAGTTTTTATGCCACTTCAAATTTGGTTAATTTTCATGTTGATACTAAAAATGATAAACAACTTGGCGTTAAATTTAAAAATAACAGTTGACAACACATAGTACTGAAAAACATTTAATGTTTATTCATAAAACCAGAAAATTTCCATTATTAACGTTTCCATTAAGAGCTATTAATAAGTAAACAAATACTTAAGATTCTTAAGAAGCTTCAAGGTTAAAATATTTCGAATTTTTTGATATTTCTTTTAATGTTACTTAATTTAAAGATGTCACATAAATTTTGAAAATCACATTTATTGAAATGTATTTTAGTTTTTTTATGAAAATTTGCCTTCCATTTTTATGCCCCTTCTCTCTTTACATTAATCCCTTCTTCCCTTTCTAAATCTCTCGCCTTTCGTCTTTCAATCTCTCCCTTGCTCTCTGCCTTTTGTTTTATTTCTCACTCAATGTCTTTTCCCTCCTCTCTTTCGCACTCTCCTCTTTCTCACCCTCTGTCGCTACCCCGCAACCCTTGCTTTCCACCTTTCTTATGTCACTCTCTGTCCCTTTGTTTTCTATCCCTCTATCCCCCATCACCTCCAAATCCTTGATTTTCCTCCTTTTTTTAAGAATTCTGGTATCCCTTTTTCTATTCATTCATTTTCTCTGTCTTCCTCTTTCTCTTCTTTCTCTTCTCTGATCCGCACGTGTTCGTAAATGCAATTGCTATTGGTTATTGAAAGTCACGTGACATATACAAATACGTAGTACCATTGAATGGCAGTACGGATGTACATGGGGAAGCACCCCCGGCCTCTCTATCTCTTTTTCCCACTCTAGTCCTTTGTCCCTTACTATTTCTCCTTTTCTCTTATGTTATTGTATTTTTCTCTCACACACTCTTCCTAACTGATTCTGCTTCTGATTTCCCTCTGATTCTTCACAACATGTTATTCTGTAATATCATCATCATCATCATAATCGGGTCCTCTTTTACCTTTCGGTGTCGAGGCATGGCTCTCTTAAGATTGCCTCCACTGCTTTCTGTTCTTGGTCATCTACTTATTCTTCTTCTTTCGAGCATCTTCTCCATTTCCTTATTCCAAGTACTTCTTGGTCTTCCCCTATTTCTTTTGTTACCCATACCCATCTCCCATATTTTCTTTACGATTCTGTCGTCCTTCGTCGTTACCAGGTGGCTAAACCAGCGCATTTAGGTTTTCTATATCAATGTAAGTAATGGTTGCACTTTTAACCACCATTCTTGTAACTCCCTCTATTCTACGTAAGATTCGCATCTCGCAAACTTGCAATTTGGATTTTTGTCTAGCTGTTAACACCCAAGATTGACATTCATGTATTAAGGCTGGTATGAACTAGGATTTATATCTTCTAATCTTTGTTTGTTTTGAAATTTCTCTCTTACTTGGAAAGGCATTCTTTATGGTATTATATATTGCAGCTACGCTTCCAATTCTGTTATTTATTTACTTCCTCCGTTATTGATTAGAGGTCCTTGGTATTTAAAATTCTCAACTTGTTTTATATGGCTACTACTTGTATGCTAAGTTCTTAATCGTCCTTTGAAATTTTCATTGCTTCTGTGTTTCTAATATTAATTCTCATCCCAGTATCTCTTCACTCCATAGTACTCTACTAGTTTGCAATGCTTTTTCATTTTCAGCTAGGGTTATCAAGTCGTCAGCATATATGAATTCCACCACTATAACCACTTCTAACCTACGCACTCCTGCTCTTATAGGTACCCTTTATTATTTCTCCATATTTTCTTGATATCCTGACCATGACTAAAATAAATAGTAGTACAGTGATAACTCCTCCTCGCCTAACCCCTTTTGTTGTTGTGAATTCCTTTGAGCATTGGTTTTCTGTTCTTATTATGTTCCTTGTTGTGACATACATACTTTATTATCTCTCTAAGTTGTCAATTTACTTTTCTTTCTTCAAGTTATATTCCTCTCTACGCTATCAAAAATCAAAAGCTTTTTCCATGTCAAGGAAACAAGCATACAGATGTCCGTTGCGGTTTAGTTTCTTTTCGCTTAGTTGTCTCATGCAAGCAGAAGATCTTGTGTACTTCGCCCAGCTATAAAACCGCATTGATTTTCGTTGATTGTTCTTTCCACCTCCTTCCATAGTTATGTTTCTAAAATTTTCTCGTACACATTACTTGGAATACTCCACAGAGAGATCCCTCTGTAATTATCGCAGAGGCTACGGCTACGGCCGTACTCCAGTCTTTAAGTATTTTCTTTGATTTCCATATTTTTGTTATTAACTGATGCATAGTTTCATGTCTCCTTTCCTCCATGTACATTTCTGCATGCTATCGTTTCCTGCTGCTTTTCCGGTCTTTAAATTTTGTATTGCATCCTTTACTTCATCCATTGATATATCCTGGCTTCCTTCTGTATGTTCATTTTTTCTTGTGATATTTATTTTTATTGGTGTTTCGTCATTTCTTTAATATACGATTTAAAAACGGTGGCGTAAATCACACCCCTACAAACCTCGCACGGCAGGGAGACCCAAGCCTATTGGAGGCCCAGTTTCGTAAAAAAAACTTTAAAAGGGGAGGATTTTCGGGTACTAAGGTATTCAATTTCAAAATAAAATTTTTAGGTTGTATAATTAGCCCAATAATTCTTGATTTCATATTTTCGTTATAGCTAATTGATGGGGTTCGAAACATTTACAGTTGAAACACGATCGAACCTGCGTTGCATCTACATAATTTTTAATTTTTACAACCTTTTTATTAGTGGTCCAGTCAACGAACGCTCAATAGGGGGTGTAGAATGCATGAAGGGTGACTTCAGGGCTTTGTTTGGAGTCGTTAGGAGGTAAACATACTAAAAGTCCCCGGACATAGGTGGTGAGCGGGGTGCAGGGGGGCACCGAGAAGATCCCTTTTTTTGGTTTTTTGCTTATATCTTGAAGACGGTGCGTTTTAGCGAAATGTCATTATATACAAAATCAAAGCTGGCAAAATTTCCCATATTTTTGCTTTGTGAAGTTCTTTTCTATCACCAACCGTTTATGAGATATCCGCTATCAAAAATCGTTAATTTTCGAAAAAAATATATAAAATGTATATACCATTTTTAAGGAAATTTAATCCTCTACAACTTCTTTTATGGGGATTTTTCTGTAAACCGAAGAGATGAGGTGCTAGAGAGAAAAGTTTAACGAAAAACGTGAGGCACAATAGTTTCTTTCGAAAATTAGCGATTTTTGAGAGCAGATATCTCATAAACGGTTGGAGATAGAAAAAAACTTAAAAACGCAAAAATGTAGAAAATTTTGTCGGCTTTGATTTTGTATATAATAACTTTTGATGCACCGTCTTCAAGATATAAGCAAAAAAACAAAAACAGAGACCTTCTCAGTCCCCCCCCTGCACCCCGCTCACCCCCTATGTCCGGGGACTTTTAGTATGTTTACCTCCTAACGACTCCAAACAAAGCCCTAAAGTCAAAAATTGTGACACCCTCCATGCATTCTACAAACCCTGTATTGACTGGACTATAGGCGTTCTGGGCAACTTTCAAAATGTCCTGAATTTTATTTTTTTATTTCACTACCCCATTGTTAGTTCGTAGGATAATTCGGTAGTAAACGGACATTAAAAATTACAAAAATTAAATTCTCGCAGACATAAACATAAGATTCTAAGTGGAGCTCAAAAGCAAAAAATTCGCAAAGGAAAGGAGGAAAGTGACAGTTTCCTTGGTGTACCTGAACCTTCGGCAAGTACATATAGGCCGTTTCACTTTTAAAAAACCACCACCTGTTGAGTTATGTTGGCAAAATTAAAATTACCCTAATATTCCGATTTTTGAAATAAAGGGTTGGCATTATTATTTGTCAGATTTGAATTAATTTTCAAATTCAATTTGTCTAACATTTTTGGAAAAATGGGACGTAAGAGACGCAATTTATTAGATCGAAAGATGAAAAATGCGTTAGTCAAATGCTTTGGTAACGAAAGGTCATAGCGAAAGATGGCAGAACAAATAACATCATAACCTCTAAAAGTCAAGCTGAAATATTTCTCACTAAACATTGTTGCCGGTTGTATTTCTAAGGTATAATGCGACGTTGGTGGTTTTTTAAAAGTGAAATAGAGCATACACGGTTTGATTAAAATATCGCAGATTATAATATAAGTAGAGCGGCTTCCAATAAAGTTGATAAAACTCAGGAGAAAGGATAAGAAGTTTCAGACTTCATAACTGTAACGGCAATGTGTAATTTACCTTTAAAAGATCATCGTGAAAGTTTAAAATCCGATTAGCAAAATACCTCCTCGTAATGAGGATTCATTTGCAGAAAAATTTGACTAATATTTTAAGTCTCTTTTTCTTGGTTAACACAGATGACAGATACGACTTAAGATATATCTTAAATTAACCAGTTGAGACTGATTATTTGGTACATAACCATAACTGATAGGACACCTAACTGTAATGCGGAAGAGCATCTAAATCGGTGATTTTTTTCTTGGATTCAAGACGTTACTGATCAGACTTTGGAAAAAAAAAACTTAAAGGAAATATCAGATATGGAATCGACATACAAAGTGTAGAAGGCAGAGCTACGACGAATATATGAAACACGACGATATTATCAGGCTAATTACTAAGAGCCCATAGTATACTCTCGCAGGGGGGGGGGGGGTTGGAGTTTTCTACTACGCCACTGTTTAAAAATATGTGGTTATTCAAAAGAAAGTTAAATTTTAAAGTTGCCAAAAAAATTTTAAAAATTAAAAAACATTCGTAAAGCATGGGGGTTTATCTAATTCAGTTAAATGTTGAATATGTTCGCCACGTTGCTCATTTCTAGTAAAAGCAGGTTGGATATCTCTAAGTTATTGTGAAATTAAATATTTTCAGAACTACTCAGAAAAGCTTGTTTTTTAAGATGGCCCAAAAGTCACAAATCTCCCAAATTGATACCAGGGGAACGTGCAAACTAGGTCGCTTGTGATACTATTTGCCAAACGTGCATTTGCAGCAATGCTAAGTTAAAAGACTGATCTGGTATTTCTTTGCTTAATTTTCAACACCTGCTGTTGCCACAAATATTTAACCGCCTAACGCTTCAAGAAACCTAAAATTATGAGGTTAATTTACATGTTTGAAAGTCTGTAACGAATACTTCTGTTTAATAAGGCAGTAAATAAGGAGCTAGATATTTTCTATTGACACAAAAGGATCATGAAATGAAACTTAGGTGTTAAATATTTTCACTTGCACCACCAATTAAATTAGCAATTATTCAATGGAAATTCAAAACACGCCGACGAGTTGCACATATGCGCTAAATAAGAGGCAAAACGAATTAGAATTCATTAAAATTAAAGGTTGTAAAAATTCACTTAAATTTTGTACCATTTATTTTGAAAAATTACTTTTTGGGTCATTTAGTGTGACCTGAAAACAAAACAAAAGAACAAATGAGGAAGTTTCAATCAAGAATGCTCTGGAAGTACTGATAGAGTACAACAACTACCGGAAAATCAAAATTTCTGGAATTCCAGAAAAGTCCTCGACTTTAATCATTGAAACAGCAACGGAGCAGATAAGGATAGCCTATAAGCATTCTTGTTTTCACGATGACTCATTGGTTACTAACATTTCCAAAGAAACATCACCACTTTTTTCAAACATGACAAGATAGCTGTCCCTGACCCCTCACCTCGCGAGGGCCCACATTCAAAGAGCGCAAACGTGAAGCAATTTATAGAACGGACTCTCTTGCCGACACTTCAGTTTGAATTCTGAGTTTGTGTGTTTGTCAGTGCTGTGAATTTTTACAAAAATTTTCAAAAATGGGCGACATTGGTAAGTTTTCATTTTTTAGTTAGTTAAACCGGTACTTTGGTGATTTTTGCCTCATCAAAATATTAATGTAAATTAACAATTTCGTAGGGATTTTTTTGCTGAATTACTCGTATTTACCAACTGTAATTTGCAAAATTTTTGGTTTAAATAAAAGTTTTAAATTTATATACCAAAACTGAGGTTTTAAATTCGAACTGGGGGTTAAATCAAGGATTAAAATCAATATCGAAAGGTGTCCTTGTACGTCACGAATAAAGGAAAACCAATTTTCGGCGAAAACTTTTAACGATAAATTCGCATGTTAACACAGATTTCTGGCATTAATTGAAATCTAAAATTACGTGTGCCACGACACACCCATGGTGGCCTCGGTTACTTGACCATTACAGCACTGCATAGCAATACGCGTTTATTTTTAGAAATCGTGTCATCGTTATTTAACACTAGGTTAAATCAAAAAACTCGATGATCATATTTATGTCTACTTGTAATCTAACATCCGCTTGATACTAGCGGAATTTCTAATCACTTTAATTAGTCGTCAATCTGGTTAGAAGAATCCGTGAAAAAAGAACAATAGTCCTTTCCCTTTTTGATTGAACCTGTTCTACCGGCGCCTCGGTCATTATTTAACCCACATACAACGCCACGCCGGCATTCGTTTTGACCAAAAATAGAGCAGATGGTCGTTCCCAAGGTTAATGTAAAAGCCTGGAAAATTACTCATTTTAATTTTATATTTTATACCATAACGTACGTCCTCTCAGTTACGATTTTTTTTGTTGTTTAATGAGACTATGTCACGCCCTTTTCACCTACGCCACTGCCCTTAAGCGATACTGCAGCGAAGAAAACTAAATATTCACTGCAGCCTTTAAATTAAAGAATATTTCGGTTTTGATGCTCCGACTGCAGACAATATTGAAAAAAATAGAAATTAAACATTCTTTTAAGAAAGTATTTCTCAACCTCAGCACACCTTCATCGCCTACGCCACTGCCCACAGGCGATACTGCAGTGATAAAAACTCAACTAACCGCAATCAAGCGGAACAAATTCTTTTTTGGATTCTTTTAAAACATTCCTCCGTCTCTGCACTTCTTCTGTTTCTATACCACTAATTTTTGCCGATATTGCAATGATAAAAACTGATCATTAACGGTAGTCAAACGCGACAACTTTTTCTTTGGATTCTTTAAAATACGCTTAGCCTAGGTCTTCTGGGGCGACGCCACTGACACCAGGCGATGCTGTTGTGATGACAAATAGTAAGGTTGATTCAGACTGGCGGCTGCGGACCGGTGACGGTGCGGATGCGGTCCGGAGACTGCTGATTACCGTTTGGTAACCATTGATCAGACTGAATGCGGTAATTCGACGATGAGTTTCGTTCACTACAGACGTTTGTCTGTATTTAAATTAATTTTATGTAAAAATGTTTGTAACTTATACAGATAGTTCCGATGAGGAACTAGTTTGATAATGCAAAAAAATCAGAAGGCGTGATATACTTAGCACCAGACGTGTTGATGGTGAATTATTCACCGGCAGTATGAAATAAGCATATAAAATTAAACATTTAAAAGCCTAGAAGGGTTCCATGTCCGACACCACAGTGGTCCCCGAACCGGACCTCCACCGGTCCGTACTGTCCGTAGCCGCCAGTCCGAATCAACCTTTAACCGCAATCACAGGGTACAAATTCTGCTTTAGATTTTTTTTTAATGTTTCTGGACCTCCGGCACTTCTCCGACAAGTAATAAAAGCTGCGCTTTAACCGCAATCAAACCTAATACGTTTTCTTTTCAATTCTTAAAAAATATACATATATCTGCTGCTACGCCACTGGCAGTAGCCGAAACCGCAGTGATAAAATTTAAATTCAGCCAGAACACATATTGGCTTTTGACTTCTTCTTTCAGTTTCCGCAGGTCCAAATTATTTCTAAGCTTTAACGTTCTGTTTCATCTACGTCACTGACTCAAATAAATAGGGTGATAAAATTAACTTTTGTTTAACTAAGTTGCACCGAGCAAATTTAATTTATTTAATTTTCTGCGGATCACATGCGTTATTTAAGACAAAATTAGCATGATACTAACTGATAAAAAACTAGGCTCGATTTCACCAACATGGATTAATTAACTTGATTAGTAATCGCATTAAAAAGTGCATAGATTACAAATACTTCCACGTAATGCAACCGTAAACAGAATGTGATGCTTTTGTTTTGAATTGTAGATTAGTCAGCGTTTGTACTTATTTCCCTTTTAAATTCTTAAGTCTGAACAAAAATTCTGCTTTTGTAAAATATATTGCCACCATTAAGCCTACGCCACTGGTTGCAGGTGGAAGCTCATCACAAGAATAATGCTTGGATGTTAATCGTTTGCTTTTTCGCATAAACCCGAAATTCTAATGAAGATAACAAATCGTTTGGCAAATGAAATTGATGTTGCATTCTCAACTTTGGTGAAATCGACCCTGACGCTTGAAAATTTATTTATAAAATTATCTTCCTTTAAACCCTTCAGCTTGAATTTTGGGGAGCGGATAGCCACGTGTAACTGCCTCGGTCTCTCACGTAGGCATTTAGGGTTCGATTCCCAAGACCGGCGATACCCCTGACGGAATTTTAGGTTCGGAGGGTACGTTACGCCGGCGGTCCCGGTTATCATATTAACACTTTTGTTAACCGTTAACTTTGCTACTTTTCGTCACCCCCCTATCGATGGATAAGGTTAAGCTCCTGCCAAGCATATTAGCGAAGAGGGCTCATAGTGCTCATACTCATGAGTTATTAACAGGTTATTGGCCTAGGCTTCAGCAGTAAGAAAATGTAGCAACATACATTCTTGCAAATTACGTTTACTCTCTTTAAGACTACGCCACTGGCTGCGGGTGGCACATTATCGTAAATAACGTGCTTTACGGCAAAATTTGGCCGATTTTTTTGCATCACAGTACAAAATCTTAATTTTAACATATAAACAAGAATGTGGTGCTGTTTTTCTTTAAATTAACGCCTTAATGAATTGATTTTAGATTAGCATGAAGCTTTCATAATTTCTTAATGATTTCCCCTCAACTTTTTCAGCTTTAATTTAAATAAATTTCTGTAAAGTGCGTTACTCCCGCCAAGCCTACGCCACTGGCTACAGGTGGTACCTTATTGTGTACTTTAGTTGTTCGCTTCTATATTTTTCACTTAAACTCCATACTGTATTAAGTATATTTAAATTCTAGTTAATTTAACGTATCAATAAACAAAAACTTTATGCCGTTTTCTTTTGGTGAAATCGACCTCAATTTTTTTAATGTAATTATCAACTCAAACTCTTCAGCTCAAATCTTAAAATATATCGATTGCTCTCCTTTTGTTCGAACTCAGTTTACGCCACTGGATGCAGGTGGTACATTATCGCAAGCAACATATTGCAAAGTGGAATTTGAACAGTTTTTAATCATTTTTCTGTACTTTTTGGCACAAACTCCGTGCACCATTAAAGCATAAAACTAAAATCTTAAACAATATTTTCAATTAAAATTTATGGCAATATTTAACCTCAAGGAAGAATAAATTAGTACTTCAGTATCAGTTTTTATGTCAGAAACAGGATGTCATTAATTAAATTTACTGCGGTTTTTTATCCAGATTATTTGTCATCTTCGTGTATTAAACAACGATATTAATTAATTCAATAAATTTTATAATTTAGTCAGTTTTCAATAACAGTTAATTCCTCAAAAAATGGTCAAATGCTCAAGGTCCATAGTTTAACATACAAAATTAAGCGGAGATTTGATCATGGAGAGTCGGCATTTTAAAATTTGTCATTCAATGTTTGCTATTACTGCGTGTTAGTTTCGTATTTTAAAATTGTCTGCTAAGGTGAATGGAGCCCCTACAGACCTGTCTTTAGCGCCGTCACTGGTTTTCGTTATGCTTAAACCCACATAGACCTAGTTTTGCTTTTCAGAATTTCAACGAACTTGTTTTTAATTTCCATCAATCAAAATAACAGAAAAGCCCGAGATTTAATAAAGAGTAATGTATGAAATGGACTTGCCTGTCAAGGACTCAACATTTTATCCATTAAGGAAGGTTCAGGATTCACGCATTTATCTTATCTTTTACAACCGCTCGTGCTTGTATTTTAATAGATAGTACGACGGACTTGCGTGTATCACAATTTACATTCATGTTTCTGAGACCAAAAAAATTCGAAGTTTTCAATTTAAATATCAAAAACACGAGTTTGCCCTATCTGACTGTACGTTGAAACTAATTGTAGTAATAGTTTTATTTAGATATTCTAAGAAACGATAATGGTTTAACTACCAATAAAAATTGACCTTCAGCCATAATGCAGCCATTGTTAAAGTTTTATTGCAACGTAAATAACTAGCTGTACTTTCAACCTAATTCTTATTTTACCTTCGTATCGTTCAAGTCCTCGCCTTATCATAAATTATAATTATTGCACGGTTGATTGTATTTCTATGGCTAAAGTTGCAGTGGTTTACGTGACTGACACGATAAAAAAAAAAAACAAGCGAATCGGTAATTACCTCCAATAACGTACGAGCTAACTAGCCTTTTGGGAACATACTATAATCTGAAATTTAATTGATCACGCGATATACTTTAAATCGGGCATTTATTAGACATTAATTTCAAAATTCGTCCATAAATAGCAATTGCATAATTTGCAGACCTGATGCAAAAAAAATAAAAATTCCAAGAAAAAAAAATAGTTATAAATAACACAGACCGTTCGTTGGCCGCACAAATTCTTTATAACACCTTTGGCAGGTCGCCCGTTTGTTGTTAGATTTATGCCCCATTTTTTTTTTAAATTTTGTCATCTTGGCTCGCATAAAATAAACACAGAAGGGCCCAAACTGGAAACGTTTATACCCCTTCGTAATGTTTAGGTTATCTACCATGAGATCAAAAAAAAGATGATTCTGAGCAGGCCTTGACTAGCATTCTAGAACCAGTGTAGCCAATCGTGTTGTACTAGTCAAGGCCTGCTCAGAATCATTTTTTTTTCGATCTCTTGGTACTTACTTAAACAAGAAGTAGCAAATGTTTCAATAAAAACAAAACAAATTATGTAAATCGTTAGTGAAATGTGCAAAAAAACGCTTCGTCCTCATCAACAAAACCTAAGGAAACATTTGAAGGTAATTCTTTATTACATAAATATTTTTGTGTCCTAATCCAGCACAGCTAATTTTCTAAAAAAAAATATATTAAAAAGCGTATGCGCAAGGCCGTACGCATACCTTTAATATCCGAAAGAATGAAAGAAATTGAAAGGGTTCCTGGAACCCTCGGCTAATATTTTTGAGTACGGGCCTGCGTACACGTGGGTGGTGTTATTTTGCTTTGGCACTTTTTAACAAACATTTGTGCTTGCATTTATTTAAAACATTCATCATTTAAAAATTATAAACATCTGGCTTTAGTATTTTATGAATAATTTATGTCAGGCCCGTACCCTAAATATTTGTTTTTGGGAATTTTTAAAAAACATTCAGGGTATTTTGAGCTTTCCAAAAATTATATTAATATCGGTAGATCTTTTGCTTTCAAGTTTGATTTGAAAATTTTACCATTTTTATTTTGAAAATTTGTCATTTTGTATCCAGAGAATCACACATTAAATCAGAGCCGTACCAGGTAACATTTTGGTACATAAAATCTTATATAAATTTTCCTAAATTTTCATATTTTGGTGGTTAATGTTGTTACTGAGTTTCGGAACTATAAATTATAAAATTGAAAAAATCCATGACGATTTCCAAATTTGAAAGACTAATACAACATATTGCATGATTTTAAAACCTTCAACGCAAACACTTACTTTCCAAAATGATTCTGAACATAAATTCAACTGTTTTAGACCTCTGGCTAAAATTCAACTCGAAAAATGTAAGTCTTGCAATATTAATAAGACATTTATGAAATGAAATATGCAGACCTATACGTTTGCCAATTTTAAGTACAACCATAAAACATTTTTAGAGCATACCAAACGCATGGCGTAACGAGGAGTTTCCAATTCTATTTACGACCGGGTACGTTCTAAATTGAAAACGGTACGTTGATCGAAAAGTTATGCATGACGGCATACGATAAGCATTTCCTGCAGAAGTCCGACCGTATCTAAAAAAGTTAACATTCCTGTACACCACATTAAAACATGCTCAATGCTCAAGCATGAGAATTTGTTGCAGACGTCTAGCTTTCACATATTTTTTTGTAATATAAAAAATTGGCGGGTTGACCTATACAAAATCCATTTCTAATGAAGGAATCCATTGGCCTTTCATGCTTCAAGGTAGAAGATGTTGAGACTATAATTTAAACCTAGTTTGTTTTGAGTTTTGAAGTTTCAATGTAAGTTACTGTGGCTACCTTTTATCGGGTCGAAAATCAAAGGTGCTTGGTGAAGGAGGGCGGTAGCCTACCCAAATGACTATCGACTGGCAATATTCTCAACTTTAAACTGTTTAATCTTGGCATTTTGCAAAGAAAATTGGGTGGTACAAATACGAATAAAACCACCATTTGACTTTCTTATACACACCTCTGGTTTTCGACTCCATACAACTACAGTAACAAAATAATCTTAGCGAGTATTTGAGGCAAAAATCACCACTTCATTCATTAATAATAAAAAAAAAACACCACTTACAATTGTAATGGGTTAAAAAGTAACCAGCTACCCACAGACCTCCAACTAAACTCCTAAATTCTTTTACTTTGTAGCCCATAAGAAAAATAATTTAAATAAAATACAGGCAAACTACCAATAAATAATTAACACAACTTTCTTTTTTCAGAGCTCAATACTGACGATAAACTCGAATACACTTTCTTCCCAAATGACAGCGGCTATCTCAGGTTTAAGGTACGTACAGCAAATGATGCACACATTGCCTTAACCCAGTCAGCGGCGGAATGCGACCCCATGTACGAGATCTTCATCGGTGGATGGGGCAATCAAAAATCAGTAATCCGTAAAAACCGCTCGAAACCCGAGGTTGCTGAAGTACCAACCCCCAACATTCTTAATGAAGGTGAATTCCGCACATTCTGGGTTCGTTGGGACAGCAACACCATCTCCTGTGGTTGTGAAAATAATGCTCAACCATTCATAAGCTGGACCGACAATGAATTCGTACCAATTCGTTATGTAGGTGTATGTACCGGTTGGGGAGCTACCGGCTCTTGGATCATCCATCAAGGAGGTGCTCCTTTACAAGGATTTGGATTTTCTGGTGGATCTGGTGGTGGTTTTGGTTCAAACACCTGTAGCACATGTTGGGTTGGTGCTGGTGGTGGTAATGTCCCTCCACGTGCATTTGTTGGTGGTGAAGATAACGGCGAACCTTTATACGTGATCAGATGCAACTTCCAAGGTGGTTTAATTCCTGGTAAACTTGTACCAAGCCATGGAACTGGTTATATTGCATGGGGAGGTGCCGAAAATGCGGTGTCTGATTATGAAGTACTCTGTGACTTCAATGGTAGATGGATTGCCTGCTCTGAGGGAAATATTCCACCAAATGCCTTATCTGCTGGTCAAAGCGAAGATGGTGAACCTCTGTATGTGGGAAGAGTAATCCACGAAGGCACCCTTACCATTGGCAAAATTCAACAAAGTCACGGTTGTTGTTATATTCCATACGGCGGACAAGAGTTGACCTTCCCACAATATGAAATTTTAATCTCGTAATTTATAAAGAACTGACAAGATGCCTTAATAATATTAGGCCTAAGCTTTGCTATTTGCTGCCTAAAATTTACTTCTCAGAACTTGTTAGAAGCAATTAGCATTAAAACATGTATACTCATAACTATAACGTGCACGGTTATTTGTAGCTTATAGGTGCCTTACAGAAATATTTTGAATTCAGTATACTGTTATTTGCTAAACCTATATTATTTTTTATATACATATATTGTAATTTATATATATATAAGTGTTCAAGTTTAAATATAGTATATTAACAAAAAAAACTATATAACTTTTGTCTAAAGCTCTGTATATCAGTAATTTATTTCATTATTTCACAAAGACAATTTTGTGTTTCATTTAGGATTTCATAAAAGATTGTAAAGACTTCCATTTGATTGCTATAGAAATTTTTGTTAACAATAAACCAGTCGCTCTCAGTTTGTGTTTTATTAAATTTCACCCAAACACGGCCAATCTATGAGGGTAATTTTTAAGTAAAAACTGTTTTGGTTTAAATAAAAAAGAAGATTGATTTGCATCCGTTTTCCGCCTAAAAGTTCCCCCAATTTGGGGAAAAGATGATAATCGAACGGTATGAGGTTCGAACTATAAGGCGAATAGTCGGTGGCGTAAATCACACCCCCGCAAACCTTTCACACCGGGGGGGGACCAGGCGTTTTTTAACGAAATATAAGCCTAATTCGTATCACAAATCAAGAGTTCTTACTGGTCTTTGTTTTATATTTTTATATTTACAGCTCAAACTTCATAAACTCAAAACTTTGAGAGTCGTATTCTTTGTTGTAGGTATAAAATTAACTACAGACTACAGACTTAGTTATTTTACTCGAAAATAAATAATAAAACTGGAATAAATTATTTCTTATGTTTTCCGTAAATGAATAAATTAATTTATTTAAAATCAAAAGAGCGTAGAATTTAGCGGTCCTTTATAAAAAAAAAAAAGTCGTAAGTGTTACGACCTACGTTGTTGTTTTAGAATGAATTACACGACTTTTTTGAGTTTAATGCTTGGCGAATCCCTAACACGTAGCCCTCGAGCAATTCTTGGATCTTCAAGTTCGGGAAGTAAGCAATTCTACCAAAAGTCCGTCAGTTTTGGTAACATAACATTAACAGTAATAGGTATAACTGGCGGCGTCTTATTCACAGGCAAAAGGAAATTCGTAATCCATTCTCATTGAACTTTACATTGTAATTTTAAGCAAAAAAAATTTTTAGGGTAACAACTCGTATGTTTTTGCTGATAAAAGTAAAGTAAATTTATGCTTACTTCATCATTTCATCATTTTAACCCATTGTCATCCACTCCATTCATCTTTGTTATTCGCTTTATTCATCCAATCATGTCCTGCACTTCTTATTATGTCATCCTTCCAGCGTGTTGGTGGACGTCCTGTCCTGGTGGTCGTTTTGTCCACGGCCTCCATTGTAATAGTTTTCGGGTCCATCTTTCATCTGACATTCTTGCGACGTGTCCTGCCCAGTTCCAGTTAGCGTCGCCATTTTCTTTATGACATCTTCCACTTTGGTCTGATTTCTAATTGTTTCATTTCGTATCCTATCTCTTAATCTTATATTTAACATCGCTCTTTCCATCGATCTTTGTGTTAGCTTGACCTTATTGGCAGATGCTTTAGTTAGTGTTAGCGTTTCTGCGCCATATGTCATAACTGGCGGGATACCTTAGATTTTAAAGCTATTGGTATGGTACCTACTTCGTAATGTTTGAGAAAGTTTACCAAAGGCTGCCCACGCGAAACCAATTCTTCTGGTTATTTCTGTGGTTTGGTTATATGGTTATCCCTATTTAATTTAATTTTATCGCCTATGTATATACAATAATGTTCTACTGTTTCCACTGGTAATGCATTTTGTTGTTCAGGTGGTATATCTATTAAGTCATGATTTTAGTCTTTGACTCATTAAGTTTTAGTCCTATTTTGGCTGATTTTTCTTTCAATTCTTCTATCATCGATATCATTTCCTCCACTTCAGTTGATACTAAGACAATATCATCAGCAAATCTCAAGTTATTCAGCCACTCTCCATCGATATTACTACCTTTTTTGTCCAATTTAACTCTTGAAAGACATTTTTCAAGGCCAGTGTAAACAACTTGGGGGATATTACGTCTCCTTGCCACACTCCTCTTTCCACATTTACTTTAGTGGTCTATACGACTGTCTATGTAAATGCAAAAAAATTGAAAACTTGATATTGTGAAGTCATTTTAAATATATGCTAAAAAACTAAATATTTATTTTAAATTCTCACTAATTTTAAAAACATTGCAAATTGTGGACATGTTTATTTCTACCTTATTGTACTTTATGATAAAGTTCAATGATTGGATTACGAATTTCTTGATGGCTTAAAAAGTTACTAGTTGTAAAACCTCAAGAGCTCTTGCAATTGTTTGTTTATCCAATAAGAAACCGATGATTTACGAAGAATTATTACGGATGTTTGTGTATTTAGTACCAGGTGTACGGATTACCTATATTTTGTTGTTCTTTGTTGTACCGATTTTCAACACTTTGAAGTCTCTTAGATTTATGCAATCATTAATTTTCGATTTTTTAACAATACGTAATTGTTTATAAAGATCTTAGGCATCATTTAATGAATTAGATCGAAAATAAAGATCGTCATTAGTCGATTTCTATTTCTGGTTGGTGTAATTTAGAACATAATACGTTTAAAACTACATATGATATGGTCCAAATGGCGAGTCAGGTAATACGCGTCATCAATAAATTTTGTGACATCATAACTTAGTACGTCTACATGAAGTTTCGAACGATTTTTGTAACCAAAATTTTCTGATGAAAGATGCTAGCATTTTCCTATTCTATCGCAATGCGACGTGGTTTAGTTCTGAAAAGAACTGGTTGTAATAATAATAAGGATACACAAGAAGGAAAAACTAAACCAACAAACGTTAATAACACACAACACGATCTGTCAAAACTTTGCCAGTGAAATATAAACATGTCAAAAATAATACCAACTTTACAAAAAATAAATATGAGCTTAATTAGAAAATAAAAACCCGATTTCTTTCATGTTTTCAAAAATGTATAGACCTTGTGATTAAACACGGTTGCCTAATCTTCGAAAACTACAAAAATCATTTATATTTAGTAACTACATTTTATATTTTTTTATCGCTCATTATTGGTAACGCCAAGCGTTGATCATGTGATTGATGACGTGCATTACCTGACTCGCCATTTGGACCATAATTTGGACATGCCTATTCAATTGCAGCCCTATAAATCAAATTTCCCGAGTGGATTATTGTATTTTTATATGTAGTATAAATCTATAAATACCACTCTACCAAAGAAATAAGGTTACACGATTGTCTCAAAAACACAGGAACAGTCAGGGATAGACAAAGGTGTCGGATAGGCCATCCTTGTCGTTTAGTACAATATAGTCAGCTACATTTTTCTGATTTTATAATTTAATTGTGGATAGATTTTTCTTACAAGAATCTAGTTAGTTAAGACTTTTTTTACAGCAAACGTAAGATAAGCCATTTGTCTTAGGACATGGCCAAATATGAGCTCATTAAAAAAATTCTAAAAGGAGTTATTTCATTTTATATCGGCATTTGCCATCAAAGAATATAAAATAAGAATAGAAACTCGATATTACCGGCGTTCTTTAATTAATTAAAATAATTCGTTAAGTCCTAGAGAAACTAGTATGCTTTTTGAATATTAAAACAAAAATTTATTATCAATTTGAATTATGAAACAATCCATCTAAATTTTTTTAATAACGAAATAAGAAGAAATAATTTTTTTTTTAATTTTAAGGATTACCTAATAACTTTTTAACATTTTGAAATATCGAGAGCGTCTCCAGCTACATTATGGACGCCAAAAACGCGATTTAGTTTTTGACATTTTAGCTGTATACTACCCCCTTATAAATCTTCAAAAGCTCTTTGAAAATCCTCGTCAGAGAAACCATTTAGAATTCTATAAAGAAGAAACTTTGTCTAAAACTTCGAGGAGAACCTTTGTTGCAATCTTTAAACCAGAAACTCTTTAGAAATCTTTAGCAAAGAGACTTTTAAGAAACTTGTAAGGAAGAAGCTTTTATAAATCTTCGAAGGAAAAGGTCGTTAAAAGTCTTCAAACGCGAATCCCTTTTCAAACCTTTAGCGAAGAAACCATTTAATAACATTTAAGGACGAAACTTTTTAGAAATTTTTAAGGAAGATACTTTTAATAAATCTTGCAGCCAGAAGTCATTTAAAAATCTTCGGCAAAAAAACGATTCTTACCGTTTATCAGATAAATGACTATTTAGTCAGAGGACCCTTACTGTTGTTGTGATTTCGTTGATCTAGAGTAACTCACCGTATAATACAAGAAATAAATAGTCCATCAAGTTTAATACATATATTATAAGATTATGTTTACAGATATTTACAAATTTAAATACAGTGATGTAATTAGGGTGGCCTGAGTGCGGTGATTTGGCCATAAGAAATTATATTGTAAGTCTGTAAGTTAGTCAGTCAGTCAGTCAGTCAGACGATCGATTTTCTTGAGTGAGATTGATATTATAATCAATCATAGGCGTCCAGAGCCAAAGGTGGTATCATAATCAACCTTTAAAATGTGACGAGGATGCAATTTTCCTCCAATGAGTACGTACGCTATACCTCTCACTTAAAAAGAGAGCACTGGGTACCTCATATTCATGTTTGTAAGAGATGTTTTTCCCTTTTGTTGATTGAGGGTATGTTCAAGTCAACCCTTTGATCAATACACGCAACCGGAAAAGCATTTTTACATTTACAACGGTGTACGTATGATAAAGAATTTAGTGCAGAGCAACAAAGTGCAATACAGCTAACTGTATATTTTACAGTAATTAGATACACGAATCAGTTTACTAATAGATATTCCAGACCACTACACAGGGTAGACTGGATGCTGTGGTAAGATTTGGTCGTATTTATAGTGAAAATCCGTGGTACTGAGGGGGTTGTTAGCTAGCACTTGTCCAAAACTAATAAATTTCATAGTTAATAGTAAAATTCAAAATTCCAAAATTATAGTGTGATTTAAATTTCCTTTGAAATTTGGAACTTTACTAGAAGGCGTGGCTCAATTTAGAAAGGGACGGTGAATATCAAAACATGTCCGAAAATTTATGATATCGCTGTTTTTAGTTTTTAAATTAAATTAATACTTTCTTGCCACATACTTGCCCAAAAACAACCCTAACTTTATGCTTGAAATAACAGGAAATACATTAAATATAATCCTTGCAAAATAAAGAAAAATGAACAAGGTCTTTGTGAAAGTTTAAAACCTGATCCGCAACCGAACGGCAATTTTTTGAATATAATAGAATTGTTAGCAAAATAATAAGTCCTAATAGTGAAGATTTGCAGAAAATTTTGACAAATATGCAAGTCTCTTTTTTTCTTAATTATCACGGATGCGATCCAAGGTATACCTCAAATTAACTACTTGAGGCTGATTATTTGATACATAACCATAATTAATGACTGTGATGGGAAAGAACAGCTAAAATTCAATTAATCTCCTTGGAGTCGAGAAATTACTGATCAAACTTGCAGAGATTTGGAGAAAAAGAACTTAAATGAAATATCAGAGATAGGAGTCGACAAGTAGGCGACAGAGCTACGACAAATATATGAAACGCAACAATATTATCAGTCTAGTTACTTCTAAAGGGCATTTTTTTTAACTAGGTATAACTGCTTATGTTTGCCGGTCTTTGCAGTGAGGGAAGTGAATGGTTGCCTTGTAAACCAAAGTTCTGGGGCTCGATCCCAACTGAGGTCAAGTGAGATATTTAATGTGAAAGGGGCAAACCAGCAAGTCCCGTGACAATGCGATATTCGACCCCTTCCAGGGGTTCGTTAAAATTCCAGTACGGTAGTGCTAATAACCATGGCAGTTATCACCAGTTGGCACCCACAAACCTCGCTCAATAAGTAAACAAACAGCTTATATTTATTCTGTAATACAATAAAAACTTCTTTCTGTATATTTTTAAATATGTAGCGCGGCCTCCATGGCGTCAAGGTTAGCATACTTGCCTTATAAACCAGAGATCTCGGGTTCGATTCCCAGTCCAGGTGGGTGAGATTTTTAATGCGGAAAAATATCTGAAAGTATAACGTCCTTCGGATACGACGTAAAACCGTAGGTCCCGTGTCAATACGATGTTTGGCACGATAAAGATCCCTTCCAGGGGTGGAAATCCCTTGGGTTCGGCAAAATTCTAATTGGACAGTGCTAATAACCATAGTAGTTGATGCGCATTGAAATCCCTGGCACCCGCAAGCCTAGATTTCGCCCATTAAAATATGTAGTTTATAAATTACTAACACAAAATGCAAAAATCATCAACGCGTTCGATTGATAACAAAATTAAAATTAGAACAAATCTAAATCACATTTCTTTTTACAGAACTCAATACAGCAGACAGACTAGAATACACCTTCTTTCCTAATGATAGTGGATATTTAAGATTTAAAGTACGCGCAAATAATGATGCGCATCTTGCTTTAACCCAGTCGGCAGCCGAATGTGACCCCATGTATGAGATCTTCATAGGTGGATGGGGAAACCAAAGATCAATAATTCGTAAAAACCGTACCAAACCTGACAGGGCTGAAGTGCCAACGCCTAATATTTTAAATGGTGGAGAATTCCGTACATTCTGGGTTCGCTGGGACAACAACACAATTTCATGCGGTTGTGAAAATAATGCCCAACCCTTCATGTCATGGACGGATACTGAACATGTACCAATTCGGTACATAGGTGTCTGCACAGGTTGGGGAGCTTCTGGATCATGGATTATCCATCAAGGTGCTCCACTTCCCGGCTATGGAGGAGGAGGACAACCTGGAGCTTTTGGAGCGCCTGGAGGATTTTCTCAACCACAACAACAACAGTTTGGTGGTTCTGGAGGTTTTAATCCACCACAACAACAACAGTTTGGCGGACCACCTCAACCTGGACAATTTGGAGGCCCTCAACCTGGACAATTTGGTGGATCCCAACCTGGACAGTTTGGTGGTGCTCAACCAGGACAGTTCGGAGGACCTCAACCTGGACAATTTGGAGCCCCTCAAGGTGGTTACGGATCTAATATCTGCGCTCAATGCTGGGTTCCTTCTAGTGGCGGAAACGTTCCTCCACGTGCATTCGTAGGAGGCAACGATAGCAACGGAGAACCATTATACGTTGCTAGATGCAATTTCCAGGGATGTTTAATTCCTGGAAAACTTGTTGCAAGTCACAGAACTGCATACATATCTTGGGGCGGTTCCGAACAAGCTGTCGCACAATACGAAGTACTTTGTGATTTCGGTGGAAGATGGATGCCATGTACCGGTGCTAATATTCCTCCAAATGCCCTTGCTGGAGGTCAGAGCGAAAATGGGGAGCCTTTATATATCGGAAGAGTTAATCATATGGGATCGACTACTCCTGGAAAGATTCAAAAAAGTCATGGTTGTTGTTATATTCCATATGGAGGACAAGAAATGAATTTCCAACAGTATGAAGTATTAGTTTCATAAAATAATCGACTGATGCCTTGATATTCAAATCTATGCCTATTATTCACTGCAGAAATTACTGGGAGGTACGCTAAAATATATTTATACATGCCAAATCATTATTCAGAGCTTATATGTGCCTTAATAAAATGAATTTATTGTAAAATCACTGTTCTTATATATTCTTGTAACATAATGCAGATGATAATATATTTTATTATAACATTTAATCTTAACAGGTGTTCATAGTTTAAAATCCAGTTGCTATATTTTTTAAAAATACTTTTGTTAATCGTTTTAGAATTTTATAATCTACTTAATTAATTTTGTTTATATTTTATATTGTATAACACAATAGATTTAGTTTTTCATGTATTTTTTTTGGCAATAAACTAGATTATCACAGCTTGTTTTTTTACTATTAAAAAGGTGAGTTTGAGTAAAACAAAGTGCAAATTTGTAAGTTTAAAAATCGTGTAAGATATACGCATATGCATGTAATAAAATTCAAAGTGGTGCTGATTTCGAAGAATTGCATGGCCGGAATAAGAACAAGTACTAAAGAGTTTATTCTGGTTTTAACTGTGTCACTGTTAAAGTATAAAAGCACAACATTTGGCCCGAAAAGAACATAACTCAATATGAACCAAATCAGAATCAAAATTCTTTTAGAAGTAAAGAAGAATGGTAGCGTAACTTTACAAGCAAAAAAAAATACATTGTAACTCAACATATCAACCATGCCAGGGGCGAACCCATCCTGGAACGTTTGATTTATACTTCAACAATGACGCATTCCAAATCCAAAAGGTGCTCACTTATACCAAAAACATTTAATAGAAAAGTAAATTTTGAGTTTTTCATTGACTTTAAAACAAAAACCTGCTTGATGGAGTCGTGTAAAAGGGTTTTGGGGCCCTGATACAAAGGTAAGAACAAACATTTTACTTATTTATGTTAAGGAATCTTAAAGAAAAATTATAAATATAACAGTGGCTTTAGGAATGAATGAAGCAGATTAATAGGTAAAGAAAGAAGAAGAAGATTATAATGTACGTAGTCATTTAGGCCCTTCTTCCTTGCTTTATACATCTGTTTTACTAATATTTTTCTATCTTCTAGCCTCTTTGGTTCAATAATTTGACCTTTCAAATTTTTTGCATTTCTTAATAGTTCAATTTTTTTCTCCAACTTGTGAGACCTATTAGCAATGGTCTCGTAACTGGTAAGGTTACCACGGAGCATTCCTAACCTTTTAATAATGTCTATGTCTACGTCAACGTTTATTTCGGTTTGTGTTTTTACTAGTATTTCCTGTACTTGGCACGGTAGTTTTACGAAGTTTTCTTGATTTTCTTCTTTTATTCGATAATATACTATATATTTCCTTTTGGTTTCTTTTTCTTACACCATTTACAGTAGGTACCTACACTTAATTTACTAACTAATTATTAAATATCGCCCTGACATTATCATGACACCAAGATATTTATAAATAATTATCAACGGAATTTTGAAAAGATGGAACGAATTCAGAATTGCAACATTTCCTGCAAGTTCTTTGTATTTCCTTAAATATCTACCTACACATATAAAAATTACAATCTATGATCTTTCGAACTTAAAACAGCTAACAAACCCACAATCAAGGCTTACACAATATACCAATTATCATCCACTTGACCTAAATAAGTGAATGATTTATTGTTTTAAATATGCAGCTATGGATTTAAATAACAGTGTTTTATAATACAGAAATGCTAGTTTTAAATGACCTAAGGAAGATCTAATAAAAATAAATAAGTCTAAGTTGCTTCATTTTATGCTTTTCTTTGTTTTCTTGTAGATTAACAAACAAACCAAACTTTCATAATTTGTTAAACCAAGTTTTAGGTTTCTAAAATTGCAGCAGGAAATCTGAATACAAAGATTCCAACTGATTTGAGTTACACAAAGGTAATGTCACTACATCGAAAAAATCGTAGGGAGAGAGCAACGAAAGTTCAAAAAATGGTAAACTTATGCACTTGCAATAATACGCATGTAGACAAATTAACCATGACCGTCGCAAAACAATTGCAAAATCGAGATTTCATTGTCTTCGAACAAGCTTATCGCTTATTTACAATAACAAGACCCTAATCTACACTGTTAAAAAAATGCCTAAGTGAAAACAACAAACTTTCGTGTTTTCCATATTTCTCCTTTATTTTCTAACCAAAATGAAAAGCTCAAGAAAACAATTTATTGTTAAAGGTTGAACAGAGGTACCTACAGAGCCCTTTTTTCAATATTTGTTATTATTAATTAAATAACAGTAACTAAAGTTTACTAACTTCACACGTATTTTGAAGAGAGTAATAGTGAAGATCCAATATTTATGTTATTGAAGCATAATTTAATACGGTGGTATTTTTGTAATACAGTAATATTTTTCCCGGATTGCGTTACCAAGAGATAACTACGATCCTCTAAAACTTTTCGCATAACGCCCTGCTTGATTAGAAACCAATTTAAAACATATTTGGGACTTTTTTAAATTAAGATAGCCATATTATCCAATAAAACTAGATGAACATACAACTGTTAAAGTCTCCAGAATTCCAAACACAGTACAACAAAGTAGTGGGAATCAGAATCGAAGCCCGTAACCCAACCAAATGGTCAGAAATTGTATAAAGCCTAACTTCTGCAGCGCAGGAAACACTGACCAGGCCAACATCCCCAATGACACACAAAAGGAGGAAAGTGCAGGCAAAATACCAACAACCAAATATAAGAAAAATTGCAGAAAGTAAGGAAGAACTCAACGAATACATAAGGAACAGGAAAAGGGCCCAAGAAGAACACGAAATTGAAAAGTGGGAAAAATTCTTCAGAGAAATACGATCACGTCCACCAGAGTCAAGAATCAGGGAAACATACAAATACATCAAGAAACAGAGGAGAGCCCACACTGCATCTAAAAGAAAATACATCACAATGAGCAGCTGGGAAGAAGATCTAAAAATATCGGAAAAAACACCAGGGAACGTCAGAAATAAAAGAAGCGGACCCCTGGCCTCTAAGCAGGTCTCCAACGCTAGAAGGGACAGCCGAGATAATCCAACAAATTAAAAGGAACAAAGCTCCAGGAATGGACAGAATAGAAACAGAACTGTTACAGAATGCTCCACAATCCGCTATAGAGAGAATACACAAAATAATAAAGGAAACTTGGGAAAACAACATAGTACCAGAAGAATGGAAGACGACATACCCGAAGATAAGCCTCTGCAGCGTGGGATATAAGATCTACGCAAAACACCTAGGTACTGAATACCCCAGACTCTAGACGATACGACTCAAGAAATGCCATCATACCAAGCAGCGTTCCTCAGGGGAAGATCAATGGAGGATCACCTGTTTTTCGCCAGAAAAATCTTCGATGAAATATGGAGAGCAGGAGAACGAACTATACTAGTAACCCAGGACCTCGCTAAAGCATTCGATGCAGTTTCACACCCAGTTCTTATAGAAGGATTAAAAGAACAGCGAAGCACCCCACCACCTAATAAACAGGATGATCAAGGCAGCACTAGAAGAAATACTGCGATCCGGTGGTTCGGACAAAACTATACAGGAAATACAGAGGAATAAAGCAGGGATGCTACCGGATTGCTACCGGAAATGATCTACTGCTCCCAAAAATTTTAGCATACACAGACGACCTTCTGATCCCAGCGGAAGAAAAGGCCGTCGTGGGACAACTACTGCAAGAAATCACAGAAAACCTGAACGACGCGGAAGTAGAAATTAACGTCAGTAAATGCGAAGCTATGATAAGACAACCAGGACCACACAACCTGGAGGCAATGGAGTAAACCCAAAATTTGGAAATTAGAACAAATCAGAAAAATGAAGTACCTAGGAGCATATATAACCAACACGCTGGAAAGACTAACAACGGTAAATCAACGAATCACAAAGGCTCACCAAGCCACTACCCACACTACAACAGCATAAACTGCCTCCGAGTCTGAAGAAGACAATCTACACAACGAAAATCGGAACAACGGCCCTATACGGACTAAAAGCCAGCGCAATGACAAAGGGAAATAGAGTGGCACTGCGAAGAATGGAGAACAAAATTCTAAAACTTTTCAGAATAAGTTCAAAAGAAGATAATGGGGCGACAGCACACGAAGTACTAGAAGGGAAAACAATAACTAAAAAGCTAACAGCAGCGCGGCTAAAACATTAAGCACACATATTAAGACGAAAAGAAGATCACATATTGAGAAAGCATATAATCTAACAAAGGACGCAATAAAGGTGGAAAGGCCTTGCTACACGTGGAAAACAGCACTGGAACAAGATATAGAGCGATCGGATATACCACAACAAACTTGGAAAGAGTGGACAAGGAACAAAACTAGGATGAAATGGGAAATTAATGGCATATATGACTCAAGAGAAGAATCATACAACGAGGAATTAGAAGTAGAGGAAGAAGATATAAATATAGACGAATAGATAATAATGATGATTAGACTTAGCTAGCATAAAGTAACACGTAACAGGGTAGGCATGTCTGCGCTAAGGGGCTAAGGCGTTTCATATCTTAGACCTATGAAAGTAACGGTAATACTAGAACTACTGTAGTATAAGATGAAAAGAACATGTTTAACCATCTCAATCTCCCATTGAATATATGATCTTCTAACTACCTTGTACTGTAGAAACGGTGTTCTGCGACTGGCGTCACATGCATGTTAACGTTATACAGTGCTCCCAATCCCCACCTGTCATAACAAATCCCTTCACATCTTATTGGCATGGGGCGAGCCTGGCGTAATCCAGGATTGATCCACGGGGATCTGCTCCATGTCAGTTGATGATGATGATACTATCCAATAAAACTAGAGATGAAACGAATATTGATTTCTGGCGGTAACCGAATACGAATATGCGACCGAATATTTTATTGCACGAACTTTTATTAAATACACGTGCATCTACAGGGTGACATTGAAAAAACTGCCATGCATAGTACCACGCGATAGAGGACCATAAAATAATAAAAAAAGTTCTTATACGCTAATGTCCGATCGCCTTTTGTTTTCAAGATACAAGATGTTAAAAGTTTAAATTTTCTAACAAACTTTTAACATCCTGTATCTTGAAAACAAAAGGCGATCGGACATTAGCGTATAAGAACTTTTTTTATTATTTTATGGTCCTCTATCGCGTGGTACTATGCATGGCAGTTTTTTCAATGTCACCCTGTATAACGGCTATCGGCTATTAAACAACATAAAGTTACAAGTACAAAGGCAAAAGTGAATCTCAGGAGCCGCAAGTGCAACTAAACTAAAAATATCAAACAGAAGTAATTATTAACTTGACAATCCAATTCTAAACTTGCATCCTATTTACCTGAGCTACGATTCCATAAATGAGCAAACACAAATTCGGATTGTGTTTCATATCAGTAGGCTAGTGTAAGAGTATAACTTCCTTTTACTTTGTTTATTCGATTAAAAAGTTATCTTTAGCGTAATTACATTTAATTTTTAATTTTTAAGAAATGTACGCTTAATTTTTTCTATTTTTTGTTACTATTAGAATTGAATTAATGAACGATGATAATGAAAATTTGAAAATTAAAGTATTCAGAATAGGAAGACTTCCACGGTGAGTGTCAGTATTAACAGGACGTCTTCCGGGTTGGGACCGTGTCAGTGTTTAGACAGAATAACTAAACGTTTTGCCCACTTTTTAAGGGGCTCCATCAGGAGGAAAAGGGGGCACTAAAAGAGCACAGTAACTCAACGTGTTAACCACGCCAGATGCGAAACTGTTTTAGCAACAGAGGCGAAACCCTTCTTGTTTGAAAAATTTTCTATCACCAATGCCCCTTATTTTTTCAACAGGAAAATCCGTGAAGCCATTGAAATCATCAAGTCACCTAACAACTTGAATCGTGACACTAGTTATCATCTGTCGGACATATGGAAGTCATCGCTACTGGCCTCCTCCACTTCTGACCAATTGTCGTCTTCGTCCGATACGCTTGGCCGTTTACAGCCGGTATAAAGTGGCTGCCTTTTCTGTTTTTCTTCAGAAGGGTTTCGCTGCTAAATTCAGCAAAATTATTCGGCTGTGCCAAATATTCGTCGCGGATATTCAGCTTTTTCCATTCACAATACAATGTAACGTTTCCATTAAAATTTGTTCGAAATACAAAAATGTGTTTCTGTGCAAAACCACCATTAAAAAGCTAATCTTTTCAGTTAATTCTTTCATATTTGTGTCGATGCTTATAACTAGAGTGCAAATTTATAAGCCCAAAAAAATTAGAAAAAAAACGCTTAAAAACGCTTAAAAAAACCGAAGAAATAAGCCTAAAAATAGTACGAAAACCTTACTAGTTATAAGCATAAAAAAGGCAATTAAAAATATGCCTTTATTTAAAAAAGTTAAACAAAATTTTTTAACAAAATATTTAGATGTACATAATACCGAGCATAATACCTATTATTTACCGAGTATTTATTATAAATAAAAAAACTACTAATTATCTATGTAACTAAGCTGTTAATTATTCTGAATTAGGTATAATTTTAATCTTCTTTACGATAACAACTAATAATTAAATGTTTTTCTAAATGGTCAACCGTAGAATTTCTTCTTTTATCAGTTAAAATATTTCTAAAGAAAGAAAAGCTTCTTCAATCTAAATACTTTATCTAAATTAACATAAAGAAACACATTTAAATTAGGTACCTATAAGCGTAAAATCTTGAAATAAGCAAAAAAAGCTTAAAAAAGGTTGCAAAATATCGTTGCTTTTACTATGATTTGTGCTCATATGAAGGTACTTTCACGTTGCTACCATTTATGACAAAAATCATTATTGCTAGAAATCCGCACCTTACTTATAACTTATAAATAACGAATGCTTTTGCCGCATCACAAAAAATATGATACTGGTCTGGCACAGGGCCACTAGAATGCATGAGTACATATAATTAAGTACCGATAACTTAGCTATGATTTAGAGACCCTCTTCTAACAAACATCCCTTTAGCTTGTTTAGTTTACCAAATTCCTTACAAGTGTGATGATGGATAAAAGTTTACGTGATATCTGTTCTATTTTCTGTGTTAATAACATTTAATTGTATAATACACGCAAAATAAAATATATATTTAAGTGATTTTTTTGTTTGGTATTGCCGTCTAACGTACATATTGCCTAGGTTAAATCCATTACCTACCAAATAGTAAAATCGTTCGTGAAACAATGAAAGCGGTGTGAACTAAAAGAATTAAAAAGTCGGCAGTAAGTACGTCAGAAAAGATACAGATACAGAGAAACATTCTATATCTTCTAGCTCTGAGGAAATATATATACAACCCCCAACGTCAAAACAAGCGTCCGAAAAAAAATAGAAACCGAATGCCTCCTGGCTTGCGTACTTTAAGAAGAACGAGCAACTTCTTCAACAAATACTGACACTGAAAAACCATACGTACAACCTTCAACCTCGAAACAATTTGAAAAAACGAAAACTGAAAAACTGGTTTAGGACACGAGACGGGCGGTTGCGGTTTCCATTTTACTTTAATTATTTTTGAAACGGCGTATTTATATTTACAAGAGCATATTCGATCAACTTATCAAGAATAACGTTAATTGTACCACAGTTAGGTTAATGCATAGCTTCGACCAGGTCTCACATCAGATAGCAGCGATACATGAAAGCAAAACAGGCGCACATTACTACATTTAGCAGTGTAAGACTGTAGGTTCGGATAGTGTTACTTCCAGAGGGAGGGAACCCCCCTGTCGAATCCTACATTGCATCTAGTAGAAAACCCTCTGGGATGTTGGGAAGTGATGATGACGACGATGGGTGCACCTTCTGCTACCTAAGCTTAAACCGAAAGATACGCGCGTGGGCCAACCGTGGCAGAACACAATGAATCTACACATGTCAATGTTCCACCTAACCTAGGTGACCCCAAGCCCTAGGAATTCGATGGAGCAGGAAAAATACGAAGGCCACCCCGGGGCACACATCCTGGAGTCACTGCGCTGCATGAGTTAACGCAGCCAAGTCAAGGGCCTTAGGACGACTACGCCTAGTCATCGAAGTCCCTGGCTATTTCGGGTCCTAAAACCTCATGCTCCAATAAACAGTAACGAGCTCATGTGCTCATGCTCAAATAACGTCTTGGGTCCTGAAAGCGGTTTGCCAACAATAACAAGTCTCACTGCTTGTCAGCAACAACAAAAATAATAATAACAACAACAATAACAATAACAGCAACAGCAATAACAAATACAATGTTCATACCAACCTTATCTCATCGGACATGCAATCACATCTATTCGAGAGCAGTTAGTTCTCCATCTTTACGTAAATAATTATCAAAGCATATTTAACTAATTTCACTGTTAAATTCGAAACTTTCATTCTTACAATTAATTTATCTACGTATTTCACGCACTTTTGAGTACCAACCCTAACTGCTTGCACATGTGTTCCCAGATCAACTGCCGATCCTCCTTCAATTCTGTTCGAGATCAGAGCTTCTTAACCAAAACCAATTGCCCAACTTTTAAAAACTCTAATTGGGGTATATTTTGAAATGTGTTGTTTAAGAAAAAGCGGTCTTTGTTTTAAGAAATATGACGCTTACGTCATCGTCACCAAAAAGTATGCACATACTTAAGAAAAATGAACAAACGTCATCTACTACAACTTTTGTTGACATCGATAGTTCTGAAACTGAAAATGTAACTTTCAAAGCTGGTAGAAGGATTATTGACCTAAACTATTTCAGTCAATTCAGCCGATATACAAAATTGCAGTCCGGGAAAATATACAAAAGATATATTCAAAGTCTGAATCGCCAGAAAGTATGGAAAAGAAGTAGAAGAGAAATATCCTGAGAAATGTAAAAGGTCCAGGTCCAGATCATTGAACCAGCAGATGTAGAATACGGTGCCATTGATAAGGCTCCCTTAAGTACAGAGTACAGAGCAGTGCAATTCTAAAGAGAAAGAAATACTCTCATCTTTAATAAAAACAAAGTTCGTAGTCAAAAAAAGACCATTGGTCAACGCAATAGTTTATTATGGAAACAAGAAATAACTAGGTAGGTATGCAATTAACGGCATGGAACGTTGGTGTAATGTGTAAAATGAGAAACACCACTCATTGCGGCAATTTGATAAAAACGCTGTTGTACTCGACATTTTTCGGTACTGCTACTACCCTTTGGGGTGAAAACTACAACTTAAAAGTAGTAGAATGCGGTTTATTTATAGATGAGCGCCATAACTTCTTGACTGAACATTGCCATCATTGAAATTAAATGTTCTTCTAAAGCAGCAAAAACTTTCTCCAGTCGAAGCGATAAAAAAAAGAAAATTAATTTCGCAGCGGAGTATGATGTAAAAATAAAATTAAAACGAAATCATAATTACTACTACTACCAAGTCAAAGGTCAACTAGGAGTAAGTAAGAAAAATAAATGTTACTTTGTAGTATGGACTTTGCATAGGTTAGCAGTGGAAGAAATTCATGAGGATCCAAATTTTTGGAAAACTCAAATGAAAGAAAAATTAATTACTTTCTTTTCTGTAAATCTCCCCACACATTTATGTATATCCTCGTAGTTATAACAATAATGGCTGTTTCACTCTTGTCAAAGTGTTAGCCGCTACGTCCAGGAGCTCTTCGGATACGTTTCTTAACAGTGAATCACTCCGTCTTGTCTGTACATCAATTTTCCTACGGCTTATTGTGTGTGTTGGCTTTATGTATTGTTTTCCTCCATTCCTTTCTGTCTTTAATTATCTCCTTCCAGTTCTTAATTCCCATTTGTTTGATGTCTTCTAAAACTTGATCCTCTCATCTTATTTTAGGTCTTTATTTGGGTCTATCTTCGCTCGGTTTCCAGTTGCTAACTTTCCTTATTAGTGCTTCGGGTTCTTTTCGCTGTATATATCCGAATCATCTCATTCTTTGTGTCTTGATATTTTTAACAATGTCCTCTCCTTCTAGTACTTCTGTTACTTCGTGGTTCATTAATTTCCTGTGTTCGCTATCGGTCTTCTTTATTGGTCCCATTATTCTTCTTATCACTTTCCGTTCAAATATCATTTTTCTCCATTTTTATTTTTGAGGCACATTGTTTCTGTTGCATATGTGGTTGTTGGTCTAATTGCTGCCGGTATATTCTTAACTTGGTTTTCTTACTTAGATTTCTGTCTTTTAATAATTTATGATATCTCCAATAAGCTATGTTTCCTGCCAGAATGCACTTTGTTATCTCTGCACTTCTTTAATTTCTGCCGTTTATCATAACTTAAAATTTGTCATTTTTTCGAATCTATATTCTCCTATTTGGATGTCCTTTGTGTTGTCTATGTCACTTCGTCTGCTGCTTCGGATGCATTTGGTCTTCTCTTGGTTAATTTCGAGGCCTCGTTCTTTGGCTTCCTTTACAATTAATAATAGTGTTTCTTCCAGGTTTTTTCTGTCTCTTCCTATTAGTGCCAGGTCATCCGCGTAGGCCCCTAGTTGACATGAGCTCTGTGCGAATGTTCTTGTAACTTGTGCAGATTTGAGTGCGCCTTCTAATGCTATGTTAAAAAGTGTGGTGGAGAGCGCGTCGCCTTGTTTTACTCCTTTTTCTATACTAATCGCATCCGTTACACCCTCCTCTGTTATGATTCTTGCTGTCGAGTAATCCATTGTCATTTTTGTTAACCTAACTAGTTTTGCTGGTAATCTCATTAATTTCTTTCATTAGTTTATGTCGTAAAATGCTATCGAATGCCTGTCTAAAGTCTACACATAAAATGTGTAGTTCTATATCATGCTCATAGCATTTTTCGATGGTTTGTGTCATGATAACGTATGTTTCATAAGTTTTGTCAAAAAATTCAAGGGGGCTCAAATGAGATACCTATGCAACTTATCGAGATGGCTTTGGAAACAAAAGTAAGTTTGTTTACTAGGCTTCAATTTGACATATGGGTATCGTCAGTCAGTTTGCGAAAAATGTCATACAAATTGGAGATTAGAAAAAGTATTTATAATTTAGTTGGGCAAATGCCTAAAGCTGAAATAGTGCGTATTTTTCGAAACCAAGATATATCCTCTAGGACCGTATATCGAACCATAGCGGAATGCGAACAGGGTATCCCTTGTACGAACCTTCCGAAAAGTGGAAGACCAAGGCTGTTCACCCCCCAGCAGTGCAGAAGAGTGGCAAGAAGTGCTAAAAATAAGGTTGGCGTGTCTGTGAGGAAACTAGCCAGGGAGAATCGGACTTCTGCCACCACTATTTTTAGAATTTTGGCCAGAAGTGGTCAAAAATACCGCAAAAGACAAAAAAGTCCAAAATACACCCCTAACCAGCTAGCCCGAATACCCCGATGTTGCCGTAATCTGCGGCGTATTCATTTTGCAAACAACAAGTTGATTGTCATTGACGATGAGAAATACTTTACTTTGGGGAACTCAGAAATCAAAGGCAACGACGGATTTTATACTGATAATATAGAGGAATGTCCAGACAATGTGAGTTTAAAGAAAAAGCAAAATTTTCTGACAAAATTTTAGTGTGGTGTGCAATTTCTCAAAGGGGTGTAGCAAGGCCTTATGTGGGTCATGTAAGGGGCGAAGCACTGAACAGCAGACGGTATATTGACAACTGCCTAACAAAAATCGCTGACTTCATTCAAGACCATCATGCTGGAGATGAAATAATGTTTTGGCCCGACTTGGCTTCTTGCCATTATGCCGGAGAAACACAAAATTGGCTTCGACAGCATAACATTCCTTATGTACCAAAAAATGATAACCCACCAAACTTGCCGCAGGCTCGCCCCATTGAAGACTTTTGGGCACTTTTGGCACGAAAAGTGTACGACGGAGGATGGACGGCCCAAAATGGGGACCAACTACGTCGTAGGATTTTGACTAAGATCAGGGAAATTGGTGTGGTCGCCGCCCAGACCCTTATGAGAGGTGTCCGAAGAAAATTGCGCCTCGTAGAACAGTACGGGCCGTTACATATAATTAAATAATTAAATTATGTTCTCAGATAGTCCACTTATTTTAAGAATAAAATAATTTCTAATAAAAGTTTGCTGTGTTAAAAATATTTGAGTTTTTATTTTGTGCCAAAACTTATGAAACATACGTTATGTATGGTATCGATGGTGGATTTGCCTGCTCTGAAGCCTTGTTGGTAATTGCCGATTTTGTTTGTAGTCCTCGTATTTACATAACGGTTTATTGATAGAGAAAATTCTTTAACAAATTATTGATGTTACAAGCAATTATTTATTATTTAACTTCAACTAATCCAACACACAACAGTTCTTATTTGAACTGAATTTAAAAAAATAGTTTGTAGAAATAAATCAGAAAATTCAAGAAGGAGCTTTTATAAGCAATTTTGCAGAGCTTTGCTAAAAAAATCCACTTTATTAGCTTTGTCGTTTTATTTTACTGATTATTCACTCATTTTGACAAATTCCCAAATGGAAAAATTAAGGGAGTTTAAACTACCTGTAAGTGACATTAATCATATCCAAAAAGATCAAAGTTCCTCACCACAGACTTCACATAAAATTGCAAGAACTGACGGAAATTTCAACTTCTGTATTACTCAACTTGTTAAAGAACTACGTGACAATTTGCACTGCACTGATATTCGGTGCTTCATTTGAATTTTAGCATTTCGGAATTTGTCCACGTTTTAAACAATTCTTGTGGTGATATTTTTCATAACTGTTAAATCTGAAGACGCTTTATTTTTAATTAATATGACGGAGCATAATTATTATTTACTACAAAACTCAATTTAAGTAATATTTTGATAAAACCTAAATTTCTGAGAACTTTGCGATGGGTTCAAACCACAACTTTTTTGCAAGTTGTACTTCCGAGTTGATAAGGAACGAGGATAAGGTAATTTACACGTCGACGTAAAATTCAAAGAACTGCATTAAGAAAACGGCAAATATTCAGAAACTTTCGCAATAAAAACAATAAGTTTTCTGATCCCACGCAAATATGGGAAAATTCGAAATCAGTTCACTTCTGCGGTTACTTCCAACAGGAAATTTAACCCTTGCAAACGGGATGTAAACAATTAAACAAATTCTAATTAATACACGCCAGCAAATTTGCGGTTTTTGTTAATATCGATAAGTAAAAATTAGGCTGTAAATACCTCATTGTAATTATAACGCCATCAGTTTTGTTTAGAACATCCCGAGTGTTTCTTGTGAATTTTAAGTGTTAATTCGTAAAAAGTGCTAAAGGTAATTACATATTAAACATACTTAGTGTTCGTGTTAATTAAAACTAATGTGCAAAGAGAAAATCTGTTAAAACATTTTAGCACAATTTGCAAAACTAATTAACATCCCTGACGTTCTAGAATTCCCAAGAAATTTCGAAAATCTGGAAAAATGGGTGAAAATCTACGAGTGGAATTAATTTACCTTTATCCCCTCGAAAATGCCGGTCCACATAAAACGGATAAATTCGAACTTGTCCACGAAGAAAATCCCACCCCTGTTCTTCGTCGTGGTTTGAAATTTTCAATGGCAATTCGTTTCGCTGGAAGGGGATTTCAAAAAAATCAAGATGTGGTCCGATTGATGTTTAATTTCGGTATTTTTTTTTTTTTTTAAATTCAAGTTAGAAAGGTAGAGTAAAACTGAGAATTTTAGGCACTAACCCTAATCCCATTAAGGGTACCAAAGGAATAATTCGACTCGATCCGAATAATAAAAATGCCGCAGTTGATAAGAAAAACTGGTCTGGTGGAATTTTGGCTGAAGGACCTGATAGTTTAACTGTTGAGGTAACTTTACAAAATATTTTTCAAATGTTAATTAGGCTTATTTATTTATTTTTGTATCTATTTAATTATGTATTTGCTTATTTTATCAAATCAAAAATCCGAAGTTTCCAAGAGTGTCCGAATGTTTGTGATTTGTTTGAATTTTTGCAAAAATGAAATTCTCAAATCAAAACCAATCATTTTGTATTTATGCTGCAAAGTCCACGATTTGAGTCCAATTCAAAATTTTAACTTGTAAACTTTTAAGAAAAAATTTATGCAACTCACAAAACCTTTTTGAACATTTTCACAGGTTTATGCACCCCCAGACTGCCCAGTTGGTAACTGGAGATTGCAAGTCGAAACTACTACCCTTAATGCAAAAATACCACCAAGTGTCTTCGACTATGAAAACGATGTTTATCTATTATTCAACCCCTGGAACTGCGGTAAGTAATTTCAGTTTTTCTTTTGTAAGCCAAGAACCTAATACATCGAAAAGCATATAATAATTAAGGAGAATGTAATTATTAATTGTATGCCTTTCGATTCTCATCTGTGACTGTGAGCTGAGTAGAGTTGGGATTTTTTGTTTTTTGATATGTGGATATATCGAATAACAATATGAAATTCTAAAAATTATTAGTAATATATCAATTTCGACATCGGCATTTTTTTGGTTTATAGAACAATTCTCTTAAATTTATATTTTGTAAAGAAACGATCACATTAAAGTATTTACAAGAGCTTGTTATCAATACATGGAGTATATGATGAAACAATAATCATCATCACCATCCGTAGCTTGGTCCAAGATCTGCCACAATGTTCGTCTGTCCGTGGATTTGACTAGGTTAATTGTTCTTAGATCTTCTTGTTCTTTATCAATCGCCTACTGTGTGGTCTTCCCACTAACCTTTGATCGTCTGAATCTAGTTTTAAGCTGTATAGAGTTTTCACCATCCCTTACCAGTTGCCCCAGCAATCTCAAGCATATCACTTGGCGTTTTATATATCTTATACAGATCGTGGTTAAATCTTACCCTCCATTCACCTTCTTCGTTTATTGGCCCAAAAATCCTTCTAAGTACCTTCCTATCAAATACGCGCAGCCAGTTTTTTTCTTGTTCTCAAGCCTATGTCTGGTTTTTTATAAATCTTACACAGTTCAAGATTAAATCTTACCCTCCATTCACCTTCTTCATTTATTGGCCCGAGTATTCTTCTGAGTTTCAAGTTTTTTTTTTGTTGTTCATTCTCCACGTCTCTGCACCATACAACAGCATTGGTTCGGCGATGGTTCATGTATTGGTAATTTGGGTCCTCTCGATAAGAATTTTGCCTGGAGCACCATAAATAAGCTAGGTTTGCTATGGTTAGTCATCTTTGAATTTCGGTATTTACCTTTAGAACTCCTCCTGCTTAAGTGATCAATCCTGAAATTGGTTTGTAGTAACGTGCTAATCTTTTCAGTTCTGTATATGATATGCAGGTTCCGAGTTGCAGTAGCTAGGTACCCCAATCCAGTTCGATAAAGAGAGTTAAGCTTCATTGTCTCCAGTTAGTACTGGGATGGGTGGCCTGATTGCTCCGTTAACACGGCACCTCTCTCCCACGAGGACCGGTCACTATGGGGGAGTAGACCAAAAGCCCCTCACTATGAAGTGAGTAGATGAAAGGATGCAAAAATAAAGACCTTTGCCCTACATAGGGATGTTCAGGCTAATAATAATAATATGATGTGCGTCTTCTATTATTTGTTTAATATAGCTTAACCGGTCTTCCTTTCACGTTACATCCTTGCATTGTGCCCTCTATGATGGTATTTAGCAAACCTCCATGTCTAAGACATGAAGAACTAATAAGTTGATCTCTTTGTTTTTGAATGATTTTCTATATTGTTAGCGTTTCTTGTGCTCTGTTAAATACTTCCTCATTCGTGATATGATCGATCCAAAGTATTTTCAGCATTTTTCTTAGCCACCGTTTTCTTTCTGTCTTTCACATCCGTATAATGCAACACTCCATATATACATCTTTATAAAGTTTTTCCGTATTCTAAGGTCGATACTTTTGGAAGTTAGATGACCTTTCATTTTATAAAACACTTGCTTAGCTAACTGTATTGTTTAGATCGTCCATCTTTGTGTACCTAATGGTGAATTCCAAATAGCAAAATAGTATGTTTATATTTTTTATTGTTTTTCCACATTGCAGTATCTTTGGCTTCTTACAGTTAATCGTCATTCCATAGTGTAGTTTGAAAAGTTCATTCATAATGTTTACCATAACATCTCTTATAGGTCTTCCTGATCATTACATTACTTATCAATGCTATGTCATCCGCGTATTTTAACATATCAACCCTCTTTCTCTGTATTACGGTCCCTTGGATCTAGATGTTTTCTTATACATTTCTCAATTTATTATTTGTATAGCCAGAATTGCTGCTCTAGTTCCAGTGTTTTTTCCAAATCCCAGTTGGTCTTAGGTAAGTTGACTATCGATTTTGTTTTCTATTGAGATTGTATTCAGCTTTCTTTTTAATCGTCCACGTTTCCGAACCATAAAGTGGCATTTAATCTTGATTTTCTAATTACCATTTCTATAGGGCTTATACATATAGCTTCAGAGGGGATGATGTCTATTCCAGGTATTTTCGAGTTTTTCAAGTCATTGGGGACCTTAAAATGTATTCGCTTTCTTCCTTTTGGTCATTTTCAATGTTTATTTTGCTTCGCTTTTCTTCATCTTTATATAATTTTTCTATATATTGTGTTATTTTGGTTCAAATAGCATCTTCCCATCTTTGTCTTTTATTATATTGTTTTTTAGTTTTAGCCCTCTGAAAAGATTTTTTATATGTTTATATGCTGATTCCATATTTCCCCTTTTTATTTTTTCTTCTAGGTATATTTCTTTGGCCGCTTTTGATTTATGAATAATTTCATTCCTGAGTTGTCTATCTTTCTCTGTCTTGCTCTTTCGTTGCGTTTTTAAGCTTTTTCTTTCTTCAATTAGTTTAACTATTTCTTCTGTGATCTAAGCTTTCCTTGGCTTTACTAGCTGTTGGTAATAACTTATCCGCAACTTTCGTTATGAACTCTTTTATTTGTTTCCATTCACTTTCTACATCTTCTTTTTAATCTTTCTATCTGTCAGGATGTATTTTCTTTCATATTGAGTTTTTTCAATCTTACATATGATTTCATCATAACTAGATTATGATCGCTATCTACATCAGCCCCAATCTTTAATTTAGTCCTTGAATCTATTTTTCACCAATATGTAACCTATTTAGTATCTCCCTAGATCTCCTGGCATTGTCCATGTTTCCATGTATATCTTCTTCATGCGTGATATTCAAATAAGGTGTTTGCGATTACTAGATTGTTGTTAGCACAGAACTCTATTAGTCTTCTCCCCGGTCATTTTTGCACCCCTTCTCCTATCACCGCGTTCCAGTCTCCAACTCTGCTCTACTATATTTTATACAGTCTTCAATTTCCTCGTATATTTTTTCTATTTCTTCACCCTGATGTTGGGAAGTCGGCATATATACTTGAATTATCGTAGTGTCTTTAGGCTTAGTTTTCATCTTTACCATTACAATTCTTTCGTTCTTATTTCGTAATTTATTACTCTAAGACCTAGCTTCCGTTTGATTACCATAGCAACACCAGCATTTCCATCCATGTGTATTATTCTACAGTTGTTCGACTAGAATTCTCCTTCTTTTGTCCATCTAACTTCACTGAGACCCAGTACCTACATCTATTTCTCCTTTACCATTTCTATCTTAACATTTTCCAATTTTCCGCATATTAGAAGTGATTTCACATTCCATGTCGCAATTTTAATAATAGATACTCTTATTATTTCTTCTCTTGGCTATGCCTTTTCTAGTTGCCCCCTTTTGGAGATCCGAATGGGGGACAATTTTACCTCCGGATATGCTGCCTAGGAAAGACTTTGTCAGTATATTATTATTACGTTGCTTTCTTGGGTATTTATAGCTCTTATGCGGTGGTTTCCCTTTTCCTTCCACATGTCGTTCAGCTTTTAAATATGTCTTCGATCAATGGCATTTCCTCCATGATGCATGTCTGTTTATGGTTATACCGCCAATATTCGGTCACCAGAGCCTCGTTCGTTATATAGAACTCCTAGATACATAAATGTTATCTAGTAGATTTTTATACATTTATTTGTTACCTTTTAAGCTTTTTTATAGTTTTTTAACCCAAATTACAGTGGTTCTCGTGATCTATGAGATCCACATCAGCAGCGTAAGCAAGAAGTTGCACGGATTTGTTAAATATTGTACCTCCGTAGTTGATTTTGGCTAATCTGACAGAAAATTCTAATACTACATTAAATAATAGAGCTGAGTGGCATAGTGGTAGAATGACATAAGCAAGTCCCTGGTGTCCCACTAAATTTGTATTTTAATATTTCAGGGTCCGCCTTTCTAATGACTCCGGGGAACACTGCAGTCTAAAAGGCTTATTGTACATAACCTGATTAATAGATCACACCCATTCGGTGATCGCTGTTCCCTCTATCAAAAGATAAAGGTCTTTCACCAGGTATCTAACAACCTCCTTCGGTTCCAGAGTAGGTTGCCCGAATAGGCGCTCGTCTTTTTCTTGCCAACGCATCACAGACACACAACATGTGTGTTGCTGTTTTTGTTTCATCATCATTGAGTTTCCACAACCCGTGTTGGATCTTGGTATGCTCTAGAGTCCCATGTCCTCCAGTTTTTGACCTTGAGATTCTTAAAGTCAGCTTGGATCTGATCCATATAACGTACGCTTCGTCTCCCCACTGCTTTGTTATCAACTTCGCCGGTTTCGCATTCTTTCTACATGTCCCAACCTCCTTAATCGCCTGATCTTAATAAACTTCATGGTATTTGGTTCTTCGTATGCTCGATACAATTCGAAGTCCATTCCCACAGATTCCCCCGTAAATATGTCTACGTATTTTACTTTCGAATGTTGCCAGTTGTTTTTCGTCTGCTTTGATCATTGTCCAGGTTTCTGATCCATATATGAGTACTGGCCTAACCAGGGTCTTCTACATTTGACACTTCATTTGTCTGAAGAAGATGTTAGATTTCAAATGTCTTACCAGGCTCGGTTCGCGAGATGAATGACGTCGTTTAATATCCATTTTAATGTTATTCACTGATGTGAAGTCTGAGACGTTTTGAAACTTATGTTTCTCTGTTGCTAGGGCTAGGGCTAGGGCTTATCTCCAACCGCTTCAACGGCATTGCAAGTTTCAGCAAACTACCTGATAGAGCTCCTTTGATTTACTTCGGCCTCTCACATATACTCGGGGATTGAAGAGTGTACTTGACAGCGCATCTCCTTGTCTCAATCCTGTTTTAGCACAGAATGCCTCAGAGAGCTCTCCTTGGACTCTTACTTCAGCGTGGTTTCTTTAGCTAGTGCTGCCAGATGTTTTGGTATGTTAAAAGGTAGCATGGCTTTGTATAAGGTATTTCTATTCATACCATCGTATGCACCCTTGAAGATGTTCTGTTTCCTGATTGTAAAGTCTACAAGTAAGGTCTCAATTGTATTTGCCGATCTTCCACAGGTGTTCCTTAACATTGCATGTCCTGTTAGTTGACCTGTGACGATCCTGAGTTGTGCACTACCCATAAGGAGTAGTTCGAATGCCTTGCTGTGGTTTTGTCCTGACCTGTTAAGTGCCAATCCAGTCACTTACGTAACCTCGGAAATTCCTTGAAATTCCTAAGGCTGGTTCTGGACCAAGATAAACCTCAGTTGATTCCTGTCTTGCTAATTCGTTGCCGTTTACGCCACAATGACCTAGTGCCCAGAATAGTGTAACGAAGTGGCTTTTGCTTTTATTTCTTAAGATAGTAGAGTCTTATAGCAACTTCATTACGAGTGTTAAAGCTTGCAAGAGGTATTATTAAAGTACACGGTTAACTAACATCAAATATATTGTTATAAGTTTACATACAAACACAATTTAAACTGTTCTACAAATATGAAATCCAAACACTTAACAAGTTCTTAGTCTGATGGGCTTAATACAACATACAAAACCTTAACATTACTATCTACTTACATGAATAACACATCTTTACAAACCAACCTGGCAAAGGGTCTCTCGTCTGAATACAAAACAGGCATCGTAGTGAGACTCAATCAAGAGACTGATTTGACTATGGGAAAGTTCATGTATTTATACTGCCCAGATCTAAACATCTGCTCAAACTGTTTATACAATTTATCATTAATTATTGCGTTACATAAACATTAGTCATGGCCTTTCTTGTTATTTATTGCAGGTGCAATGCAGGTGTCTATTAGTCACCTGCATGTTTATCTGCAAATATTGTAAGACATTGAGATGATGCACAATTTAACCAGATGTTCGCATGACACATATTTATGCAGGTCCATCCTTAGTTGACAAACACATTTAATTACTTCTTACTTTAAACAATCATTGCGTAACCTGCGATATCAGTCATCCTCAAATATTATCTTATTTAACTTAGTAATTCATTTGTTATGGAAATGCTTTTACACAATATTTGATAATACCCACTTCACTACAATAGTCTCCCGACATTCTGTTCTGCCAAGTAATTGAGTTCCTCCAGGATTCATAGTTGAGATGAATTAACTCGGAATTATACATTACATTGCACAATTTATAGGAACAACCCTCGCACCCTAATGAACAAAAAAGGGCAATATTGAAACAGAAAAATTTTGCACTTGTGTCTGTAACTGGACGGTTTTTCATTTTACGGTGTCGAGATTGCTATGAAAAAGGTTTGAAGCTTACGCAGAAGTTCAGAATACAGTTACAAATTCTCATTGTGTAAAAATGAAAACAAATATCACAAAACATAACGTGAAACCCACTCCTACACTCAGCAGTATAAAGCAAACCAGATAAGTAATAAAACCAACTGATTCAAAATTATTTTCCAGATGACTTAGTATTCATGCCAGAAAAACGTATGTTGGATGAATACCTCCTAACAGACGTTGGTAAAATTTGGGTAGGCCCGTTTGGCTCCAGCAGAGGAAGGGAATGGGTTTTTGGACAATTTGACAAAAGTGTCCTCCCTGCGGCCATGCTGTTGTTCGAAAGATCTGGAATGGCCACGTCCAGGTATAACAGCTCTAAAAACCAGCTAAAAATCAAAGTATTTTATACACAAATTTCAAATTTTTAGTCGTGGAGACCCAATACGTGTGACCCGCGTCATCTCAAAATTAGTCAACAGCAATGACGACGATGGTATCTTAGTGGGTCGTTGGGATGGTGAATATGGTGATGGAACTGCTCCATCAGCCTGGACAGGTTCCGTTCCAATTTTGGAACAATTTCTTGAAACTCAAGAACCTGTCAGCTACGGACAGTGCTGGGTGTTTTCAGGGGTGGCAACTGCAAGTAAGTTATTAGATTCACATTTAAGATTAGCATGAAACAAAAAACGTCACAAAGAACATTCAGTGAATATTAAAAATTTGCATGGTTAGTTTGCAGAGCTTTAGGTATACCCTCAAGAGTGGTTTCAAACCTTGTATCGGCACACGATGCCAACGCTACTCTTACTGTGGATAAGTACTACGATGCTAACAATGAAGAGCTGGAATATGATCCTAACAATCCAATGGGTGAAGATTCCATCTGGAATTATCATGTCTGGTCTGATGTATGGATGGCCAGACCTGATTTACCCAAAGGTACGTAGTATTATTGTTTTATCATTGTTTTTATCACAAACACCTAGCAAAACCATACAATTTGAAATATACAACAGGTTATGGAGGATGGCAATCAATTGATGCAACTCCTCAGGAAACATCTGATGGTGTTTACCAGTGTGGACCATCTTCCTTAGAGGCTATAAAAAAAGGACAAGTGGGTTATAACTACGATGTAGCTTTCATGGTCGCTTCAGTCAATGCCGACTTAATGCGTTGGAAAGAAGACCCTCGCAGTGAAATGGGTTACCAAAGAATTTATTGCAACAAATATCAGTAAGTTCCTATTTGTGAATTTTCTCCATTTTATACCTAATTAATACAAACATTCTTACAGCATTGGACGAATGATTCTGACTAAACAACCTTTCGTTTATGATCCAAATGGTGATAAAGATCGTGAAGATATTACTTGTCAGTACAAAGCAAAAGAAGGAACTGAAGATGAAAGAGTTTCTTTGCTAAATGCTGTACGAGGCGTACAAACTGCAAAAAGGTAAGTTTATTAGCTATTACCGTTAATATACTGTAGTACTGCTAAGTAAATAGGCTGTTAGCAAGCAGATTCGATTTTAATAAGTAGAGACATCCTGGGTTGAATTCATTAGATAAAAATAAAATTAAACAAACAAACAAATTAAGATGTGAATGGGAATTGGTGGAGTGTGATGCAATGTCACGTGCCTATTCTGCACTACGATATTTAAATGGGGATGTCAAATCCGGGATGCACTCAGCTAGACTGCAGTGGAGAAAGGGAGTCCGTAACACTTAAAATACTGCTAAATAACACTTATTAACCCTTCAAGGGGATGATCGTAAACGGTAAATAGGGCGCCACCATGATTGAAACCACCCTAAGATCTAAAAGAAGGAAACCCATCATGGAAGATTTCCAGGGCTCGGAGAGAGGGGTTGTCGTATAGCTACACACTGCTGCGCAAGATGTGACTTACCTTGCTAAACTGAAAATTACTTTATTGAACTGCAAAACTCTAAATCTTGTAGACAGGCTAACACTTACACATAAATCTTTAACAAAACCCTGAAACACAAATAATATTCGGGAGGACTGAACGCAAATAACAAGGCCAACTAAATTGACAATATGAATTATTTAATGAATCTAAAGACACAAAAAATGAATACAAAAACATTACACAAAAGGTAATCAAAAATATATTACGTTAAAAACAAATCATAAAAACAATACTTACTTTAAGAGAACGAGAATTGAGGGTGCTATATTTAAGTTATTTTCGGCAAAAATATTCACAACCTAAGCCCTTAATTCCAAACAAAAGATAGGAAACACAAATATTAAAATAACAATTTAACAGTTCAATAAGCATCAAATAAAATTTACACGCATGCAACATAATACAAAATAATATCCTAACTTGACATAAAACTGAACTATAATTTGAACACTAAAAGTCTTTACTTGACGAACACAAATGAAATAGTTACGTTACTTTAAAAACGCAAAAAATATTAAATACAAAGCGTCGGTACTTATTAACTTCAAACTCAAAGAACGTTGATAAAGGCCTGCAGTGTTGTGACAGATACATTTTTTACAGTATCTAGATACAGATACAGATACTTCTCAAGAAATGTAGCTAGATACAGATACAGATACCTTTTTTACAAGGTATCTAGATACATATACAGATACATTAAAAAAGTATCTAGATACATATCAGATACATACTATACAAAACGCTATTCTGCCTGTAAAATTTGAGAAAAAATATTTTTCTACACATGATACGAAAACAAGTATTTTCTTCACGATAAACCCTATGCGAAAACGCTACATTTTCTATCTAGAGATGAAAACATATTCACTTCTAGAGATGAAAACAAGAATTCCAAATCTATGGCAACAAAATAAAAAAATGCGTGTGTTACTATGGAACCGATTAAACAAACAATTAATAATTTGCATTGACACAATTCGGTTTGAATTAAGTCGAATTAAAACTTATTTCAAACAGATAATTAAAATATCGTAGAAAAAATAGCATTTACTACTCGACATGAAATACGTTTTTTTCGTTCGTGATTGCCCTACTCGCTGCTAACGCAGCTCGTGGGCAAGTTCTCATCTCACGAAAAAAACGTCATTTTCATGTCTTGTTGTAAAATATACTATTTTCAACGCTGGAATAGAAATAAAAGTAGAAAAAGCACAATATAAAATAATTACATTTGATTTTTGACATTTTATTGTAGAGATCCTAAAAGATAGTAGCTATACTAAATTTCAAATAATTAACTCCAAACGCAAAATATAAAAAAAAAATTGAAACCTCGCCACCCTGTATATCGAAAATGGCGCGTTTTTGATTATGTGTATATTAACATTTTTTTCTTATTTTGTTGAGTACTATCACCCACTGAAATATCTGCATGACATTAAATAACACCCTGTATAACCAGGCGGAATTTGACAATTTAATAATTGACAGATTATGAACTGCGCAAGCGCACTCCCAGTTCAACATACGGCTATGTCTCAGTTACCGTGCAGATCGGCGTTCAGTTTCAATAGATTTAATTTTTAATGTTTCATAAAAAATAAAAATATGTACAGCACAATCAAGAAAAAAGTATCTAAGTATCTAAGATGTCCAGATACAATGAAAAATGTATCTAGTTACAGATATCGTTACATTTTTTCCAAAGTATCTAGATATGTAACTAGATACTTCAAAAGTATCTAGATACTGTATCTAGATATAAGTATCTAGATACGTCACAACACTGAAGGCCTGTTGGCAAGAGGCAACCGTAAAATTCAAAACTTACATTAAAACACAAACGAAGAAAGCAGGAGCAGCGTAAAGAAGTAGATTTTTACCTGGCGACTTAAACGATAAGCCAGGGAATGACACGAAGCTGGACGGGCTGTTCTCCCTTCGAAGACGGGTGCAAGAACAAGCGAAGGATAATCCTTAAGGGGGCGGGTTTGCTGAATCCCTCAACAAGGAGAAAATTGTGTAGAACGGCACGACAACACTGTCACTAAAAACTTCTCACACAAGTCTATTTCTTTCCGGAATTATAAATGGCGTTCCTTAAGTGAATCCGACTATGTCGTTAATTGTGATCCTCCACGAGGAAATCACGGATAATGGAAGCCTTTCCGGTAATTGTAGTAACCCACCCTTGGAACGGTAAAACAAATTGCACCACGTCTCAGAAGACGTCCGACATGGTTGGTTAACTTTCACGCACTGAAGAAAGGGGAGTGGAAGAAGAAGTTGAAAGAATGCTGAAACAATCAGCTGACGCGCCGAACGTACAGGGGGGTTCCGTCGCACCGTATCACGAAATTTAGGCCACCTTAGGATTTGAACAAAGAAACCTTTGACAAAAATGAAAGATAGTAAAATGAGTTTACAAATTTCGTAGAACTACAAGGAAAGAACGTGCCAAATTAGGCTTAACTTTTTATGTTCTTCAGACTAAATGAAATTAAACTAAAGCATAAATAATTTAGCAGAAATAAAATAATTAACACGAAATCAAACTTAGAGGACAGGACCGTACTGAAAAATCTTAACAATAATTTAAAATGACTTAAAAAAATTGCAAAATAGCATGGGATTGCAAAATCACGTGGCAGCAAGTCCAAAAATAACCTTTATTTTCACCGTATTCAACAAGCATAAATGACTGAACAAACTCTAATCTCAAAATTAAAAATTTCAGCTTCTACTCTGTGCCGGATAACATCAACGAAGATGTCACTTTTGACCTGGTCGAATTAGAAAAAATAAAAATTGGGGAAAACTTTGATGTTACAGTTAACATTAAAAACATCAGTAATGCACAACGCAACATCAAAGCTGTCCTTTCCGCTGGAAGCATTTTCTACACAGGCGTCAAAGCAAAAATGATTAAAAAAGCAGAAGGCTCGTTCAAAATGAAACCAAACTCCAGTAAGCTTTTCTTTTTTGTAATTTTAATATCTAAACTCCTCGCACTAATCGTTTTCTAATTTTTTAGCCGAACAACTTCGTATGACAGTAAAAGCAGACGAATACCTACATAAACTGGTGGAATATTGCATTATGAAGATTTATGCAATTGCGACAGTAGAAGAGACTCATCAGACTTGGGCTGAAGAAGACGATTTTCAAGTCACAAAACCAAACATCGAAATTAAAGTAAATTATTACATGCTCTTAATTTTTTCTTTATTAATTTTTAATTTTATTTCATAGATTGCCAACACTTTGGTTCCAGCCAAAAAAGCAACCAGAATAACCATGAAATTCACCAATCCCCTGAAAAAATCTCTAACGAAATGCAAATTCCAAGTAGCAGGTCCTTCCCTGATGAGAAATCAAGTAATTCCATTCCCCGATGTAAAACCAGGTGCGCTAGTAAAAGTGGACACACAAATCACAGCAAAGGTAGCAGGCGACCAAAAAATCATTGCTACTTTTTCATCAAAAGAATTGGTTGATATCACAGGATCGATTAAGATTGAAGTATTTGACGACGAAGAATAAATATCAATATTTAATGCTAAGCTTCGTTTACGTTATTCAATCAACTTTTTAAATGCTATTTTTGTATTCGCTTGTTCGTTTTGCTTTAAAGAATATAAGTTAAAAAAGATTTTTGAGTTTTAATTTAGAATTTAGACGCAACACTCTGGAAGGGGCGCAAGGAAAAGAAGAAGAATTAGGTTAATTTGTTAACATTAGGTAACATTTTTAGTGCTGCATTTTTTAATTTCTGAATTTATTAACTTTTATATTTAGGTTTTGTAGAAAATAGAAATTTTGAAAAAATATTGGGCTGCCATCTTTCGTAATAATACAGAACTATAGAATTTTTAGTAGGCATCAAAGATGGCGCTCGTGTTATCAATTGTGCAATTGTCAAATATTAAGCGAGGTCAAATTTGATTACACGATTTTTAAACAGTTACAATTCAGTGACTAAAATATTCAAAATGCATTTATAACGTGATTTATAATAAATCTAAGAGCTTATATTTAATGTATGTTACAAAAAAATTAGCGAAACAGCGAGTGGTTTGTCCAACACATTGAACATAACCTTACCAAAACAGTCAGTTGAGAAATACAAATTATTTAAAATGGATAAACAATCTAAAGCAGTACCATCAAAAGCTTTCCGAGAAAATACTTGTCGAACATGTTTAAGCAGAATTTTTGCACCTAATACTGTACAGATATTTTCCGATGCAGAGTTTTATAAAGGCCGGCCCCTACATCAAGTTTTTAAGGAACTTACAAACACACTGGTAATGATTGGACTCCAATAACCATGCACATTTAATATCATAATTTAAATTTTAGATAGAAACTAATGATTCGCTACCGAAAAATATTTGCTTAAAATGTGCAAGGAAACTGAAACAATCGGTTTCATTCAAAAGGAATATTGAAGAAGCAAATAAAACATTAACATGTAATTTAAGGAAGGTAAGTGAATATTAATTTAGTATATGTATGTAGGAAGCTGTTAATATACAATATAATCATGAAAGTGGATGTAGCTAATGTATGTAATGTTTCTTCGAGTAAGTCATTAGTAAAACTTCTACCCAGTTCTCTCATATTATGCCATTTGTTCAGGTTTTCTGCTATTCAATGTTATAAAAGTCCTGCATCATTCTTGATGTATGCCCAGCGTTTGAATGGTCTGCCTCTAGTTTAATATTCTCTCCCAATTGTATGGAATATTTCGTTCGTTTGCGTGAACCACTCGGCTGGATGTGATCATCAGCCTTGACCCTTTTTTTGCCGAACTCATGTGCTTTTTGCGGCCGAAGCCAAAGCTTCGGTTGGACACTATTAATTAGTAACCAAGCCTCCCTTGCTTGTTATTTAATTTAATTACATCCAAAGCGTGAAAATGTTGCTTTAAATTTCGGCAATCTTGTGATTATTTATTTGATCTTTTGTGTTGTTATTTTTAAAGTGGTAGTTCCACCACATTATTTAGCCATCTCATCCTGGGTCTACCTCTCCTTCTTACTTATGTTGGTGTCCATTCTGTTATTATTCTTATCACTATTTATCTATTTTAATATGTGTAACAATGTCTTCGCTTTGCATTTGCTCTATTAATTCAAAGTTCATTCTCGAGGTCTTAATTCATTTTCTGTCTGTTCTGGCCCTAATATCCTTTGTAATATTTTTCTCTCGGATACTCGTAAATCATCTTCTTTTTTAGTCATTGTCCATGTTTCTGTTGCAAGTAGCACTACTGGTCTAATAAGGTATTTCTAGGTTTGTAGTTTTATATCCTGCTTTTTGTTTTGTTTTGTCGCTTCCACTGTAATTTTTATTGTTGTTCCTAAATACTTAAACTTCTGAACTGTTTCAAAATTATGACGAATATAAAATCTAGCACGTCTTAAAAGAAATGTCCAAATGTCAATAATTAGTGTTAAAACACATTGTGCATTCAATGCCATCGAGTTGCATTGGATTTCGTTTTTTATTTAATAATGAAACACCAAGTCATTATTTTTTAACAAATGTGAAAAAGAAATTTTGATAACAACAAATTTAATTTATAGGCCGAATGGGCTCATTTTGGAAAAGTATCCAAAAAAATTCCCTCAGATTTTGCTGTTGTTTTGGATCGTTTTTGTGAAGGTATGAGAGAAATAGTAGACGAAGAAGAAATTTCCAATATCGGTGAAAATGTAATACTTATAACAGATGAAAATAATACGGATACTAACATTTTACCGATAGTAGAAAACGCTACAACACCCATTATTAACAACAGTAAGCCGACACAAGTGATCCCAAAAGCAAACTCGGATCAAACGAAAATAATTACTACCAACAAAAGTAAATTTATATGTAATACACCTAGTAATAATCAAAACCTCAAACGAGTAATGAAACCAATAATTAATAATGGTAATCAGAATGCTCCACCAAATAATAAGATCCAAAAAATACAGCAACCAGTTGAAGCGATTTTTAGTGGAAGGGAATTCATCGAAGAAATATTAAAAAACCAAAAACCGGCACAACCTATTACAGTAGATCTAAAGAAAACAATAACTTATTCAAAAAAAGACGAAACTAACACTAACAATTCCAATACAGAAGAAGTTTATGATACAATAATCATAATACAAGATGAAGAAGCCGAATGTATTACACCTAACGAAACCATCGACACACCTATAGCTGAAAGACATGTAAGAAGAGATAGTTTAGAAGAAGAAATTGCTAGAATTGAAAAAGAATGCAATGAAGCTATGCCTTTAAATATATTCACGCCAGATGAAGATAAACCAATGGCTTGTTATAAATGTGATAAAAGATTTACGGTCAGTATTTCTTATAGTTTTCTTGTGTATTTGTTAATAAAGTAGTGGAAATTCGATTAGCCCACTAACAAGTTTTATTAAAGCACAATGAAAACGATGGTTAACTAAATTTTAGTTTACTTCAAATAAAACAACAGAACAAATTAACAGTACTTAAATCGAAAAAATAAATTTATTCGATCTTGATTTGTTTTTAAACAAAAAATCAGTAAAAACAAAGGGAAATTCGATTAGCCCATATTAAATTTAACAAATTTTCTTAAATTAATGAAAGACCTATTAGATACATTAGTACTTTCTGCTCGATCCTCTATTTTTCGCAAGCTCAAACAACCGATTTGGCATCAATTGAGAGAGCTTCCTGAGCTCCTCATTGCTGATGGAGTTCCAAACATCTCGAATTTTATTTTTTAACTCGAAAATGTTTGTAAATTGATGCCCATCAGCATAAACCCGTCTAGATATGATACCCCATAGATTTTCTATGGGGTTCATATTTGGGTTTCGTGCTGGCCATCGCAGTACATTAATATTTTTTTCAGAAAACCATGTTTTAACAGACTTTGCTGTATGAATAGCAGCATTGTCTTGCTGAAAGACAAAGTTTTCTGGCAAAACATCTTCTGTGAACTCAATAAGAGCATCCTCCAGCAGTTCAATATACTTTACAGAGTTCATATTTGTTGTTATCCAAGCAATTTTGGTTTTACCAAGTGAACAAAATGCCCCCCAAATCATTATCCTTCCACCTCCAAAATTTCTACTCATCCTAACTTCCTTATCATGCCTTAAGTCGTGCCAGTAATATTGAAAATCATCCGGTCCATCTAAATTAAATTTCTTTTCATCATTTCATCACTGAAGATGACATGATCCCATTCTTTTACCGAACTTATGTATTTTTTGGCAAAATCAAGTCGAGCCTGTTTGTGTCGTTCCGTTAGTGGCGGTTTTTTAAGTCTTTTTTCGTACTTTAAATTGGGATCGCTTTGTAGAATTGGTCTTATCCTTCGTGTAGTGACAGGTAGATTCAAGGAAGCTTTAATTTTTGAGGACGTGGTGGACGATCTTTTCGTATATCTCTCACAACCTGCCTTTTCTGATGTACTGTCAATTTTTTATTGTTGTCAAATTGTCGATTTTTGCTATAATTCTCACCTAATTTCAAGAAATTACTTATAACTTTTCGTGACCTGCCTATTTCATTTGAAATTTGGGAAACCTCCAGACCGACGTTTCGTAAAACTTTTATTTTTTCAATTTCAATGACCGTTAAGTCTTTACCGCAACCCATCGTATTACTAAAATAAAATTATGCATAAAATATGTTTAAAATATTAAAGATAACTTGTAATCTTACCTACCAACGACACACAAAGTAAATTTAACTTAATGCTATTTCAATACAATTGCTTGTGCTAATAGAATTTCCACTTAATTACAGTAAACTGACACGTACATATTTGATTTTGATTTTAAAGATTAACATATTCTATGTATTATCGACATGTAAACAACGAATTTTGTTTAAGCAAGGCTGACTTAATTTAAAAATAAAATAGGAAATTCAAGCTATGTTTTATTTTTAAAATATTTTAGAGATTAAGTGCAATTTAGTATCGTGTGCTAATCGAATTTCCATTACTGTATAAAGCAGAGCCCTAATATTCCCCAAAGGTTTTTTTATTAACGATGTTAATTTTCAGAATGCAGGGATTTTACAACGACACCTCCTCTATCATTCTTTGGATCTAATACCATGTGGTGATGACATTCAAAAAGAAAATCAAACAAAGCAAGCACAACCTAAACCTTTAAATCCTCCTCTTTCTACTGTATCTAACGTCGTTGCACCAAAACCTAAAGAAAATTCACAAAATGCTGAAAAGACGAATGCGGAAAAAATAACAAACACAAAAGTGCAGGCAAAAGTTGTGGAAAACGAACGAAAGAAAATAGAACCAGTCATTCCTGTAATTAGTTTTATAACACAGACTTGCCAATATTGTCAAGAGGAGATTCATGAATATGGAATGCGAAGACATATTCGCTTAAAGTAAGCTTATTTGTTACTTTAAAACTTACTTAGTTAACGCTAGGTCTTTCTACTGTGAAGTGTAAGACCGTTTGAGTTGAATTTATTTCTTGTGCATCTTGCGTTGCATTTCTTATGTTCTCCCACCTTATCCTCAGCTGCTTCCACTTTCTCCTTGGTCTGCGTCTCCTGTTTTCCCCACTGTAAAGTAGTAAATCTATCTTTTTCTTCTTTTGTTGTGTCATCATTCAGTGCCTTATTGTTATCTCTGTTTTATTTATCTGGTCCGTTATCATTGCAATGTCCGTCTTCATTATTCCGCCCGTACATTTTACCGTCAGTTTTTTGGATTGGTTTCTTTTTTGTTTGGTTGCAACATAACCAGACAGTTCCATCTCCATTTGTAATTGTTAATAATTCTATTGTATTGTATTTGTATCGGCGGCTCTAAAACCCTTCTGAGGATTGTGGCCTACTCGACTGAGTCTTTCTGTCTTCCAACCATCTTGCTCTTTGTCTGTCCCTTCTTCTCGTTGTGTTTGGTGTCCATTCTGCACAGTCTTCATAGCTTCTCATTATATAACCCAACCAGTGCTTTAATATATTTGATGATGTCTTTCCCATTCATTGGTTTTACAAGTTCCAGTGGTTAGTTTATATTCGTTTCTTCTCTCGCTGTTACCATTTATTTTAAGTCTGAATTTTCTTGATTTCCCTTCCAAAATTACAAAAGCTTTTGTCAGTCCTTTTTTTTTGTTCTGCTTGTCATTACTATGTCATCTGCGTATGCTCCGATTTGCATGTTTTTTACGTTTAACAGTCCAGATAAATTTGTTTTCTTATTATTACCTCCAAGACCAGATTAAATAGTTAAGGAGTATGTCTCTTTGCCTTACTCCTTTATTCGCGAAAGCCTCTGTGTCACCTTCTGTTCTCACTGTAGCATATGTGTCTGCAATTGTCATATGGATTAATCTTGTTATTTTCCTTGAAATTCCTAATTGCTTTAATGAGGCTACCATTGTTGATCTATTTATTTTATCAAATGCTTATATGTAATCAATGAACAGGCAGTGCAAAGCAATATTGTATTCTCCACATTTTTCAAAAAGTTGTCTCATTATATGTATGGAGTCTGTTGTGGATCTATTCTTCCTAAAGCCATTTCTGGTAATCTATTAGAATTTCAGCATAACTTCGCTTGGCAGGCAAAACCTTCTATGTGTCATTTTGTTCTGAAACAGGATTTTTGTCTATTTTGATTATTTTGGATCCTCTGATTGGAGGAAGTGCAGGGCATTCCTACGTGCTAAATGGTTTATAAAAATTATTAAAAATATTACATTAAAGTTATGAGCATTACAAGGCGTTTTTTGCTCCTCCTTGAAAATTTTGTTTTTCGCACATAGAAGGTTTTGCCTGCCAAGCGATGATATTCTGTTAATCTATTATAACAACAACAGATCAATAAAAATACCAATTAGGGTAGGCTGTGAAATTGAATTATTTTAAATTGGTACTTTAGCCACATCCACAGAATGACATTTTATAACGTTTGTAATTTGACATTTTTATTGTAAACAAAGTTTATAACCTTAAATTCATGTCAGAAATGTCATTCTGTGGATATGGCTAAAGTACCAATTCAAAATAATTCAATTTCACAGCCTACCCTAATTGGTTTTTTTATTGATCTTCTGTTACAATATGGCCGCAAGCACTTTATAAACCGCACTTAGTAAAGCCATACCTCTGTAATTTCTGCATCTCTTCTCTTGTAAATAGGTATAAGTATACCAGTCTTCTTCTTCTCTCCAGATTTTCTTAATTAGTTCAAATATTTTTTTCTTTATGTGATTCCCTCCTCCTTTTAGCATTTCATTTACAATCAGATCAGATTCTACAGTTTTTCCATTTTTTGTGTTATTTATTATACTACATACTTCCTCCCATCCTGGTTCCTCTAGTTCATCATTATTGTCTTCCCCATTCTTCGGTATTTTGTCCCAAAAGGTTTTCATAATAATTTTTCCATTTATTTAGCACATCTGACCTGTCCATCATGAGATCTCCCCTCTTGTTTTTACATTCAATCGTTCTCGTTTTCCTCTTTCTAGTTAGTTTCCTGCGGAAGGCTTTCATAGAATTCTTTCAAGTTTTTTTTCCTACTATGCCCTTCAATTTCCATTTCATCAATTTTAGCCTTTATCCATTCCCCCCTATCCTAGGCATTATTTTGATTAAGGCCCCCGCAGCTCTACTTGCCTTTAAAGATGCATGCTCCACATGCCTACTGAATTTCAGATGTTTGTCTAACACAAACCCCACGTACTTGACCTCGTTTTTCATTTCCACTTCTGTTCCCAACAGATAGACAGTTATTTGATTGTGTTCTTTTTTTCCACTAAGCATTATCGCTTCCGTTTTTTCAGGGGCAAGTTGCAGCCCTCTCCTCTGTAGCCAGGTGCTAACTCTTTCCAATCCGTCGTTCACCACCTCCTGTAGTTATACGTCCGTTTTGGCCGTGGCTATCAGCATAGGCTATTGTTTCAACTCCTTCTGGCATGTCTAACTTTAGAACACCGTCGTATACTAAGTTCCACAGAGTCGGTCCTAATACCGAACTCTGAGGAACAGCCGCACTCATTTCATATTCTTCGCCATTTTGAGTGACAATAATCCTATCTTTTAGATAACCCTGTATAATGTTGACTACGTATTTTGATATTGTGACGTAGTCGGGTTAGGGTTTATTGTTAATAATTAATATAAATAAGTTATTGTAATTAGTTTGGTAGAGTTTTTAACCCACAACTCCACTTGAAGATTTCTTGGCTTTGTTGCGAGAGGTATTAAATCAAAGTCCAATTCAACTAACATTAATGTATTTCCTATCCATGCTTGGGCTTTACAAAAATAATATAAATTGTCCTAATTCCTGAATTAACGTCAAGTTATATGAATTATTGCAAGTCCAGCTTCAAAGTTTCAATTTAAAGTGAATACAAAATTATTCTAAGTTCAAATCAATATGATTTACTCTAAGTCCAGAGTCCAAATAAATTCTTGTAACACTTAATAAACAAGTTCCATTTACATTTAAAAGTTATACAAAATTAGGCCCAATCACATTTAAAACAACTAAGTCCATGAAATGAATTTAAATGATTTACACAAATATTTGACAGGTCCAGAATTAATAAATAAGACAATCTTACATGTATTCGCTAGCACGGCATCTTAAAGGGTGTCAATTTTCTCGTAGGTACTGCTTCTGTGATAACCGGATATAGACCATGTCTTTACTGGATTTTAGTCACAGCTATATACGGAAAATTGATCTCCTTTTCTTAATATGAGCGTGTGAAATGTGTACTTGTTATCTTACAAGAATGCTGGTCAGCATTTCTCACGCTTGTGGAATTTACACAAAAGCACGCATAAGGTATCAGGTTTCAACCTTGATACGTCGCGTGCGGCTTGTCAATGCCCTGATCGAATGACGTCATTTCAACTACACGTGAATGAATTTAATAAATTAAATTCATTTTAAACTTTGCTTAATATTTTTACATTCGCCTTTGTTACAATATATTCCTTCTCCTCAATTCTCTCTCCATGGTATAGAACCAAACGCATTTTTAATATCTAATGTCACCATTATACATAGCTTTCATGTCTTAAGCGTTTTGGCCATCTCCCCTTCCGCAACTTGTCTTACTTTGGTGACTGCTTGTAGTGTTAACCTTCCTTGTATAAACTCAAATTGGCTTTTTGACAGGTCATCCTTTTGTTCTAGTTCGATTTTAAGCCTTGTAGATATCATTTGTTCCAACACTTTGCCCAAACCATTCAGCATGCACAAAGGCCTGTAACTAGATGGTTCCCCCTCTGGTTTATTGAATTTTTTAATTAACACTATTTTCCAAGTCTTTGGAAAGACCTCGTCCTTTAACAGTTTATTCATAACCTTGAGTATTTCCACCGCTTTTTCGGTTCGATTTTCTCAATGACTCCCCTCAATTCTTCTTCCGTAAAAGAGCTTTCTACTTTTATGTCTTCATCTCGACATTGTATCCTGACTTTTGGGTGTTTGGGGAACAGCGTTCTTATTACAGTAGACACGCGGTAACGTGAACATCGGGTAACGTGAATATCCGGCTAACATGAACAACATTTTTATTATATTGACCACCGTATAACGTGAACACACTAACCCTCACTAACGTGAACATTGTTTATGATGGATGAAAACAATAAAACATATTGAATTTCTGACGTTTCCTGTAACTTGTTTACATGTCTATGCCGCATTAAAGGTATTTGCAGACATAACAGCGTTGACGGTGCACAAATGTGACTGCATAATATGTGTTTTATTTAGTAGACAGTTATTAAATACGGCCGTTTTCCATGGCGCCAAATCTCTTTTAAAGCTGATGCGATGCATTAAAAACGTAATTGTTGCTTGTGTTCAGTGTGTTTAATTTAGCAGTAAACGTTTCAATACAAAATTTTCGATTTTTTTTCTGCAACAGTAGTTTGTATTTTAATATAAAACGTTAATAAACAATTTTTACTTTGTTTTTGACCTTTTTTTATCAGTTTCTAGTAGAAAATCATTACTATTCGGTAGCATGAACAAATCGCAAACGTGAACACGCCTTGTTTTATTTTGTTCACATTATCGCGTGTCTACTGTACTTCCGCTTCTAACTGGTTGGATATATGTGTTTGTTTGAGTTTCAGCCTTTGGTTTCAACATCTTTGCATCACTGGTTCCACATTCTTTCTTTAGATCTTATTATTTCCACCTTTAGTAATTGACGTGCTTGTTTTAGTTCATCTTCCTTATTTATTATGCCTGTTTGATTCATACCTCTTTGTCTGACTCGTGTTAGGGCCCTCCACTTTGTAATAGCTACTGCTCTCAATTGTGCTATTTCTTCTGTCCACCAATATTTTGGTTTGCATTTGTAGTTTTTAATTGTCAGCATGGCGGTATTACAGGCTTGTGTTATTACTTGCGGTAGCTCTTTTGGGCTGTTTACATTTTCACCCAAAAGTCTAGTCAAAGTACTGTATTTTTCTGTATCTATTTCTTCTGCTTCTCCATATTACAACAGCCCGAATTACTTGTTGTATTATGTATTTCATAAGTAATATAATTATGGTCGCTTGATCTATTTCTCCCCTTCATTCTTTGCACTAACTGACTTTAAAACATTAATTTTATGTTTTGTTTTAGGCACAAAGCTGAAGTTGCAAGAAGAAAGCGCGTATATTACGTTTGCCCTATATGTGGTAAAACTGGTAGAACTGAAGATGTTCTACGCAATCATTTGAAGTCTCACGAAGAGAACTATAAATGTGATCATTGCAACAAAGGTTTTAGTAAAGAAACCATATTACGTGACCATTTACAGGATGTGCACGGTATAAGAAAGACGTCTGTGTGTTATATTTGTGGTAAATTAATTAGTGACAGTTGTATGAAAGGACACATTGATAGTCACACTATGACCAAATCCATAAAATGCACCGTCGAAGGATGTGACGCCTTATTAAAATATAAAAGCTCGTTGCAGCATCATCTTGAACGTATTCACGGAACAGAAATGATACACATGTGCGAATATTGTGGAAAAGTTTTTCCGGCTAGATCTTCGCTTTTAGGACATATACGTTCACATTCTACTCTATTACCGTTTAAATGTGAAGTGTGCGAAAGAAGTTTTCGGACACCCAGTTATCTTAAAAAACATTTTGAAGGTCTGCATACAGGTGAAAAAAAATACAAATGCCCTGTATGTCCCCAAGTTTTTACCTATAAACATTCCATACGAAAACACTGTGGAAGATATCATCCTGAACATCCTTTAGCAAAAAAACCTAAGGCTACGCGTAATTATGTTTCTAATCCTGCTCAGAAAAAAAATTTCAGTTGCCATTTATGCAAAAGACAGTTCGCTTACGAATTTAATTTAAAGAAACATAACAGAACATTCCATCCTTCGTTGTATTACACTCAAAAAATATCACAGCAAAATAATATTTTACCGGCTGAAAATTAATTACATTGGTGGTTCAACAGTTAGCGAAAGTGAGAAAAACCAAGAAAATAACAAAGACAAAATGTTAAATGAGTGGGCATTTCTGTTGGGTAATAATTTTATAATGCTTTATCTTTCCTACACAAAGTAATCTTGAAAGTTTAATTTTCAAAAATACCCTTGTACATTGTAAGATATTTTTTTTATAATTGTTTTGTTTATTACAAATTAGAAATACTTGTTTTTTAAAAAGTTGAATGCAATGTGCCTATGTTAATATATTTAAATAAAGTTTGATAAGAATAATCTGTTTTATTAATTCAAGCATGATCTTTTCTAGTTTGATGTAAAGCATTTTGATTGAGCTTAATCCACGAACTTATATTTAAAATGGACTGCTTCGTCGATATACCGACTTCAATCCGTAGGCAGCCATGAGTCGCACTTCTTAGGGAATTTTGCCTAGTTACTTCGTTGAGTAACATCTTTTTTGACAAACGATAGTGCTTGTTCGTTTGTTGTTGTTGTTTACGGCATGCAACGTGGTTGAAGATTTCTAGGTTACTTTTCTACTGTAATTATTGTGTTAAAACTTAAAACTTTTATCGTTAAACTCGTTAGTGCCATAATGCGGTGTTTTGTACTGAATTGTTCAAATATGAGTGACAAAAGAAGGCCGCAAGTTGTTTCGTTTCACAAGTAAATAAGTCAAACTGTATTAAAAAATTATCCACTTGAATTGTTGTTAAGAATTCCAGAATCTTTGAAACACGAATGGCTTCTGGCCATAACACAAAGTGCTGATAATCTGACTGCCAAGAAGAAAGTTTGTTACAAATGTTAATTGGACTTTTCATACACTCTGTTGCATCAATGTAATGCGACGTTTCAGTGACTGAATCTGCCCTTGTCTTCAGGCATAATTCGCTCTGAAACGTCGCATTCCATTGATGCAACAGAGTGTATGAAAAGTCCAATTAACATTTGTAATAAAAATCTACAATCACAAACTTTTAGAGAATACTTAAGAAACAGACTTTTTTGTGGGAAATAGAAGAATTTTACACCTACACTCCACCTTCCATCTGTTGAAACTGTGAGAGAAATAACAGCTAAGAAACGGTTGCAATTTGCTGTTAAAGAACTAAGGTGAAATTAGAACTTTGTTTTGTGGATAAGTTATTTGCAGAATCTTTTTATTAGACCTGCTGAAGAAAACATTTGCGGTAAACTAGCAAAAGAAATTCAGTTTTTGGAGACAGAAAGTATTGACCTTGTCCAGTGGCAAGATGAGCCATCTTGCTCTAAAACGCTAACGCCATTCGAGCAGTCACCAAAAAAACTGCGATTTGCAGTGGAGGAAGAACAAGGCTTATGTGGAGAGCTAGAACCAAGTTAATTTGAACTCAAAAGACGTCACTCAGGAACATCAACTTCAACAAATGTTTCTATAAAGAGCAAAATATAAGTTCGTGGCTTAATCAGATTATAGGTTTAGGTTTTATGAACTAAAAAAATACTACCGCCTGAGAGTCTCAGAAACTTCAACCGCGACTAACTGTCCTTATCAAGAATTTTAGTAAGGCGAGTTACTTCTGGGAGGGACTCAATCCTGAAGCAGAAGTTCCTCCAACCATCTTGCTTGTGACTGCAAATGCGGCCCTTATAAAGGCATTGGGATCTTTTCAAAAGATCCTCCAGTTGACGATAAATTAGGGTTCTATTAAGAAGTCTGCGCGTTTCTTTTGTTTTTACTTCTGCATCTCTTCTTCAAGGGCAGCTGTTCCCATATGAGGTGTTGATTGCCTCGAGCACAGGAGAGGTGAAAGTCTCAGTATCCCTAGGTTTTTGGTTCTTTGAGTTGTGTTAGCTCGTTGGGGGTTGTACGGTAAGCTGCCCAGTTGATACATCTTGGATTTCGGTAGAACAGGGTAAAATAGTGCATTGATACGTCCTTTTTATAAAATAATAAAATATACAATACATTGGTTTAACTTGAATCAAGTATCATCAGTAGAGACCGGATTTTAGGTGACTCATTTAGATGATGAGTCATCCAAATAGGTAAATTTAGCTAAATTCATAAGCGTACTAAATATTTGTAAATAAGGTTGCCCCCACCGGTACCGTTATGTTTCTTCAATAACAAATGATTGGTTTTGTGACTCAACGAAAGTTTGGCCACGCCTGTTGTAAATATATTGCACCATAATGAATAGGAAAATAGTAATTTAAAAAAATAGTTTCATAAGACACGATTTTAGAGCACGCGTCCAAGTTTAGAAAACGAACCGCGCAACGGCGAGTTTTCTAATGGACACAAGTGCGCTTAAATGTCTTATGAAACGTGTATTTTACAATATTTTTTATCCACGACTAGTCAATCATCTGTCAGTTATTCATGTGTTTGGTCACTCATAATGCTATCCATTATACACTGAAATCATTATGCACGGTGTCATGGTAACATCATTTCATTATGCACGGTGTCATGCTAACATCATTGGGCCGTATGCTGATCTTATATGTATTTAAAGTTGTCTCTAACTAAAGTCGTGTTTAGCGTAAACATAAAACGATATAGCTTTATATAATTTTATATGTGTATAAGAGAGATACACGATGTTGCCATGGTAATTAAACATGACGTTAAATTTAAATATGAGGTCAGAATACGGGCCATTGTCTATGGTGTATAATGAAGGAAATAGGTTATGTTGTCATTGAAATAGGTTATGTTGTTATTTAAATTTTAATTAAAAATTCTTAGTATTTTGTAGTCGAGGATAAAGTATAGTATACTACTCGCTATAATGGCTACTATTACCTCGGATAATTGCAAAACTCGCTCGCACGCTCGCTCGTGTTGCAAACATTATCCTCGGTAATAATAGCATGCATTATAGCGTCGGGTATAATATACTATTCTATTTGGTTAGTTAACGTCAAGAAATACAAATTTCGTTATTTAAAAAAAACAGTAGTTACACCCACCAGTAAAGCTCCGCCCCTTTTGACATTTTGTTTTGCCTTGATTGGTTGATTGCCGGATTCTTTAAAGTGTTACTTTATAACACCCAAACGAGTTTCATAAAGTAGTCATTAAAGAACCCAAATAGAAAAAACAATTTTAAAAGTTACTTAAGTGTGCCGCTCTACTGAAATGATTTTAAAAAAATGTTTACTAGATCCTGTCTATAATCATCAGTGTGAAATTCTAAATCCTTCTACACCTATTGTTGTAAAAAAACTTGCGAAACTTCAGATTAAAACAAAATCAAGAGCGCCATCTGTTGGCACTATGATGCGCTAACATTTTTTACTTTAGACCCGATGAAAATTAGATTCAATAATACCTGTTGCAAACAAACCAACTAACCAACACCAACAGTTTGAAAAATGGCGCCTGAAAAGCTAACTGACGTGTAACCTTAAATGATGATTTAAACCTATCGCGTTGCAATTATGAAACCGTCTTTAACTTTTATATTTTCAATTATATTTATAGCTTTTATATTCCATTCGATATGGAACTTAATAGGAATATTTCGAGCCCCAACTTGTAACCAGGGAGAAGTGTGTTATAGTTCTTATTTGAACACTAAACCACCCTTGGAGTTGATTGTTTATTTATCTGATAATTTAAAGTCAAACGATGGCCAGTTAATATTTAACTTATATAATTTCGAGTATACAGAACCATTTGAACGGTAAGTCATTAATAAGTTACTTAAAAAATATTAAATAAACTTATACGTTAGGGAATTGGTTATAAGCATCCCAGCAAAGGTTCGAAACAATGGAAGTTTATATATTCACGTTATAGTATTACCAGCTAGAAATACCAAAAGAGAACTCAAATTAAATGATGCTATATACAGTCCCGATGCTGTTTATTTAAGAAAGAAACTTACACATTATGCGATACCTAAAAGTTACACCTTTAATTTACTTCAAGATGAAACTAAAACGCAAGCTGTTAAACCTGTAACACATCTAAAAGGTAGATTTGCCATAATGATGTGTACAGATAACCTAAACATGGCACAATCAAACATACCGATGGAGATAATCCGACATATGCGAATTAACCACAAAAGACAATTTTTGCCAATTGTACAACAAGACTTCATGCAAACAAGACTGAAAGACTTAGTTGAAGTGATGCCCGATAGTAAAACAATGTCGTTTGAATTTAATTATGCCCCTTCGACGATCGGAAAGTTGCGATTTTTACTTCAAACTGAAACTACGCTAACACAGTTCCTTACGTTGGGATTTACAGAAAAAGATTTGGACGAAATTAAAGGGGTATTTGCTGATACAAATCTTTACCTTTTGTGTGCTACTGTATTTATTGGAAGTGTACACGTAGGTTTCCGTCATGTATAAGCTGAAATTACCGTTGAGTTATATTCGTTTTACAGTTGTTATTCGACTTCTTATCGTTCAAAAATGACGTCAGTTTTTGGAAGTCTAACAGTTCAATGGCAGGTTTATCAACACGCACGGTATTATGGAGAGCATTCTCGCAAACTGTCGTCTTTTTGTTTTTACTTGACGAAGGAACTTCGTTATTAGTGCTGATTCCCAGTGGAATTGCAACGACAATAGAGGTATTTACAATCGTCCAAACTAATTTTATTTAATTACAAAACCAATAAATTTGTTAGTTTTGGAAAATTAAAAAAGTTCTAAAAGCAAGCCTTTCATGGGAAGGAGGACTTCCTCGTATACATCTCGATAAACACAATAAAGAAACAGAAGAGGAAGCAAAAACTCGTGAATATGACCGAGAGTGTATGCGTTATCTTAGTTATTTACTCTACCCGCTTTGTATTGGTGCTGCAATTTATTCTTTGATTTATCAACCGCATAAAAGGTACTTAACGTTTGTTAATTGAATATGAGTTTCAAATAAATTTACGATTTTCCAGCTGGTATTCGTGGACCATCAACAGTTTAGTAAACGGTGTATACGCTTTTGGTTTTCTATTTATGTTACCTCAGTTATTTGTAAATTACCGACTTAAATCTGTGGCCGCACTTCCATGGCGAGCTTTTATGTACCGAGCGTTCAACACATTTATTGATGATGTATTTGCGTTTATTATAACAATGCCAACTGCGCACAGGGTAGCATGTTTCAGGGATGATATCGTGTTCCTCATTTATCTATATCAAAGATGGTAATCTTTAAGTTCCTTTTTAAATTCGTTACACTGAATTATATATTTTTTAGGCTATATCCGGTTGATAAAACACGAAGCGATGATATTTCAGTAGCAACTATTGAGGATAACGATGAGAAGAAAACTAACTAGTATAGGTGTGAATTTCCATTTGTTCAAAAATTGAATTTATAGGCATATTAATGCCGATAATTAAAATACCTAATTGTTGTGATGTACGCACAATGCATTCCGTAATTCCGTTACAAAATATTTAATTAGAAAAATTTTATAATTTATTCTGTTACTAAATGTAGCCTATCCTGTTTTCAATAAAGATAAGATAGTGTGTTTGGTGCTTTTAGTTCTTTCAGGAGACATGATTTGATTTTCATAGCGTAAAGACGGGTTATTTCCACTCTGCTCGCTGAAAAGCGCAAATCTCAACGGTTACCATGTATGTTAAATCGAAGCTGTTTGCAGCTTAAATACTAGTGATAGTGCACTACCTACAACACATAATTTCGCAGTAAGTCTTTATAGAACCCCTGCGGAGAGATTGCTGATTAAATATGAACATCGGCAATAAAAAAAAGAAGAGTGGCAAGATCATGCCTACAAACTTTTAACCGAATAAAAAGTACCTGTTCGAGCCAGAAAATTTGATTACTAGAAATAAATTCTATATAAATGAAAAGCATATTGAGAATGCTAGTAAAATTATCAATCAAGCCAAGCATACTGTGGCAATCAATTCAATGAATAGGGGAAGGTGAAAAAAAATGAAAAATCCCCGTAATAATAGTCTTGTAGCGGCATCTGTTTTCAAAGAAACATAAGGGAATTGGCGAATCACTGTGTAAATTTGGATAAAACTTAAGGAGTCTAGCATTTCAGTATGCCAAAAAAAATAATATTGCACCAGCTTCAATAAGGAGAAACAGCCGGCAGGCAAGGACTGGCTATCAGCAGATATCTTATTTATCTTTAAGCTTGTAAACAATAGAATAGATTGTCCTAATCTCCTGCCTTTAGTAGGTCTATATGTCCCAGCCTATAGGACAGGACCACGTGAGGTACTATTTGTTCCACCTTTTCGTACAAACATAAGAGTAAATTCGCCAATCGCGTGCTCTCTGAGAATGATGATATTAATATCTTTAATACACGTTTTATTCATTTTAAGAAACAAATTACAAAAATATACCTAACCAAATATTTATCCTAATATTAATATTAATATTTAAACTAAGTTGGTACTTGTTCGGATTTGGTTGTCTTCTTCAGTTTGTTGTTAGTGATATAGATTGTTTTATTATTATTTGCAATTTTCTATAGTACGTATTATGTTTATTTATTATATGATATCCATATGTAGGAATAATGGCATTTGTAATTGGGCCTGTGCCCGTTTATGCCAGTACATTAAATAAATCAGGATTCCTGAAATGCCATTCAAAATTATCACTTAGAACTCCAGAAAATACTAGTGCTGCTAGGGCGGCAGGTTTTAATAAAGTTTCGCGTAAGAAGAAATGCAATATAGGAGATCGGTCTGCCAACAGAAAGTATTGTTGCTTATCATAGTTCAGGCTGGATGTAGTCCGAAATATTCAGTGCATTTGGTTCCCACACTTCCTCAAACATACTCGCCCTTCAAAGGAGAGACCAATTTTGCTAATTTAAGATGGGCATGCCACGAATGTTAAAAATTAATCTTTAATAGAAAAGGCTCGAAATAATGTTCACATTTTGGCAATACCACCCCACACATCCCATCGGCTTCAGCCAATGGATGTAGCCTTTATGTATTCTTTGAGTAATTATTATACCCAGGAGTTGAGAACGTGGCAAAGTACCAAACCAAATAAAATTGTTGAGTTATGTGATGTGGGTCAAATTTTTGCACATTAGAGCAGCTACTTTACAAACGCTAGAAAGTGACTTTAGAGCGGCGGGTATTTACCCTTTTAATCCGCAAAAATTTGAGGATGATGATTTTCAGCCATCTGAAATGACAGACCACCAATTAGACTTAATAGTAAGCGAAAGCAACACAGAAGAGCATGAAAATGAGGAAGAACCTTCTGTGGCACTCCAGATCGGTCACCAACCTTGCAGAAAAATGAAGATGAAGCTACACCAGGATGTTCTTGTTGGTCTGACGAAGAACATAGGAATGTAAAAACTCCTCCCAATGATACCAGTCTAGTTTCACTGGAACAAAGTTTTCCATTGCCAAAGGACAAACTGCTATTATTACTTCTTCCCCTTTTCTCAGTGAACTTAAAGAAGGCAAAGGATCAGTAAGTGCTGTCAAAATTGACAAATATAAAAAATATGAAATAATCGCCTGTCGAAATGACAGACGCCTTCAGTATTTCTATTTCTTTCTAACGTTAACTAAATCCAATAACATACGTTGAACACTGAATCCATACATATTCCAAAGGTATCACGGATCCTTTCTAAAAAAATACATTGGTGTTTCCCTATTAGTGGGTGCTGTTCCCGAAGATTTTTTTAATCCCGAGAAAAGGAATTCCATCTTTTGCTATCATTCGTGAAAGTACGGCTGGAAGACATTCATCAATTTTATTCTTGAAAAAAGATGTAATTTTTAATCATGTATCAATTGCATGTATAAAAGCAGAATTGTTGGAAACGTCAGTAATTTCTTGGTTGTTTCTTTTCAATAGGTAGATTAATTTTGTGTTGGCTCTTGAGATGGCTATGTAATCCGCTAGTACTTCCATCTGCGGCTTTTATTTTTCTAGAGCACTGTTTACAAACAACTCTCGTAAAAGTAATAATTAATAAATATAGGTAATTAATATGTATTATTACTTACCTAGGTTTTACTTTTAATACACTTTTTAATATAAACACAATTCACTGCACTGCAGAATATAAATCTGCAGTCTGCAGGAGTCCTGCAGCAGGACCCCAAATCTCAAAATGTACTTCTCCCTATTTTTGCTGAAGTCATGGTTTTGGGTGGTCGCATTTAATAGCTCCATAACGTAAAAAGCTATGTTATGTCTTTGTCAGCGCTAACCGATAAAGCATACGAATTATGAATAGACAATACGGTACGAATATTGTAACTAAAAACTTCGAATGCAGATTTTTAATTCACCGAATTACCGGTAAAAAATTTTAATTTATCGGTAAATTTTTGAGGGTATATTTGGCAATTTACTGGTAAACCGGTTTACTAGTGATACAAGCCCTAATAGGTATACTGCTTCTGTTGGAGTGTTATTCACCTTACTGTGTAGAATTCTTAACACATCAGATTTATTGAATTCGATCGATTTCTTTATTAGTTGACGCAATATAAAGATTGGGTCCACTGTTGACCTATTTTGGCGAAAGCCCTCATTCTAATCTGTTGTGTTATTTCTTCGGCTATAATCTTAGTCATCACTTTAGATATGGTGCTTAAGAGGCATATCCTTCTTTAGTTCTTTGGGCCTTTCTTTAGATTAAGAATATGTGGAAAATGTAGAATCAACAGGAAAAAAGTCCAACAGCAAAACACCAGGTAGAAATAGCCAATCAGCAAAGAAGAGTGGAAAAGAAAAACAAAGTGAAGAGAAGGAATTAGTAGGGATGATGAAAGCATTATGTGGGAACTAAAAGAATTGTGCAAAGATCAAAAGGAACAAACTATATAATCAAGAAAAGAAACCTGAAACATGAACAACAGTTATACCATAGTCAAATTGTTAAATAACAGCTTTGCAGAATGAAAATATAATCAGCAAATAGGAGTAAATGTGAATCCAAACATCACATTTAATATTAATGAGGGAAATGGGAATGGCATGAATGTAGTTAAATTTGAAAGTTGGGAGTATAAGGAATCAGTAATGAAAAATAAAAATAAATTAAGAGGAAAAAAATCTACATAAACAATGATTTAACTGAAGAAAAAAGGAAGGTACAGAAAGCCCCGAGTGATTATGCTAAGAAGGTAAAAAAGGAGGGCAACAGCGTGACAGTAGGTACACTGCAAAAAAGTAATGGTAGATGGAGAGGAATGGGCCTTTTGCCATTTATATTGACTTTTCTGGTTCCAATTCCTTCAGTGATACTGTTTATTATATTGGTGCTTAATTTTCCCCATGTTTGTTCGGTGTTCTAGCCAATTTCCTCTGCCAGTCTTCGCTTGTATGTTGTTGAATCTAAACCTTTACTCAGTAAAAACAAACTTTTGCAGAATAACTTTATATTTCCATAATTTACATTACGAAACGTGCTTATAAAATATATGTGATATGTGTCTATATACATTCATTCATTGCTTCATTATAAAACTATTAATGCATGTAAAGAATATTCATAATTTATAAAGATTTCATAGAACCTGAGCTTAAATTTGTCAAATAATTTTTTGTACTTAAATTCGCAACTTCACCGCCACATTACTTAATTATCATCTTCCAATTTGATAAGATTGGCTTTCAAAAATCTTTGGTAAGCAGAACCCCGCCACGACTCCATTTTTGCCAGATCGGCGATACTATTAAATTGACCATACAATCGCCTATAACAATAAATGCTTTAACAATGCTTTATTTAACCATATTTTTTAATTACCGATAAACACAAATCTGCGAGGCCGTTTTCGGCCCGACTGCTGGAAGTTTCTGTAAATCTTTTTCGTTTCCAGTATTAAGAGTATTTAAAATGTTCTTATTATGGTCCATCATAGGATCGTTTCCGGTTTCAGTTTCCGATTGTTTCCGCATACGTTTTCTCGGAGCTGGAGTAGGTATTTCTAATCTGAAAAATACGATGGTTAGTTTATTTCATGTTACAATAAATTAATACCGACTTTTCCACATTCTTTCTTGGTAAGGGTTGTGGCTTCGTAGACAACCTTACACTACGACGTCTCTCAACAGGTAAGGTAACTACTTCTGGCGGTTTTCTAAGTGATAATCTTGCACTACGACGTGGTGTACTTTTAAGCGACGTACTTGTAGAGGGTCCATCTTCTGAAATCATACTTATGCCTGAAATAGTTACGTCTCCTGAATTACCCTTTTTCTTTTTAAGAGGGTTCCTTGGGGGAGCTATAGGAACCTTGAAAACAGCATCTGCCTGAAATGTCTGGTCGTCATCCAGTTCGTCCCCGAATTCCTATAGAATATAGATGTTTTCAAATTGTTTAAACCTTATTTAAAAATTTACCAATCGTTTAGCAACAACAGAGTCCTGCTGCGAAACAAGTTGTCCAGAAATAATCGACGTATCATGAATGTTAACCGGACTACTACAAGCCCTGACTCTTTTACTTGTCAACTGCACAATTTCACTTCGTACAATTTCAGTGACTGTTGATTCCAGTGTCCTAACAAACCTTTAAAACAAAACATAATAGTCTCAATTAAGTTAATCTAACAGACACTTACTGAGGAGTATGTTTCTGGTCAGGTGTTGGTCCTTGTAAGCGCTCTTTCATAAATATTTCCAATTTCTCCATCATAGTAGTTTGAATGGTTTTGGCACACTTTCGCACAATAGGGCTTAACGGTGGAAAAGCCGACGTATCATCAGGAGTCGAGTACGATGATACACTCATTGAGAATAATGGTGGTGGAGTAATAACACGATCAACATGATTAGTCATCGGTTCGGTAATTGTAGTTAAAGGAGTCCAAGTATTGTTTACAAGTTTTGGTTTCTTTATTATATTGGGTGTACTAAAGCATTCCATTGAATGATTCTGACGTTTTAAAGGTGTTGCTTTTGCTTTCACAGCTGAACCTAGTAATGGCCTTTCAAATAAATTTGGATTGTCTTTCTGTAATAAGATATAATTTTAATTTTACTACAAGCTTTTTTGTGTTATTAATACAATATACAAATATGTCCTTATATACAGCCAAATTAAGATCAGAAAAGACCAAGATAAATATAATATCCGTATATGGCCGACACCAACAAACCTCTACACAAAAGGGAATTATTTTGACGACCTCCAGAAAACAATGGACTCAATCAACAAAGAACAGACTCTAATAATAATGGGAGATTGCAATGCCAGAATTCGAAACGATGTCATTCCAGGCATAAAACAACGATTCAATGAAGAGGAATAAAATGATAACGGAAACATGATGATCGACTTCTGCATTAATAACGAAATACGAATTAACAACTCATTCCATGATCACAAAATATATTAACAAAAACTAACATTGGTAAGAAGAGTTGAGGATGCAGTCAACAATAAGGAAATAACACTGACAGCTTTTCTTGATATAATGTAATAAAGCGGATTATATTAAAGAATAATGTAAAACATCCCCATAAGAAATGAATTCAATAAGATGGCATTTGGGTGTAACTGATATACCAAGTTACGCAATCCTTACATTGTAGGAATGATGAAATAGGTTTACTAACTAAGGATGCCCCTGCAGATGGATATGGTCATGTTGCGAAATCATTACAATGTGCTACAATGTTGCAGAGCACTTCACATTTAATAAAGATAAAGACCACCTGCAACAAATGACGTAATCTATTCGTGGAAAACTATAATTCATGTTGATACAAAGTAAGAATTAATGCGAAATGATGCAACACGAAACAGTTGGCTTAGGCAGCTGTTGAAAATGTGGGAAAGAATGGGCAAATCTTGGAGTATAACTATGGCCGGATTTCATACAGAATTCAGTCCCCTGTGAGGGTCTGACGACGAAACTAGGAGTAGGCAGATTGAGGCCTAGGTAATGAATTCTTACAGGACCAACCTTCGCAGTAGCCCAAGGGTTGGATTAAATGTCGTTTCCGACGTTATTGCCAAGACGACGACCCCTTTCTTCTGTGATAGGTTTCCTTCTTTTAGATTTTAGGGTAATTTTAATATCATAGTGGCGCCTTATCTACCGTTACGACCATCCCCTTGATGAAGGGTTACTAAGTGTTATTAAGTGCTATTTCAGCATTTCGAACCCCCCATCTTCACTGCTAACTTAGCCGCATGCATCCCGGATTTGACATCCCCATTTAAATGTCGTAGTGCAGGATTGGCACGTGACATATGATAGTATAACAAAAGCACTAAAAGAACAGGAGGTCCCACAAAAATATATCAGATTAATACAACAGATATACAACGACAATAAAGCAAGGATAAGCATAGACCAAGAAGGAGAATACTTTGAGGTACAAAAAGGGGTAAGACTATCCACTATCCCCAAAACTATTTAACTGTGTATTAGAACATGTATTTAGGAAACTAAAATAGGAGAACAAAGGAATACGTATAGAAGAAAGCAGATTAACAAACTTACGCTTTGCTGACGATGTATAACTAGCAAAAAGCATAAAATCACTAACGGAGATGTTAGAAGAACTAATGCAAAAAGTGAGAAGACTGGACTAAAAATAAACCTAGAAAAAACCAAAGTGCTAGCTAACGGTAATCAATAAAGTGTAATCATAGACGGTAAAAAACTAGAATTAGTGCAAAGAAGCAGTATTATATTCTTTGATGGAAAAAGAAGTTCAACGCAGAATAAGTTTAACTTTGGTCGGTAAAGAAAATATTAAAAACCAAAGTATCAATAGAAATAAAAAGCAAAGTGTTCAACATGTGCCTAATGCCAACACTAACATACGGAGCTGAAACGTGGAACTTATATACTCGAAATTAAAAACAACCCAAACAAGAATGGAGAGATCAATATTAGGACTAAAACTAATCAATAAAGTGAGGCTAGAAGAAATTAGGAGAAGAACAGGAGTAGATGATGTAGTAGAGCGATGCCGAAAACAAAAATGGAATTGGGCAGGCCATGTTGATGGGCGCACAAGACTACAATGTGGATACCAACTTCAGGAGCAAGAAGAAAAGGCTGTCCAAGCAGACCTTGTGTGGACGAAATAGAAAAATTTACAATTGGCAACTGGAAGATGGAAGCCAAAGACAGGAAAATATGGAAGATAAAGGGGCAGGCATTTGCCCTGGCAAGGGATGCATAGGCTAACAAGTAACAAGACGGTTATCTGTCAGATGACGAAGAGATAAACAAAGAGGTAAGGCAAGGTTGCATTCTCTCCCCAATTCTTTCCAACATTTATGGAGAATATGTCATGAGAAAGACTCTCGAAATCTGGACGGAATAAAAGTAAATAGTGATGTTGATAAACTAGAGCAACAGGAAAACTTTTTTGTTTTAAACTCTAATCTACCCAAAGGGAATACTCTAATTTTGTGGAGATTAGGCTTAGTCTAGTTCAACTAAACAAACATTAAAACAATGTTAGTTTAGCTACATGTGTAATTATTGAGTATGTTGTTAATCCTATTGTCTATTTGTAATGTCTAGTGAGGTATATCATTTAAGACGATGAGTAACCGTACTATTGTCTAGCATGTTAATAGCTAAGGAATTGGTGTGATGTTCAAGTTGCGCACTCACACACTTGGCCTCTTGCAAAACATTAAATATAAAAAAAAACTTACCTTATATTGTTGAATGATATTATTTACTTCCGGTTTATTTCTAAGTTTCTTTGCTCCTTGTGCAAATTCTAACGTTTGTATAGTTTCGATTGTGTCTTGCGAATCGGGACTTACACAAGCAACCAATGTTATATAATTTGTTTTATTTAACGAATCTTAAATGCGTACCGTAAGAATAAGAAAATTAATTAACTCCATTATAAATACCTTTCAATATTGTCGTAATCATAGATTCACGATATGGTATATGAGTCATATTAGTGGAAAGTGCACTTATAACCCTTCCAACATTAAAAAGCCCCTTGTTAATGCTAACACTCTCCTGAAATTGTGAACCTTTGTGCCCCGTTTTGCGAGCATTTTCAGAACCAGCTAAGTCTACTAAATTAAATTTTGCTTCAATTTCAAAATTCCTGAAAAACAATTTAACTATCATGTATTTAATTTTAATAATAATCAGATTGTTACTTACTCATGCTTCACGTTACAATGAATTGTAAATATTGCGTGCGAACGTGAACTATTCCTATTTTGTTTTGTTTCCCCTGTATGTCGATTTTTACTTCCTAATTTAAGTAAATTTCGTGCTTCGTAAGAATCATTTACCTTTTCTCGTGTGAGTCCTTGAATATTAAAACCTAGATGTTTAAAATTGAAAATATTTAATAAACAAGTAACAACGCCACATGATTGAATAATTAATTTATTACCTTTTACAGTAAGGGCAGCTTTATTATTATTATTTAATAAATCAAAAACTTTCTCATTGTAAATCTCAAAAAACGATATGTAAATATCAACTTCCTTATGTTCTTCTTGGTTAACAAAGAATTCGTCTAGTGTTCTCAAAATAAAACCTGCATCCTCGTACGTCTAAAAAACATTAATGATTCATTACACTACATCTACAAATATTGGTAGGTACAGGAAATCCTAAAATGCATTGATGCTTTTAAATGATGAATAACGCTTAATCGAATACGGTGATAAGAAAAGCTATCGTCCTATTACATTAATGAAAACATTAGTGAAATTTCTTCTCTTATTCTAAGTATTCGTCAAAAATGAACAAGCCTAATAAATGCTGCGTTACCCAATTGCTTGTCTTAACTATGCACACTAAAGAAGAGTTACAAGTCTCATTAATGTCATGGTAGCGGGATACGTCATCCAAAGGTGTGCTGCCAATGGCAAGCAACAAGAGTTAGAGACGTTGCTCAAAGTTTTCTACAAAGCAGCCACATTCATAAAATATGTATTGGTGACAGAACACGGCCAGCCATTAGTCAGTCGAGTGAGTCGATGAGTAATGGATGATATGGATAAACCTGAGTGCTAAAATAGTTTAGTTAATTTTAGTGTCTTACACATACATACAGATGATGCAGTATGTAGGTATAAACGGCGTAGCAACTTGTAAACCGCAGAGACACGCCGGTTGTGCATCGCACGCATAGAGCCTCATATGTTAACACATCAACCTCGACACCAAAAGGTATAAGAGGCTACAGATAATACATACATACAAATTAATGAATAAGAATTGGTTCGTTCTTATTGTCATTTTTCAGTTGCGAATAAAATAATTCATACAGGATCTAAAAATGATTTGTAAAATCATTGCAATATGATACAATTTGGAAGCTTTAATACTTTTACTTACTTACTTAATCGCCAACCTTTCTACCTGTAGTGTGAGGCTGCTTCCTTTAACACGTTGACTGCCGCCATAAGAGAAAAGTGGCATTCCCCGTGTGCCGGGATAGAAATAAATAAATAATGAACTTCTATATTCAAACTTGGAATACTCCCTAACAGATATCGCTAGCGGGTTCAATTATGCAGCAAATTGAACACTATTTTATTCCCTACATGCCATATATACTTTTGCAACCATTAGTAAGAGGCCGCGTTCATTGCAAGCCATTGAAGAGAGTACCTACTGTGCAACACTGGTGATGCTCACGGCACCAAGGTGAACTATTAGTGAGAATCACCGGTGATGCTCACGGCAGTCTACGTGTTAATAGCATGAATATAATGAACACCTAACACCTACTATAGACACAAAAACATCAATAAAACAACCTGGTCAGCCAGAGCTTAGCAATTGCTAATAGACTACTTTTTAACAAGTCGAAAGACAGCCAAGACACACATGTGTTCAGGTAAGCAGATATAAATAGCGATCATTATCTGCTAATAGCAAAAATAAAATTAAGGTCTGGATGGTGTAAAAACAGTAAACCAACTAATAATAAGTAATAATAAATAACATTTAAAGGTCCATCTATTTAAAAAATGAAAACAGAATGAATCAAATCGAAAAAAGAATAAGCACAATGGAGAAAGAACATAAGAGCAAAAATATAATAATAAAAGGAATAACAGACAAAAGATATTTTTTCGATTTAGAAGAGATAGTAATTAAATTTCTTTGTGAACATCTTCAAATGGAATGCAAGCCGATAGATATTGAAAACATAAAGAAAATTAATCCAACAACAAATTATGGTGAAAGGGCAAAACATATTTATAGAAGATTACACGAAAGAAATGATGGAAGAACGTAAGGAATTAATACCATTGATGAAGGCAGTTAAGAGAACAAGGAAAACACCGAAATTAAACAAAAAAGAAGTCCAAAATCTAATTAAGAATGGGAAAAAATCGTACCAAGGAATATCAGAAGCAGAGGAGGACGAGACCAACCAATCGAGTAAGAAACAAGTAGCCAAAGAAAGGAATGTGGGAACAGTCCAAACGCTATTACCACCAATAAAAAGAGACAACTATAAACAGAAATCGATAAGCACAAGCGAAATGAAAAAATCCGAAGACAAAGACAAATAGCAATTAGAGATAAACAAACAGACGGAATCTGACGACGAACACGGCAAAGAACAAGGATTATAGAAAAAATGGAAATATAAAAATAAAGAAACTAAACAAAAACTTACAAATATATAAAGAATTTCAAGCAAAGAAGTAAAAAAAAATAAAACAAGAAGATAATCTTTTAAAAATGTATAAAGAAAACACAATATTAAGTAACAAACACGAAGAACCAAACTATGAGATGGATATAAGGGAGGAAATTTATAATGAATGTTGAAATGTGCGGACAATGATCGAAGAGAGTAAGACACATCAAATATCAACAGAAATGAACAGATATAAGATAAGTATACTAGGGAACGGAGCAGGAAAAACAAGACTACAAAATGGAAACATAATACTGTACTCGGGCAACCCAGATAGAAAGAAGCAACCAAGTCACTGATAGAATGGGAAAGCACATCAGACAGAATCCAATGGGGACGATTTAGAGCAAAGTTTAGAAATATAGTAGTTATGAACATATACGCACCAACAAATACTCAAGATGAATTTTACGAACAAATTCAAGCGACATTCCAAAAATTGCAGAAACGATACAAACGAGACATGAAGATTCTTATTGGTAACTGGAACACAAAAGTAGGAAGTGACAGCACAGGAAATGAGCATATAGTTAATGGGAATTCATGTAATAGGAACAATAAACAATAATGGAGAAAGACTAATAGAATTTTGTTCAATCAACAGCTTCACAATAGGAGGAACTTTATTTAGACACAAAGATATATACACAAAACAACATGGAGTGCACCTGGAAATACGTATAAAAACCAAATTGATCATATAATAATTGAGAAAAAATGGAAAAACTCTTTGAAAGTTGTGAGAGCAATGAGAGGAGCAGACATTGCATCAGACCATGAGTTGGTTAGAGCAATTAAAAATAAGCATCAAGCCAAACTATTTAGAGAATGGTCAATGGACGATTACTCTACTCATGTTATACTCTTGTATATAATTTATTTATCACCCAGTACTTAGGAGTAGATTGTAAATAAGCAGTTCAATTAAAAAAAAAAAAGGCAAACTACACACACAATACTACTATAAGAGAGAAGTACATACAACACTATGTACCTAGGGCCAAATTATCATTCTGTCTCCGAGTCAAGGGCTGGACCAAATTTTTAAATAAAATAAATTAATATTAAATTAATTAAAACAAGTTGCTACTGCTCTGGTATACAGCTCTACATTGACACACTCTCTATATTTTTTATAAATCCTTTAAGTGTACTCCACATCTTTTTACTATCGCGCTTACTTTCCAATATTTTTGAGTTGTAATCATTGAGATATATTTACAAGAAAGCTTGTATATGCGATGTAAACATAAAATTATTCAATTTTACATTCCTGAGTATTGAATACGAATGCCGGTACATTTACCATTGCTTCGGTTCGGTCTTTGTTAAGACTCGTTAGTCTAAACAAAACGAGTGAATGAGTGAATCATTTAAGAACGAATCTTTGTGAACGAATCACTTAGAATGAATGATTCAAATGAATCGATTCACCAAAAAGAATCGAACTTCCCACCTCTATTAGTTACATATCGTATTTAAAATTAGTTACCTTTTGTATACGTAAAGCAAATACAAGCGGTTGAAATAAAAACGTCAACAAACCCAAGTACTAACCAAGACAAAGCGGTTTTAGGAAAACTAGAAGTATGTAACACCAAAACCACGTTATTACCTTTAAAACAAATCATAGAAAATCTGCAAAGCATTTTTCACATTTATATGTAGACTTGGAAAAGGTCTGATCGATAAACCCGTAAAATTTTGAAAATAAGAGGCGTAAATAACACACTAGGCAGCCTGGATAGCTTAGACAGGTAAGGGCCTGCTAGCTGAAAGCTGGTTGAAGTGTGATGCAAGGTCAATCACCTCCACTGCACACCAGCAAGTGTAAAATCTGCATTGCGGTAAAAACAGGAAATAGATTAAGAAAGAAATAACACATTAAAGGGACAAGAAACAAAAACAATACAAATTATATGGTAACCCAGAACATGAACGCAGAACCTTTAAAACCATTATAAATGAAGAATCCAAGTAAAGGGAGAAAACAAACAACAATTTTAAATACCTGGGAGTGATAATAGAAAATGATGGAAGATAACACCTGCATATCAATGAAAGAAAAAGAACTAATAAAGCATTACAGGATGAGACACAATTTTATTAAGAAAAAGAAATGCCAAAGAAACCTAAGAGAGATTAGAGAAATACCCAGACTAAATGAATACATAATATGAGAATACAAGAAGAACTAGAGATTGCACCCGATTTAAAATTCAAGCAAAAAAACAGTTCAAGTGGTAGGGCCACTTCCAGTGGATCAGCACAATGAATATGGGAGACAAAATTTAGAATGAAACGAAGCACAAAAACACCAACAGAAAGCTGGGACATGTCGTCCCAGCTTTCAAAAATAATACAATAGAAAGATCAATCAAGAAATGAAACCAAAATAAAAGCACATGCTGAAAGAGAATGGAAAAGCTAAAAAACGCCCCTTCATCTCACAATAGTATACAGAAACTGATCAATAAATATCTGTATATACAGCCTGTCCATTTTTCGAGTGCCACTATGGGGATCTCGCTTATCTTAAGAGATACGAAGTTAGTTAAATTAGGGCAAAGTTGCGAATTTTCATGCTGAATAATAATCTGAAAAGAAATTTGAATTATTTTCAATAGTTTTGAAAATATCGCAAAAAAACGAAAATTTCTGATTTTCGTTTTTAATTTTTTTACGATAATCTAATCGTACTAGACATTTCTAACCAAGACATTATTCAGACACTTTTTTATGGAGAATTCGAATATGCCATCCCCTTTTCAATAATTTTCAAGGTGACGGAGAAACACCTGGAAACTTCATTTTTTCTTATGGACGCCATTTTGGATTTTAACATTTTGAGATTACGTTTTTTTTCTCTTTACAACGATGTATCACACATGGTGGTCCAATATCACATTTTTGCCAAAAATCCAATTTTTCATTTTTTGCGAAGAGTGCTTTGGACAAACAAAACGTTCTTTTGTTGTGAACAAAATTTTGACAGTTTGATCCGTCTGTCTGGTCGCGGCGTTGGCATGGAATGAGTTGTGTTGAGAAAATTCGACTTTCAACTGAACAAAATGAAACATTCGTTTTGCAAGAAAATTGTAATTCAAATTAGAACGAAATACATAATAATAATAGACAATAATTAACGAATGTAACATTACAACATGTGTTCAAATTGCCAACCTCCTAATTCTAAGCACAGTGCCACTCTCTTCCTAAGATTTGCTATAGCTCTTGACACATTCCTTCTTCTAATGTTGTGCCTGAGAGTGGTGACAATTCTTTGACGAAGTTCATCAAGGTCGGCTGGCAATGTTTTGTAAATTTTATTTTTCATTGTCCCCCACAAAAAATAGTCCAAGGGAGACATGTCAGGCGACCGCGCCGGCCAGTGTACGTCGCCATTATTAGCAATAACATGGTTGGGGAACATTTCCGACAAGCATTCCCCAACCCTCCTAGCATTATGGGGCGGTGCGCCATCTTGCTGGAACCAGATGGCGTTCAAACGATGAAGAGGAACGTTGTTGTCGATAAAATCTGTTAGAAATGTCCTCAGGAAATTGAGGTACCGATCAGCATTTAAATTCTCTTCGTAGATGTAAGGACCTATTATTGCATTGCCCAATAAACCGACCCACACGTTAAGGCTAAAACGTATTTGTGGTCGCCGTTCTTGAAATTGATGTGGATTTTCAATTGACCAGTAATGTTCATTATGGCGATTAAACATTCCTGCATTGGTGAATTTACATTCATCAGACCATATGACATTATTAAGGAAATTTGGGTTTTCCTGAATCTGATTATTTACAAACGTGCAAAATGCTACCCGTCGTGTACGATCTCCGGGATGAAGCGTTTGAGAAATATGAATTGCCCAAGGCCGATATTTGTGTTTTTTAAGCGTTCTCCAAACAACTTGATGTGACGGCAAATTCAGCTGGGCTGCAACTTCTCTTGAGGAGACAGATGGATTGTCTTGCACCTAATTAAGAATTAAATGATGAATATTTTAGTATTTGTAATCATGTAAAATTTTTACAGCTTGCAAAATTTCCTGCTCATATTCATTGGGCCTATCGCCATATCCTCGTCTAGGTCTTTTAAACGAACCACATTCGCCCAAGTTTCTGTGTAGCAAAGAAAAATACCTCAAACTAGGTTGTTGCCGCTCTGGATAACGCTGCAAATATGTTGCCGCAGTCATGTGGGCATTTCGATAAGAAGTGTAGTAAATTTGTATCATATCTCTTTGTTCTTCACTTGAAAAAGGCATTTTCGCGATAAAACTAGCACAAACGTAAATGACAAGACTTGAAATAGGATCAAACTGTCAACATTTTGTTCACAACAAAAGAACGTTTTGTTTTTCCAAAGCACTCTTCGCAAAATATGAAAAATTGGATTTTTGGCAAAAATATGATATTGGGCCACCATGTGTGATACATCCTTGTAAAGAGAAAAAAAAAAGTAATCTCAAAATGTTAAAATCCAAAATGGCGTCCATAAGAAAAAATGAAGTTGCCAGGTGTTTCTCCGTCATCTTGAAAATTATTGAAAAGGGGATGTCATATTCGAATTCTCCATAAAAAAGTGCCTGAATAATGTCTTGGTTAGAAATGTCTAGTATGATTAGTTTATCGTAAAAAAATTAAAAACGAAAAACAGAAATTTTCGTTTTTTTGTGATATTTTCAAAACTATTGAAGATATTTCAAATTTCTTTTCAGATTATTATTCAGCATGAAAATGCACAACTTTGCCCTAATTTAACCAACTTCGTATCTCTTAAGATAAGCGAGATCCCCATAGTGGCACTCGAAAAACGGACAGGCTGTATAAGTGTAAAAACAATACCACTGCTGGTTCAAATACACCGTATTAATATGGGTTTAATCAAAATAATAAAAGTAATTACATTGAATGGTTTCTAGTTTCCTATTTTTAAACATAAAGAGTCTTGCAGGGTGCTTTTTATATCAATGATTATGTTTTCAGCATAAAAAAGTAGTTTTAAAAAATTCGTAACATTATAGGTGATGCAATGAATTATTCGGTTCCAAATAGGACCAGCCATTCGAGAAATTTTTCGTCTGCACGGCTGTCCTATCCGCCCCTGCTTGAAACCTTCCTCAAAAAATTTTTGGTGTATCTTTTATACACCTGTTTATCGCAGTTTCTTTATTTTACTAAACAAATGAAAATCACGCAGGCTAAATCAGAGAAGTTTCCATCCATCATACTAACTCAATATTAGAATAGAATACAAGTAGGAAATAACTCGCATGAATAATGGAATTGGTTGAAATTCATTTAAAGTATTGTTTGTTATACACTGGAATTTAAAAAAATGCTAGGCTGGCCTGACCACTAACACAGCTGAAATTAAAAATCCAGCATGCTGCTTCTTGCCGTAAGACTAACTCCATTGAAACTTATAATTATCATAAGTTCTTCTTATCTAGCAGCTTGGTCCACAATTACAGTTATAATACTGATATGGAACCGTTACATTTACATAAAAAAATTCCTCCATCTATTTCGTGAAATAAACCAAAAAACTCTCCTATGCTTTATATACCTATATTTTTTTAATTTTTTAAATTGAATTAAAAAAACTTATAAGAAAGTTAAAATCTTCGATGCATTTTGTGTCTGCCTGTATAACAAAAAACTATAATTCTTACCTCAGGATCGCTTCCAATGGTATATGTTTTTCCTGTACCCGTTTGTCCATATGCAAAAACAGTACAATTGTAACCCGACAAAACTTTATTTACCAATGGTTTAACCATTCGTTCATAAACTTGTTCTTGATTTACATCTTTTGAAAAGACATTATCAAATGTATAGGATTGCTGTCGATCAACTGCATACAAAACCTATGTACAAATAACATAGATTACCTCACTATTTTAAAAAATAAATTGTTAATACTTACTGGCGGACTATCACTTATTAACTGTATTCCAACAGAATTACCCAATATATTGTGCGAAGGTCTAATTCTAATAGCAATATTCACAAAATCATCTTTTCCCTCCATACTTACAAAAAAAATTATTACAGATTTGCTAAGGTTACATTTGAATAAACTTATGTAATATTTGTATTAGATAATCAATCTATATCGCTTAAAGAAAATATTTAATTATATTTACGTCTTCCATTTTCATTGCTGCTTCTCAAAGTTTAAACGTTTAAAAAGTCAACGGTTTTCTGTCAGCTGTCAAACCTGACCTTGGAAATGTCAAAATTGCACTGGTAAACAAATGATATAAAGCACCCTCAATAATAGAAGTACGGCCAACATGCTACCTTTCATTAGCATTTAGTAAACTAGACTGTTGATTAATTGAGACCTTAATTATCAAACGAGCGTTTAAAAATAGATGCTAATTATAAACTGTGTTTTCAACTAAAATGTCAATGAAGAGTTGCTGTGCGTTAGTAATATTAACCACAAATCATATTCGTAAATATGTATTTGAAATTTGGTAGTTCCTTGTGATACAGGTCAATAGGCAAAGATTGACCGTCCTACTTGTCAAAGACTTGTCATTTCATAAAATAGGCCCAACAAAAACTCAACAAGTGCCAGAATCATTTTTGGTATTTCCATACGGAGTTATGTAGTGAGTTTCAAAAAGTCAAGTTTTTTTTTATTATTTATTAAGAAGGTAAGTATTAATTTTGCTTTTTACTGGTTACATATGTGTAGTATGTACACCCAATTTTTGTTACAGTCACAGTTCAATAAGCAGCCAAAAATGACCATGGCAACTTACTGCAAAAAACGTCTTTCAAAAACGTCTTCCAGATCTGCCAAAAAAGAAAGAATTACCAGAAGTTCATGTAGTCCGCAAGCTTTGGTTAAAAACGAAGTGCCTTCGGATAATGAAGATATTAGGTTGCTTCGGGCTGCAACTAAACTTATAAATAATTCTTCCAGGTTGTGCAATGAGAACCTTAACAATAATTGTTACGAAGTGTTAGAAGCTGTAGGTTTAGTAAGAGTAGATGTGAAATGCGAACATTTCTTAAATGAAAACGAAACGGTCCTCGTTGAAAATGAAGAAAATAACGATGACATTGAAATAATAGATAACAAAATTGTATTTCCTCAAGATGACAATAACAATACCAAATCTGTAACTAAAGCTAAATTGCACAAATGCACCAAGTGCAAACTTACCTTTAGATCGTTGATTACATACAATCAGCATCGCAAGAAAAACCATCCACGATCAAAAATTCTTTACTGTAAAATATGTTCAAAGACGTTCAAGAACTCCGAATTGCTATTAAAACATAAAAAATGCCATTCGGGTAGAAAACCGTATTGTTGTGTGCAGTGTAATAAACGATTAGGATCCTTACAAGCTCTAACGGCTCATATACGACGCCATGCCGGTAAATTACCGTATACTTGCAAGGTTTGCAAAATGGGTTTTGATTTGTATTCGGATTTTATCGATCACCAACAAGCGCATCTACTGCGCAAATCTGAATATCCAAAGTTGAAAGTGTATAAATGCCACAATTGCCCGAAGGAGTTTCGAAAATTCTGTGATTTAGAAAGACATACTCGTGTTCATACAGGTGAGAAACCGTATAGTTGCAATATTTGTAAAAATCGTTTCCAACAAGCACATAACCTGACTAAACATATGATTATACATACAAAAGAAAAACAATATAAATGTGAAATTTGTCAAAAGGAATTTGGAAGATCGGACGTTTTAACAAGGCACATGATTACCCATTCCGTTAATAAACCACATCCTTGCGATTATTGCGAAAAATCATTCGGCAGGTTCTCACAGCTACTCGATCATCTTAAAAAACATCATTCGGACGTTCAATGATTGTGCGATTTGTTATATTAATTTACGTCAAAGTATTAATATGAAGGAAAGGGGAAAATGATGTTAAAATAATTGTAAGTGCCTTATTTTACTAAACCATATATGATTAGTGATAATCGATGCCTTTACACATCCGTCCTCGAAAACTTTAAAATAACTAAATTGGGCACTACGCAGCAATTTATACCGACATTATTTATAGTTAATTTATGTACAGGGTGTGAATGGGGTCTAGTACGTTTCAGCGCCACAACGTTTCATCGCCAGGACGTTTCAGCACCGGCCGTTTCATCGCCAGGTCATTTCAGTAAATGTATTTATTGCTGGATTTCAAAACTGGGTCGAATCCTATTCGAATACGAATACGAATATTTTTTTTATTCTGTTCAAATATAAATTAATTTTTTGGATATTTAAAGATATTTCTAATTTCCAAAACTCGTTAACATTAAGTAGGTAAAATAAAAGATGATTATTTACATTTAATAATTCATAGATTTCTAACGTTTTGAAAGTCATTAGAGCAGTATAATCCTTTTGAAGGAATTAACCAAAAAATTCAAAAAAAACAAACAAAAAATACTATTGACGCGTTTGAATTAAACAAACTTCTGATCACACCATCGATTTATTGTGCCGATGCCAGTCCTAAGTCTGGAAAAGTGAGAAGGGAAGTTTGATGTTAATTTCAATCAATTTAAAACATTTTTTAGGAAAAGTAAAAAACTTCGGCGCCGAAATGGCTGGTGATGAAATGTCCTGGCGCTGAATCGGCCGCCGCTGAAATGTCCTGGTGATGAAACGGTGGCACTGAAATGGCGGCGATGAGATTCCGGTTGAATGCCTTGTACTTTTTGTTTATCAAGTATTTACTTCAACGTTCCCTAATTACTCTGAAGACATGAACACTAAAAAGTATAGAATATTTTGTACAGCGGCAGTGGTTTTTAAATACAGTAGAACCCTGTTAGTGCATGGTCGGAACGCAAGAAAAGTCCGATTATCATTTGAGGTTTTGTTTTGTATGTAACGCTGTCAACAGTTCTAATGCTGCAGGACTTTTGAAGACAATAACGGTATTTGAAAATATGCAGCTTTTATGTGTAAGAACTAATAAATCAAAAATAATAACCTACATGAGTGTAACTATGACTTTTGCTAGATACAACATTTTGTTCTAACAAAATAGTCAAAAATATGAAAACTTCACTAGTCGTACCTCTACTTTATTTATTTAAATACAGTAGTTACAAAGGTGAAACCGACTAAATGAAATATTTATTTAAATTACGAAATAAAATTACTAACTCAGGAAGAATTCTAAAAATGAAAATACAAGTCGAATGTCATAGATCATAAAGGTAACTTAAGAACAAAGAATTAAAATATACAGCTTTTCTAAAGTTTTAGTTTGACAATAATATGGATATGTTATCTACCTGTTAAGTTCATAAATCGTTATTTGCAACCAAAAAAAAGGGATAACTAAACAGGAGTCTGGTACTAACTAAAAAGTTATTGCAAAAATCATTGTTTTACCGTAAATAATTATTAGAGTTATTCGCCATCATATAAACTGGACTCCTGGGGTGCCACAGGTGTTATTTTCCCAAAAGCTATTCGATTCTCAGTCATTATTTTTGTTAATTTGTCAACAATGCAATTTTTTTACTTCTGATTCCGAGATACTTTTTAGACCCAGCTGCAGGAACAAAACTTTCATTAAAAGCGATTAACTATCCTTCCAGCAAAAATTATCTCTTTGATTGTTTCGCACCGTGGGTCTTGCCAAATCTCATGGGCCGCGAGATGCGCAAATGAACAAGAGAGAAAGCGATAGAAAAGGTCAGGCGATAGGAGAAAGTAAATCCTATTTAGCGCGGCAAATTTAAAATTTGCTCTTAGCAATTTATGCAAATTTCTATGCAATTTTTAAATTAAAAAATTACATCCCAATTGTTTTAAACCAAAAAGTTTTATAACTGATCCTCTTAAAAATTATACTTCATTACAGAACTCTAACAGAAAGTTAATAGTATATTAAAGCGCAAGTTACAGAAGGCAAGCTTTTCGCGCACGAGTCCGAAATTTGGAGACGAGCCGCATAGCGGCGAGTGGCCGAACGGACGAGTTCTCGAATACCTTCTGTAACGAGTATTTTATACTATTTTCTCTGTTTCGGCTTCCATTTACATTATTTATTTATGTTTATTTATATAGAAATATGTACTTCAAAATTTCCAGTTGGGGGAAATTTGGTAAAATAGTAGGTTGGTAATAGCAATTTTGGCTTGACAGTTGACAGAAGTTTGACATTTGAGGTTTTTGTTGCCTAGCAACTGACTGGTTGCCTAGGTATTTTGTGTATTATTTGATACAGTATCACCATTTTCTGAAAACAAAATATCACCAAAAATCGTTTAGTAATGAAGCTCATTAAAGCATCAAAATGCGTGCTAGAATAATGTCATTCTAATGCCGAAACAGAGAAAAACATATTAATATTGTTATAGACTGAAGTTCAAAATAATAATGAAGATAGATTAAATATATTTTATTTAAATACTACAGGAAATATCATTTTATGTTAAGGGTGTCCAACCCAAGTATCTTCATCTTCTTCTTCAGATGTTAAATTAGAAGCTGACTCGTCACTGTCGCCTACTCTAATTATTAATTTTTCCATGTCATAGGTAATATATTTCCGCTCCATGAATGTTTGCTCCTTTCTATCGACATTTGCACACTAACATTTCTAAATTTAATCTTGAGAAAGACTGATTTTTTAAACAACTGGCAGAAACTCAAAAACAAAAATACAACAAACTTCAAACAAAGCACGTGTAAACGTGTACGAAACATTGAATCGAATTTGAGGTATGTCACGTGACCACTGGTATGGCGGCAAATTTAAAAAATATCGAAGAAAATTATTTGAAAAAGTTGCTTAGAATCTAATTTTATGCCCATATACAAAATTTCAAGTATTTATTTTAAAAAAGTGAAAATCGCAATTTTTCGTAATTATTTTTTTCTTAATTTACAAATACCTAATTTTTTCATTTTAAGTTGCTTGATTGAAGTGAAACCTGTATATCTGGATAACAGTGGCAAAACTTTCTCGTTTTTTCTATAATTGACAGACCTAAATCCAAAAAACAAGTTTTCGCTAGAACGCTCACTGTTGCAGTGGTTTGTATCTAACAGCTGTTTCAAGATTTTAGAAATATTTGTATGCTAGAGCACTTAGAAAACATCAATTTTCTAGCTAATAATCAAGTTGCACCGCTAACCGTGAATACATCTCCCTGAAATATCATTTAAAAAAAAAAGAAAAAAAAAATTACATAAAAAAGATGGTTTTTAGTTTATTGGCTATTTTATTCTTCGTTATTTTATAAATTGATGAACTTTGACCACAACCAAGAAAATTTAGCTTTTCTAAGTGGTTCAGCATAAAAATATTCATACAAATTTTATACAGCTGTTAGATACAAACCATTGCAACAACGAGCGTCCTAACCAAAACCTGTTTTTTAGATTTAGGCCTGTAAATTATGGAAAAACCGAGAAATTTCTTCCACTGTTATCCAAATACATAGGTTCCACTTCAATCAAGCTATTTAAAATGACAAAATTGGGTATTTATAAAATAAGAAAAAAATATTCGCAAAAAATTGCGATTTTTAATTTTTTTAAATAAATGCTAGGAATTCTAAGCAGCTTTTGCGAATGATTGTCTTCGATATCTTGTCATCCAACCCCATTTTTGCGACTTCACCGTGATTTTTTAAAATTTTCCGCCATACTAGTGGTCACATGACATACCTCAAATTCAATTTTTAGGTTATCGGACATGCAGAACCCATCCCCCGTTAAAGTTTTTTCGATACTCTAATAATAAAAATTTTTCCCATATATTGCGAACTTTTTTCCGGTCACTGTTGTATATTTGGTCGAGTTTCAAGTCATTGTCCTGAACTATTTTTTTCGAAATGTGAAACAAATGTGCTTGCAGCTGTATCATTAGCTGACAATATCTCACCTCGAAACCATCCTTCATTCGATATAAATTAATCATTTTTTTCCTTCCAATTTTCCATAGGTACAAAATAAGCACCTTTTCTTTGATTCAGACAATGGAGTTCTGCTTTCCTGTGAAAACCACACACCACCCCCTTTTCCTCACGACTGTCACCGTTTTCTAGTTCCTTCCTAGTCTTTCACTGTAGTAATACCAACACCAATTTGCAAGTTTTGGAATGGACTCACCTTTGTCTAATCTCTCCAGTACATTCAACTTCTCCTCTAAAGTCAGGGTAACGTGTTACGGACAAGTAAAACAAAATAATAGAACAAGTATGTAACAGGTCAAGAATCACTAGTAGATTAAGTGAGGGTTCGGATTAGCGGGGTTCTACTGTAACAAAGTTTCATCAAACAGTTGAAATAAATACTCGATAAAATTAGATTACCAAACACCCTGTATTTAAACTTATTTTTAATGATTAGTAAAATACGTACTATTTTTAAAACAAATATAGTGTAAATATCTAATATATTATTTACGAAATTGTTAAAATATTTTGTTATAATTTACCTTAATTTTAAATAACTAATATTTTGTATGTAGACTTTTCCATACTGAGAGATTTGTATGAAAGTAAATTCGAGATGAATGTTCAAAAGATTCTGCATGACAAATATATTAATTAGTGCCAGTATGTTCGGAACAATAGGAGGCTATTTCCTAGGTAAAAGTAGGTACCTGACGCATATGAAATAGATAAAATTATGTAATTATATACAAGGCGGTATCGAAATGAAAAGTTCTTGTGCAAAGTGACCTTATATGCTTACTCAGGTATAGAAATATAATTAACGCCAAACAAAAAATAAACTTAATATATTTTTAATCGTAGATAATTTATGATATTTCTCAAAGTAACTTACAATTTTAATTTAAAGAATTTTATTCTAATTTTTGTAGTTATGCTTGTAGCACGACATTATCTATATGTTTAGGGTCAATTTGATTTTTTTACTGGTTTTACATATTTACTAAATATTATTATGTTTATCTATTTTGTATTAATATTATAAATAAATTTTGGTTTGTTGCATATGTATTTAATTTACAAAAGCTTATACAAATATGAAAATGCATCATTTTTGAAGTTACGGAGCACAATTAGTAAGGTGTTCAGTCTCCTTTGTCCATAGAATTTTCCCTAAACATTTTAGTAGACTCTAACACCTTTTTTTTATAGAGTTCTGTAAGTATCGCGGTAAAGATTACTATTGCCAAAACCGCTGCGAGCAAAACACCCATACACATGCACTTTTGCTGCATGTTTTACTGTTCGTACTACAAGATTTTATCCATGCTTGTCTTTTGGTGGTCCTTAGCCACAATGAAGCTTTATCCATGAACACTCCATTGGACCATCAATGTGTTTTTCTGACGATAAAGGCTGATTTATAGTTCCATAAACACATCCATATAACAACATAACAAATTAAAATATAGTACCACAGTATTACCATTCGTAGATCCATAAATTGGCCCAATTTTAATTTATATATGTAATTAATATGAAATTATACAGACCAAGTTATATCCTTGTTATATCTATAGGTACAACATTATTGCTTATTGCTGTTATAGCAGCTTCTACTTCTTCGTCTGACAATTTCGTAAATTTGACAGGTTATGGATCTATGAAATGGTAAGTTTAAATTCTATGTTATGTTACCTACCTTATATGTTTATGGAACTATAAATCAGCCTTAAGGGTTTTTAATGACGCTGTCCGATAATGTTTAAGCACACTCTAATCTTGTTATTTGCTAACTTAGCTTCAGCATGACACAGCCTAAGCATAGGATTCTTTTCACACAATTGTCTAATTGCTTTGTCTTGAATTTTTTTTGTCTTACACGTGTTACTCCTTTCCGTAAAACCATCAACGTTTCCAACTTCCCGATACTGCTTCAGCCACTTTCACACAAATGAAACACTGTATTTCGTATACTTTGCTGCACCAGCAATAATAATGATTTAACTAGAAATAATCAAGACATCTTTAGAAGAACACGTGAAATAAAGAAAGAAAAAAGTACAAAGCAGCTTATTGCATTGCAGAAAGAATTTATATAATCAAAAGAGATGGTGATTCACCAATTAGGATCAAAAACATAAATGATTTAATTTAATTTGTTTCTATTCTTTGAATTTTTTTCTATGTTTACTTGTTAGTAAGCCATGGGTCTACGAGGCCCCTAGAGCTTTTATACCGGGTGTCAACAAAACCTGGGGCATCCCCATAAATTTTTTACTTTTTAAGATATCAAAATGAAATTTTATATACAGGGTGTCTGATTTTTCATTGACCAGGTTATATCTCGTTTATTATTAGAAATACAAGAAAAAGTCAGAGGAAATAGTTGTTTAGTAGTAATTCTTCTATAAAATGGCTTAATCAATTACTTTTCATGGCCTACTGTTTTTCAGGAAAAATGTATAACTTTGGTTTTTTAAATGGAACACCCTGTATATTTATTTGCTAGTGGATTGAGGGTTAAATTATCTTTTCAAAAATGTATCACATGTGATATTTTAGGTTTAATTTGGAGGAAAAACTCAAATAATAGAATCGTACTAGTTGGCTATGCTTGCTCTTTATTTTACATACAATTGATAGTACCAAGTAACAATGCTGTAATAGTAATTTACGATACTAGTAACGTTATGAAGCATTTTACATTACGAGAGAAAAGTTTGAAAGAACGAGCGAGTTCTTTTAATTCTCGAGTAATGTAACCAGCAAACAACGTTACGCGTGTCGCAACACGGTTTATATCATTCTATAATTTTTTTCAAAAAATAAAAAATAATTTATCAGTGACAGTTTAATGACTAATAACTATCGCGGTGTGTCTTTATTGAGTGTCCCATACAAAATCCTATCATGTGTGTTGTATAATCGAATAGCTAAGTATGCCGAAAAGCTAATTGGAGACTACCAAAACGGATTCAGGCCCAATCGCTCCACAGTTGACTCTATATTCGTGTTGCGACAGGCTTATGAAAAATGCCACAAGTGCAACATTGAACTCCACAACCTATTTATAGATTTTCGACAGGCATTCGACAGCATCAAAAGAAGCAAAATCACCGAATGCATGAGAGAAATGGAAATTCCCAGCAAGCTAATCAGATTAACCAACATGACGATAAGGAACACAAAGGCAGTGGTACGAATCCAGAATGAATATACAGAACCAATCGACTTTAATGCGGGAGTAAAGCAAGGGGACTGCCTGTCATCCTTAGTATTTAATCTATTAATAGAAAAAATAGTCAGAAAAATTAACATTAAAGGATCCATAAAATCAAAAAGTGTACAAATAAATGCATATGCGGATGACCTAGTCATAATCAGCAGGAGCCATCAAGGTATGATAGATACGTTGGGGAAACTACAAGCTGCGGCATCCGAAATAGGGCTGACAATAAACGAGAATAAAACCAAATATATGCGACTGTCAAAACGCGAATATAGACTAAAACCCTTGCGGATCGATAAGTATGAATTTGAGGAGGTGAAGGAATTTGTATATCTTGGAGCTCAAATAAACTCAAAAAATAGTATGGATGAGGAGATAGCCAGAAGAATCCAAACGGGAAACAGGAGTTATTACGTGCACAAGAAGCTAATGTACTCCAACGTTCTATCCAGAGTTATAAAACTATAACATATGCATGCGAGACATGGACGTTAACGATAGGTCAGCAAAATAAGTTAAAATGCATGGAGAGAAAAATATTAAGGAGGATTTATGGCTGGATTGAAGAGATGGACGGAAGGCGAAGAAGAAGAATGAACTACGAGTTGGAGGATCTGATTAAAGGTGCCAATATAGTACCGTTTATTAAATCGCAAAGACTACGATGGCTAGGACACCTGACGCGAATGAAAGCTGGTCAAATCGTCAAGGATATGTTGGAGTGGAGCCCGGGTTATGGCAGGACAAGGGGCAGACCACGTGATAGATGGTGGGACGCTGTGCTACACGATCTGAAAGATATGAAAATGATAAATTGGAGGAGTAAGACAGAGAATAGGAAACAGTGGAATAGAATTGTGGAAGAGGCTAAGACCCACAAAGGGTTGTAACGTCGAAGAAGTAAGTAAGTAAGTGTAGTCATGCAAAAAATCTATACAGATAATAAAAAACAATACACAGCAAGATACGCAAGAGTAAATTACACTACCTCACTACCTTAGTAAGAGCAATTTACATTACCTACATATTATTACTAAGCTTACACAGTTTACACATAAACTCTTATATTCAGATGGTCTATTAACTTATTAAGAAACATTCGATAGGATGGCAATTCTCTTATATCTGATGGAATTGAATTATAAGCCAAAACTGCTGATGTGAGTGGACTATGCAAAGCTTTATTTGTTCTTGCAACGTTTATGTGTATATCGTTTCTGTTTCTTGTTTTGTGGTTATGTACTTGTATATTTATCGTCATTTGTGTGTTACATTTAAGACTTTCATTAAGGATTCTATAGATTTGTTTGCTCTGTTCCAAGGGAATAATGTATTGTAATGGTTTCAAGGTAGGGTTGCCATATTTTCAAAATTCAAATAACGGACAAAAATTTTTCTTTAATATGCATTCAATTCAATAATAAGGTTCCAACATGAAGCGAGCTGACTGTTTTTTACTTTACCTAGACTGTGGTAAGAATGCTTTGGCTCGGCATAATCTAATAGTTACAGAAGGCATCTTTTCGCGTACGAGTCCGAAATTTGGACTCGAGCCGCGTAGCGGCGAGTGGCCGAACGGACGAGTGCTCAAATTGTCTTCTATTTTCTCTGTTTTGGCTTCCATTTACCTACAATTATTTCTTTTTATAAAAATACTTGACAATTTCGAGTTGGGGAAATTTGGTTAAATAGTTAGGTTGGTAATAGTGATTTTTGCTTGACAGTTTACAGAAGTTTGACATTTGACGTTTTTGTTGCCTAGCAACTGACTGGTTCAGGGACGTTAAATTACTAAAAATACGGACACGTTGCAAAAACGGACCGGACATACGGACACTTTTCAAATAACGTACAGTCCGTTATAAAAACGGACGTATGGCAACCCTATTTCAAGGTACTGTATAGTTCGTGGGTGTGAGTAGCTACGATATGGTAATTTGAAAATTGTTTTCACTGACCAAGGTAGGTAATGCAAATATGGCAATATGGCCAGCTAGTCGTCGGTTTGTTATTTTACAAGTTATTCAACAGATGGCGTTTGAAAACAGTTGAAGGCAGTCTGTGAGTGTCGTGATAACCACTTATTGAGAGCTCATGACGTGCATGCTAACAGGGGAAGCCCCACTGTTCTTAGTGCGCTGTCGGCGAGCTGCTCTGATAACTTTACTGCAGGTTAGTTTCTTAATTATTATTGGTTGAGTATTTATTATAAACTCTCCCTATTCACTAAATTGTAGCTCTTCTAATGCTCCATAAAACCGTAGAACTGAAAGACATTCCCGGTGAATTTTAATAGGAAATATTTACGATTTTCAAAACAGCTAATTTGTTACCAATACGGCCAGCGGTATGGGCATATTACCTTCCTATACTGTAATGAGCTGATTTTTTCGTTGTTTTTGTGTTCCAGATCATGGATCATGTTAAAAAGCGAGGTATGTGGAGCCAAGAAAATTTGAGGGTCTGTATAGCAGCTGTACAGTCAGGTAGACTCAGTCAAAACGCCGCTTCAAAACGGTATGAAATTCCTAGACGAACACTTCGCCGCTACCTTAATGAAAATAAGAGCATAAAGTCAGGTTTGGGGCGAAAGCCAGTTCTTAACCCCGATCAAGAGAAAGAACTTGTTACCAGAATTTTTAGGCTTGCCGATGTGGGATACCCTTTAACATCAAAAATTATAAAACTCCGTGTCTATAAGCTTTGTACGGAAAACAATATTACAAATAACTTTTCGCTGACGAAGGGCATAGCAGGCAGGATTTTTATCAAGAAATCCAACTGTTCGCAAAAGGAAAAGTCAACGAATGAACCCTGCCAAAGCAATGAACCTAAATAAGTTTATCGTTGACGATTATTTCTCCAAACTGAGACAAATTTTAACAGAAAATAACCTCATGTCCTTTCCAGAAAAAATCTACAATATGGACGGGAGAGGATGTCGGCTTAGTTTACATAAAGATCCTAGTGTATATGCAAAAAAGGGATCTAGTTTTCATTGCCAAAGTTTGTAAAGAGGCTAATGAATCATCCTGTATAGTTGGTGCATCATTTTACACCTACAAACTGCACCATGTGCGTAAGTGTGCTTACTTGTAGAATCTTAATACTCTACCTCTTAGCCTTGTAATTGGAAGGAGAGCACCATTAATTTGGTGCCTAAACCGTGAATAGTCCAGGACTTCACGCTGTAGGAGAATCCTGCCCATTGGGAGATTTGAACCAACGAATTCCGACACAATATTGCAAGCAACAAAACAATTTAGTATACATAAATTAGTCGCCTTTTATGTTTGATTGTACTTAAATCTCAACCATTTGTTCCGAGCAAAACGAGTTAACTCTAAATGTTCCGTTCGGTAATAAACCAGAAGGTTGATAAACAAATGCGGAACAGAGTAATTTTATTGGTGTAAAAAGAGGGTTCACGAGCAACTCAAATGTTGTTGGTTTGTATATTTATGCAAGGCTTGTTGGTCGCGACTGACGAACATCGTGACACACGTTAAATCCTTTCTTCAGAAAATAACAGTTACTTAAATAGATAAGTTTATTGAGGTTACTGTTACATGTTCTTTTTACAACACATCTTGAAAATATAAAAATGTTAATCTGAAATAATTTTCCCAATAATTGCCTGTGTGTGAAATGTAAACGAGCATAATCGTAATAGTAATATCCATTATATATACACAGTTATTTACAATAATTTACTTATACAAAAATTACATTGCTATATTTTGCACAAATAAGAAATGAAACTAGATTTTCGTGGTCATACTAAGTGCTTAAAAAATTAGATGGAATTTCATATCTCGATAAGTTGTTTCGTGCCATTCACGTCAAATTAGAAACTGCAAAATCAATCGGAACTTTGAAGAAATTCAACGGTAATTTCATGAATCGTATTATTAAACACTAATTACCTACGTTCTTATACCTATTATCCCTATACAGTCCTCTTTTGATAATTTACACTTCAACTTTTTTACTCGAAACTCGAAACGAAATTATTAAACTACAAACAAAATAAAATAGAACAATGAGCATCACTTGAAAACAAAATAACTTCCACAAACACATTCATACTTAAAACAATCGCAGCATTTATTACACGATCTTTTTAACCTACATTGGGTGTTCCAAAAAGCCACTAAGGTTTAACAATGTAACACAGTTATGTACAATCAATCACTGGTAGAGTCACTTAGTCAATTTTAACAGTTGAATAAATCTTCCTAACAAATATACTTGTACCGATAAAACCGACGGTGCCACACATTATTCCCAATGCACCACTAAATAGTGCCATATAACCGAAATAAAATGCCGTTTGAAATAGGCCGTACATCCTGAAAATTTACAAAATTTTAAATTTCAATCGAAACATACAAATTATTTACTTACTTAGTTTTAAAGAAGAAGTAGTAAATGGAGTAAACGTAAACATAAGCTGAAGTCGATCCGGCTGCCAAAAATGAAGTCCACTGCCAACGATAATCTTCGGCATTCAATAAAAAGTAGGTACATACAATTGTAACACACACTGTTACAACAACGAGAATTAGAGCTACAAGTAACATAAAACCATATACGTAGTAGATTTTATAGGCCCAAAACGATGTAAATATGAAGTACCTGCAACAAGACATTTAGTAGAATAGTAAGATCAAAATATTGTAACGTTTTTACGACGTTTATTTTAAATAAACTCGGTTCGTGGTGTAAATTAATTTATTAAACAAACTTAAAGTACGAAATAATTATAAAGAACAATTAAACACTAACGTAAAACTAAAACGGAACACTAATATTAAAACCGAACATTAAAGTAATTTATGTATAACAGTTTATTTATTTAACAATTTATTTCTACGTATTCACAAACACGCCGCGATTATTAGTTCAAGACTATTCACGGATATTTATATTAACTTCGCGACCGCGACTGTTGGCTGGATTAGACTGACCTCTCGTAATTGAGCGCGCCTTATATACAGGGTGCCCGTTTTTCGACCTCAAGCATGGCGATCTCGGTTATTATAACAGATGCGAGATCGGTTAAATTAGGGCAAAGTTGCGCATTTTTATGGTGATTAATTATCTGAAAGAAAATTTGATCTGTCATTTTTAGTTTTTGAATTATTGGAGAAAAATGGAAAATTGTGATTTTTGTTTTAATTTTTTTAAACGAAAACCAATAAAACTAGACATTTTTAACTAAGACATTGTGAAGACACTTTTTTACAAGGAATCTGAATCTGGCATCGTGTTTTCCAAGGCATCCTAGATGCAAGAGTTACAACACTTAATTTTTTTTTTCTTATGGGCGCCATATTTGATTTTTGCATTTTCGAATAGAGTTCTTTTTTCTGATTACGACTATGTATCACATGATATGGTCAAGCTTTACATTTTGATTAGAATTTAAGAAAAATGTTTTTGTGAAGAATGCTTTGGAAACAACAACATCTACTTTTGTCTAACAAACAAATTTTTGACAATTCAATTAAATTTAGAGTTGCACGTTCACATTTCTTCCCAATTTACCTACAAAATTAAGTTTTAAATTAAGAACAGAATAAGGCAGAATTTTTGTATTTAAATTGGAACAAAATTAAAAATAATGCAACCGAATAGTGAAATTTAATTGAATTGTCAAAAATTTGTTTGTTAGACAAAAGTAGATGTTGTTGTTTCCAAAGCATTCTTCGCAAAAACATTTTTCTTAAATTCTAATCAAAATGTAAAGCTTGACCATATCATGTAATACATAGTCGTAATCAGAAAAAAAGAGCTCTATTCGAAAATGCAAAAATCAAATATGGCGCCCATAAGAAAAAAAAATTAAGTGTTGTAACTCTTGCATCTAGGATGCCTTGGAAAAGACGATGTCAGATTCAGATTCCTTGTAAAAAAGTGCCTTCACAATGTCTTAGTTAAAAATGTCTAGTTTTATTGGTTTTCGTTTAAAAAAATTAAAACAAAAATCACAATTTTCCATTTTTCTCCAATAATTCAAAAACTAAAAATGACAGATCAAATTTTCTTTCAGATAATTGATCACCATAAAAATGCGCAACTTTGCCCTAATTTAACCGATCTCGCATCTGTTATAATAACCGAGATCCCCATGCTTGAGGTCGAAAAACGGGCACCCTGTATAGGCAGCCTTTTATTCTCGTGAGTTCCACGTTATTGTAGAACGATTAGTCATAATAGACCCTTCGAGAACAGGTGATGCATGGGTACGAAGTGATTCAGCGAACACCTGACACCTGGCGCTTGTTACAATATAATTCCCCAATAGAGTGGCTTTAATCAGAGAACACCTTTGTCATTATGCACAGTAATGTAAATCTTGCCTAAGTGAGTATTGGTGTACGAATGTTACAGGTATCAAACCTTATGTTATACACCTAGATTATGTCATAACAGATAGTGTTATTCTGAGTAAAACCATTCTACAAAATATGAAAAGTATTCCTCTTTGCCAATCTGTGCGTTAAAGTCACCTGCCATAATTATTGTATCTTGCTTGGGTATCTTATCATATAGATTTTCTATCTGTTCATAGATTTCTTCTTTTGCTTCTTCTTCTGCCGTTTCTGTAGGAGCATAGACGTTTATAATCGATATGTTGGCGTACTTCGCTTTCAGTCTTACATAGGCTAATCGGCCGTTTATTGGTTTGAATTCTATTATATTATTTCTCAATTTGTCCATAACCATAAAAGCTACTCCATTTTTACCTTGTACCATTCTACAAAATATGAAAAGAACCAAAAGAATTATCTAGCTAGTTTTCAATATAATTATCCGAACTTGCACATACAGTAAAACCTCCCATTACGGACACTCTATATGTGGACACTTCCTAAAAACGGACACATTTTAAACAACCAATGTTTTGCTATTACTAAGACCTGCTTAATGGTCTCTTTTAATCGGACCTTCTAAACTCATTTTTATTAAAGAAACACCTCTTAACGCAACATCGAACCAGATATGTGCTTGAAGAAATTTAACACCGGCTGTTCTTGTTTTAAATATGTGCTTAAGAGGCCATTACATCTTGCCGATTTTTTATCCTCATATTTCCCAGTTGTTGTGCAACGAACTAAAAACTTGTTTAGACAAAAAAAATAGCAAAAGATTACATTTAGCGCGCAAAGTTATTGAATTTTTTTTTTTTTTAAATAAAAGTTATTCTGTTTGGCGTAATCGCAATTTATGCAAAATTATTCGCTTTCCGCGACAGAATATACTTTTTTATAAATTTAGAGATTCTTTTGAAAATTTTTTAACCTTTAATTCTTAAATAAAATAACAAAAAACATTTTTTATAAAAACGGATTGGTTGGTGGCGCCGTCAGTGGTGAAGTCTTTATCAACTAGTTTGCTCCGCCCTTTGTCCGAACTCCGCCGCTCCGAAACGAAATCATGAACAGGTGGTGTTTTAATAATAAATTGTCGGTGTGTGCTTGTTTTGTTTTTTGCGACAGTGATTTTAAAGCGAAGTGCCTGTATTGTGAGCGTTATCGTTATGGAACATCCACATGGTCCTCGTTCAAAAACAACGTATTATTCAAGACGTCTTAATCGTCGATTAGCTCAAAAGCGACGGTAAGTACCTACCCACTTCCCGCACCCAGTGAAGCATTAGGAATTTTTATATTTCGATATTTTTTGTATTTTCTATACAATTGTAGAAATTGACAAATTGACATAATTATTTCTCGCACGCGAGTAAGAATGAAATAGCTATTTCTTGGTTTACATTTAGATTTAAAAATCAGAAATCATCAATGGACAATAATTCTCGAAACGACATGTCAAATATCGAGATGCCAGGACATCACATAGAGGATAATAGTGCTTCTCAACATAATATATCCTCGTCCTCTCCTAACGTGACTTTACAAGAAAACTGCCTTGCTGCCAGTACTAGCGATGAAGTTTCTTTGAATCGAAACCTTTCTTGCAATCCACTTTTGATTGGGCAACAAGATGATGACAAAAAACAAAGTACATTTCATCTTGAAGGAAGAAGGTTGATCGCCTTGGATTATTTTTTTGAACAAATTTTTTCATCAAAAAGGCATGAACCTTTTGATTGCAATATAACTGATATGTTTATTTTAAAAGAGAATGTTATGGGCCTTTCTAGCATCATCACGTTGCAATGTAAAATGTGTAATATTAGAATGGATGTACAAACAGATTATCAAGACAGGGCAGAGTTGAGAGTAAATGATGCTGCAACTTTGGGTATCATCTCCTCTGGTATCGGCTATTCAACGGCATGTGAAGTAATGTCGGTTTTAAATGTTCCATTCATGAACCCTGGAACTTTTAATAAATGCCATAACAACATAGCCGACAGAATTCATGAAACACTGTGGAAGCAAATTGAAGAAAACGTAAATGAAGAAGCGCGCCTGGCTCGATTGCATGGAGAGGTTGATTCCAATGGAACTCCAACCATCACGGTTATCGCAGATGGAGCGTGGTCAAAACGTTCATATAACGTAAATTACAACGCGTTGTCAGGAGTAGTAAGTATTCAGTAATTTAATATTTGAAACGGAAAATAAAGAAAAAAGTTACTATCAAATTCAATTTTTTTTGTGATGTAGGTATATTTGATTTCGAAAAAGTTGAAATCTTCGTAGAAATTTTTTTCGGAATTTTATGCACGTATTTCATAAACACATAAATTGGATACCTATACACGAATTTTTATTTCTTCATAGGCATGCATAATCGGACAAAGAACGGGAAAAGTTTTATACCTCGGCATAAAAAATAAATACTGCTGCATATGTGCACGTACTGAAAATAAAGGTTCATCTTCTCCAGTACATGTATGTTACAAAAATTTTGAAGGGCCTTCTACAGCTATGGAAGCTGCATTAATACAGGGAGAACAGAAAAGGCTGACCGAAAAAAACTACTTTCCATGGCAGGTACTGCCAATCTTTACTTCCACTTTGATTATTCGCGTCTTGCGGTTCAGTATGATATTAGCTTCGCACGTGTTTCGCATTTTGACGTTTGCCTTGCAAGTTTAATTTTTCGCCTTTTCTCGTGTTAAAGCATCTAAGCTTAATGATTTCAATTATTGTTTATTGTTATGGGATAATTTACCATTTAGCTCAACACAACGGGCTTAACCTAAAACGACAAACAAAATGTCAAAATAGACGCGAACGTAGGTGCAGTCCATGCTTACATTCACGTGAAGCGGCACATTGTTACTAGGGCCATTTTTTAAGGAGGCAGCACGGTCAGCTATTATTATTCTCCCTGTAGTTGATGGGTTCAAATTTGTTTGGGAGACGTATGGTGTAAAATTTACCCGACTTGTAGGAGATGGCGATAGCAGCGTCCACAAAAGACTAATCGAAACTCGTCCATACGGCCCATGCATTGTGGAAAAGGTGGAATGTACAAATCACTTGATACGAAATTTTTCTAAGAATCTCCGGGAAATAGAGAGAAGAAAAAGAAGTAACGCAAAAAATCTTCCGGTTTCCCCACAACTTCGGAAAGTAGTATCCTCGAGATCTTATCGTCTTGTTGCTGCAATTAAAAAAGCAGTTCAATTTAGACGAAATCAAAGTGTTGCCTTAGAAGAACAGATCTCTCTTCTCATTCAGGATTTACAAAATGCTCCGTCTCATGTTTTTGGAGAACATGAGAAATGTGGGGAAATTGGTTACTTCAACTGTACCACAGAAGAGGGCGAAATTAACTACATCCCGGTTATGAAGGAATGCGGCCTATATGACGATGTTTTGACATGTTTCAAAAGATTAATAAACAATGCATACAGTTTGATATTGAACATGTCAAATAATGCTGCAGAGCACTATAATTCAATAGTTGCCAAATTTGTGGGCGGGAAAAGAATAAATTATTCCCTACGAAGGCAGTTCGGGACTAGAGCAGAGGCATCAGGCATATCCTATAATAGTAGAAGTAACTATTACCATATACTTCACAAAGCAATGGTACATAAAAGCCCTCATGGGTCATTGAAAAGATATATAAACAAATTGAAAAATCGGGAGGCTTACTCTAAAAAAAGGAAGTCTTGCAAAAAACAACTTTACAAAGTAAAAAACCAACCAGCATGGGCGAAGTTAGGGGGGGCTTGGGGGAGCTAAGCCCCCCCAAAAACCGAATTAGCCCCCCCAAAAACATTCAAACATACACATACACTTAAAAACAAAAAAATATACGTCTTTTCATATTAGGGCTTTAGACCCCCCAGGTCTGATGACCTAACTTCGCCCATGCCAACCAGCACCACCAGATGAACATTATGGTGCAACCTCAACTGAGTTTGTTGCAGATTTGACGCCAGAAGAATATGCCAGGATGGAAGAAGTTTTTTGTAATAACTTAAGAAAAAATACAGCAGAAATTAAAAAAATAGAAGAAGCGACTAGAGGACAGGCAGGTAATCCCCTATGGTTTCATGAAAGGGCTAATAGGATAACAGCATCCAATTTCAAAGCCATTTGCAGCTTGCAAAAGAAAACGTCGTGTGTCAATACAGTAAAAAAATTACTCTATAACAAATTCACGGGAAATGCCAGTACAAGATATGGTAAACGAAATGAGTTAAGAGCAGTTCATGCATTCGAAAATCGATATCAGCTAGAGATAAAACCCTGTGGCTTTTTTATTGATCCAGAGAATTTCATGTTAGGAGCTAGTCCTGACGGAATAGTAATCGGCCCTGATGGTATAAATGCTTTAGTGGAAATAAAATGTCCAGCAAATGCTGAAAAACTCAAACCAGAAGATGCCATTCAGCAAAAGATTATTAAATTTGCTGCGATGGAAAATAATATACTAAGGTTGAAGCGAAACCATGAATACTATTTTCAAGTGCAAGGTCAGCTGCAAGTAACTAAGACGAATGTGTGCTTCTTTATCATTTGGACACCATTGGGAATATTAGTTGAAGAGGTGGGCACTTATTCATGGGTCTAGGTAAATTTATCGAAACACAGTTGATCGAACACAACTGATCGAAACACAATAATTAAACCAATAGCTATTATATAACCCACAATTTATGAAACTGTATTCGAATGGACTGAAAATTTTTCGGATATTAAATTTTGAATGAAAACTTTACCCCGAAGACACCACATGTTCGTTCAATCAAATATGTGATTCGGTAAATTGTGGCTTCCATAAATTGCTTTTTCGAAAAATTGTGTTTCAATAAATATACCACACACCCTTTCATATACAGTCACGAGAAAAAAGTTCATATTTAATGTACAATTTTTCAGATTAAAAGAGATACCCTGTTTTGGAAAGAAAAAATGGAAAACAAATTGACAACCTTTTTCTATAAATGCCTTCTTCCTGAAATAATTGATTCCAGGCAGTCGAGAGGAATGGAGATAAGAAACCCTCCAAGAGAATAGTTGGGTTACAAGACTTTATTTTCTTTTTAGTTATTATTTGTAAGGTGCGGATTTCTAGCAATAATGCTTTTTGTCAGAAACGGTAGCAACGTGAAAATACCTTCATATGAGCACAAATCATAGTAAAAGCAACGATATTTTGCAAACTTTTTCATGCTTTTTTTGCTTATTTCAAGATTTTACGCTGATAAGTAATTTAAATGCCCTTTTTCTGCTTATTTTATAATTATTAGGTTTTCCCTGGGTTTCTTTATGTTAATTTAGATAAGGCATTGAGATTGAAGAAGCTTTTCTTTCTTCAAAAATATTTTAACTGATAAAAGAAGAAATTTTACGGTTGACAATTTAGAAAAACATTTAATTATTAGTTATCGTAAGGAAGATTAAAATTATACCTAATTCAGAATAATTAACAGCTTAGTTACATAGATAATTAGTAGTTTTTTTGTTTATAATAAATACTCGGTAAATAATAGGTATTATGCTCAGTATTATGTACAGTTGTGGACAGAAAAAAATAGGACAGTGTTTTTTTTCTAGTTTAAAATGGCCCCTGTGTTGTAATTTGATTGCAAGTCAATGTGACAAATATCATAATTATAAAGCCAAAATCAAGTAACTAAATTTTATAGAATAAAGTTTACTTGATTTTTCGAGTTGTCCTATTTTTTTCTGTCCACAACTGTACATCTAAATGTTTTGTTTAAAAAATTATGCTTAACGTTTTTAAATAAAGGCATATTTTTAATTGGCCTTTTTGTGCTTATAGTAAGGTTTTTGTATTATTTTTAGGCTTATTTCTTCGGGTTTTTAGGCTTTTTTAAGCGCTTTTTTCTAATTTTTTTGTGTTTATAAATCCGCACTCTAGTTATTTGTATTCAATATTTTTCTCGTATCTGTAGTGACAAATACATATATGTAATGCACTTATAATTATTAATAAATAAGTACTAGTTTTACACAGGGTGTCCAAAATTGACGAAATATTGCATTTACAGCTTTTATTATTATTTGTTTTGTTGTATTAATAACTAGGCGTAAATAAAACTTGTAAACTTCAGCGGGTAATCGTCTAAAGAAATCGTCAGGAGTAACAGTAAATTTTGTCGTTTTTTTTTATTTAACACAAAACTGCCTATTATGAAATTTATAGCAAAAAATCTCGAAAGGCGAACCCGCCAGAAATCGCTTGTATTTTGATTGTGTGTCTTTGAGCGCCTTACACGCCTAAACTTATTAGGGATGGTAACATAACTAAAACGAGTATTTGCGATAATGATAGTAGTGGGAACAAATTAACCCCGCCTTCCAAGTTGCTAAAATTTACCTCACTCTTTACCGTTGCCCCGCAGGTGTTTCTGTTTGTCAGGGTAGTGAGCGCTCTTAAGCTTTATCAAGTTTTGCACGGACCTAATTTCGACTATTTTCTTTTTTTGTACATATGTATTTGTTTTAAAGTGTTTATAGTATACTGGTTATTGAGATTTATATCTACATATTGTAATGTAAACAGTTTATTTTCGGTCTTTGTACAGGTACTGGTTGGCAATCCACCATAGCTTCCTGTTCAGTGCTAAATTGTTTTTCCATTTTCATCTGCTAGTTCTTCTATTAATTTTTCCCAGGTTTTCCGTGGTCTACCTACTCTTCTACTTCTATTTCTTTACACGAAATAATTAGATGTATTATAATGAAGCCCAACAAATACAGGGTTATTCAAATTCGAGGCTCACCATTGGGATCTCGGAAACCGTAAGAGTTACAAAGACGGTTAAATTGGGGCAAAGTTGCGCTATATAATGCTGATTAATATTTAAACAAGAAATTTGACCTACCTCTCTTAGTTTTTTTATTAAGAACAAAAAACAGAAAAATGTCAAGTTGGTTTTTTGAGCATAATTTGGTTGTTATTAAAAATTTTTCAAATCTGTTAAAACTTTCTTTAAGCAACTTTTTAGCCGTAGCACTGTAGCGGTATCAAAAATTTTCTACCACGTTTCGTTTTTCCGGAGTCATCATCAGGTTCGTTTTTTCTTATGGGCGCCATATTGGATTTTGATAGCATCTCATAGAGTTTTTGATGGTGATTTCAACGATGTATGACATGATGGCGTTTCACTGCCGGAAACTGCTGTTATTTACAAAAATAGTAAATTTCGATAGATTGCCATGGAAAAACAAACAGAAACAACACAAAAACAAAATTCGACGTTCACCATTGGGATTTTGAAAACAGTAAGATATACGAAGACGGCTAAATTGGGGCAAAGTTGCGCTATAAAATGCTGATTAATAATAAAAAAGAAAATTGACATTTCTAATTTAGTTTTTTTTTTTTTTACTATTGCCGTTTGGATTTGATCAATACAGATTATGAACAGTAAAGGGCTCCCTTCTTTATTTCAAAACTTTGGGAAGTTTGTCCCATTGTAAATGCTTTGGATTATTTTTATCAATTTTGATGTTACTCCCAGTTGTTCCAGGCTTTTCCATATATGTTTGCATTTCACTGAGTCAAAAGCAGATTTTAGGTCTATAAATACAAAGTATATTTTGGTTCCACTGTTTATTGCTATACCTATTAATTTTCTTATCACGTGTATGTGATCTGCTGTTTGTTTCGTTTCCCATAAGGCTCCCTGTTCATCCTCCAATTTATTTGATATTTGTTTTCTCAGCTTGCCTTCCACTATTCTCGTGTATATTTTGTATATTACTGATGATAAACAGATTGGCCTATAATTATCGCAGTTGTTTGTCTGTCCTTTCTTGTGTATTGGTAGTATATAGTTCATCTTCCAGTCATCGGGTATTTCATTTTGATTCCATGCCATTTTACATATGTCCCACACCCATTCTACTACTATTTCTTCCCCCTATTTAATCATCTCCGGATATATTTGATCTGGTCCTCCAGTTTTTCCTATTGTAGTTTTGCAGATGGCCTTTTCTACCTCTTCTTTCGTTATTTCGCTCTCATCCAGTTCTTCTCTTTTCTGTTGTTGTTCAAATATAAGTTTTGTAATTCCTCCCCAAAATTTTCCCAGCTTTTTCTTTTGGCTTCTTTCCTTCCTTTTTGGCTTCATTTCTGTATTTCGTGTACTTTTCTTGATTCTTAGTTTTGATATACCTCCTCCATGCTTCTTTCTTCTTCTTTATTGTTTCTTTCACCTCTTTGTTCCACCATCTTGTTCTCCGTTTGTTTAGTTTTATTGCGGATATGCCACATATTTCTTCTGTTTTGATTATTATTATTTGTTTAAATTTATTCCATTTGTCATTTAATGTTCCTCTATTTGCAGTTAATGGTTTTTCAAATATATATTTTAATTCTTTTCTAAATTTTTCCTGTATTTCTGGGTTTCTATATTTTTCTATTCTAACTTTGTAGTATTCTTTCTTTTCTTCCCCTATTTGACCTTGATCGATTATTTCTGCTGTTAGTAATCTATGGTCGGTCATTAACTCTGCTTTTTCTTCTACTTCTATGTTCTCGAAAGAGTTTTTAATGTTTTTGGTGAATGTTATATAGCCTATTATACTTCTTGCTTCTCTTCCTAGTGGTTCATAAGTATATCTGTGTTCCAATGGATGGTCAAAAAAGGAGTTTCCCAAAAACAATATTCGTTTTCAATACAGAATTGTATTAGTCTTTTACCATTCTTATTTCTTACGTTTTCGCCAAATTTTCCAATTACTTCTAGTTCTTCTTGATTTTCTATATTTGTTCCAATCCTGGCATTCCAGTCCCCCATTACAATTATTTTACTATATTGTTCTTTTATGTTATCGATTACTTCCTGAATTTCTTCATAGAATTTATACATTTCCTCTTCTTTCGTTCCTTCTACTGGTGCATAAACATGTACTATTGTTAGTGTGTAGTCCAGCTTGATCTGTATATAGATTATTCTTGAGTTGTATGGAACCACAATTATTCCTACCCCTTCTTTGCTATCTTCTTCGGGGTTTACTCCCGAGTAGTATAAGTTGTACCCTTTCTTGAACTAAACCATCAAATTCAGGGTATCCTTCGGGCAAACGCAAAGTTAACCATTCTTCTGCGGCATCAGCAATATTGCAGTCATGTTCTTGGCATCTATTTATTAACTTACAAACTGGATCGAAGAGTTTAACTCCATCTTCCACTTGGAGTTTAAAATAGTCATCAAATAATAGACTAGTAACGGTAGGTTTTATTTTGTAATTGCCTTCGGCAGCAATATTACGCATTGCAGGCATATTTTTAACAGACATTGGAAGGCATCTGTGTAAGAACACCATCGTGAATCTCCAGCTAAAATTATTCTTGTGCCATTTCGTTCTAACAGTTTTTTTTTCTAAATCTGCATGCTTAAACTCTTTAAGAATAAGATTCACTCGTGAGGACAGCTCTTCTTTGACCAGATCCTTAGCTGATAAATTTCCGCTGTGCCTATTACACGTTGCATGCCACAAATTGGCTGTATTCTACACCAGTGCAGTTTTCTACAGTGTTTTTCTACACGTCATTACCCAACCCTGTTTGGGAGTAAATAAATAAATAAAAAACTATTTATATCGCAAGTTTTCAAAGCGAATAAAGTTATCAAAAAGTAACATTTAGTTGTAACAGTAACTCACTATGAGCTCTGCGGCATTTATACTTCATCTTTTTGGAGTTGGTCTGATCTTTTTGTATCACTGTTATTGTTGCTAACCTGATTAGTAAACAACTGCACTACAAGCTTGAGAATCCGTTCAGCGATTACACAGATTAAATTTATAAACGGAAAAACTGATGTACAGGGTAACCATTTTCAAAGGAATTCCAGGTTACCTCCTTAACTATTACACCTACGCAAAACCACCCTGTATTTTAACAAACAACAGAAGGAAGGTTATGTAACTTAGAAGACAACAAAAAAAAAGAACAGTCAAAAGCAAGGCGGCAGTGTGGATTTCCTTTAAGAATAGGCTTTGAGTGTTCACTTATTTTTGCTATTTATTTATCACTAAAAATGTTTATTTATACAAACATTAGTTTGAATATTATTTTGGAAGAAAATTCCCTGTAAAGTTTCTAACCCATGATGAATCCGAATTTATTCAGTCGAAAAAAATAGTTATAAGCAGTCCAAATGCTTTAGTCATTGTATTTATAATGACCAAAGTTAACAAAAGAGTTATCACCTTTTGTTTATTATTTGCCATATAAATTCGATTTTGTTCAGTTTGACGAAGCTGTTAAATCATGTGTTTGTGCAACCCACCCAAAGTCTAAGTCTTATTGTTTCCGCTTACAAGCTTAATGTGGGTTTTTGTTTATTTTGAGAAATAATTAACTTGACCAAGTTGTTAAATCATGTTTGTGCAACTCACACATAATCTACAAAACGTATTAAACTGCTTTAATTATTTTAGTACCTATTTTTCAAGTTCGAACAATCAGGAAAATTAGGTATTCTGATTAAGAATTTCCTGCGGATTTTTTTACCCTCACATAATAATATAAAAAAAGAGGATGAGTCTGTAAATATTAAGAGCCTTGTAACGGTTAGAAAAATAATTTTTCTAATTTCTTTCGCAATTACCTCAGAAAAATTCTAAAAATACAACTTACATTTCAATAAAAATACTAGCAAATGGTAGTACGCCACCAAGGAGAATTATAACACCAGGTTCCATAAACCATTTCTTCTCCGGAATAGGTCGAGGAACTGCATTAATACGACAAGGATAGTCAGGTTGACCTGCTAAATTTCGTCCTAGTACTGTTCCTACTAAAGTCAGGGGAAGAATTACGAACAAACATATACACGTAACTGCAACCTAAAATTTCACTAATTAGAAATGTTTCCTTACTGATTTGATACTTAATACCATTGTTCCAAATGGAATGGCTCTTGATGCATGATAATAAATGGCTATAAAATTGATACAGAAAGCTGTGCCACATACTAGTGCCGGCAGCATAAAAGCGGAAACCAACATCTGCCGAATCCATATTTTACCACCCATTCGAGCGTACAAAGAACCACCAAAATAACCATTAACTGGCGAAGTGGCTGCGTACACGAATATTGTGGTTGATAAAAGTGAGCCTCGTCTGTAAATTACTTGTGTTAAAATCATATTAACAGCATTAAGAATTATTACTTACTCCGTATACAGGTCACCTAAAATTGCAAAAATAATGACGCAAAATACTACGGTTGTAAGTTGATGACCGGCACCAATAAGGGCGGAAAATAATAACGAGTGAGAAGCAGGACGGAATACATCCCCATGTACTTGTTTCCATCCGTATTCATCACCTAAATCCCGTTCCTGTTACAAAACTTGGTTACAATCAAATTTACAATAATATAAAATAGTAATACCATATCGTCCATGTCGTCGTCCTTACTATAACGTGCGTAATCCTTACGTAAAGTCCTCATTAAAATCATAGATACTAATCCAACTAAGAAAATAACCATCATAAAACTATTAAAAATGCTGAACCAATGAATCTATCACAAGAAAATTTATTAGCCGTGAACTATATTTCGCAATTAACTTACCCTATGTTGGAAGAAATTAGGGTCTAAATATTTATCAAAACGATCCTCAAATTTCACATCAGATCTTTTCCAGGTGACTTCATATGTGAAAGTTAATTTTGCAGCAGAATTTAATAATACCTTTTCTTCAGAAGTTATATTAACATCTACTATTTGTTTACCGTTGTAGCCGATTTCGAATTTCTTATGCGTCCATATATAATAATTTGAATCTGTTACTTCTCCGACGATACCCCATATTGGTAAATCGTCGATGTACATTTGGTACCAATAATGATTCTTAACGGCATAAACAAACGCCTTGTATTTTTCTTCATTTAATTGTACTCCACAATATTTGGACTTTGGCATATCAGCTGAAATAAATTTAGGTATTAGAATCAACGGACAGATTTTCTACATATTTTCTGTTTATACAGTGAGTTCAAAAAATTTTTAGTTAAGGGTTGGGCCATGAGAAACAAAAGAATGTCTATTGCAAGATTTGGAATTTATTAATTTTCATCACTGTTGTGTTGCTATCATCATACTGTTGTGCAAATTTAAAAACAATAATTCTAAATCTTGCAGTAGTTGCGGTTTTAATCTTAATACAACTCCTCAAATGAATCGTAATTGGTAGGGATGAAAATCGCGCTCGGTAGCACTGCTTCTGAATTGTTTTATTATTTTCATGCTCCCCCCTGCGAAAGTGTTACTTTCGTAGTCTGGTATGTTACTTTCGTAGCCTGGTATGTTACTTTCGTAGCCTGGTAGCGCGAGCGAAAGCGAAAATAAATAGTACGGTTTTGTTACCGTAGTAACGTTGACATCAACCCACCTTATTAATCACTGAATCACTTTACTTTATTATAATTTCATTTTTTACGGTGGTTAAATGTCGCGGGGAGCATGAAAAATTTAATACATTACACGCTGCGAAAGCCCTTTAGGTGCTCGGAGTTTTTAATTAGCCTCGGTTGCGCCTCGGCAATTCAAAAACACCTCGCACTTAAAAGTAAACTTGTAATGTAAATAACTATCACGTAACACTTGCGGAATACCGGTTAAAAACCACTGAACTAAGGACAAAAGCCCGGTACATACATCCCTAGACACATCCTGATATCTCATGGCTCTCAGTACAGAAAGAGAAAACACATCTACTACTCAACCTAAAAAAAATTCGTTCTGTCAAAGTCAAAATATGAAAAAATATTATTAGTTAAAACCTATCTTTATGTTATAATAAGCTGAGAAACTTGCAATATAGGTGGAAGCTAATAAATGTATTTAATTTCAAATTTCACGCGCTTTTTCCTGAGCGCCGCATGTTTTTAGGTTTCACTATTAGACTTCCATCTCACTCTTTCACAAATATGACGTGCATGTCGTGGGCCATGAGATATCGGAATACGTCTAGGTCTTGCTTGTTCAGCTAAAACGAATCAAGTAAAACTTGATGTGTAGACCAAAAAAACGGGCGTTTTACTTGAACTGATTAGGGACGGACGACCGCCTAGAAAACGGATGGGCTGGGGCATTGTTTCCCCGATAAAACGATCGTTTTACCGTACACATGCAGCATGTACACGCTCGTCCGTTTTAACTGTTGTTATTATAGCTCAGTTCCGTCCGTTGTGAGCTTCCGTTGTTCATAAATAGATTGCAAATTAATACGATACGCAATTTGGTTTTAACATGTCGGACTTAGGACAGTGGTCTCATGACTTTTTTACTGAATTTATTGACTTATACCGAAGATATCCTTGTCTATGGCAAGTTAAGTCAAGCGATTCTAGTGACAGAGAGAAAAAAAAATCAAGCATATGCCGTTTTGGTAAAGAAATGCCAGGAGGTGGATCCGACGGCGACGAAGGATACTGTAACTAAAAAAAAACAACCAACCATTAAATACTCTTCAACCTCTCTAGTGTGTACGCTACTTATTCGTCTTATCTGACCCTTTCAACTGACAGGATAGACGTACGGTAAAATGGTATGTATGCAACGGGCTGCCAATGCCATGTTTGGCGCGCTAAATTATCTACTACACCAATGATAATTGATCAGCACCTTAATCCTTGTGCATATCAACATATGCTCCCGCAACAACCACGGCAACTTCAACAACCACCCATATAAGGAGAGCCACAGCAATTACAACACAACTGTCCTCCATATGGGGATGAATTTGAAATTCAGAGACTTCTCGGAGGGTTATAAACGACCGGATACACTAGACTGAGAGCTCTATTGAGCTGAAGACCACATAAACCGGAAAATTTACAGGTAAAAGTTGGCCAAGTGGAACACTGTCTGGAAGAGCTCAATATATGATGGACTTCTAACTTCAAATCGGTGTTTTCTTTTTTATTTTACGTTTATTAGTGCTGGTAGTTAGACATTGTACGGGATTGGCGCATCGTAAATCGCTCGATTCCGGTAAACGAAATAAAGCGGACCATACACGTACGCTCGGAGGAGCGCGGAAAACGAAATAGAGGAACTCATGAGTGCAAAGGAGGAGAAAGTAGGAAGACAAAGAGCGTATACGAGCGCAGAATTTGGCCCAGTTTATATTCAACAGATAATATTTTAAACAACTTTATTTTACAGACAAAGTGGAATATATTTTCAGACAAATCATTTTAACAACAATTGTAATAACTTTGAACAACATGTTATTGCTGTTAACAGTAATAAATAACAAACAATAGTTAGGTAACAATTACCAAAATATTACTACAACGATTCAGTTCATTTGGTCCATCTATTTAAATGTTATTTAAAGTTCATTTTCTTTCTCAAATCAGCCTGTGGTTGGTTAAAACAAAACAATTGCTTATTGCTGCCTCTTGTTTGGTAACAATTTTACAGTCTGGTTTGATTATTTAGTTTGGAACAATGGTTCGTGGTAAAAGTTTATCGACTGATTTACGGAAATTTATTGTTAATTTGTCTACTTCAGGTTTATCTTGTGGAAAAATTGCTGAACAACTGAAATTGTCACGCTATACCATTAGAAATATTGTAAAATTACACAAAACTACGGGATCAATAACCGATAAACCGAATTTAAACTGTATTAAAGTTAAAGATAGAGTTGATGTAAACAAATACATGCGCTGTTCACGTGCTTGAAAGGAGCAGTATAGCAAAAAAAATATTAAAAAAAACAAATAAAAACAAATTTGAAATGATGTTAATAATTAGACATTTGGTAATGAATAACATTTTATAAAGAACATTTTTATTCAATGATAAAGTTAGGTACAATAAATAAAAAATAAAATGAAAATAAAATAATTTTAAGCCGGACATGGACTGACATCAACGACGTGTAATTCCCGGGTGCAGTAGTGAGGGTTCAGCCAATCGCATTAGCCAAAATGCAGCACAGGTGCTGATCATGCATTGATCACGCGCCGATCATTGTTTACATTCAATTTATCTTTAACTTGAATGAAGTATAGGTAGAATTTCAATTGTAACACCAGCAAATTTAAGATCTTTACGGCGTATTTTGCAACAAAATCGTCGTGCCAACTGTAGAGAATTAAGTGTAGAATGGAACAAACCAACCGGTAAATTTTTTTTCAAGATTAACCTGTCTTAGAGCCATCAAAAAACTCGGTTTTAATTTTTATAAAGTACACCAGGCAATAAAATAACTTTTCTATAAAGGTTAGGCGAAGGAAAAACCTTTGATAATAACGAAACAAAAAAAGAATAGACTGATTTGGGTAAAATGCTTTGTAAATTGGACACAAACTCAGTGGAATGGTATAATATGGAGCGACGAGTCAAGATTCGAGGTGTGTGTTCGAGATAGCCGAGAACTAAATCTGAAACTGACTGTTACGCCGAAAAGTTAAATTTTCTGCGTCTCTTAAGATTTGGGGCTGCATGTCGGCTCAGGGCATTGGAAAATCACACTTCAGAGAGGGCACTGTTAAAGCTGCTGAGTATATAAAAATTCTTAGAGATAGTTTAATTCCTTCTATTGATAGCTTACAAATAGAGGAAAACGGGTATATCTTTCAACAGAATGGAGCTGCATGCCATACGACGAAAATAGTCGAAGAATGGTTGTCAAAACATGATATTAGTTTACTAAAATTGGACATCCAGCAGCCCTGACCTTTCGCCCATTGAGACTCTTTGGCATATAATGAAGAAAAATTAAGAACTAAGACAGCTAGGACTATTTCTGAATTAAAAGAAAGGATTTGGAACTCGTGAAGATTGTAAAAATTTGGTAAAAACTATACCTAAGCGAATTCAGGCCGTTTTACGAAGCAAAGGTGACGTAACACAGTGGTAACTGTAAGCATTATATTTGGGCCAAATGAAATGAATCGTTATAGTAATTTTTTGGTAATTGTTACCTAACTATTGTTTGTTATTTAGTACTGTTAACAGCAATAACATGTTGTTCAAAGTTATTACAATTATTGGTAAAACAATTTGTCTGAAAATATATTCCATTTTGTCTGTAAAATAAAAAATATTATCTGTTGAATATAAACTGGGCCAAATGATATGATTCTGGGCTCGTAGTACACAGAACATAAAAGAATTTATAAAAAAGGAAAAGAAATACGGAAGATCCAGAAGAGTTCGACAAGTGGAGGCAAGAACAAATAGAATTACGGAAGATAGCGAAAAGAGAAAGCGCAAAGTGGAAAGACAAAGAAAAAGAAGAAAAGGAGAGCAATAAGAAAGATAATATAGAAACGGAGGGAATATTTAAAACGAGTCAATTAATAAGAAGATCACCAGAAGACAAGAATCAAAAACCAATAAACAAGGAAGAAATAACAGAAAACAAAGAAATGGAAGTTTTACATAAAGCATTAGCAAAGTGGACGAAAGAAATAAGGAAAGAGATAAAAACCAGAAATAAACCAAATGCAAGAAAAATGGAATAAGGATTTAAGGTAAAGTGGAAATAAAAATATAAGAGTTGGAATACAAACTAAAGTATGATCAAAATTTCTGTTCATCACGTATGGCCGTGGAAGTGCAAACCAACGCATTTAAAATTGGCTCACATATCTTTTTTGACAGCTGTCACATTTAATATTATATGTAAGCCAATTTTAAAGGCGTTGGTTTGCACTTCCACAGCCATACTTGATGAACAGAAATTTTGATCATACTTTAGAACTACAAGATAGAGAAAAAAGGAAGAATAATATAGTGATAACCGGAATAAAAGTGGACACCACGGATATAGCAATAATCAAAGAGCGAGCGATAAGCTTTATAAGTACAAGAAACATTACAGGTTATGGCAGAAACACTGGATGCATATGCGATTAACAAAGAGAAATGTATAGTGAAGCTAAAAAACTGAGAGAATAAACAAGAAATCTTTAAAAATGGTTATAAACTGAAAAAACAAAAATATATACATTGATAAGGACTAGGGACAAAGCAAGGGAAGAAGGAAAGCAGGGGAAAAGAATAAAGATAGGATACCCAAAGTTATGGATTGATGGAAGGGTACACAAATGGGACAGAAAACAACAGAAAATTATACAGGAAGATGAAAATATGAACGATCCAAAAAACTAATAAAAGACATTCAGGACGGAGAAATCATGACGACAATGGCAATGTTAACGGATAGAGTTAGTGGATAGCGGTAAATTGCAAGAAGAGAAACAAAGCAAAGAAAAAAAACTCAAACAATGCAGGAATAAGAAACGAAAAAGCGGAAATACATAGGAATCTGGAATTACTAGAACCAAGTAAAGTAAACCAAGTACAAAAAAATGGAAAGATACAAAATAGACATACTGGGACTAAATGAAGTGAGATGGAAGGGATGTGGAGAGCACACCAGAAAATAGTACAAAGATGATATATTTAGGAGGCACGGAAGAAAATGCGGAACACGAAAGGGGGGTAGCATTTATGCTACGAGCAGAAGCACAAAATGCACTTATGGAGTGGACGGCTATATCAGATAGAATAATGACATCTAGATTTAAAGCAAATTACTACAATATAAGTATAGTTAATGCATATGCGCCGACTAATGAGAAAGATGAAACACAAAAAGAAGACCAGTTGCAAAAATTTTTTGATGATATTAACAAAAAACATAAAAGAGAGATACAGATATTATTAGGAGACATGAATGCAAAGATCGGTAGGAAAAACAGGGGAAGAGAAGACACAATGGGGAAAGGAGGAGTAGGTACTATCAACGAGAATGGGGAGCTATTTGTAGGATTTTGTGCAGGAAACAATCTAGTAATAGGAGGTAGCCTCGTTAAACATAAATTGAGACATAAGGTAACCCGGATCTCGCCCGGAAGAAAAACAAAGAACAAAATAGACCACATAACGATAGAAAGAAAATGGAAAAATATGTTATGCGATGTAAAAGCAATGAGAGGGGCAAATGTAACCTCAGATCATACGTTACTACCAGCAAAGATAAAAATCAAGCTACGGACAAATACGGAAAGAATAAAAAAAAAGAGAGAAATACAACATTCAATGGTTAAAAGAAGAAGTCAGAAGCAAATACAAAGAAAAGTTAAGAAGTGAATGGGAAAAACACAAAAACAAAGGGAGCGGCAACGTAGAATTATGGAATCACTGTAAGACAATCATAAAAAAGAAAAGGCAGAGGAAGTATGTACTATGATTCAAGAAAGCAATACAAAAGACATGGTTATCTAAACATACATGGGAAAAAATAGAAGAAAGAAAAAAGATCAAACAACAAGCATTGACATATTGACAAGTAGAAATGAAAATCGAATCGAGCATTTTGAAGAAATATACAAGAAGATACAGAGGAAGAAGACGACCAACGACGAGTTGAAATGAACATGAACGAGGAAGCGATCACAAGAGAAGAACTTAAAGAAGCCATAAAAATGTTAAAAAGAACCACAAAGCAGCAGGCGTAGATGATCTACCAGCAGAATTATAAAAGAGGGAGACGAAGTATCAGTGGAAATAATGTATAAAATATTAAACAACATATGGGAAAATGAAGAAATACCGAAAGAATAGAACGAAGGAATAAAGGCCAACGCGCATTTAACCACGCCACGCCGGACGGCAATTTTTAAATTACATTGGTTGTTATGGAATAACGCGCACTTATCCACGCCACGCCACGCCACGGCGCGTTGTTCCATAACAACCAATGTAATTTAAAAATTGCCGTCCGGCGTGGCGTGGTTAAATGCGCGTTGGCCTTAATAATAAGACTACCAAAAACGGGGATAAAAGTGAATGCGCAAACTGGAATACTTGCGAGAATACTTTTAAACAGAATTAAAGATGAAATAGAAAAGACAGTAAGAAACAACCAGGCAGGATTTATAAAGAGGAAATCATGCATAAATAATATATGTATATATACAGGGTGGTCACTTTTACAATGTACACCATTGGGATCTCGGAAACGGTAAGAGATACAGGGTTGGTTAACTGAGGAAAAAGTTGCGCCATTTTAGGCTCTTTAAAGAATTGAAGAGCAATCGGAGATAGCTTTAGTAGTTTCTGAATTATCCTGAAAAAACTGAAAAGTTGCGTTTTCTTATTTCTTTAATAACTTTTTTGCTATTAGGACGAGTAAAATGAAATTTTGGGTGTTTACATAATTAAGCAAGGGCTATCTATTACACTCCTTAAACATTTTTCAGGCAAACTAGATAGTTGGGTTTTCATGGGTAACTTTTAATTTTCTTATGGCCACCATATTGGATTTTTATACCAAAAGGTGCAGAAAAAAATTACAAATTCATCCATGTATCACACCCGGTCAAAAAAAATCTAATTTAAGTTTAAGTCCTGTGTGTTGGCCAGCAAGATCCCCTTGCTTAAACCCTTTAGACTTTTTTTATGGGGTGCTGGGTGTTGGACACATCTATTCAGCCAAGGAATTGCTGATAATCTTCCCTGAATGATGACGAAAGGAGCTTTAAAAGATGAAATTTAAGGCCAATTATTTTAATTAATTGGAGAACCACTGTAGGGTACTGAATCCTTGGAGATACAAAAGGATTAGTTTCACATTTAGGAATAGCGCTCATGATAAAAACCTCAATCAAGCATTATGAACTACAAAAATTTCAATCAGACTATCTTCAAGCTACTAGTGTTGTGGTAGCAGAAAAAAAAACGGAGATATCCCATTCTCTGCTGTATACTGCCCTCCACGGCATACTATTCAAAAGAAGTAATTTGCATTCTTCTGTAACATCCTTGGGTCCTGTCTCATGGCTGGTGGAGACAATAACTCTAAAAATCAAATATGGGAATCGAGAATAACATTAACCCGAGGAAGAATAGAAGAGCACAACTCGCACTACCTAAGCACATTTGAGCCTACGCATTGGCCAACGGACCTTAATAAGATTCCAAACTTATTAGACTTTTGCGTCACCAAGGGCGTTCATCAAACTATTTAAAAGCTCATTCACCAGTCCTTATTACATACAGCACAAGTATTATTAGAAAATCAAAAACCAGCAACACTATCTTCAAGATCCGCTAACTGGAACTAACTTACTTTCGAGAGATTAATTCCAGAAAGAATACAACTAAGTATCCAATTAAAACAGAAAAAGAACTGTTCAGCGCCGTCAAGCGTACAGTAATCGGCTTGGGAAGCTACGCCAAACTACAAAAGCCAACATGTTACAGAACACTGAAAAACGAAGACTAAGAAGAATCTGGCAAACCACTAGAAATCTCAAAAATAAAACTAAACTCAACCAAGCAACTCAAGGATTAAAAAATCTTCTGTCAACCTTTAGGAATCAAGGAGCGCAAAAATACTTGTCTAACCTAACACCTACTGAGGAAACCAATTAATCTTTATGGAAAGCTACCAAGAAATTAAAAGCATCAAAACTTCCAGTTCCACCTATTAGAAAACATGATAGAATATGAGTAAGAACAAATTAAGAGAAAGCGGATACTTTCGCAGATCATTTAATCTCAGTATTTCAACCCCACGATAGATCCAGTCATGCAGATGAAGAACTGTTTATACAACAAACTCTCAGTGAATCTAAGGACATTGCTCAACCTATAAGACCAGTAAAGGTTATCAAAAATCCCAATTCAAAGAAAGGCTCCGGTTACAACCTAATAACAGCCAAAATCCTTAAAGACTTACCAGAAACAATGGGTAGCTGCCACTTCATACCGACCCATCAGCTTTACTTTATCCAAAGTATTTGAAAAGATACTACTACAAAAGCTAAAATAAATTCTAGAACACCTAAACCTTATACCAAATCACCAATTTGGTGTTCAGGAAGGTCATGGCATCACAGGACAAGTGCATAGAGTCACAAAAATCAACCACGACCTACATCTAAAAAGGTACTTCTTGCCAGCATTCTTAGATATAAGCCAGGTCTTCGACAAGGTCTGGCACACCGGGTTGTAATATAAAATCAAGAAGGCTCTACCAACAGATATTACGAACTGCTAAAAACATATTTGTTGGAAAGAAGTTTTCATGTTAAATAAAAAATGCACAATCATCTATTACAGGGCAGTATTATAGGTCCTGACTTATAACTTTTGGTACACATCGAACTTGCTACTACCACAAACGTTGGTAGCTACATATACAGATGACTCTGTAGTTCTGGCATCACACAGCGATCCATAAACAGGAAGGAAACCTGTCCACCAGTTATATTGAACAACACTCCGATACCGCAACAAGACAACACAAAGTTCCTAGGGATTCACCTAGATAGACGCTTAACCTGGCAGACTCACATAATAAAAAAAAAAGATTGCAACTTGGACCAAAACTTTGTAAAATGTACTGTCAGTTTTCTGTATAGCAGAGAAGAAATTCAAATGCAAAAAGGTGTAGGATTTTTCATATCTACAAGAATCAGCAACAGCATTATTTCAAAACAATGTTAGGCAGAATGGCACTTTTTAGAATAAAATTAAACTCACAAAAAGTAACCATTATAAATGTTTATGTCCCAACAGAGATTTCGAGCACAGAAGAAAAAGACAATTTTTATGACAAACTACAAGATCTAGGTAAGGAAATACCAAAATATGATGTTATTTTGCGTTTAGGCGATTTCAAGAATAATATTTACGTGAAGTTACAGGGAAAAACCTGCTCCACACGAAGACAATGGACTTCGGCTATGTCAGTTTGCTTCTATGTTCAATCTCTACACAATATCTACTAAATTCCTAGACCCCTCACATCATAAAGCAACATGGAAACAACCAGATGGTTCGCATTATTTCAAAAAGATATGTAAAATATGTCAGCAATACAGGGGCACCAACGCCGATTCAGATCATTATATGGTATTAGCAGTTTTACAGAAAAATATGGGCTTGAGAAACATGGGTAGTTTAAAAAATTTGGCAGCAAGGAATGTAAAGCAACTTACGCAGAAAAGCTATCTGCCAGCTTGAGACAAGCAACAGCAGCTCAAGATATTGAAACTCACTGGCGAATAATAAAAGAATATATTTTAAAAACAGCACAAGACGGGAGAAAAAAACGCAGAAAATCTGGTATGATGAAAACTGCAGAAAAGTAAAAGCAACAAAAAACATGTTCAGATTAAAGTGGTTGCAAACAGAGAAATTAGAAGATAAAGAACAATATGAGCAGGCTAAAAACTGTGCAAACAAAGAAATTATTACCATTATTATTATTTTCAAATTAAAGACATGTACAAAAAACATACAGTGAAATCAACGGGCTTTAGAAACAAAGGAGGAAAATAAATCTGAAGATGAAAAAATAAAGAAGATATGGAAAGACTACTTTCAAAGTTTATTATATGTTGGGATTCAACAAATAAACGAGAATCTTGCTGCACATGATAAGATGAAGTAAAAAATATAGAAGTAATAACTAAACTAAATAAAAACAAACCAGCCGGATATACATATCTATGGTGGATCGGACCTGTGCGAACAAATACTATTTATAATAAAAAAAAAATATGGGAAAACAAAATAATGCCAAATGAATGGAATTATGCACATATGATTTTATTACACAAGAAAGGCAGTAGAGGAGTCTGCAATAATTACCGAGGCGTCGCATTACCAAGCACTATACCTACAAAATTTTAGCAACGTTAATCAAGGAATATTCCGAACATATTATTGGGGATTACCAACAAGGCTTTAGGCCAGGCAGGTGCACTATTAATGCTATACATATGTTATAAAGGTTCACAGAAAACGCGTAAGAACATGACATAAGTTTACATTTACTCTTCATTAATTTTAAAAGTGCATTCGACACGATAGATAGAGGAAAATTAATAGAAGAGCTAGTAGAATTAAGAATCCCAATAAAGTTAATACGACTCATACGAATGACCCTACTCGATACCAAAATGGTGGTGAAAATTGTTATATTTATTTTATGTAGGAGCGTACGCAATTACAACACTCTCGTTGTAGCAACGAATAACAACTGTCTTTTATTTAATTCGTATACATAGTGATCATTAGCAATTATATATGTTACGGGCAATGTGGGAAATCCGGGCAGTGTTAACAATGCCCGGTCAATGTGGATAATGTACTTTTATTTTTTTTAAAAACTGTTCCTTCTCTACCTCTAACCTCCAATAAACACCTCTACTGTTTCAGCAGAGGCATTTATTGGAGGTTAGAGGTAGAGGAAGGTCAGTTTAAAAAAAAATAAAAGTGCTATACTAAGTACACTATCCACATTGACCGGGCATTGTTAACACTGCCCGGATTTCCCACACTGCCCGTAACATATACAACAAAAATAACAACAGAATGTTTCAGTATCAATGACGGAGTCGAACAAGGTGATTTAATTTGGTCCTTAAGTAACTGTCACGAAGTTGGGGTTGCTGGGAAGCATCACCAACAAAATGATCCAATGACTCGGTAATTATTAGCAGATCAAGAAAGCACCTGATGGAAACAGTGGTGGATCTAGACAGATAAGCACAGAAATACGGACTACAGATCAACGAGAAAAAATCAAGTACATGTACTATGGAAAAAATGAAATTAAAGAGGCGATGCCTTTAAAAGGAAACACATACGAATTACTTAGGATGTACTATTGCTAATAAAAATGACAGCAACGGAAAATTCTTTGCATACAAAAGACTAAGTAGGAAAACTAAAATGAGATTATATAGGTACAAAATTCTCATCAGACGTGTAGTGACATACTCTGCCGAAACCTTAAAGTTTACGTATCACGAGGAAGAAGCCTTAAGATCATTTGAAAGGAGGATAAGGCACAGCGCTTAAAATGGTTCGGTCATATAAAGAGACTAAATGACGACAATAATTTAAAAAAAATTGATGCAGTGGATTCTGAACCACCCAGAGGTAGAGGTAGACCTAAACAAAGGTGGAAAGAAGAGGTATTGAAGGATTTAAGTGAAATTGGAGTTAAGAACTGGAAGGACTGTAATGAGGGGAAAAAATAGTGATCAGTGCAAAATCTCACCCCAAATTACAAATTATAAGTATTAAGTTTGAAAGTGAATCATAAATTGTAAATATAAAGTTTCAAACTGAAAAACCGTAATTAAGTAAAAGGAGTGATTCGCCTAACTACTGAAATCTTCACATCAATCGATTCTCTATAAAAACAATTATAAAACCAATATGTACCTATAGAATTCAGATTTGGGGGTCTGCTAGCAACTCTAACCTGGAAATATTACGATTCTAAAATAAAGTAATAAAGATAATAGCCACTGCTCCTACGTAAGTTCCTAATTAGCTACCCCGATAGACATCCCAGTATCTACGGTGGTCAAGGAAGAAATTCAACGTGCCAGTACCAATTACCAAGCGAAACTCAGTGCCCACCCCAATAATACGATACGATCCGCTGGATTTGGTTAACAGATTTAACTAAGATTAGCAGCTTTCGTGTATCTTCTAGGTTTAAGTTAATTTTACAGCTAATGCAAAACATAATTTATTTATTATGGTGTAAAGAAGTAATACTAAAGGGTATTACTTCCTCATGTTAATATTTAACAGATTGTAAATATTTAGAGCAATAAACATGTGAAAAAAAGTGTTACATATTTTCTGTTTATAGTTACTGAAATGTAACACACATTTTACAAAAATTTAATGATAAGCATTTATGTGTAAGAAGTGCATTACTCAACCTCCAACCTTGGTTTTAGTTATCATAAGCTTTTTTTATACAAATGTAAGTTTTTTGACGAGCTCCAAAGAAATTTGCTTGTATTCGTAATTAAATACAGAAATTACAAAAAACCTGTTTTAAATATTTGAAAAGTTATGAACATTTGCATAGAATTAATTAGGTGATGAAATTATCAAGGACTACTTGATGGTAGAAAATATCAAGGGAATCATTTCACATCTCTTTGTTTTCCTGAAGGGATATTTCAACTGTTCTTTTCTTGTTTTTTAAATATTTATATATAAATTAAAGAGGATAAGGCAAACTAATATGAAACTACTGATTAACAAAAACAACTTCAGCATCCAAAACGATATCTTAAATTATGACTGGATTCATCACGGTTAATATGCGAATCGGTAATGGATGCAGCTATTGTGCCTTCAGAAAGTTGATTACAAGATTTTATCGTGGTTTTATTACCATCACTGCACAATAAATCTTTCCTGGTGTCAATAATTATCAATGAGCAAAATGCCGATAAACATCCAGAAAGTGGGTCAAGCGCTTTTTTAAATTATTTGGTTTGCCCATTAGGATATAAAATATAACAACGATAAATACGTGATTTCATTCGTTCTTATTTCACTAAAGCACACAATTCAGTGATAGAAACTAACCTTTAAATTCTATATCGAGTCCGCTAAATTCAAGTTCAACCCCTTGTAGGGCTTCGCTAAGTGTTTCATGATAATGTGATATTGTTTCCTTTGATCCCACACAAAATGGTAAAGAAAAATAAGCATAAGTTTCTTGTCGATTATGGTATGGTCCTACTGTGTTCATCCACAAAACCACTTCTTCATTATCTTCATACTATAAATAGAAATTGGTTTAAACTTCCATACGAAAAATTTATATTAAGCTTACGTCTTAATAATTAACTTAAGGGTGTTGTTATATTCAATTATTAAATGTAAAGTGAATGTTTACTTATTAAATGTTTATACTTACTATGTGATTGTGTTCATCAGTCAACGCCCCCGTTATGAAGCACAACACTATAATTTTAACCAATACACTCATTTTTACTAAACTAAAACTATTACTGGGGCACCTAAGTTTGCTACTTCACAAACTGTAGCGTTTTTCCTGCATTAAAATGCCGGAATTCTCAATAAGTACACATCTTCACACACGTAGACAAACAGCTAGAATTGACAAGCAAGGATAACACATCTCGTTTAGTAACAAATCAAAAATCACCAAAAAATCACTAAAATCCCGCTTTAATTCAAATAGTTATCTTGTGATAGTTTTAATTATGATTCCGTAAGCATTCAATCGATGTTAGCATTTTCAAAACAAAATTATAAAAATGTTGATTATATCCTAAAAACACAATGAAATTATTGTACAATTGTTAGGTAAAGACTAGGAAACAAAAATCACCTCACACTTAAATTTAGTCATGTTTAATTACCATGGCAACCTCGGGTGTCTCTTTCCTACACATTAAAAACAGTATAAAGCTATATCCTTTTATGTTTCCGTTAAACACCACTTTAAAACATGAGGTAAGAATACCAACCTTCATCTCAGTCAAATTTACAGATTTCATGATGTATATTTTAGCATTTTGTGGCACTCACTACTGCAAACACCTCCTTTATGCTTTTAAATTACCCTCTTATCGACTGCTAAAATCTAATGGTCATCCTAACAGGATTCAAACCTTGACAAAAATTTTCTAGGTAGAATCTAAACCAGTTACCATCAAAGCCTACTACTGAAATATTCACAAAATTCAGTAAAATAATACTGATCACAATTCATTAAAACAATATTCAAAGGGAAATAATATTTATTAAAAACCTACAAAAAATAAAAAACTATGATTCTTTCGAAAAACCAGGTATAGTATTCACTTTATGTTTGATTCCAGTTAAAATATGAGAGTAAGGTTTTTCTAGTTCTAATGATGTTTTAGGAATTCTACACAATCTTTTTACTTTCGGCGACATAAGTACCAAGTTTTGCAATAGGCCGTACAAGCTCGAGGTGGTCCAGTACAATGCTATACACTGCAATTAAAATATTTATGTTTAAAATCACAAAGCATTATAATATATACACTTACGGAAGGTACACAGACTGTAACCGGAATCATAAATATACTAAAACCTCTGAAGAAGTTTAAAACATAGCGCTGCATCTTTGTTTGAGTACCTGTTCTGGATAATGCTTGGATCTAAAGCAGAAATAAATAAGTATTTTATTAAAATAAAGTTATCGAACATACTTCAACGATACATAAGTTAACGAGTCCTAACGCAACGGGTAAAATGAAAAGGGGATCCGTTTGGGTAAGATTAGTAATCCATCCGAAACCGCCAACAGTTAATTCGGAATACGTGGCTTGAGCGTTTACATCTGTTTGCGGTAACATATACACGAGATTTCTCAAAGCGACCGAAAAACACAACCATAACGGAAGTTGAAACCATATTAAAAGGCTTGCTTTCACTGGATGACAATTATCTCGGACTATAAGTAGATTCCATTGTTTCTTCAACTAAAATTTTTAAAACTAAGTTTTTGAATGAGAGTTTTGACAATAAAACTCATACTGAATGTTTAAACTGATAATTTGCTGTCTTTTCGTCCCATTTGTATAACTTAACTGCAATCGCAGTTTCCTTTTTTAGCTCTTTGGCAATGTCTGCTAATTCTATATTTACGTTATATACTTTTCCGATAATATAATTCTGATAAATGGCTAATGGTACTGTTACCGCTGACCGCATTAACACAGTCGCACATACGACCGTAGCCCACCATGGTAATCCTGTGGTATTGTGTAAAGTTACAACAAGATTTTGTAGACATTCTACAGGTGCGCTTTCAGAAATGGTACGAAATATACCCGTCTGAGATTTGATAACCGATTCAACTGTTGACTGCAATGAAAAATTTCGTTGCTGCTTGTTAATATCTTTTGATATAATACTGTTGGAAACATTTAATGCACCAGAAACACAATAAACGTGAAAATTTGTACAAGAAAAGACACCTCTTGTGTTTCTAATTGCCAGTGCTAAATTCATAACGGTTTAGGATTACATACACGTGCTCCTCATTTTTCATAAATATTCAGTAGTTTCGTAATATCCTAATATCCTAATAGAAAGTTATGTTTATTTTTAAAGATGACGAATTTTTTTAGGTTAGGCGTGACACTGACAGTTAATTTGACATTTGATTTATAAACATTACAATTTACAGAGGCGTACTAAAAATTTGACTTAAGACTTTTACCGAATAATCTTATTTAGCGACATTTCAAAATTAACAGTGCATACAGTACTGTGACTTTTTATCAATATTTGTTACAAAAATATAAGCGGGGTTATTGTGTTACAAATAATCGTTTATTAATCAATACTGACGAGTCGCTTATGAGTTTGTTGCAAAAAACCTCAAGGGAGGTTAACCTAGAAAGTGTTGTACTTAAATTTTTTTATGTAATTTACACCTTAACAAGACTTTCTAGGAAAATAAAAAAACTATCCAAGTTCAGTGACTTCTACAGTGGTTTGATTAGTGAATTTAATAGGTACAGTATTACAAACAAACTTCCATATAAATGTATGTGGGTCATAATAAGTGTGGGTGCATGTAAACAACCATAACAGCATATTTGGTTTGTGATTCTCAAAAATATAGAAAATGGGAGCTTCATTAGCTACATACACAAATGCAAAACAAATTGTTAATAATGTGAGACATTTTGTTGTCGGTCAAAAACGGAAACGAGATGAAAGCGACTCTGAAGAAGAAATGAATAAAGTGATTGATCTAGCAATGCACACCCCGAAACGGTAAGTTTTTCAGTATTATATATGGAAAACGTAAACAATTGTATTATAGGAAAAAATTAGTGACAACCGCAAAATACATATATCAAACCTTGTACGAAGAAGGTAAAAATTCGGATTTAACAGTCGAAGCCTTAGGACATCAATTTTATTTGCACCGAATATATTTATGTCAAAGCCCCTACTTTGCCAGTATGTTCGGCGGAGCTTGGTTGGAATATAATAAGAAATATATCACAATAGATATCGTCGATCCACAAATAACAATTGATTGTAAGTTCCTTTTGTTTTGTATAACATACAACTTTTGATGAAAATTTTGCAGCTTTAAAAACAGTTTTTGGTTCACTTTATAACGATGAAATAACGTTAAATCCAGCAGAGATCGTGCCAATTTTAGCAAGTGCTACTATGTTCCAGTTGGATGGCATCATAGATAAATGTAGGGAAGTAATGATTGAAACCATAAATCCCAAGGTAAGCCATTATGATCGACAAAACAAAATAACAAAAGAACATTTTTAGAGTGCCATGGATTATTATAATGCAGCATGCCAATATGGAGATAAGAAACTACAGGATACTTGCATGAATTGGTTTTTAGTTAATTTAATGACATTCTATTATTATGGATCCCTTTGTTATTTACGCACCATTCCGATACCGCTTATGGTTAAACTTGTAGCAAATCCTGATCTTTTTGTAGTGCAGACAGAATTTTCACTTTATGTCATGCTTAAATTTTGGATGTACATGCATCTTCATCCACATTTAGTGAGCGATCCTGCCATAAAGGATATAAACAATTTTTATTCATCAAGGACAGGTATTTCTACGATGACTGTATTATTTTGACATAACGTGATATGTTTGCAGATGAGACACCATTTTTACTAACCAAAGATGGCGAAAAATTTATATTAACTTTTCAAGGTATTCGTATTCACAATTTAATCTCGCATCATATGGACGTTGAAGCAGTGCAAAGGGACAATATTATTCCACGTAGTTGGCTTAATCCCATTGTTTTAAAACAGTGGAAAGTTATGTTAAAAGTAAATCAAAACGAGGATAAAGGCCCACCTAGTGAAATAGAGGATGTGGAATTTTTAAGTAAAAGTTTGAGATGTGGTAGGATTTTAAATGAAAAAGATAGGCACATGTGGCGATGGACTGGTTTTCATTATGGCATGGATTTACTTATGGTTACCGATGGTACAACTTTATCTATTAAGCGAAATCATAGGCCTGAATTTGAGCAGCTTTTAAGTTTTCAAATGATGCGACGATTAGCTATTAGGTATGTTAGAATTTTTAATTACGTTTTAATTATTTTAATTCAATTATGGGATTCCCCCTCATTGCTGAGATTTCTAGAGCAATGCTTAAAACGAGTAAGTTATTGGACATTAAGGGGGTAATGCTGCATTTTCGATGAATAGTACTTTCATATTTTCCAAATTTCTCCCTTATTATTTAACCAAAATGAAAAATTATTGCCAGTAAAGTTACAACCTGATTCACCTCCAAAAAACACCAGTTTAGTCTTGGGCGATTTCGGAAGAAGCTTGCAGGCGAAGGCCTTTCTGTAGTGCCACCATGTTGATATTGCAAATATATTATTGGCACATCATAAAAGTGTTGCCTACAAAGTTACAACCTGATTCACCCCCAAAAAACCTCTTTATTCTTGAGCGATTTTAGAAAAAGCTTGCAGGCCACAGCAGTGGTGAAACACCACCCACAGTGTGACACTTATAAACGACGCTAGAATTTTGGTGTCGATGACAAGATTGGTGTAAGCTCGACAGATGAAGTCGAAGGATGTGTTATCAAAGGTTCTCAATACCAGGGAAGGCACCAGCGGCCACTTCCTTATGACTGGGTGAAGCGCCGTCTCTACGGATTGGCGTGTTTGATAGGTGTATTAATCATCCCTATTCCCTAACTTAAGATTGAATAGTGATGAGTCGGCTGAATAGAAATGGTTCTTAAGTGGTATTTCCTAACTTCATCGCTTTTCCATTGTAGAAATATCCCAAGCCAAGATAGAAATCAAACTCGAGATGTACGGTGTCATCGAAGTTTATCACATGTTTTGCTTTTAATAATTTAACTCGTAACGTTTTCATTTTTTGATTTGAATTTGAGGAGTGGATGGTCGCGTATAAAAGACCTTGGTCTTCGACACAGCTATCTCAGGTTCGGTTGGTGAGGCCGCCGAAGCCGGAATATAATAAGTATGTCGTATGCTCCTTTGTACTTCGGAGGGCATGTTAAGCCGATGGTCCTGGTTGTCATACTAACACTTTTGACAATCTTCAACCTCGCACCACTGCGGTTCGATCTTCTTCTCCTTATTTAATAGGTAAAGTTAGCCTCCTGCCCAACATACGTGCTAAGAGCGCTCACAGAACTCGTTAACTACGAGGTACAGGTTATTATTCTGTCTTAAGGTTTTGATGTCTTGGGGGATGGTTTTTTTAACATGTCCATACCTCGCCAGTGTAGGTTGCCTTTAATCTTATAATTTTATAAGTAAGTTGTTTTACTATTTTCGATATTGTTTTGGGAATTCTTGTTTGTATTGTAATTACCGTTGCTAAGTAGGCGAATCTGACCATTTGAGACTCCTCTCAACCATCATTTTACTTCATGTATCTGATTGTTTCGTTGATTTGTGATTTGTAGCCGCATTATTCTAGCTGCTCATATGAATTTTACTACTGTGTTCTTTATTTCGTATTTATCTTTGGCATAGAGATCTATGATTGCCGGAGTGAGACTGAAGGTTGAAGAATGGGCCTTTAGTGTAATTATACAATACATACTTATGAAATACCACCGGAGTAGCCGAGTTGTTAAGGCATCTGACTAAAGGTCTTGGGGTCAAACACGAGTCGGATGCTCGGCAGGTGGCTTACTCAGTCACTGAAAATAATTGGGAACCGAAATACAGTAGTGGAGTAGGAAAGGTAGGCAGTTGTCGAGGGCGTGGTGCTTACCTGCTTACTGCATCTCTTGAAAACATCCCAGTTCTCTCTTTTCGAAGTGTCTAAACTTCTTCTTATCTACTCCTTATACCTTTCGGCATCGGACAATCTCTTCTTTTCGTTTCTTTTTAAATTCTGCTTAAGTGTCGTTAATCCATTTCCTCTATTTTGTTCTGTCTTTTGATGCAATTTTCATTTCATTCTAGGTTTTCCTCTCTTGCTTATTTCTTCTCAGGTGTCCATCCATGTTTTTCTTGGTCTTCCCCTTCTTCCATTCTGTGCTTTGTCCGTTTCTTTTAATCCTCTTACTTTCATACTTTGTTCCAATCTATTTATGTGACCGTATTTTTCTTTTCTATTTTTATTATGACTGATTGTCCGACAGTCATTTCTCTCTCTATCTTTTCGTGTTTTTCCTGTTATCTTCCTTAAGAATCTCATCTCAGAATGTAATATAGATTTGCAATTTTCTTTATTCTATTTAATACTTCTAGGTTTATTTTGCCGTCTCCTGGTATTATGGTTCCCAAGTATTTGTATGCCCTTTGTAATGGTTCTCCTTTGATGTCTATAGTCTTTATGTATCTGCTATTTATTCTGTGGTTTACTATCATCATTTTACATTTGCTTGTGTTTATTTCCTCTGTCAATATCTTCACTAGTTCTTTGATTTTTCCATGAGTGGCTGCGATCTGGACAATGTCCTCTGCATACAATAAACTGTCTATCTATGAATAGGAGCGCGCTTAAACTGTCCCCTTGTTTGACTCCTTTATTCATTTCAAATTTCCATGATTGCTTTCCATTAATCTGTACTCTGCCATGAACTTCTTTATAAATGCTTTGTGTGATTCTTAGTAGCTTCTTTGGTATTTCCAGCTTTTCCACGCATTATCGAATGCTGCCCTTAGATCTATAAATGTTACGAAGAGGTATTCTCCCTTATCTATTTTTCTTTCAATTTGTTTGTCTATTGGTTCTATAAGCTGTCTGTTCGTCTTCTAGCTTATTATCTATATGTTTCCTTAATTTCTTCTCCACTATTTCTGTATATACTTTAAATGTTATTGTTGACAGACATATGACTCAGTAGCTGATTGTCGCAATTCGAGTCCCTCGGAATTTCCTGTTTGCCATGCTCTTTTGTATATTTCTAGTATTATTTTCCCTTTGTCCCTAACCACCTGATCATTTCAGGTTTTATTTGATCTTCTCCACTTGCTTTTCTGATCTTAATTTTGCTCAGAGCCTTCTTTCTCTACATTTTGTTCGTCTCTCTCTCTTTTCTCTCATCAGATTCCTTTTGTTTATTTTGTTCCATCTTTTCTTTTTCTTCGAATTTGGTGCTATAATATTCTGCCCATGTGTCTAGTATGTCTTGCAGTTTTATCTTAAGTTTGTTTCCTCTGTTTCTTATATCTTTTAATTCTTTTTTTCTTTCCTTTTAACTTTTTTAGTATGCTCCAGAAGCTTCTGTTGTTTTTATCGTATTTAATATTCAATTCTCTTAGAAAATCTTCGCAGCTTTTTTGTTTAGCGAGTTTGACTGTCTCTTTTGCTCTATTTGTTCTTTTCATGTATATTCATCTTTATCTGGTTTTGATTTTGTTTGTATATGCTATTTTCTTTTTTTTTCTTATTTTACTTCTTTATTCCACCAATGGATGACCTTTGAGTGTTTGTTATGTATCTTTGTTCCACATATTCTTGCTGCTTTATTATATATTGTGGCGAAGCGGGGGGGGTGGGTTTATTGTTAATAATTAGTATAATTAAGTCATTGTAATTAGTTTGGTAGAGTCTTTGACCAACGATGCCACTTGAAAATTGCTTGGCTTTGTACGAGAGGTATTAAATCAAAGTCCAGTTCAACTAACATTCATATATTTTATATACATGCTTTAGCATTCCCAAATATTACATTTTTAGTCTAAGTTCCAATCCAATGTTATACAAGAATAAATTATGCTAAGTTCAATTCAACGCAATTTGTTCTAAGTCCGGGGTCAAAGTAAATTCTTTCAACACCTAAGGACTAATAAGTCTCAGTTACATTTAAACGACCAAGTCTGTAAAATGGATTTAATTAAATTACTTGAATATTTTTATAAGTTCTAAATAACATCTGAAACGGCTAAGTCCATAAAGAGAACTTAGGTGATTCACACAAATATGTTACAAGTCCAGAATTAATAAATAAAAACAATCTTACATGTATTCATTAGCACGGCATCTTAAAGGGTGTCAATTTTCTTGTAGGTTTCTTGATCCCCTTCTCTTAATATGAGCGTGTGAAATGTCTACTTGTTATCTTACAAGAATGCTGGTCAGCATTTCTCACGCTTGTGGAATTCACACAAAAGTACGTACAAGGTATCAGGTTTCAACCTTGACACGGCGCATGCGGCTTGTCTAGTCAATGTCCTGATGGAATGACGTCATTTCAACTACACGTGAATGAATTTAATAAATTAAATTCATTTTAAACTTTGCTTAATATTTTTACATTCGCCTTTGTTACAATATTATTGCTAATGTCCATGCTTCTTTCTTTCTGTCTAAGCTTGCTAATTCCGAATCTAAACTTTTACTTTTACTTCTGAATCTTCCCATATGAAGTGTTGATTGCCGCGAGTAGAAAAGAGGTGGAAATCTCAATATCCCTAGCGGTTTTTGGAATCTTGTGTTAGACCCTTCGGTAGAACTCAGGGCTATTCTTGTTGACACATCCAGAAGAAGACCTATTTCCCGACCACCAGTTCGGCTTTAGAAAAAACCACTCTACCATAGAACAAATCCACAGAATCGTAGAAGTCATAAATAACACATTTGAAAAGAAAAACTACTGCAGCGCGGTTTTCTTAGACGTAAGCCAGGCCTTTGATAAGGTCTGGCACGAGGGACTCTTATTCAAACTCAAGCAGAAACTCCAACACCCATATTACATCATACTAAAGTCGTATTTGGAGGAAAGGTACTATCAGGTCAAGCTTGACGAAGAACAAACTGAGCTATACCAAGTAAATGCCGGCGTACCACAGGGAAGTGTCCTGGGGCCCGCACTATATCTTATCTATACTTCCGATTTACCCACCAACAATAGCATAGTCACAGCAACATATGCAGACGACACAGCCATCCTCTCAACACACCCAGATCCAGTCGCTGCTGCCCAACAACTCCAGACGAATCTAGACAGAATTCAAAAATGGCTGCAAAGGTGGCGCATTAAAGTAAACGATAACAAATCCGCCCACATAACCTTTACTAAATGCCGAGGTCAATCTCCACAAATAATCATGAATGGAAACGCACTCCCTCAGGTAGATACTGTTAAATATTTAGGCGTTCACCTGGATAAAGGCCTCACATGGCGCTCACATATCTGGAAGAAGAGGGTTCAGCTTGGCCTAAAACTAAGGAAGCACTACTGGCTATTAGGTAGAAATTCACAATTATCACTAGAGAATAAACTCCTCATATATAAAATAGTATTGAAACCCATTTGGACGTATGGGATTCAGCTATGGGGAACTGCCGCCAAATCCAATATCGCTATCCTGGAAAGGTACCAATCAAAAGTGCTGCGTTTAATAACAAACGCACCGTACTACGTCCCTAATGCTGAAATCCGTAACGATCTAAAAGTGCCCACAGTCATGGAAGAAATTGTAAAGTTCAGTGAAAACCATCTGCATAAACTAGAAGTGCATCCCAACCCGTTGGCAGTCAATCTCTTAGACAATAGTGACCAAGTTAAACGACTCAAACGAATAAACCCGCTTGACTTACCTTTTAGATTTTAATAATATATCGATACAATATTAATAAGTATACATAATTGTATAGGTACCTATATATATTAACATAGAAATTAAGTATACGCAGGAGGGTCGTTAAAGAACGATCCCTCCGTCAAAACTCTGTTCGTTCAACAAAATTACTTAATGTCACTGTAACTGACAGATTGTAATTTATAAATAAATACAAAAAAAAAAAAAAAATTTTTTAGGGTGCAGCGGGTTGTAACTTTGGTGACAACACTGTTAATAATATATAATAGTATATGGTGGCACTACGGAAAGGCCTTGGCCTGCAGGATACTAGCTGATCAGCACATTAAGTATTCCCCTTTTTACCTGTTTTCCATTCAGTATAAGGCTTCATTCGTGCATTCTTATTATTAAGAAGTGATTAGCTCGTTGGAATACAATGAAATCTCCATCTCATAATGGTTTTGCGATGGTCAAAAATACGCATGTCACAATTAATTTTTCTACATGCGTGATATTGCATATGCATGTTGCTCTCGACGATTTTTTTCGATTTAGCTACATTACCCCCTTAATTTATTCTTTGTGTTTTTTTTTTAGGGTAACAGTGGCAACCTTAAACGAACAAAGACAAATATTATTTCAACAAACAACAGGAATAAAAAATTTTTGCCTTTCAAAAACGGAAGAACTACCATTAATGACTTTCGATAAGGATGTAACGTTTCCGTTAATAATATCAGCAAACATTTTGTTTACATCACCCGAAGAAGTACCAACAGCTGACGCGAATACACAGACAGTACAGTAGCGTGCACTTATTCTTTGTGATAATCATCTGTAAGTAGTTTAAAGATTCTTCCTCAAAAACAAGCATTTATATATATATAATTATTACCTATATACAAATTGCAATATACAGAACTTATATTTATTATTGGTTAGTGGTTAAACTTCTGTGAAAAAATTAACAGTATAATATTTAATTATATGCAATACAGATTTAAAAGTAGGTTAAATTACAGAAAATTTTATGGTGGGCCGATGAATATTTTAATTACACACAATATAAGTAGAATTCACGATCTTGTTCAACCTGATGAGGTGACGATTTGTTAGTATGTTTATCTGAGCAGACACAAGCCCCATTCAATAAGAGTTGACAAGCCAACTGTAAAATTATTCCAGCTATGGATCACTTATATCTATGAATGCTACAGTGTTGCTGTATGTACAGTTGTATTACTAAGTAAAAGTAACATAGTCATTGTAAAAAAACCCAGGAACATGTCGATCTTGATGTAAAACATCTTTATCTGACCCATCAACTTTTATTTGTTAATTTTGCTGACACCTTTTGTGTTGGATATACAACATTTTATTAAAATACTTAAATGTTTTATAAAAAGTTTATGAAAATATGATTAATGAATCCTAGTGACATCACAGATATTAATAAAGTTTATGTATTTTTTATTTTGAGCTTATGTGGAGATTATCTAGGCAGCTTGAAAATTAAATTTTAAACTTGAGTTGTCCATAAAGAACGTTAATCAATATGCCATAAATTTGTACGCAAATACCTTGCACATATAATAGTAATCCACAATGTATGCAATACTCTTCACCAATGCAATAACTTGGACTCATTCAGACACGACTTACATATGTTACGGTATGTAATAACAATTCTTTGATTAAGATTATTGGCTGCATTTAGCCGGGTTTACCACTAGCTTAGCAGATGCAACCTTTCAGAGGTAGCGGTTAAAACCCACTGGATAGTTTTTTTGTAGTAGTATAAAGTAAACATAGTGTAAATGGGGAACGCTGGCATAAATAAAATCTTTGCTAGGCTAAAGCTACCCTACTTGAACACATCGATTCTAAAGTTCTTTGAATCAAAAATGAGGTTATGTTGTCACAGTAAAAAGGAGCCTTGATATTGGCCCTTTTGACGGTTATAATGCTTTAAATCCTTTGAACATTCTAATGAAAATCATGAATGAATGTCAGCATTGTCTTTCTATAGGTCGTCTTGAGTTGGGTTTCCTTGTTTTTGCCCATTTTGCCAGTCGTTCTTCACCCATCCTGTGGTCATGGTCTCTCCAATGCCTCCGTCTAACCCTTACCCGTCATACAGCATCTTGAATGGTACATTGTTGAAGGATAGTTTCGCTTGATATCCTATCTCGCAGAGTTAAACCAGCTGTGGCTCTTAATGTTTTCATATAACATCCCTAAGATATCTTAACACTACAACAGCTTTGTTTGCTTGTGTTCTTACGTCTTGTTTCGTATTTCTGTTACTGGAAATTTCAATGCCCAAGTATTTTACTTGTTCAATAGTTTTTATCTTTTACGGCTAATTTACAGCATATTGGGTCTTTGGAGATTACCATATATTTAGTTTTATCGATTGATATTCTCATGTTACAGTAATATGTTGAAGTTACGGGATAGGTGAGACTGACAAAGAGCACATAAGTCGAATTCGTGTAACTCAGGGGTACAGTTTTGCATATAAATTACAGTTAATTGTTAACAATTAATCTGTTTTTAAAGAAAGTACATATGTAATCATAGTGCATTCAGAATGAAAAAGTTACATCAAAGAAAGTTATTTCGATGAAGATTGATTTCTTTTTTTTCACGCAAAATGATTTTAATTCCTTGCCTTCATTCTTCATTTCAATTAAGCTGAGACCTTCTGTTAAGCTTTCAATCACCATTAGCTTTTCTGGCGGAGCTGGATCTGAGATGTCGGCCTCTTCGCTGCTATTTTGTTCATGCATTTCTATAAGCTCATCGATTCTAAGCTCCTTGATATGTGTTATCTTCACTGTTGACTTCCAACTCGAACTTCTTAGCAAGGTTGACAACTTCTTCTATTACATGAGCAACTTCGTCAGTTTCTGACGTTGCAGTTTCCATCTCTGATTCAAAAAAGAATGGCACTAACAAAAACAAAAGAAAGCGAAATCGTAAAAAGCGGGTCCGTATCGGTATATATGTCCGTTTATAACTGCACGAAACCGCCTTCCCCCCCCCCAATTGACCACGCTCTTTCGGAATCCGTCGAGATCCGGGCACTGGCTCGCACAGAAAACGCGAAAGCACGGACGAAATGGTCTGAGTGGGCGGTGAGGGAAGAAGCGGGAGGAAAAAATACAAAACTACGTAACTGCAGGTAGCGTAAGTCGGGATATTACTGTATATTGTTCTGCAGTATTTTCAAACAGTAAACGCTATTGATCATCTTTGTTTTCCGCCACAATTACGACGTCGTCTGCATATGATAATATTCTAAGTTGTTTCCCATTTCATATCCTCCAGTAAGCTCGTTTCCACTCCCACCAATTCTGTTCATTATTATATTAAAGAGGGTAGGACTGAGACTGTCTCCTAGCTTAATTGCTACTGATATGGCTACCTCTTCGGCATCCCGTTAGTTGTGCATATACGAGTCGTGGTGCTGGTGTTAAGGTGTTGTTTTACTTTTTTAACTTTAGGAATGATATTGGTTGCATTCAGGAGATTTAAAACATCTAGCCGTATTCTGTACATCTGTTGGATCGGAAGCCCTGTTCTTCTTTGCTAACTCCAATCTGGTTTGTTAATTTATTCAATATTATTTTTGTTTAATTTCGATACAGCATTAAGGAGACAGATTTCTCTGTAGTTTTTTTAGGTTTGGTTTAGTCCCTTTTTTAAATATAGGAACCGTTATAGATATCTTCCACTGTTTAGGTACAATTCCAGTCAATAATTTTTGAAAATAATATCTTTATTTATTGAATTAATCTTTCCACTCCATATACCTGGAGATTTTCTGTTCAGCCACTGCAGTAAAGAAATTTGTATGGTATTTATCTCAGCACTCATGTTATCCAGTATTGCATTTCTGTAGTCTTCATTTGATTCATCTGTGTCGGTTTCGTATAATTGTTTAAAATCCGTAACCCAAGTATCATTAGGGATTGTATTGATTTATATGTATTCGTTTACTGGTCTTTTTTGTAGTATGTAGCATGTTCCATATCTTTTTTGGCATCCATTTCTTTTGTAAAGTTTTCCCAATATTGCCGTTTCAATATTTGTATTTGGCTTTTAATCTGTTCCGTATGATCTTCTATCTATTACATTCTTCTATAGCTTTATTACTTCGATATTTAAGATAAGCAGATCACTTTTCTTCGGCTAAGACTTTGATATCCTCTGTGAACCATGTTTTGTTGTTTTGCTTTTCTTTGATATTTACTGTTCTTGTGCCTAATGCCTACGTAGCACATGTTTGATCTTAGGTTTTCCCATGTCTCGTCAACTGTGTCATTTGCAGATACGCAATTAGATTTTATTTTCTCCTTTAGCCTTTGTTTGTGTAAGTGTTTCGTGACTCTATATTAAATTTTGTGATATATTCCGGTAGTTTTTGTTTCTGTTTATTTAAAGACATTTGCATAGGACGAGACTACGGTCTTTACCTGTCTTGGGTTCTTCTTAACTTCTAGTTATTTCCATTAAATTTATGCTATAGTTTTTCCATTTTAAATTTCTGACCATACTTTCCAGAACACAACTAAATAAGTTAGGGGAGAGGAGATCTCCCTGTCGTACTCCTCTTTCTAAATTGTCAGTGCGAATTTTTGCTGTGCAGTTCTTGTATATCTTTCCTAAAATTGTTACATATTTTTCATGAATCCCTTGTTGTCTGAGTGCATTGAATAAAGGCACATTCTCTACACTCTACAGTCTACAGTGTCAAAAGCCTTCTTATAGTCGATTAGAGTGATGTACACTGTTTTTCTATCAATTGATTGATACTACGCAGATGGTCGATTGTCTCCTCTTTTTTATGTGTAGTGTAGTGTAGTCTAGTTTGTTTTTCTTTTAACATAGTTTTTTCCAATCTTGCGCATTCTGGAGTTTCCTCTACCCCTTCACAAAACTTCCTCCACGATGCTTTTTTGACATTCTTTATTGTATAAGTATAGTTCAGTCTGGCGGCTTCATATTCCTCCTACTCAGTGGTTCGTTTGGCCTGGTTAAAAAGTCTGCATACTTCTACCCTTAGCGTAGATAATTCAGGGTTTTCTTTCTTTTAGTGCCCAGAGGGCTTCTAATTCTAAATTCTAATTCTTCACCTATTAGATTAGATGTTGTGCACATCCGAAATCTAAAGTATATAAATTATTTCCTTGAATTTTTGCTGCACAGTTCATTGCTACCTCTTGATGTTTTGAATTCATAACTTTTATGTCCAGGTTGCATTGGCTACAAACGTTGTTTCATCGCTCTGCGTACTCCTGTTATCATTCTTTTAATTTCCTGGTCTAAAGTCTCGATTTGACGAAATCCATCGTTATGTTTGTGTTTACTGTTTCAATTGCCGTTATAATTGCTTCATTTAATGAAACAAGTAGATGACATATTTTGTCTGATTCGTCCACTTTATTGCTTAGGTATATTTTCTAGTTCTTTAACCAGTGTATCGAATGTTAAAAAATGATCTTCTAGTTTCTCATTTTTCTTCAATTTTAACACAAGTAATTTCTTTTTTAAGGTCAATTTGATTGACTTTTTCTTTCAAACACGCCCTTGAGTGCTTGCATCTTTTACTATATCCAAGTGTTTATTCGTAATACACTGAACGATAGTTGATTTCGTTTTTGCGTCTTTTATTTTGAATTCTTGCTTGTTTTTCTTTTTCTTTCTCTGTCGAATATTCGCTTTCAGTTTTCTCTAATGCCACTTTTATTTGTTTTTCTTCTAAAAGAGAAATTTCCAGAATTTAATTGGGGAAAGTTGACTAATGTTGCAATCATTTTGTTTATTTTTTTTCATGTGTCTGGGCCCATAACCTAATGAAATGAGGTTTCTGAATCACCTCTTATATTTATTTTTCACCTTTAAACTCAACTAAACAATATAAAGTTACAAAATTTTCACTACTATTACAGCTTGTCAAGAGATAGGAAAAAATGTGAGATCCCCACTTGCCTGCGTAAGCCTGAGGTGAGTCATAGGAGTGAGATATTCGCTGTAAATGCATTAAGTCTAGATTAAGTCCCAGTGCGCATCGTGGGCGTGTCGAATTCAAACTTTCAGCTAAGTTTGACAAGCTGTACTTTGCCTTTTACTTCCTGAGTGGCGAGTTCTCTAGGAAGCAACACTATGATGCGTACTTCGTAAAGTGTTGGTCAATATAACCCATTTTTTCGGCATCAAAATTATGTTACTGTTGACAGGAAGGACAGATCGAAAAGTGAGTGAGCACATAACCTCATTTTTACTCTATTTTAACGTAATCCTTTTTTATTTGGCCTGATTAAATGCCAGTTCCGACGAAAAATTGTGTAAATCATATTACTGCCAGTTCTTCAGTTTCTTAAAGGCAACTTTGTTAACATTTTTATTTAATGGCTGTATATTATTATTATTATTATTATTATTATGAAGTTAATACCTTTGTTCCTAACATAAATCTTTGTATTTTCTTGCATCATTTCCGTTCTTTAGTATTTTAAATATATTAAACTTAAATATGATATATGTTAAATAATCTTATGAATAACCAAGTGATTAAATTTGTAGTTATTGGAAGTATTCAAACATTAACATTCTAAGTTTCTTAATATTAAGTTAATTAATCATAGGTTTGTTGGTGATAAAGTGACGTTCCAAACGTGCCTTTATCACAATCATTATAGTCATACAAATATTCGAAGGCGGCTTTGAAAATGATGCCCGAAACCTTTAAATGTTATCTTTTAAAATTTCACAAAGTTTGGATTATAAATGCAATAAGGAAGATCGGTGGACTCATGAAATTAAAGAATGTAAATTTGTTTAGAAATGGTATTGCTTTAAAATATTCTTGTATTAATAAACTTAAAAGCTTGAGTGTTAAAAAACTTCAAAAATTATTTGTAAATAATTTCAAAGAATCAAATTCTTATTAACTAAGTTTAAATAAGTCTAAATGAAGTTGTATGTTACTTAGATATTCAATGTTTTGGAAACACTCCAATTGGTAGAGAAAAGTAAAGATTAACATGTTTACTTTAACGAGCTTAAATTTCTCATATCAAGGAATTATTGTAAATTTCTTACTATTATTGTATTTTTGTACCATAAGTGCCATTTTAATACTGATGTGTTACCTTAAAAGTTACCAACAGATCAAGGTTTTTCTGTGTAATATACCTATTTTGGAAACGTTTAAATGTTGTAATTTCTAGACTGTAGGTTGTGATGAAGGAAGGATAATTTGTTTATTTTTACATATTTAAATCATAGTCGATTTTTTATTTAGCTGTACACTTAAGCATTGGTTAAGTTTTTGCACGGGACTTTGCATTGACGTTTGTATTTATTGGGGCAGGTTTTACGGTTGAATGCAACGATACTGTATTATTTTATATCGTAGATTTTGCAATGAATTTCAGAAGCATTGTATCGTGCACTATTATCACACTGTTTTTTTCAATTTGTATTATTAGAAAAGTGCTCTTACTAATTCCTAGTCAGTAATGCTTTTAAGTATAATAAGTATTTATAACAAATTGGTATCAATAAATTTATTCTTTTGTAATACAATCATTTGTTTTCTAATCATATTAATACAATTCTTAATATTAATTTCTTACATGCTAAATACTTTGCAACAACAAATCAAAATTTGAATCTTGAAGTAGGTTTAATTTTCCTTCCCGTTTAGTTCGATTAAAATTATCAAATTCTATCGTTTTAATTCTGTAATAACTGTAAAAAGCAAACGCATCATTTACAGACGTACAAAACCATCAATCAAAAGCTGAAAGACCTGTAATACTATTTCAAACGTAATAACAGTTGTAGTTATTTACCAATTCACCGTTTGGTCCTTTAATTGGTTGACCCGATAATGGATTAAAATCGACCGTGTTACTTCTTGATGATGGTTTGTTCAGTTTTGTAAAAGGATGTGGTAGACTATTTTTAGGTGCATTTCTAGGTGCATTTCTATGGGTTTGACTGCTTGATCCTTTCACTGAGCGGTGTGGATTATGTTGATTTGTTGGTTCGTCAAAGATGTTCAATAATGATCCGATTATTTTCAGTAAAGTTTCGGCCATTACGTTGCGGAAGATATCGGCCATTTCCCTAGAAGTTAATGTTACTATAATGTTTTGTACTTGATGATGAGTTAGTTGCATTCAAAAACAGGTCTTGAATTGATGATGTAAGCACCACATGAATGCACCTAGCTAGAATATTTAGCGCAGCCACTTGACAAAAATGTTAGGTTAGGTTGACATTGTCCCTAACCTAACATTTTATTAAAGTTGAGTGAAAATAATTTCCAAAGGGCACCATGATCAAAAAGAATTAAAACAATACATAAAGAGAATTTGAGGCAGTCTGGGGCCTGGGTAGCTCAGACAAATAAGGTAAGTTCGATTCAAGCGGTGGTCATAGTATTATGTGGCCGATTCTGGTCGAATTCGTTACTTAAAGCTTAGGTTTAAGGTGTTGTGAATGAAAGCAGGTAGGAAGTCCTGTACTACACACCAGCAAGTGTGTGAATGAGCCTGGATACTGCATTGCGTTAAAAAAATAAATAAATAGAGCGTATTTGAGAGCTCACAAATAAAAATTCTTGTTCTAACTGAAACAAAGAAAACAGAAGCGGATTATGAAGTAAATGAACAAGGACATAGCCTATTTTACAGTAACATAGAAAAACAAGAAAAGGCGAGGGCCGGAGTTGCATGCCTGGTACACTGGAAACTGGTAATTCATGTCGGAAAGATTAATGAAAATAGAATTGAATTTTGAAGGCAAATAAAAAATTCACAATGGTAGCAGCATATGGATCAAACGAGCAAAGAGAAAAATTATGGTAAGATTTACAAGAACTAGTAGAGGATAAGAAGGGAAAAGTGATAATTGCAGGAGATTTAAATGGCAGTAAGAAAGAATCAATGGAAAAACAGTGGGCAGATTTGGAGAAGAGGACCACCTAATTCTGTCAAATACTTGGCAGCAGCGGCCAATCAAAGTTTCACGTTGTAAAAAAGCGAATGACCTTGAACTTTGAAAAAGCACGCACAATCGGGAGGCTGCCCCTGCAGCTCGACTCCCAAAGGGGTAAGGGAGACCTAATAATCTGCTTCACCCATTCGTAAAGTCACGAGCCGCCACTGATACTTGGTTTGCACACAAAGAAATCCACAAAATTACCAAGCAAATGAAATCAAAATTTTAGTCAAAAAAGGATTGAAGTTGATATTGAAGGATGTAAGAGTCAAAAGAAGTCACAAAATAGTTGTAGAAGCAAGAATACAACTTAGTTACGAATCCAAGAAGATAGGCATTCCAGTGGACAATGTATGCTTCAAAAGTATCAAAAGCTATGTTACAAAAGGAACAAATGAAAAAATTTCAATGTGAAGTGGGTAAACAAGTGCAAAGAGAAAATGGAGATAAGGAAGTCTGTGGAATACCTTTGAAAATATAGTACTAACAGCAGCAGAACGAGTATGTGAAGTATTCAAGAAAAAGATAAACAAAATGGTGGAACAAAGACATTAATAGGGAAGTTGAAAAGAAGAAAAGTTTATGGAAAACGTATTTACAATCAAATGAAAGGCCGAACTTAGATAAATATAAACAACAAAGAGTTAAAGTTAAAAAATGGCAAAAGAAGCAAAGAATAAGGCTTGGGAAGATTTCGGAGACAAGATGGAAAATTTTGGAGAGGGAAATTCAAAAATGTTGTATATAAACGAGGTTTTGGATCAAAGACAAAGCAGACAAACTCTTGAAAAACGAACAAGAAGTTTATTTCATGGGGCTAATCGGAGATAAGGATACACAAACGTTAGACGAAAGGGGCATCAGAACACAGATCCACGAGAGGCGGAAGAAATAGGCAGTCAGGAATATACCGTAGAGGAAATAGAACAAGCTTGAAAGCGGATTAAAATTGGGATAACATGAGACGGGAAATGATCAAATTTATGAGAGAAGACCGAAATCGACTTCTTCTTAAAATAATAAACAAAGCATGGGCAACAAAGACAATCCCCCATAGACTGGCAAATTACAATAATAATACTACTCTTCAAGAAGAGATAAAATCTAAAATGTGAAAATTATAGGGGCATATCAGATATCTCTCCTAAGCCTTTCAGGAAAAACATATGAAAGACCAATAATTAGCAGATATACAAGCCGGTCATAGGAAGTTATAGCAAACATTTAGATAGGCAATGGCAATGGTAGAAAGCTGATCGAATTTGCCCTAGAAAGAAACCTGAAGACTGCATCGACGTACTTTCAACACAAACAAATCCACAAGGGTACATGGGCGTCACCAGACGGTAGAGTAGTTAATCAAATAGAGCATAAGTTTGTTGAATCGAAAGAGTTGCAAATGGTGAAAGATGTGAGGACGGAAATGAAAGAGATCACCCGACACTACAAACACAAATTAGGGTTAGAGCTAGAGAAATTGGTGGGTGCTTCAAATATAGAAGAAGAATGGAATTGGATTAGAAAATGCAATACTAAAATCATCTGAAGTGTTGTTGGAAGATGGGTATAAAAACCGGTAAGCAAAATGGTTTGAGGATGAGGGCAGAAAGGCCATTTTAAGAAGAAACCAAGTTAGAATAGTAATGCTAACAAGCAATACACCAGAGATAAGGGCGAAATACGAAGAAGCAAAGCGAATCTGCCGAAGTAATAAGTCTACGGATACAGTAACAGTTAAAAACAATTGAAGAAAATTTTACCAACAAGGAAGTAAGAAACTTCCATCGGGAGGTGAAAAAGCAGAAAGCGGGTCTCAAGAGAATGCCGCTGTTCTGTAAGGACAAGGATGGGAATTTAGTTGGCGGAACCATAGAGAAATTAAAGCGATGGGCCGAATATTTCAATGGAATACTCAATGAAGATAGTGAAATATTGAGACTAGTGATATGCACAATAGAGAGGTAGCTGATGAAAAAAATATGGCTGTACCAGATCAGGAGGAAATAGAGATGACAATCAAAAAATTGAAGAATCATCGGGCGGCGGGAGAAAATGAGGTTACGGCGAAGCTCCTAAAAATGGCGGGAGGTAGCTTGCTTGCAAAAATTAAAAATCTTATAAAATTGATATGGAATATAGAAGAAATGCCAAAAAGGTGGTCGGGGGCGGTGCTGCGTCCAATCTATAAAAAGATCCATAGAACTTTGTGTGAAAATTATAGGGGCATCGCCCTGTTGAATGTGGTGTTAGTGAACTGTTTAAAGTCCAGATGAATCGAAGTGGCAGAAAAGACGATTGGTGATTATCAGCGCGGGTTTTGGAAGAACAGATCCAGTGACCAAATTTTCACTATAAAGCAGCTAATAATAAATAGTTATGAGCATAATTCACCGCTATTCTTGATATTTATTGACTTTTTCTACACCTATTTAATTATATTGCAATTATTAGCATTTTTTTTGTGAAAAATAGTACCTATAATTCACTGCAGTGAATTATGGATTCATAATTCACTGCAGTGAATTATGATTTCGGCCAATCACAAATACAAATCCAAAAATCAATATTTCGCTAATCCAATCATATTTTAAATTGCCCGCGATCAACTCCTTCTGCGGCTGACAATCGACTCGCGTGACACGCCCAAGTGTGTTGTCATATTGCTTGTTTACTAAGTTATCAAATTTGTCTAATTTGAGTCTAATATATTTGTTTAATAGGTGTAGAAAAAGTATCGTATTACATTCGCGATTATGGTCATTATTCGCTCAGATGATTTGTGCCACTCGCCTGACGGCTCGTGGGCTCAAACGTCATCTTCGTGAATAATGGCTGTCATAATCGCTCATATAATAATATACTATTAAACAAGCTTTTGACAGTATTAAGAGGAACACCATTTTGGGAGTCGCATCTAAATTGATAAAATTAGTCAAAATGACGCTCAAAGGGTCAAAGAGTAAAGTGCAGATGGGAATTTGTCAGAAGTTTTTGAAGTCAATCGCCGTTTGTGACAGGGAGATCCCCTTTCGTCAATTTTGTTCAATCTAATTCTGGAGAAAGTGATACGATATAGCAAAATCATACTAAAGGTCTGATATATCACCATAGCCACCAAGTAGTAGCATACGCGGATGACCTAGCCATAATTACAAGATCTAAGACAGAAATGAAGGATGTGTTAATTAGGTTGGAGAATATGGGTCACAATTCAACAAGGGCAAAACTAAATTTTTGGAAGTGGAGGTTTGTTAAAGCAGGTAGATAGTAGTGACTTGAAAGTTACCCTTGCTAAAGGGAAGGAATACGTGTCTGGGGGTGTTGATTACAAATGACGGAGGGGACAGTGTAGAAGTTAATGCGCGGATAGCGAAAGGTAGTAAAAGTGCGGGAACGTTTTTGCGGCTATTTAAAGGAAATGACATATCAAGATGTGCAAAAGTGAGAGTATAGAAGATATTTATACGGAAGCGAGATGTGGACAATGAATAAAAGTGATTAGTGGAAGTTCGACATATGGGAAAACAAGATTTTAAGGCGGATTTTTAAGGGCAAAAGGGTGAATGACCAGCGAAGTGATGGAGCTTTATAGGAATCCAAGCTTATCCCAAGAAATCAGGGCCCAAAGAATCAGGTGGCTGGGGCATGTGTAGAGACTGGTGAACCGTAGGGCTACGAATGGAGTGGAGAGGAAGACCGAAGAATAAATGCTTAGACTCGGTGAAAGCGGACTTGACACTTAACATGGAAGTAGAAGGCCTTGGGCCGGAAAGTGTGGAAAGCCATAACTCAACAAGCCTTAGGCCTCTAGGCCTGTAGAGCTTTTATATTATTAATAAATAATAGAAAAACGCTAACAGAGGCACAAGCGGGTTTCCGTCCAGTACCTAAGGGCCACACAGGACTGGATCTTTGCAATTAGACAATTAAGGGAAAAATGTATAAATCACAATCAGAAAGTATACTTGGGTGCCCTAGATTTAGTGAAAGCGTTTGACAGTGTACTGAGAGAAATAATGTGAGAGGTTTTAAGAAATAGGAAGGTCCTAGATTACTTGTTAGAAGCAATACAGATCAGAATCGGCAAACTACAGACAGACAAGTTCCCAACACACCAAGGCGTCCGGCAGGGAGGGATACTAAGCCCGCTGCTTTTCCTGATGGTAATAGATGAAGTGGCTCAACGTATTGATTCAACCAGCTTGCGTAAAAGAACTGTTATACTGTTTGGAAGTACACAAGAAAAACTACAGAAAAATCTTGAATTATGGGAGAAGCCTTTAACATTCGGGATGAAAATTAACCCAGAAATGGTGATGGCCAAGGACTCGGAAAATTTTGATATAGCACTGGACACACAAAAAGTAAAACAAGCCAGCATATTGAAGTATCTACGAGCAATAGTGGAAGAAGACGAAGGAGAAATCAACAACAGAATAATCGCAGCAACGAGACTGTATAATGCACTAAATCGGAAAGAAATCTACAAAACGGTATATGTTCCCACACTCATTTATGGATGTAAATCGTGAATTTTAAATGACAGACTGAAGAGCCAGCTGCAAGAATGCGAGATGAAATTTCTAAGAAGACCATAAGGGAAAACCTAAAAGTTGAAAAACTCAAAATAAGTACCTATAGAAAGAAGACAACTGAGCTGGCTGGGACATATAACAAGAAGGCTGGAAAATCAGTTAGTGGAACATGGGAAAACCTGAGAAGAGGCCGAAAGGCAAACCGAGGACTAAATGGAATCAGGCCATGGTAAAGGTGCCAGAGAAAAGAGGAAGCTATGAAGTGCGACAAGGACAGGAAAGCATGGACCCTTCGACTACACTGTAAGGGAGGGAAGAGGATAAGTAAGTAAGTATAAAGGGAAACTTGTGAACGATGAAAAAAATAATGCAGCCCAAAAGACGATGGAAGGCCGAAAAAAAAGGTAATTGCGGAATGTTTCTAGTTAATTATGTTCATTAAAATACCCAAATAAATATTATTTACCTGTATTCCATTGGATGTGGTTCTGCTGATTGATATTTGATTGGTCGATCTGTCCCAGATTTTGATGAAGAAACATAGCAAGGAAAGCTGTTACCTTCTGCATTTCCTTCACTATCTTCTACAAATTGTTTTGTTAAATGGGCTTGTATTAAATATTATTACTTTGCCTTACCTGTAATACAACACACCAGTTCTGCATTTTGAACTAAGTCATATCGACGTTGTTCATATTGTGGTTGATAAACTACTGCGTTTAATAATGTTTGTTGTGGCGTCTTCTCTTCATGATTCACATTATACCCATCAGTCGCAGTATAAACCACTTTTTCATTGGGATATCTTTTAATTCTATGTGTCGATAATGAAGTAGCAGTTAAAGGGAACACTAATAACACTAATAATTTCATTGTTTCTAATAAAAATGTATTACTTGTTACTGTTTCAACTGAACTTGTGTACTAAATGTATGTTTCTCCAACTTTTATTCTTATAATAAGATATCTGTTACTAATATCTGTTGCTGATTAGAAATCAGTTTTGCTCGTTACTGCATGCGCGAAGTTAATTTAATGGCCGTGGAAATGATCTGATTATTCTAAAAACAGATTATTTTAAATTTAATGAAGCCGTCTCTGTTACTAATTTAACTCAAATTCCTATCGTTAAATATTAATCGACCATTCAAATATCTGCAGGTTTTTGAATTATATAAGCTAATACTGACTAAAGAAAATAACTCATTTAATACATACTTTTATGTATCTTGAAACTAAGTTACTAACAGGACGCATGCATAACAAATCATGCAAGTTAAATCAATGTTACCGTTTATTGGTGAATTATTTCTTGTAAATTTAAAACATTATTTTTGAATTAAGTCACGCATTTTTTAGAGTTTATGATTTTTATTATTTTTTCTTTGTATATGGAAAATTTGAACACATCCCATTCAATAATTTTCCCAATTGATGCCATAGCTTTAATTGAAGTCCCTTAGCTTTAGCTCACCCAAGCTTAGATTTTGCCCAATAAACAAACAAACAAAGTAATAAAATTCATCAAGTTGCATTTAAACTTCATAATTGTCAAAATCATCTTTATAAAATTTATTAAAATGACGAAACCCTACGGAGGTAAATTTAATTCTTTATCTTGTTTGATTAAGTAAAAATTATGAATTTGCAGGTGTATTTTATTGCGCGACGCTTTACTTGCCAAAAGACACCTTTAAAAGAGCACAACAAAGGCATTACGATTTTTTGTTTAACAATAGTCAAGTCGAATTTTCACCACCACCACCTCCTCCGAGAGCCGTAATGCTTAACAGTTTTTATAGGGATCAAAAGAGACATTATTGTGGATCAATTACCAGATCAGAGTTAGACAATTACTTTTAAATTTCTACTTTCGCTGCTGCAGCAGGAATTAAATATCGAGGTTCTTTATTTGTATCTGAAATAAATTTTTAAGAGTGATATTTCGATTATTTTCTTTGTTAAACTTCAAAAATTTAATTAATTCTTTGAATTAATAGTTATTTATTATACAAGACGATAAAATTGTATTTTATCTTCGAGGGCGTATGGGCTATGGTGTCGCTTAATCGTTTTTTGATTCCCAGCTCTTCTAAGATAGACTTATTGATCCAGGGTATGCGTAGCATCCTCCTGTAGGTCATATCGGCATCTGTAATTTAGTTTTTCCCACATATCGGGGCTTTGTGGTGCCTCAACTAGTAATTTTATATCTTCTAACAATATTTCTTACACTATATCGCGGTAACTTTAATAAATTTGCAATTTCCTAGAATGGAAAAATCTAATAATAATTGAACGAATTTTTTCATCGATAATCTTTCCTTTGCGTGTTTTATTGAACACAACTAGCTTCAAAATGTATGAAATGCATTCTAGCAGTTATTAGCAATTGTTTTGGGACCATTGTTCTAAAGCCAATTCGGTTGTAGGCTTACTTTGTAACAAAATAGAAATGGATTGATGTATTAAAAAAACATACCTTATTTGGAACATTTTTGATTTTTTGCTAAAAATTTTAAAAGGAAACGATAAAGTTGATGTTTTCTATTGCATATTATTAAATATGCCCTGTTAATTAATTTTGGACCTAAAAAAACATGTAGTATTTATTATACTGAAATGGGACGGGACTCGTAGCACCTTCGGTTGCCTTGTTAAACTCTCAAATTACCAAAATACTCAAGGCTTCTCTTAAGCCACATCAGAAACCGTACCCCTTCAAAAACCATCTCATTCCTAGATACATTTACGTATTCCAGCCCCCCTCAACCACCCTTGTGGGCTTGCGGAGTGCGGGTAAATTAATAAGGAGGCCCATAAAATATTTCTTACATCTTCCTAGGACCACACCTAATGCATATCTTTATGCAAAATGCAGAGAGGGTGTTCTAGGTATTTTCTCTTATATACAAAAAATCCCGACCATACTTTATGGCCGCCTCACAACACTAAAATCTTCTTCTGATGCCTTGGTGAGAGAGGTGATGGGGCTCGCTACCGCCCTCGAAAGAAAGGTCCGCAAAATGACCAGGGACATTCAGTCAGTATGTTACAATTTTTTTTTGCTTTCGACTTAAATTGTATCAGTTTTTCTCGTCAGATGCTAGTGTTGTTTAAGTATTAAGATTTTATGTTGTGCTTGTTTCACTTTATTTTTACTTTTCTTCAAAATTTCCCATTTTACTTGATTAATTATATAATATATAATATAATATAGCTATTTTCTATTTTCTTATTTTGTAAAGGTTTTCTTTTGTTCGTGGTTTTGACAGCATTTGTAATGCTATATTTCCATGTGCCGGCGCATAAATCTCCATCTTTAAGCGATGCCTGGTTATTTAGTTCATGTGTTTGTCTTAATTTCGCTCGGAAGTGAATTCTTTCCGGTTCTACCGACTCTATCTTTTAAATTTTCTCTTGTGTTTTATTAATTCTCCATGTCCTTCTAGTATTTTCACATTGTTGTGAATCCATTACTTGTTACGCACCGTGTATATTGCAATTTTCCTTGATGGCCGTGTTCTGAAAGTTCAACAGCCAAGAGACCCGTGTAACATTTTTGCGCGACCAACTCGCTAACCACCCTTTAACAACTGCCTTCTGGAACGTTGATTTGGAGAGATAAGTGTTTATATTTAATCATTTTTGTTATCTTTGATCATTTCGTTTTTGATATATATTTGTAGTTTGATTAAATTTAGTGCCATATATTATTTTTTTGATTTTAATAATTAAATTTCATATTCCAATTAGTAGTATATTGTTCGTTCGTTAGGCCTGTGGCTTATTTAGCATTTTTTTCATTTAAAAAATTAGGCTTGTGCTTAATTATTTCCTAACTTATGAATGAATCAATTTAAATTTTGGTTCACGTAAGTTTTTTGTTATTCGATTTGAATATTTTCTATATATTTTTTTTATGTAATTACGTTTTATATTCATTTTGAAAAGGTTCCGTGTTTAGTTGGGTTTATGACCACTAATTGCATTCCTACGAGATAAACGTTTATGCCATTAGGGTGAATTTGCATTTCAGGTAATTCCTTGCGTTCCCTATTTATTTAGTCTTCAGCTTGTGTAATTTTGACTTTTCTTATTGGAACTTATTAAGCCTTCAGCTTTATTTTTTTGGTGTGCACTTTTTTGAATTTTAGTGTATCTTAAAATCTTATTAAGTCTATAATTAGCTCTAGTCAATAGTTAATATTTTTATTGTAATTATTTTGAAACCTGGCCTTTGCGCCGTCATTGAGTCCGATAAAATAAAGCGTTACAATTATTTATGGCTTTTTATTATCTGTTTGATAAGTTTTTCGTAACAAGTAAACAATATTAACACCCAGGCTAGCCACGACCTACAGGTGTCATACTAGGGCAACGGCCTTCATTAGGGCAATTTTTCTAGTGCCTCTAGTATCTGGGTAGTCCTCCCCCGCCCCTTATTGGTCTGGAAGGGACTATGTAAAGTTTATCCAGTTGAAGGGTAATCTGCTTCCCACGATGGGTATACCATCGAACCCCCCCCCCTATGCAAGACGGTGCAGGAACGGATGTCGAGTAGTGCAGGGATGCCCCAGCCAGACGAGGCGATACGATCGTATTGTCAAACTCCTTACTCGTTTCGGTATGGCAAAGGGCTGGGAAGTCGTGGTGGAGCAACGAGTCCGATAGCTGGATGGGCAACTCCGTAAACCGGACGTCATGTTTATGAAGGATGATCAGCTAACGACGTGGCCGTGCACTGGGAGGGTCCCAATACCTTGAGTGCCGATTTCGAGGCGAAGAAAGCGTACTATTCGACCCCCCAGTTCATAGACACCATAAATACCAAATTCCCAGGCCGCATCGTGGAAGTGATCCCGTTTATCATGGGGACGAGGGGAGTGTTAAGTGTGTGTTAATTACCGATTGTGTCGCGCTCGCAGAGTATCAGAAAATGCTTTTCCCTTGTTATCCCAGGATTTCAGAATTTTGTATAGTCCGATTGCAGTAATGCCAGATATTACTAATTTAATAGTTATTGCAGCTTGATGTTTGCATAATATGTTACTAAGTGACAAATCTATCAATAATGATGCAAATAATCCCAGGTACTCTGACATAGAGAGACCAATACAAAACATGTTGCAATTACGGAGAGCCGGGGGCTTTGCAAATCTTGAAGGATTTGATGTGCGAGATCAGTTTAAAAATTACTTTAATTTTCGTCAAGGTTTTGTATATTATTAAACGAATGTCCTGTATAGTATACAAATAACACTAATAAAATACTATCTACCTGTTTGTGCCACCATTTGCGAAATTCCTTTTCAAATAAATATCTCGCAAATTTAAATTTTTATAATCAGGGTTACTGCTATCATAATAATATAGCACTAAATGGCCAGCAACAGATTCGATAAGTTTTGCATCTTCAGCTGGAGAAAATTGAAATTTTGCCATTTTAACTTAACCGCATGTAAAAAGCGTCTGCGTCTATACTGCTCCAACAGCGGATGTACCACAGATGCATGCATCAGACGTTATCTTTTGCGTTCAGCCGCATTCGTAGCAATACTTACCTTTGCATGGCGTTGGAAGTATCCGTCAGACGCAAGCGTCTAACGTGTTGTAGGAAATCCCACCCCACCTTAAGGGCGCCTGCAAATATGTGCGGTGATGTCGTACTGATCTACTTGATCTCCGCTGTCGTACACTAGGTAATGAAAGCTCTGCTGACAGCCATCATATTTTATGTTTCACCTGAACCATTAGTTCATCTGAGGAAATTGAGGAAATCTTATACAGTCACACCAAAAACCATAAAAAACAAAGTTAATAGTGCAGTTTAACTATTTATTTGTAATTAATATTTTACATAAGCAAATCAGACTTCATTTATTTAATAATTCAAAGCATAAACTGTTCCATGATTCCTTCAGTTATTAACCCACAGCATGTAATATTACGTTAACATGTTACAAAGCAAATTGTAGAGAATTATTGACCGAGATCGTAATCCATATTCGTAGCCGCTGTCGACATTCAGGCGATTCAATTAAGTACGAGTTTTGGGACGTACTGTTCGGTCGTGGAAGCGTATAGATACATCCTGGACTCGCATGTTGGGTGTTAAGAATTGCTGGAAGGTATCAACTCCGTCACGTGGCATTCTATCGAATGGATATCCCATAGATCTGCGATCAGGGTAAAGCTTGGTTCGAATACCACAATAGACTGCGGCATCACTGCATTGACCATCTGTCGATTGGTTTATCTGCAAAAATATGAAATTTCATTTTAATCTTGATCGTAAGCTATTTTGAAATAACTCACTTTGTCGCCAGCAATGTCAGAAATCATCACAAACAAGTGACAAGGATATCCTTCAGCTGTTCCTTTTGGTACCAACAGATGTTGTGGCCATCCACAGCCGCAGAAGTTGAACTGATCCAAAGCTTGTCCACCGGTTGGTCTGTTAAGTTCTACATTACGGAATGTACGTTCGAATGGAATTGTAACCGATGATGATGTTGATGCCTGTGTAATTACATTTTCTCCAGGCGACACTAAAACAAAAATTTTAACAAAAGGTTCTTTTAGATCCCGACTAATACCTACAGTTAACAACGAAGCGATCCATTTCAAGCAACAAATCCTTCAGATCTCGGAACAACCATGGATTTCCTCGTTCATCAACTTTGGGTCCCATGAATATCCTGCAAGTACCTTGTCTTTGAGCTCCGGAGTTATTTACTTTTATTACATAATTGAATGGTTGATGTTGTAAATGAGTGAATCGAACAAATACAGATCCACGAGGTTGGAAGTCCAATCCACGGGACATATCTACATCAGATTGTTGCCAGAACGTATTGAGTACGTTGGTGCCTCCGTTATGAGTTTGAAGATTCAAGTCTGTTACTGTTACACCTTCATAGTTGAGCTGTAAAGTGATTTATTAGTTTGGCTTTAAAGTATTATTTGAGTTTTTATTCTTACTTGAGCAACAGTATATCGAGGAAGTGTCGCCTTAAATTCCAAAAACATATCGTTAACCTGTGCGTGTAGATGGTAAAATATTGGATCTCGAAGTGATGTTGCTGGATCACCAATAGTTCCAAATGATTCCTTGAAAACGAATATTTATTCAGAAATTTAAAAGCGAAAGATTTGTTGGTTCTTACCAAGTGGCGTAGGTCAGGATCGTGAACAACCGAGAGCATTGAATGTCCCAAGTTATGAAAGTCGCCGTAGTAATTCCTATTGGGTGTTAAAATAGAAGCTTCCATCATATTTCCAAGTACATCAATTCCTCCAAATTCAGTCAGTGGTTGTCTTTGATTATTTTCCTGTAAAATATTACATTCATTTTAATAGATTGCCAAAGCAGAGCCTATCTATCTTACATCTAGGTAAAATCCTGAATGGATAGCTTCATAAATCCTATCCCTTGCAGTTTCCATATCTTGAACATCCATTTTCCACTGATCTTGTTCCCTGTTTACATCCTGCAGTCTCATACCGGCAGGACGACCAGGATATGTTCTGTTTGCTACGAGACTGTCTAATTTTGGGTAGTAGGCTTCAGCAAGTGGTTCCCTCAAATTTGACAATCTCTTGACTCGATTTAACTTATTGCACATTCTCTCGATGTTGTATCTTCGAATAAAATTTAATTTATTATAATAAATGATAAACAGAAGCCAAGTACCTTGCCATAAATTGTTGATGGAAGTAATAGAAAAGCTCTCCTCTTCTATCTTTGTTTACTATTTCCATTGGACCACTGAACGGGTACACTAAATGCCAATGCCAGTGATGTAAATTATTACCTAAATCTTCAGTCCAATATGCGACGCGATGTTCGCTTTCTAAATTAGACGCTGTGTAGTCCACTGGGATTTCAATTGGTGTCTAAAACCAAAATAAAAAAAATTATGCTACAGTAATTTTGGTCCTGAGACGAATTTAATTAACTCAATTAACATTAAGTAGCGTCCCTGCACAAGAAGCCATTTTGCCCATACAGTGGAGGTGATGGGTTTCTTTTGCGGTGTGCAAGTTTGACCTGAATATGCTCCATGATAAATCTAACTAAAACTAGCAAGAACTTACCTAACGAAGCCACCCCGGTCCATCAAATTTAAGTTATACGGCTAACCATAAATTAAGTAAAAAAATTACCCTCGATCCTTCAGGAACAATATTAAGTTCTTCACGAGCTTTTGCAAAAACTTGACTGTCGACATATTTATCAGGAAAGACTTCCATTAACGTTGGTATATCTAAATCTTGAGTATCTTTGCGATGCAAAAGAGCCACAGACAAACAGTAGTTGAATAAGTATGGGTTAACACGATCACGGGTATATGCAGCAAGCGATTGAAATTCATCTAAGTTCTTGGATGCTAATAAAAAATATGAAAATTACTAAAGTTAAATATAATATGTGAATAGCAACTCACCCATGAACAAAGTAATAAGTTCAGATGCAACTCTACGATGTTTAGGAATGAAAAGACTGAAGTTTTCATCACGTCTCAAATCTAAAATTCCACTCAAGTTTGGGGGTGGAATATCGCTGATGTTGACAACTTCACCGGCATCGTCAGCAAAACGATTAGAAACTTGAACCCCAATTGGCTTGTAACGTTCAGTCTAGCAAATTGAAATGTGTTAACGAAGAATTTTTCAAAAAATATAAAAGCACATACCAAAAAATTCTGTGGAACACTGAATACGGTTTTGTTGTCTCCTTTATGGGCAAAAATCGGTTCTTTAGGCCGGTCGTACATAAGAAGTAAATTTTTCTTCTTATCGGCATCTTTATCAACAGCTCCTACTCTTTTCATTTTTGGTGTTTTAATAACCGCGTGGTCGGTACCGAGTGTTACACAACAATGCCGTGGGTTAACTGAATTGTTTCTTCCAAATTGTTCCTTTTATTTAGTCATTGTTGTTTTTCTGTATTTAATGCAACCAATAGTGTTACATATTCGATGCATTTCCCCACCCAATCAGTTTATCAGTTGTTTTGCTTGCAGTCTTTTTTATGAGGAAGTGGTTTATAAAATTAAAAATATCTGACCAACCCATGTTTACTCCTTTTTATTATTCTTATAAAATTATTCAAAATTGATATTTAATTAAGCATACTTGTTTTTAAATATAAATTGGGTAAATAGGTATTTAAAATTTAAACAATTTGCTACAATAAAAATGGTTATTTAAGAAAATTGTGCGGCCCATGGTTTTACATAAGTGGAATACAAATAATCAAATCAATACGTAAAGCTTAGATTCCCAGAATTGGAAATCTGTGATAATTCAAACAGTTAAATTTTATAATTATTTTTTTTTGCAGAGCTTGGGATTTAATTGATTGTTTCAGTAGGATTCCTTTTGTAACAGTCGTCGAGCCAATTTTAACTGGTAAACTTTAAGTCTGGATTGTAGAATTTAATTTTAGCTAAAGCAATGGTTTGCCAAATACAACACTTATGTCACTGACAATAAAAAGGATTGATATTTTCGTAGCTGTCGAGAATTTTTTTAGCACTGCTGTTTAAAGTTAATAGGCAATCACAGCTAATCCACTGTAAATTATCCCAGAGTGCACTCATAAATTTAAACCTTTTAACTTGCTACATTATAATTGCATTGAACGTTGAAATAAATAACCAAACCACCGGCCTTATATCATAATAATGTTGGATAAGTATTAAGCTCTTACAACTCTAATAAACGTTTACAATCCGTAAGACTTAAGGAGTGTAAAAATTATAATCAATGAAAGTCTAAAAATAATAGAAGAAATGGAAAAAGCTTTTCAAAGGAGTATTAAATACAATAAATTAAAGAAAAATAGGAAGAGAGTCATAAAATAACTATAAAAGAAATAAATGGTACCATCAAGTTACGATAAACTAACATCTTAAATTCTTAAAAATATGGAAAAGGAAGGAAAATAACCTTTTCTAGAAATATGTAACGTAGCACTGACGAAAGAAAGAACACCAAAAGTCTGGCAGGAGTAATAGTCTCAATTAGAGTTGTGCTTAGCGATACGATATATCGATATCATATCGATTCAGAAAATAAGCAGACAATATCGATACACAATTTAAATATCGATACAGGATCGATATGTATCGTTATAATTATTATTTTTTGCGTTTCGCATTTTTACAAAATAATTTCTAAGTTTTTTACATACAGTTGTTTTAATATTTATAAGCCGACTTTACCCGATCGACGTCGTACAAGTTTACTCTTGTAAATTGTTTCTTTTACCAAATATGCAGTTTCAATATATGCCTTAATATTAATTAGTGCTTTATTTATAAAAAATATCGTATCGATATCGATAATTACCAAGGAATACAATATCGATACAATAACTAAATATCGATATCGTATCGGTATCGTATCGAATGTCAAAAATATCGATAAGCACAACTCTAGTCTCAATCCACAAAAATACGAAAAAGAATAAAACAAACACGGGAAGATATACAAAGTGGTTTCGGAAGTATGAATGTTTAAAGCCAAAGAAGGATTAGAAGTAGTTGAAATTTTGCTTTTGCTGATGATGTGCTGCTTATAACTGGAACCAAAAAGGCAAGAAAATCTAAACTTGTTGAATGAGACTTTGAACAAGGTACAATATGAAGATTAACACCATGAATACAATAGCGTTGATGACAGCATAATAATATACTTATACTATAAGAAACTGAATATACTGATATATCAAACTTGAATAATAATTTCGTGTATAAAAACGCAGTTAAAAAAAATAAAAAATTGTTGCAATAGTTAAATTAGATTTTAAGGATTAGTTGTAGCAATTGTTAATTGTTGTATATTATTAAATTATACAGGGTGTTTCTTTAATATTGCGAAAAACTTTAAGGAGAGATTCCGTGATAAAAAATAAGGGGGGACTTCTATGTATAAACTTATTTCCGAAAACGTCTTCTATCGGCGTAGGTTAAAATTCAGTTTTTATTTTATTTCTCAAATTTGGAGGAACATAAAAGAATGAAATTTGGTGTGTAACTTTACCTTATCAAAGGCTTTCATACACCAATATTTTTAATCATCTGCTACCCTCAAATTACGATTTCCTTACCGAATCTACACTCCAGCATTAATTCATGTCCGGGAAATTTTTAGTAGTGCATTTCAACAACGTAATCGGCCATCGCGTTATACGTTGTTGAAATGCACGCTGACTAAAAATTTCCGGAAAGAATTAATGCTCTTGTGCGATTATAAATGAAAACTGGTTTGTTTCAGTTTTAATTAATTTATTCCATACTTTAGCCGCTCACTGTATGTTAAAAGTTACATTATAAAATATTAGAATTAGTAAGAAACATTTTTTGGGCACAATAAACCACTTGTGTTTCTGTGCTATAGCCGACCCGACCCCTTGTTAAAAAAAGGAACATTTTCGTTCGGTAGATATAAATTAGACAAAACTTAAACTTGTCTGTTCATTATTTATATTTAACTCTTTGTTTTATTCTTATGCCTAAAAGTTGTATGATACTTTGATATGATACTACTATAAGTGTTGGAGTTTATATTTTTATTATTATGATTTATTCTTCATTCAGGTCGCATATATTTTGAATTTTGAGAACTTCAATTTACTGGAATTCATAATTATAGTACATAGTTAATGTTTAACAATATAACAAATATAAAATTTTAAATTAGAGTATCTTTTACAAAATTCAAAAATCATAAAAAAATGACCTACTTTCGCTTGTTACAACAAAACGCTAATAGAGGGCGCAACGTGAGATGTCGTTGACATTCTTTTTGTTTACACATGGTCGTCGTGAAACGTCAAAGTTGAGTTTAATTTGAATTCTTAGAATTCATTAAAATGCAGTTGAATTGCTATGGGTAATCTATGTTGTAATAGAAAAAAGGCGAAAAAGTAAGTATCAGCTAATTACAACGTAATGTGTTTTTAAATTATTGTTTATCAAATAATACCAATTAATTAATTACACAGGAAAATCGTACTGTTGTTAGTCGGATTAGACAATGCAGGTAAAAGCGTAGCCGTAAAAGGTTTAGCAGGTGAATCACTAGATACCGTAGTGCCTACCGTCGGCCTTTCTGTTGTATATTTGAAATACAACGATTTTGTTGTAAAAGTATTCGACTTAGGTGGAGGTTCAAACATACGAGGAATATGGCAACGTTATTTTGTAGATGTAAGTTTGTGCCTTAATTTAAATCAGTATAACACAGTTAATTCAATTTTAAAGGTACATGGGGTTATATTTGTGGTCGATTCGAGTGATTACGTTCGTTTAGACGAAGCAAAAGAAGTATTACGGGACCTATTATCAAATGAAAAAATATCAGGTAAACCAGTTTTAGTTCTTGCAAATAAACAAGATAGACAGGACGCATTAGATGAGATAGATTTGGTAGAAAAATTACAACTTGAACCTTTGGTTAACATGAAAGAGTGTCCTACTTTAGTCGAATCATGTTCAGCAACTGACATACAAAGTAAATCAAAGATAGATCCCGGAATTCAAAAAGGTTATCGTTGGTTAGTGAATCATATAGCTCGAGATTATCAAAGTTTAAATACTCGTGTCGAGAAAGACGTTAAACAACAGGAAATTGAGGAACAAGAAGCACGTAAAGAAAAGATTGAAAGATTAAAGAAATCCAACGAAGCAACAAAGGTAGATGATGATTTAATCGAATCGTTTTCGGATTACGATCGGAAACTAAACGGTGAAATTACAAGCTTGAAACAGAACAGTTTGGACGACCAAATGGATATATATTATATTCGCACGACTTGTAACAACGGTGATACCATCAGTTATTCAAGTTCTAAATCAAACGAATCATTTCCGTATACGTATTACGGAAGAGTCGATCAAGACTCATTAGACCGTCCTAAATCAACTGAACGTCCAAAATCAGCCGTACAATTAGTTAAGGAACAACTAGAACTAGGAAGTGTACAACGAAGATCGCCTTTTAAGAGCCTAATATCAAATAAAACCGCCCCTGTTAGTTTGTATGGAATTCGACACCCACAAAGCGCTAGCGAAAGAAGACAACATTTCATTGATGATCGACGTGCTTTAAAATCAGCCGGTGATTCGACATTCTTCGTTACAACCCTGCCAAATTCAGTTCTACCTAGTCCACAAGTGGACGAATTACATCGTGAATTATTTCACTTAAATAATTTCCAAAAAGCGCAGAAATTGCCTCCATTAAAAATCAATTCCGTCGGTGACGGTAATCACCAATTGGCACAAAAACCTCATAAGTCTGGCATTAGCATAGTCGAAATAGATTAAGATGGAATTGTTTTAGATTTTTAGATGTAGGTTTATTTTTTAACGATGAAACGTTGCTACAGAATACCACCACAAAGCCAAAGACGAAGTAATTTGTTTATGTGGTTACACAGCCACAGTTTTCCTTAAGTTGTTGATTATTCGAGGTAGTCGAATTATTAATAGCCGTTTATTATTTTAAAGGAAGTGATTAGGTACGAGTTTGATAGAAATGATAATTTATAATTAGTAAGTCACACCTTCCATACTTTATTTTTAAGAAAAGCAACGAGGAAAGGCATGAAAAAGCTCATCGTTTTTTACTTAAGTTATGCATATTTATTTATTAATCGACAAATCTAGTCATTTTTTAATTTATTTATGGGGTTCATGACTGAAGTATTGTGTTCATGTTTTTGCACTGTGGATAGTTACGAAAATTTAATAAATTTCACTATGTAGTCGTAATTTTGGGCTACTTTTATGAAATATATGAATGTAATGTTATAACACTGTTAAATCAATACATAAAGTCAATCAACCAGAGTGCAAAAGCATCATGAATTTGATCTGCTGTCAGAGTGAAAGTATATTTTTTATATTGAGTTTTAAACACTTTATTAAATAGACGTAAAATATATTAAAAGAAAAACTACATAAATTTGTAATAATCTATTTTATAACAAACAATACAAATTTTTATAATGAGGAACTAATTTGGTAAACGTAAGTGCACATGATATTATTTAATACTTTTCCAACTTATCGGGGAAATTTAAAATCCCCAGGTTAGGGTATCACATTGTATTTTTTGGGCGACAAATGTAAACATTTAAGCAAGCACATTCATATAAATTATCCTAAGACAGAGTTGGCCGAGATGTTTTTTAATAATGCAGTACATTTTCATTTAATATCACATTACAAAACTGGCCGTATTTTAGAAAAAATTCCAGACTACGAAAGATTGGCAAACTCCGTTTAAAAAAATGTTAAATAAGAAAAATACATTTAAGTGCCTATTATAAATTGGTCGAAATTAATGATGACATCTATCCTCATTAATTTCGCAACAATATTTAACCGTAAGCAATTTTGTACGACACAAACTAAAAAGCACTTTTTAACTAAAAGTGAATAATAAAGCATATTTATACATTATATTTCCTTGTTTTTTTTTTTTTTGTTTACTACATACATATAAATTTTTAGTTTAGTTTAACTATGTACAATTCTACTACGATGGTTAAAGGAAGAAGAATCTTCTGATAATCAGAAGCATTATCATCGAAACTAACACCCATATCACGGCGGACCACAATTTGTCCCTGAAAAAATTCCAAATTTTATACATTACATACCTTCTAAAAAAACCTAAAAAACACACAAAATGACCTTGAACTTGTTTACTGCATTTTAATTTACACATACGAAATGTGATTTACCAAAGTGATACCACAGATAAAAATTAGTTTATATCCATGTTTCTTTTCTTAAAGGCATTGTCAACTTATACAACATATTTAGTAAATATCAAAATACGTTAGTTAAAATACTCGTAAAAGTACCCGCATTGGTAGAATTTCAATATCTTTGATAATAATCACAATAAACAGGTAGAGAGAATTTAGACCCTACATACGTGACGTCATTGGTGTCGACAACATAACATCAATTTAGCATTGTACTTGTAGCTATGCTAGAGCTCTTACCGGCGCCCGACGTAGATGACGTCATAGCTTAAACTTTTAGCTTCCATAATACGGTAACGAATTAAAATTCGGCCGTAAAATTTTGCAAAAGTGCAATATTCAGTTTACTCAATCAAATTACAAAATAAAAAAAAATCGGCATTTCATAAGTTGACAATGCCTTTAAAGATTTGTGCTAAAGGCAAATTGAAATTTTTTGCTTTTAGATATAAAAACTGATTTATTACAAATAGTCTAGTAAAATTAGCATTTTGATATCAAGTAATTAGAGGAAAGCTGTGAACTTTTTTATTCGATATAGCATACTTCTAGTATTGAGAGAGTTGGTCCCAATTTTTAACAAGAGCTTCGGCCACCATGTCGAAAAAACCGTAAAATTTTCGCTGTTTTTCGCGTAAAACTCAAAAACGAAGCATTCAATTGAGAAAGTCGTTATTTAGTAAAATGTAGAGCGTCGAATGAGTACTTCACTTTTGAATTTCGGTTGAGTAATATACTTGAAATCGTTCGTCAAATATCAAGTATTTTTTTCATTTTTTGTAGAAAATGCAGTTTGTCGTTTTTCCACTAGTGATATCTCCAAAACGACGGGTCTTACATCAAAATATGATTGAACGAAAATTGTAGAGAATTTAATTCTCTTTCAAATGGACTAAGTTTATTTAAATCGATTAAGTATGACTGTAGATACACGCATTTCTCCGTTGTGCGTCGTTTTGCGCAAAATGAACAGTATTAATCCTTAATAATTAATAATTTAGTTCATGTTCACTTCGTACGCATCCGCTTAGGTAGCGGCGGCTTCTCCTCTAAACCTTCCTCTTCTGATTCCTCCTCTTCAAGTTGTGACAATAATCGGTCTTCTATGAGATCAATTTCCTCCTCATAGCTGCTTACCTGTGCAAAACGAATAGAAACAAGACTTAAGTGAGTAGCGTTTTTAAATAAAAGAAAAAAAAAAAAAACTGAATCGCAGTTCTAACAATTAGAGTATCTAAATCCTCAATGGCTTAGTCAACAACGAAGTGCTCAGCTCTTAGATTCTGTGTTAACAAATACAATAGAAGCTTGTTCTTCCGGTCATTAGACAGGAATTGTTCTTTGGGCATCGTCACTCTCATGGTCTCATTAAAAATGACTTCAGCTGATGTAAGTTTATTAGCTCTGCGAATTCGCTCAGCTGATTTGATACTTTTCTCATATACTTCCTCAGGGTAGCCGTCAAAAACGATGGTTGCACCTAGCCCGTAGTAGCGTTTGACGAAGTCCACATATTTGTTTATTATTGATGAGAACTGTTCATTAGATTGCCACACTACTCGATGTAACAGAAAACCCCCGTCAATTACATAAGATGTGTTACTCATGTCAGCAGCCTTGAATGGAATAAAAACATCTACAAAGCAGATTTGCGTGTTTTACGCATTCCGATTTCATCAAAGAGGGACAATGCATATGGAGCCAACTCGAATCCAAAGTAATAGCGAATTCAACAGACCATTAAACAAAGGAAGACTAATCAAAGAATAGGACAAAACTCAAATAACGTCGATAGCAGCGCTCCGCGCGCACCTGGGTAAACTACGTGGTTTAATCAAGGCCCGCTGAATTGAATATTACATATTAAGGCCTTACCACTTCATTTAGCCAAGACGCAACGGTGGCGCCATTGGGTATTTTCAATTTCTTTCAATTTTCGTTATATTCGTGTTTTTACGCAGAAACATACGCCACTAACGGCCTAAACATATTAAAAACATGTTTATTGAGAGTTTTTTTTGGCAAAAATCGCTTTAGAAAATTCCTTAAAATTGGCTATAACTGTCGTGACGTCACCGGCCATATAAATGGCGTCTACTACCTTGTTATAACGTGGTTTCAACGTAAAGAAGATCATATCCGTGTCTTATTTCGGTGTTTGCGAATTTTTGAGTAAAAAATGGCATCAGTTGGTTTTGTGAAAGCCTCATCCAACAATTTACCATCTGTAGATATGTTTATGGTGATGGAATTCATCAAAAATGATGAGCGGTTCAATGCAGCAGAACTAAGGGGAGCAAAGGCTACTGTGTAAGTATTTTATGTTACTGTTGGAATGTAATGTAATTATTAAAGTTATTATTATTTAATGGTATTTATTCAGAAATAAACAAAAGAAATTATTACTGGTTTGGTATGTATATTACCTATAAGTTAGTTAGGCTATGCAGGAGTACCTAATTCTTATTTTAGTGTTTTGTTTACTTATGACATATGGAAATCGTCACTAATTGTTGGAAAACTGGAGGAATACGTGAAAAGTTACTGAAAACATTTAATATTTTTGAATTTGAGCCTATATGTAGCTTCAAATAGGGAGATTTTGACTTGGTGTCCACTTATATTAACTAAGTTCGATGGATTTTCGGTGCTCTACAGGTAATAGGCGCCTGAATATTATCTTCAGCAAAAAATAAACAAATAAGTACAGCCGTTTTTAACTAAAATAATCGAGCGGTTGCAGAGGGATTATTAAATAATATTAATAATTTTTTTTTAATACAATACATATAAGCCCCAAAAATTAAAATTTATTAAACCTACTGCTTCGAAGGAGTTCAATAAACAATTGAAAGAGACGCAATTGCCTAATTTAGTTTTAAGTCCAGACTAATTTACCTTTATTTATTTAACGCTTTTACATCCACTGGCAGTATTTAAGTTCGGTGAATTTTTGGGGATTTGCAGGTAATGGGTGCCTTAATATTATTTTCAGTAAAATATAAATAAATACGGTTCAGTTGTTTTTCAGCTTAAAATTTTTACTTATTTCGAGGACATCTTATCATTCCCTCGCAGTATTAATTTCTTCCAATCTTTGCTGCTATACATTGAAATGATCTTGGCAACAATAAAATGTGGATTTTGATTTTGGAAAATCACGTCTCGCAGCTTTAAACCACATTTTTCTGCATGCGTAATGCTTTGGCACCGGCACAAATTTTTTTCCTGGTGTACTCACAGAAGTACTTGTGCAAGCTGGCACAAAACACCACTTATTTTGCTTACTCTCCATTTGTGTTGAATGTAAATAAAAACGACTGAATTACTTTACAAAAAGGCGAATAAATACCACAGGAAACAGCTGTGTAAAGATATGGCCGGTGACGTCATGTCCAACAACGTGACGTTGATCGCGCTGTCGGGCGTTTACGCGGGAAGTTTTTAGTTTTGAACTTAAATAATTTTTTTCTTCAAAAACTCAAGCTGCATTGTTTTTTTAATTAGGTTTTGGTGATATGCTACCAATAATCTAACGTTTGAAACACAATTTGAAAAATGAGAAAATACCCAATTACCCAACTATACATTTCTCCATTAAAAAATTAAGGTATGTAATATTTAATTCAGCGGGCCTTGGTTTAATTCGCCATATTCCCTGACATGCATGCGCGATACAACTGCGGTAGTACTGAAATCGTGGTTTTCACGCAGCACGTTTTGTTAACGCTAAAAAAATAACCGCGGTCCGGTATTTTCATAAAATAGCGGAGGGTTTTTGCGTACGTTATTTTCAGTGGTGAGGTCAAGGCCCGCTGAATTAATATTAATTCAGCGGGCTTTGGTGAGGTTATGTTGCCGTGTTTATAAACAATTTGAGGTTATGTTCGGAAACTTTAGCGTACGGTAAAATAGCGGCGTGCAATAACTCTAAAATGTCATTTACCGTAAAAATAAAATAGCGTATAATAGAGAGTTTTTGCATATCGTACGATAAGTATCCGTTAACGCTAACGTTTACGTCTTTATAGCTGTAAAATACGACGTTGCTAAGCAACTCCGACGTTAGCGTATACGTCTTGTAAAAAAACGCTATGCAAAAACTCCCTAATAACAGGTGATTTAGCGTTAACGGAAACTGAAAAAATAGCGAAAATTTCGCGGTTTTTTTGACTTGGTGGCCGAAGCTCTAGTTAGAAAATGGAACAAACTCAGTTTTTCCATATTAGAGGTAGGTATGCTATATCGATTAAAAAGAATTCCAGTTTTTCTCTAATTATTCGACGGCCTAATTTTACTGGACTAAAATGGTTTCATTTTGTTATGAAACGATTTTTAATTCACATCTGCATGTAACTAACGAGTTTAACATTTCCATGATTCCGAATAAATTAGGATAGGGAAAACCCTGGATAAAAAAGCCTCAATAAAGAGGAAACTACAGGAGACTTAAAGGAGCTCAAAGAGTGGCAAATCTAGAAAACCGATTACAAATAGCTGAAAAACGCGAAAGAAAAAATATCATAGCAATCTAAGGAGTTGCATTTCATGAGCAGCTAATGGTTCAAGGAGTATAAGAATTTTTAAAAGTTGAAATAGGAGTATCAACATCGTAGAAGTACGGAAAACGAAGGTAGCTGTCACTGCAAAACTGGAAAAATGGGAAGAAAAAATGCAAGTAATGAAAAACAAATCCAAACTAAAAGAAATAAATAAATTCAATAATGACGATCTAAGCTGGGAAGAAAGAAAAATACAAGCGAATCTCCGAATTATTGCAAGAACAAAAACGATCTAAACATAGGCAATGGCAAAATTTTTATAAAGAGCGTTGGATTTGGAATTCTAATACAAAGCACGTAGAACTAGAACACTAGCGAAGAAAACCGATCAAGAAAAAATTATGAAGACTTCGGCGAGTCACAGGTTATGTGAGTTACTAAATAGAAAAAGTAAAAGAAAAGTCAATAATAAGCATAGAGGACTACATATTATTTAATAGTGAGAATAATAGTAGATTACTAGGTCTAGGATTGTTAGTCAAAAAGGAATTAAAACCAAGCAACAGTACAACCATAGAGGGCATCTGGGAAAATATAACCACAAGTATCAAAAATGCAGCTGAAAATACAAGACAAAAACCCAAGCAAAGAAAAGGATGGTTTGATTAACATTGTCAAGAAACACTAAAGAAAAGGTGAGACGCAGGAAATGCTACAATGTCCAACAGAGGACAATACAAATTGCTACAAGGAGGCACGGAAAAGATGTAAGAAAATACACATGCCGAAAAGACCATTGAGAGCATTGAAGAGACGTATAGGCATAAAGAAATTCATCATTTTTATCAAGGAGTGAAAAGACAAAAGGATTCCAGGGACAAGCGGTGTTTTACAAAGACAAGGATGGAAATTTAATAGGAGGGAGTGAAGAAGTGCTGAAAAAGGTCTGAATATTTTCACAAGAGGATGAAAGTGAATATGAAATTGAAATACCAGAAGACGAGGACAGAGAAGATGATATTAAAGCAATAATAAAACCCTTGAAAAATAACAAAAGTCCTAGCAATGATGAAAAAACAGCAGAAATGATCAAATACGGAGAGCAACTATTGAAATAAATTAATTTATTAATTAAGGAAATATGGTCAAAAGAACAAATCGTCGCTTGGTGGGCGAACCCTTCCAAAATAATCCAAATAGAAAAAAACCCTATTTTAGAACAAAATGACACATAGAAGGTTTTGCCCACCAAGGGACGAAATGCCGATGCAGTAATTCACCTGCTGCACAAAAAGGGATCAAAACCGAAATATAAGAATTACAGAGGAATTGCCTTGTTACATGTAACATACAAAATATTGACAACGACTACAGAACAGGTCAGTGATCGACCAGATATACGCATTGCGAAAGATACAGGTGGAGAGTCATACATACAAACTGAGAATGTATAATCATCAACTTCAAACAAGCTTACGACAGTATTGATAGATCAAAATTATTACAAGTTCAGCTTGAGACGAACTGGGTACGAAGGGGGAAGTATGGGTGGCTTGGACATGCCTGTTCTGCCTGTGTTCTATATTGGAATCCACATGGCTACAGGGAAATTACCAACATGAAAATACCCCATCTCGTTTGGCTTGTATGAAAGAGGACTGGAAGAAATATATCAACACCTGGTCCCCCAAGGGAATAAAGGGACTAACTACTACCACTATTACAAGTCCCGAAAAAACTAAAAATAAATAGAAAGCTAATAAATTTAGTGAAATCAAACTGTAGAGAAAGAATTTGAAGTAAAAAATGGGCTTCAACAAGGAGACTCATTTTCGGCTCTATTATTTAACTGTGCACAGGAGCAAATATTATCAGAAGCGAATATAAATAAATCGGGGATAACATCAATGAGTAGCCTTCACGGATGATGTGACGATAATAACACGGAGTAAACAACAGCTGAAATTAACGATCACAAGGTTAGAGAAAACAGCCCAACGTTTAAGCTTAGCAATAAAGACAAAACTAAGCACATGGTTTGGGAAGATGGAGAATTTGTACAAAATAAACATACAGAAATAGTGACCAACAGGGGAAAAGTATATCAATTTGAAGAAGTAGAGAGTTTCGACTATCTAGGAACAAAAATCGAGAGATCACTAGGAAGCTCAGACGAAATAACAGCAAGGTTAATGAAGGCAACTCATTAAATAACAGTCTTAAGCTGCTTTTTACTAGCAGTGGTTTCCTGTTACCTTCTGCAGAGTTTGTGAACGTGTATAGTATGTGTGTTTTGTTACTATTTGAAGGTGTGTGGGACCAAGTGACCTTAGGTGTGTGGGAGAGAAAGATAATGAGAGGTAAGAAAATGGAAGGCAGATTAAGGCTCGGACATATCATGAGAATGCCCGAAGAAAGAATTCCTAAAAAGGTGCTAGAATCAACGCTCAGAGGAAGATCGAGAAGAGACAAACAATTGTAAAGAATGGTAGCAGACAGTCAACCAAGCCATGGGCCTGTGTAGTGCTATTATACATATATTCCAAGTAGCACACCTTTTTTTAATTTAGCGGCAGCAATTAAAACAGACGCTTAGTTTAACGTAACTATGAGTTATTAATTATTTAATTCAACAGCTCCATAAGACTCATCCACTCGTCGTTACTTGTGCTCGTATTCCTTATTCATGTGTATGTGGACCGGCCACTGCAGGCTACGTCTGCTGTTGGAACATGAAAGAAAAGGTCTTACAGACTTGCAAGCCGTGTGTACGGAAAATAATTGTTTTAGAAGTGGACCGATGAGCTACGAACACTACGAGCCGGACTACCGCTAAACGCTGAACTTCTAATGTGGAGAGTTGACTCTCAAGTCTCAACCTTATGAGTACGAGCACAAGTATGATTACAAGTACAAGTAATGTGGATGTGCCTCTAGACTCTAGGATTTAAGCCGCATGCAGCCCAGCATTTTGTTTAGAAGTTTAAAGTTATTTTCAGACAATTACCACAAGTAAAAAAATACATACTTATTAGTCTGCTCAATGGAAGTTCGTAAAAGCTCATCAGAAATTGATGTTCCTGGTAAAATTTGTTGATCGACAGATAATCCTCTTTGCCTTAAACAGCTTGAATCACTGAGGGTACTCGACTCATCTTGGGTAGTTACATTTGTTTCTTTATTACTTTGTTTTTTGTTGGTTTCTTCTTCAGCCTGTCAATGAAAAAGTTTCTCTACTCAGACTTGTCATAACTGGTCTACGAGATCTACACTGCCATACACACACATATCATACTGCGGTACACAATAGAAACTGTTACACTCAATTCTATCAAATCAGTGAATAAAAATGACTTTGAAAATAGGCCCTATTTAAATTTACCTACCTTTAAGTCGATTTTTTTAATAAGTGAAGTTTCTTCTTGAGTAAGAGGTGTGCTAGTTGAGGAAGTACAGGAAGACAACTTATTTATTATTTTTCCACAAGTGCTGCATTCCCAGTTTTTCGATTTTTTCGCTAAAACTTGCCGTTCTTCTTTGGTATAATCAAGCGAGCCAATGGTACCGGCTGCAGGTGTAGGCATAAATGCAATAAGGGCCAAAAGGGCTGTACGGATAGACCAGGAGGGTTGCCAACTTTCCGGATGATGTCCCGATATTGAAAGACATATTTTTTTGTTAGTTTCAAAACGTCCATTCGGCTAGAATGTAATTAATATTGTTTACCTGACATTCTTAAATAAGCCAAGTGCTTACCGTTAACAAAATAATATTAGGAGGTTGCATAGGATACTGTGAAGGTAATAGAATTCTGCCATGGTATAAACCGCCTTCGAATTCGGTATTAGGAGGCCCACGAACTGTAAAATGCCATTCAAACAAATTGTCTTCTAAAGGGCTAGCAAAATATTCTTCGGTTGCTTCAGCTAACTCGCAGGCCTCTCGCATAAGTCTTTTTACACCTAAAACATTAAATTTTTTTAAACTTAAGTAGTACTGAAACGAAAAATAAAATTACCTGGGCTTTTTGGGTTGTATTGAGTTTGTACGGCCATTATATGGTTCTTATGTAGTTGCACTGAAATTTTGAAGTAATCTTATCCTTTTTTTTTGGATGGTAGTTTTGTATGAATGACGCCCTTTTAATTGTTTTAGCCCCTAACTACAAATAAACAAATTATTATTTGACACTTGTCATATTCATTTCTAGGCCACGCCATCGGCTGATTTATCTTCACCAGTGGCGTAACACCGCAATTTAAGGGAGAGGAAGGGGTAATTTTTAAATAATTCTTTAAATTTCTACAACTACCTACAACCAGAAGCAAAACTGCTGCATTGACTTTATTTAATTAGATAACCGTTAAATGCAATTCCGTTAAAACAAATTAAATTCGTTGGTTCATTTTGGAAACCGGGAGCGCTCCTTTTTTAGATTGTTTTTAATTGTCTTCAAATTTCAGCGATCATTGAAAAAAATTTGTACAAGTAAAACTGAAGATGTACGTTAAGACATATTATTACCTTCACGTTATTTCATTTAAATCAGAGATTAAAAATGTAATAATAATTAATTATTTCATAATCATCCCGAATAACTACAACACATAATAAGTAGTGTTACACTTACCAATTAATCGGATATCGACTTATTACCACTAATAAATATACTTAGTAATAGTTTATGGTTGTTTATTTATTTATTTAATCTTTTCAGGTTAAATTACTTTTTATGTTGAAGTTAGGTCATATTTGTTACCGTCTTTGTCCTTTTACCAACCTTGTAATAGTTTTGTTTTTATTTTTTTACTCATGCGCCATCTTCAGAGAAACTTGTAAACTAAACAGTCGAAAAACACAAATGGCCGAAAAATCAAACATGGATCTGTCAGTTTGTCGGCTTTCTATTTAAATTGTTTAAAATCCACGACAATTTGGAAACATTTCAGAAAGCAATATTAAAATAGTGTTAATGTATCATAGTACAGTGGTATTTTAATGAAATCATGGGTCAAAATAGCGATATGTTTGAGAATGCGTGCAGGTTGTGTGAGGAAAGTAGCCCTACAATGCACAGTGTTTTCGAAAGGGTTCCCGAGGGTCAGCAAATTTTACAACTAATCAAGGATTTCTTACGAATACTCGTAAGTCATCAATGCATACAAAGTCGTTTGAAACATATAGTTGACATTTTAAGGTCAAAAACATAATTTTTTATTATTACCCTACTTTTACAGATATATCGGACAGACCCTTTACCAAAACAAATATGCGAAGACTGTTATGCAAACCTTGCAAATTTTAGTTCTTTAAGAAGGATTAGCCTTGAAACTTTGGAACGGCAGAAAGTGAAACTACGAGATTGTAATTCGGAAAATAATGTTAGTGTACGATTGTTTTTGAATACAGTAGAACAGGAGGGGAATAATCATTTGGTGAGTTATTATTTTTATGGTAGTGAGTAATTGTTTATGTTTACTTTAAAGTTGACCTTGAAAATGGCACCTGGGAGTGATAGTTTTGGAGGGAAATTAATCACCCTTGAATGTGATGCTTACACATTTAAGTTACAATTAAAATAATAGATTACTGTGTTAGTAGTTCTTTAGTTTTTACTATTAATATGTTTGCATGTTTAACTCTGTTTTTTTTTTATCAAAAGGATGACAGATACAATTCAAGAAATTCTCAACAGTATGGGAATGATTGGAATTCGGTTGAGCTTAAATCAGAGCATAATGAATCAGAATTATGTGCACAACTTCAGCAAGCTATCCAAGATTCTTTACGTAAAAGTAAAATTCAAGAAAATCACATGGAATTGGAACAAAATAGGCTTACAAATGGTGTGTCTGAATCACAAGATGAAGACTCGCAAGCAAGCAGTCAAAATAAGGAATTTCGTGGGACTGATAGTCCATTTTCCTCATCTCAGAATGCCGAATCTCAAAGTGACATGGAAATGTGTGATTCAGAACCAGAATATGCGCCTAAAATCATTACAACAAACATAACAGGAAAACGATTGCTAAATGAAGGTCACACATTGGGTCCAGCATTGAAGAAACGACGGTTTGTGGGACCAAAGTCCAGGGTGAAACAGCGAAGGGATAACTATATGAGGCTATATCAAGAACAAAAATCAAAAAATAATGTGGTGGTTCGATATAATCCCTTGTCGTTAATGGGGTGCATTCTTAATTGTATTAATAAACAAAATGTACCTGATTTTATGTGTGAAAATTATATAAAAACTGAAGTTGGTGAATCTGTAAGCCCGAAAGATGAGTTGTCTAATGAAGAATTGCCAGAATTAACAGATGAAAATATTTGTAACTATTGTGATGAATTATTTATGAATGTTAATGACCTGGCAACTCATGAAGGTAAACACATGTATGTGGTGCTTGGCCAGAAAGTTGACGAAGGAATAATTTGGAGTGAACAAGAAACTGATGCATTTACGCGTAATCAATGGTACAACAGTATTAAGCAAGAGTATAACAGTGATGAAGATGGTAAAAGGAAGCGCACTTCAAATTTTGATGATAGTACAGGCCGTGTAAATGTCCTCAACCCTGAGGATATTCAATTTAAGGATCCCGAGGAAGCTTCGAATGATCATCAAGAACTGTTAGTTCCTAGAGATAATGCGCTTAAAGGAGAGGTTGTTTTGATTGATACAAAAGCGACCGTTAATGGAATAGCATTGGCAGAAATTCCGAAGGATGATCGCCGTACTTTATATAGATCTGTGACCGTAAATGGACTCAAACGAAAATTCTGCCCTTTATGTCGATACACTTTCAAAGACAATTGGGCTATAGAGTCTCATTACTTCTCTACAGCTTGTCATTACACTTGCCGTTTCTGTGGTGTCCGATTTAATAAACAACGTAACGAATTTGATAACCATATCAAACAACATATAATGTCCGGAGATATTCACACCACAAGAGTATTTGCATCACGAAAATTCCAATCTGTACCCAGGGTTATCAATGAAAATAAAATGAAGGCAAGGCCCCCTCCTGCACCTCGCCATTCTTATGCGCCTAAACTTAGACCTCTCAAAATGAAGCAGCTGTTGGAACAGAAACCACCTCTGATAGAAATCAAGAAAGAAGCAGGCACAGAATCTCCTTTACCCGGTCAAGAAGGTATAAGAACAGATGGAAAACCTCAAAATCAGGCATACTTTTGCAGAAAATGTTATCAGGTATTCTTTAAGTTGGACGAATTCAACATACATGTTGTGAGCTGTAAAGGGACGGCTTTCATTAATAATCAATCTACACCACCACCACAACAACCACAAGTGTCATCAAAGCAAATGGTGATGGAAAGATCCTATAATTCAGGTAAGAATAAAATTATTTATTTTGCTGACTTAACGAATAAGATTGCCATGTTTTATTAAAGTTTGGGGCAAGTTAGAGTTAATATTGATTTCAGAATGTAACCAATTGGTGTAGTACCTATAGGGTTTACCGCAAATGTACAAACTTATTTTACAGATTTTGAACAAACAGACATGTGTTAATTCACTTCACTTAATCGCTATCCAATCCCTTGGGATTATAGCTCACTTCACGAGAGTTTTAGATCCTTTTTTTTAAAGGTGGATTATTCCTTTTCTTCTTGGGTTTGTTTATAACTTTTCGTGTGTTGTTGGCTGTCTTCGTTATTTCTTTCCATTTTTTTTTCTGTCCCTTCATTTTATTTCTCATTCTGCTGTTGTTAATTATTTTCGGTGTATATTTTTGTTTGTGTTTTCTTTTAATTTAAATTCAGCTTTATAAAATACAATGTTAGGAGCATAGGGCTTCCACAGTACTTTTCCAGCGGGTCCTGCTTCTTGCCAGCACCTTTAACTCTCACCAGTCTTTGCCTGTTGCCCTGGCTTCGTTTGTTATCATTCTGCGCCATGCTTTTCCAGCAAACCTTACGTTGGCAGGAGTAGTGGTTGTATCCTGAGTATAATATACGTCTAAAATGATGTTTTTTTCGAGAGAAAACTGGAATTTTTTCTGATTGTTGTTCACTATATTTTGATTTCTTTATTTTGAAGTATTTAATTCCTTCCTACTTCAAATTTCGAAAATGCAGGATTGTAACACTAAGTTTCGAGGCTAACTGACGCTGAGACATTTCAACCCAATCATTTTAACCATTTTCTCCGCTAACTTTTTAATTCTGCCCTCTTAGCTTGGTTATGAATTGGCCGGTGTTGCCGATATCTTCTAATAATATTATAAATTGCACTTTGTTTGTAATTTTCGCGTAAAATATGTCGGACTACGTCTTTTTGAATCATATGGTCAAGGACTTTCTTGTGTTTTCAAGTTGGAATTGTTAAAAACACTATCAAATTCTTCAACAGAACTATCAAAGGCAGAATTCCAACAAAACTGATGCGCTTGTTTTAAGTCCGCAAATACAGCTGAGACAAAAGAAAAATAATCAAATACCACAAAGCGTGACTGCTACTTACGGCTGATAAAAAAAGGGGAGAACTACCTAAAAAATATATAATTTTGAAGCATCTGACACTCCGGATGTTATCTTTTGGAGTGAATGTTTGTGAATAAGGATGATTCATACCAAATTAGGCTCTTTATCCGGTCAATTAAACTTTTCATTTCTCAATTTACAAAATAATATTTCTGTGTAAGTGTAGAAAACAGAATAAGACAGGAAATAGTTAGAAGAAAAGCTAGAAGAAGAATAAGCAGTCTTTTGACCAAATCGGCAAACACAGGATCATATCTTTACAGTAAGAAACATGATTATCCTGGGCGTGGGCACCCACTGCACTGAAGCTCTAGGCTTATTGTGTCCCTAGAAATAATTTACTCCATCAGGCCTGAATCACTAAAGAAGTTAAGAATACTTTTGATGGGTGCAATCGCCATTTCGTTCGGTTCTGCATAATGAGCCCCGAAGTGCTTCAATCTTTGGGCTCCGAGAACTGTACATTCACACAGGGCGTGTAGTGCTGTCTTTTCTTCTTCTTCGCACAACCTGAAACATGATGGCAAAATAAGAGAAAGTAACGGAAAACTATTTATAGCTTACATAGCCGCTGTTGATACAGGCCCAAGGGAACAACTCTGGATACCCCTAGATGAACTAGAGGTCACACCAAAACTCAAAACAGCCATTGAAAACTTATACAGAGAAGTATACGGGAAAGTAAGAATTGGCTGAGCCCCCTACTATTCACTGTTTTGATGAATAGTATGATTAAAAAATATAAACAAGATACAAGCTACAAAAAGACCATAGTCAGGTACCGAATATACACCGATATACATATAAGCATTGGTATACGCCGATGACATCCTTATAATGGCAGACTCTCAACAAAAGTTGCAAGAGGTGGTAAATACATGGACACAATACATAGAAGCGAAAGGGAGGGAGACTGGTATATCAGTAATACTAATTAAAAACAGTAGTTAAATGCTTTCTAAAGTTTAACATAACATTAATTAGTTATCAGTGATTCATAGTGACCATAATCAAATAGTAAAGTGTGTATAAATAAGAAACATACAGAGTGACTGCAGACTGATAACCTCCAGGTCAGTATCTAATCTAGAAAGCGGAAGCAGACTATGCCACACATGGGACTTTTCGCCCGAAGAAGAAGATATGTATAGGTCTTGCCAAATGTCATGGGCCGTAAACTGCGCAAATGAACAAGAGAGAAAGCTATAGAAAAGGCCAGGCGATACGAGAAAGTGAATCCAAAAAACATTGATCACTTAGTAACACTTTGATTTATAACCCCAAAACTTATAGTACAACAGTATTATAACAAAGTACACAATTTAGTCTTGAAAAAGACTGATTTTTCAAACAATTGGCAGGAACTCAAAAAACAAAAACAACAAACTTCAAATAAAACACGTGCAAACGACTACAAACACAACAAAATATTAAGGTTAGGTTGAAACAGATGATGTTTGTGGAATGATCTATAACAGCGCGGGCCGACGAATTTTGGTTTCTGCGCCGGAGCCCATGACATTTGGCAAGACCTATACCTATCCTAACATATGGATCCGAGAGTTAGGCAATAGTGGAGAAACACAAAAGCCCAATACAGAGGGTAGAAATGAAATTCTTGAGAAAAATGGTCAACAAAACGAGAAGGGATAGAGTAAGAAACACCAGAATTAGAGAGCAAGTGGTTCAAACACCCCTAAATGGAAGTATAGAAAACAGGCAGTTGAGCTGGATGGAGGCAGATACAATACCCAAATAAGTGCTGGAGGCCAGACTGGGAGGAACTAGGGAACAAGACAGGCCCAGAATGGCAAGACAAAGTGGAAAGAGCGAAGGGGACATGAATAGGCTGTCTAGAGACCGAAAGGAGTGGAAAAAATGGATCGAGGCAACCGGCCCGACGCTCTAAAACTAAAGGCATAAGGGCTTAAGATAAAGAAGAAGAAAGAAACGTTTGCAAGATATTCCTCGCTGAAGTAATTATTAAAACAATATAAATACAATATAAACGAGTTATTAGATCAAGAATAGAAAAGTATTAAGTGTGGCTTAACAATTTTTAAACAAAAATACCCCATGGATTCCCTATTGCTCTGCATCCCATTACTTGTTTTTTTACAAAAATATGAAAGCCTACTGCTTTAAAGATTATATTTAAATAGCGAATAAAATGCCGCATTACTTACTTTAATAGCAAATGTCTCGGACACCCTGACACTCTTTGTTTTTTATTGTTCCACACTAGTACTATAGTTTGCTCGATCTTGTGGCCATTTATGCTTAAGGCGTCAATGTTGTGACTCTCTGGTTATGGGCTCTAGGAGTTCGTTTGTGTGGGCTGCTATTAATCCTTTGTGCTTTACTGATCTTTCAGCGATGACTTCATTGACTTACAGGATTTTCACGTCATTGTGTAAGGCCTGATTTGACACATCCCAAGATGCATTAATAATTGATCTAAAGGTAGGGTCTATCTACAGCGTTTAGTCGAAGCGATTAAACGCAGCGATAAATCGTGCAAATTGCTCACGTGCATTATGCATATGTTTGGTCTAGCTTCAACGACAAGTTGCAACAAGTCGCATCAAGACGACGCGTTTAAAAATCGAATCGGTTTGAAGGCAACCTAATCGCGCGCGTTTAGTCAGTCGCAAGCGATTTGTTTTCCAATTGTCACCTTGTTCTTGCACTTTCCACGAGTTTCGGCTAGTGAAAATGGCAAATAATAAAGGAAACAGGTTACGATTCTCAAAAGAAGAAGATGAAAAGGTAATAGGCGAAGTTTCTAAACACCCGGCACTATACGATGCCAAGCATAAGTTATATAAAGATCAGAATGTGAGGGACAATTCATGGAAAGAAATCTCTTTGGAAGTAGGGAAAAGCGGTGAGTGCTAAATAATTAATAAAATGCATACCTATATAAATATTCTAATAATAACCTTTTTATTATTTAAGTTGAGGACTGTCAAAAACATATTCTTGAGAGAATAGAAACATGTAGAAAGTAAATACATATTAATATGCATTATTTCAGTAATAGTTTTTTAATAATTTTACTGTAGAACTGTAAGCAACGTCACCGTTAGCGGAAAAAGTGACTTTCCAGAAAGCCTAGAAGAATCCGAAGAGGAAATAAGTGATTCACAGGAAAATGATACGGAAATTGATCCAACAGAAACACAATGTGACACAGATGCTAATTTAAACAGATCGGTTGAAAAAGCACACACCGATTCAGGTGTACAGAGCAAAAAAAGGAAAACGGCAAGCAAAAAATTCTGCAAACCATACAGAATAGAACAAAAGATCGAACCCAATTACTGAATAAAATCGAATCAGTCTTGGATAAACCTTCGGAAAAACCTCACCCAGTAAAATTATTTTTTGCCAGAATGGCCGAGACCGTGATGACTTTCCCTGTCGATTTGGCTGCTCGTGCCAAAATGAGGGTACTACAAGTTATCACAGAACTGGAACTGGAAAATGGTAGACCAGCCCCTTCTACAAGCAGAAATTCATATGTTTCATCAGTTTATAGTTTGGACAATATTTCGACACCTAGTAGTTCGATCGAACATGGTCCCTACAACGACTGTGCTGACTTATTCAGTAATTATGAAATGCAGTAATATAAAAAAATGATTGCATAAGAAAGAATTCTTTAATTTTTATGTTTTTCAATTATTACATTATACAATAAACTTATTCGATATCTGTTCTAGTAACTTGTTTCATTTGCCAACAAACATTTCCCGATACACCATTAAAATAGTTTTTGAAATCATTTCTGTTTTGGAACGCTTCTGTCGAAGAGTTGCCACCTGTATAACGTAAACTTGTCATGTTTTCTGTAGGCATCTGGAAATCAACATCATCTTCTTCTATTGTCACTGGACGCGAACCTCTCAGCAAATTGTGCAAGGCGCAAGAAACCATGACAATATCATCTACGACAGACGGGTCAGTTGCAATTGGCGTATAAAATATATACGGAAAGTTAGACATAGAATTCCGAAAGCATTTTCCGAAGTTCTTCGTGCTCGGCTTAGGCGATAATTAAATATACACTTTTCTATGTCTACCTTCGCTTGATCTCTGGGGTAAGGTCTCAGAACATTTGGTGTTAGTTTAAATGCTTCATCTCCTAAAATTACATGAGGTAGTACAATGTTGGTCCCAGGCAAATCGCTCTCCCCCGGCATAAATTCATTAGTGTGTATAAGTTGATACATTGGTGATCTTTGAAATATTCCACTATCTCCTTCCTTTCCATAACCACCAATATCGACCCACGTAAATTTGTAGCGGGCATCAACAATGGCTAATAAGACAACGGAAAAATATGATTTGTAGTTGAAATATAGACTTCCTGTGTTTTTTGGACAAATTATGCGAACATGTTTACCGTCAATCGCACCAGAGCAATTTGGAAAATTCCATTTTTCATAAAACTCGATAGCTATTTTCTTCAAAGCATGTTTTGTGGGCAAGGGTAAATAAACTGGAAGTAGTTTTTTGCGCAGTGCTATCAAAACTTCTCTTACTATTTTACTAATGTGATTATGAGATATTCTGCAATTAAAAGCCATAGACCGGAATGATTCTCCTGTAGCAATAAATCTACACAAAGTGAATAAAGAAAAAGATTTTATTCTCTTTATTTTTCATTATATTATTGAACTCACCTCAATGTCAGCGCAAGTCTTTCAAAAGCTGAAATAGGCTGTTTTACAAACGTGGAGGGCACTTTCAGTATATCATCGGATATATGCGAGAGAACAACAAAAAACTGATTTTTTGTAAGTCGAAAATATTCTCTGAACTTGGTGTCATCGTCCATTAAATGCCTTTCAATAAGTGTACTGAAACATCCTTCAGTTCTTCTATTTTGAAACATCTTCTTTGTCTCGCCTCGTGACTTGTAGAGGTTTAATAAGAGAGCTTCTTCTTCCTCTTCTTCTTCTTCAATCATAAGCATAATTGCAGTGAACACTTTCCTCATTATTTAAAACGTTTTATTCAAATTCACACTGAATCACACATCAATTGATGAGAAACTGAAGAATCGCTTCCACTAATCGCCTACTAAAGAGACCATGTCAGCGACTCAAAACGACGCGTCTTATCGCTTGTTACTGTTAATCGCTTCGACTAAACACTGTCGATAGACCGTACCTTAAGTGCTTTGGGTTGGAACCTCTGTATAATATTGATGTTAGATTTGCACGAAAATTCCCACAGCTTTATTCATAAGTCCGAATTGTCTTAATTATTGCTTTATAGATTATAACCTTGTTCTCTAAGGATAGCGGCGATCGTCTTCCTATAATCCATTGCATTTTTTTTATCTTGATGTCCGTTCCTGTGCGCTTTTTCTTGATGTGATGTTTCTATGTTTGCTTAGGTCCACGAGTAGAATGTGGCTCTTCACCACGCACAGTGACAGTGAGAAGCTATGGGCCTTGTGGCATCTACAATTATACTACCTCCCATCGTAGAATAGCCGCTTCTCATCCAGCTTGCTCGTCTTCTTCCCTTTAATACTGTGGCAAAGAGCTTGTAAATTGTTTGCAACAAGCTTATCAGCCGGTAATTCTTTATGAGACCTTTTCGGTCTTTTTTGAATAATAAAATGATGACTTCAGGAACGGTTTCCAACTCGAATAAGTCTTTCACATTTCTTTTATTCTGAAATCTATCATAACAGTCAGTTACGAATATATCAATCGTTAATTATTTTCAACATTGTTTGGGTTTTATTTTAATGTAAGTACAACTGTTCAGCTTGCCTCACTCGTTACAGACAGTCTTATAACTTCAGGAACATTAACTTTACTAATAATCTTTTATTTTCTGATTTAGAACCAGAGAAGTTCTCTCCGACCGGAAGGCCAATGCGCAATTGTGTCAAAGAAATAGGAACGTATGCGGACGATATGGCAGAGGAAATTGAAATACCCCAAATGAAAAAGATTCCGGTTGTTAAATCCCCAAGAGGATTTGAATGTGGTATGTGTAGTTCTTGCTTCCCGACTGTCCATTCCCGAAACAGTCACATGAGAATTCATAAGGCGGCTTTGCAGCAATTAAATTCACTTTCAAAGAAAAGTATTAATATAACAAGGAATAGAAGTGAAAGTGTTGCAAAGAAAATTGTAAATATGGTCGAAAGGCAGAATATTCCGACTTTTGCAAAATACGTAAATAATGTTAAAATCAAACAAGAGCCCATGGAACCTATCGTGGAAATCCATGAGCAATCTTCGAATAATTTTCCAAGTTCTATTGGTAGTGTTAGTATTACCCCTATTCCAAATGCTTCGCAAAAAACAACGCTTGATCCTAATATTATGAAGTTAGTGCAGAATAATCCGAATCTGACAATTAAATCTATGGCCGATGCATCGAACAGTAACAGAAATATGTCGGCGTCAAACAGTATGAATCAAGATGGCGATACTAAGTGTTATCGGTGCCTAAGTTGTTCGAAACCGTTTGCTAACAAGTCTAATTTATATTTTCACAAAAAGAATCAATGCAGCGGATCAAAGTATCCGTGTCCGTTTTGCAAAAAACGATTTGGCACCGAAGCCGCTTACAGTTCGCACATATTTTACAACCATCCTGAATAGGTGTTGTGTGGCAAATTTGAGTTGTTTTTTGATTAATTTGGAATTTGTTCGGTTTTAGTATTGGTTTAAAGAAGCGGGCAGATTCAGGTGGGGTTATGTATTTGATCAGTCGGTGAAAATGTAAATATTTTACTAGCTTGCTGTGTATTGGAATTAAAATTAAATTACTATCAATATGGATAATTCGTCTGTACAAATTTACAAGTTTTATCTGTGGTATAATGTGGAGAATAGTCAGTAATTATGTAATACGAGAATATCAATTTTGCTGGGCCTCAATTGGTATTCATTGATCTTAGAAAAATTTGATTGATCATAGACTTCATAAACCCTGCTAATTGACTGATGAACAAGAATATATTAGGGAAACCAACTCCAAAACAAATTGTACAAAAGCGTTTTCATGACATTAGGTGATGTTAAATTATTAGCGTAAGAGTCGATCGTTTATGTAGCATTATTTTACTTTTTAACATAATTTTAAGGAAGTACATACATACTATTTACTGACAAAACAATGAATTTCTTTTTATATTCAAACCCTATTTTATATAGCTTTTTCAGTTGTGTTTTTTATAATATACAAATAACAGACATTTATAGCGAATCCTGATCTAAAACGAAATGTATCCATACTTAAACTAGTTCCTAAATTAAAAATGGTGTTACATAATGTACGTTTAAACTTTTAAGTCGAATTGGTATTAGTTTAGGATTTGCTGTAAATGTAATTAGATGCATATATTTTTTGAAGGCTGTATTTAATTAAAAAAATATGCTTAAATAATATTAGAAAAATAAAATGAGCTGCCACTTTTGTAGTATTTTGGTTAACGAGAACTTTTCTAATTTATTGCTTAAAGCCAGTATTTATGTGGTAATGCTGACTTGTACAGAAATCACAAAGGAACAATTTTTTTTATACGTGTTAGTTTTTAATCAAATGATACGATAGAAATGTACATATAATTGATGCTAAGATAATTGTAATACTTTTTTTTTAAATACCCTGTATTAGTTTTTATGTGAATTGTTTGCTGTATAGTTCGAGCGTTACGGTTTTAAAAGAAGGTGGAATTATACAGCTAACAGAGTGAAAAAAATTTGATCTGATAAGTCGTGAGTAATAGTATAATCTCTTGATTTTAGTAACTACGATAGGTATTATCCAACATTCGTTTATTTAATTCTAGTATATTATAAAGTGTGTATATATTTATGTAATGTAGTCATTACTGTAGAATATCAGATATTTAATAAAATCTTTATAAATAGATCATGTATTTTGAATCGAACTTGGTTGGCAACAGCGCAGCGCGTAAGTCATATGGTGAAAAGTGATGGCATATTAAATCACATTAAAACAAAGTGATTGCACATATAGGAAAACAAGATAGCAGATTTCAAGAAATATCAAGAAGATTGAAGAAAAATAAATCGAATGTATCCTTTTGAAACTAAAAATAAGAATAGTGTAATCAAGTCAGGCAGAAATAAAAGCGGCGTTGCCAGACTGGATTAAAACAGCCGAGTTTCCACAAGAGAACCAAAACGGCCGATAAACAAAAGAGAAGCTTCAAGAAAACTATGGATACGGATCTAGACAAGATAAGAAACATGTTCAGAGAAGAAATCGGAAAAGTAAACATCGAAATTTCGAAAAGCAAACGGCGAAAATGGAAATCACAAAACGACAAAACTAAAAAATTACAAGTACAAGAATATTGTGAACTACACGCGTTCAAATCGTGCTTCCGCATTTGTGTTCAAATTCAGCAGTCACACCGACTTTGGTAAGAAGATTTTTACGGAAGCTTGTGCATACAATATCCATAATGCCGCTTATAAAAAATTGTGCTTCATGCGAGAAACCCCTTGGCTAGAGAGGGAAATAACGTGCAACAAATGTCGAATTCCGCTCCATGCCACATGCACCGGTCTTACTCGCGCCAAGGTCGCTACATTTAATACTTCGTAAAACGAAAAACTATCTCGGAATTAAAAGATCTAATAACTAAATCCAGCCAGGAAGTTGAGGATCTAAAAACCAAAGTTGCTTCTGCGGCTACTCTTCATAACTCCCCCCCCCCCCCCCCGGAGCTCTCTGAAATCTTGATTAATGAAATTGCAGAACGCAACAAGAGGCAATCCAGTGTTATATTTTGTAACATTGAAGAATCTCCCGCCGAATCCCGCGAAGAACGTGTTGCTGAAGATGTTGCCAAAGTGGCAAATACCATTAAATCAATCTCAAACATAGATGCCACTTTTCTAAAAAGCTACCGCCTTGGCAAGGCATCTGAGGGCAAAACTAGGCCAATTAAAGTAATTTTTAATAATGCAAATGACCCTAAAACCATACTTATGAAGAGAATATCTATTCCAACATTCGCATCGCATACGATCAGGCCTTGATGCAACGTCAGTATCTTCTTGATCTATGTAAAAATTTAAACGAGAGAATTGAAAAAGGCGAGTCGAATCTAACTATCAAATTTATAAACGGAATCCCTAAAATTATAAAAACCAATGATCCAAAAAACTGAACGGCCAACTTAGTCCAGTAAACGAAGGATTTTACCCTACAAAAAGTCGGGTAGTTCTGAATTTTTGATATGTTGTATAGGATGGTTGGTTAGTGAAAAATCCACATTTCCACAACTCCCCCCCCCCCCTCCGCTCCCTCCGCCATCGTGTGGAAACCACCGAAAATCGGCACTTCTTTCAGTTTCTTGCCCATAACTTCTTTATGGTGAATTGTAGCGCAAAGAAGTTATTTACCTACTTGTAGAGGACAAAATTTCCTGCTAATTTGTTATTTGAAGTTTTTTTGTACGATTAATATCAACGGAGCTATGTAGCTTCCAAAAAAGGCTAAAATTGCGTACTTTGCAAAATTTTGAGTTTTTTTCCACTTTACATCGCAATAACTCCGTAACACTTAATTTTAGCGTAAAAGCCCTTATAATCAATCTTGTAGAGAATTTAATTACCTACAAAATCCATGTATCAATTTTCTTTACGACCAATGCAACAGAGTGGGGATAAATTTACAAAAAAAATGAAAAAGGGGATTTTTCAAGTTTAGTGCAGCAACTCTCTTTGGTACATTATTTCTAATAATAAAAGTATTACCTTTCATTTCAAACAGAATAATCTGTACACATAGATGCAAAATGAATGTAATTATGTGTTAGCGAACGTCAGTGAAGTCTCGTGGGACTACTAGAAAAAACGTTTTAAAAAACAGCACTTTTATTTGCCTGCGACTTCTTTCTACTGCCCTTCAGCTCAGAATGAGTTATTTGCTGAGTATTATATACATTCTAAGGCTCAATTGTCTAATTTGGCATATTTTGCCTTTTGTGAAACCAATAGCGGTGGAGCTGTACCGCTCCCAACAAGGCAAAAGTAGCGATCTTAAAAAAAATTATTTACCGACTTGTAGAGCACAAAATTTCCTGCAAATTTGTTATTTGAGATTTTTTTGTACGATTAATATCAATTCTCCACTCTGCCTATAAAAGTTCACAAAACTACTTTAGAAATTTCCAGACTGCTAACTACCAAATAATCAACGATTATATTAACGAATCTAATATTCCACTGGAAGACAACATCGAGACGTCTTGGTCTACTCTAAGTTCCCTTATTGAGAATGTCACTTCTGAATTTATACCGCTGCGCAAGTGTCGAAGATCTCACGAAAAACAGTGGGTAAACAACGAAATCAAGTCGATTATAAAAGCAAAAAGGAAGTGGTGAGATGCCTACAAACGTTCTAATAGACTAGTTGACTACCAGCGTTACCGTTCACTATCACTGTCATGAAGAAACCCAGGTTAGCTCGATCTAATTACGAAAATAACATTATTACTTCCTCCAGTGCAAAAACCGTCTTCAAGTACATAAACCGATCTCTAAAAACTCGTGTATCATGCATAACCCTTACCAACCCTAGTACAAATAAACTTGCAACGTCGGCTATAGAAAAAGCAAACATATTCTCTGAACACTTTCTCGGCCCTTACATTTACGAACCATTCGAGACTCCCGGACTGCAACAGAATCGTTGCATCCCTAACTTCAGTTGAATTCACGCAAGATAATGTCTTAAAGGAGGCCAAAATCGTAACGCAACGGCGTCATCAGGCCCCGATTCTATTACACCGTATTTCTTAAAAATGTACGCCTAAAGTCTGTCTCATCCAATCTCCAAAATCATGCAACAATCTTTTAATGAAGGCAAAATACCTGAGGTATGGAAAACTGCCACAGTTGTACCTATATTTAAAAAGGGAAGTAAACTGCTTTCTGAAAACTATAGGCCAATTAGCCTAACGTCCGTTATCTGTAAGGAAATGAGAATCACTAAAAGGGTTTTTAAAGGTGATTTTGTTGGGAAAAGACCAAAAGGACGACCGCGGGCGCGCTAGGTGGAAAGTGTATGGAGAAGATAGTGACTAAAGAAGTTACTGAGTTTCTTCTGGAGAATGATGTCACTTGCAAGTCTTTCCCTGCCATTTCCACCTAGCGCGCCCGCGGTCGTCCTTTTGGTCTTTTCCCAACAAAATCACCTTTAAAAACCCTTTTAGTGATTCTCATTTCCTCCATTCTTTGTAGATGCCCAAGCCACCCCAGCCTACAGTCCCTTATCTCGCTCACTACACTTGGCTTTGGCTGCCCATAGCTGTCTCTCACTTATTTACAAAATTATACCGCACTCTCCGGTCACCATTACCCTGTACTGGCCCAAAGATTGTTCTTAAAATCTTCTGCTCCCAAATGTTTAACGTGTTTATCTTTTCCTTAATTAACGTCCAAGCTACAGAACCATTAGTCTTATGATTGCCTAATATGTGTTTAATTTAGTGTTTATGGAGATGTCCTTCGATTTAAATATATGTATGTTGCAATGCATAGTAACTTACTCTTATTGGCAGCTGTGATCCGTGCTGCCACATCTTTGGATAGCTCATTAGTTTTGGTGACGATTGTTCCGAGTCCGAGATACTTAAAAACTCTTACTCTTTCGAAAACACTGTTGTTGAACTGTAGGAGTTGACATTGCTCCGACCTTTCCTTGACGTAATCATACATTTTGATTTGCTTTGGTTTATTCTGAGTGTTGTTTTTGCCGGACTAGATAGTATATGCCTCTTCCATTCCGGCCAATGTTTTGAACATTATAGTTACGTCGTCTGCGAAAGCCAAAATTTATACCGTCCTGTTTAATATTGTGCCGTCTTCTTTTATGGATAATTTTCTCACCACCCACTCTAAAGCTAGATTAAATACTAGAATCGTTGACAGTGGGTCGCCCTGTCGCAGCCCGTTGCTAACTTGAAAATCTTCGGCTTGTATTTTTATAGGCACATTTTTAGCAACTTAATTAGCTTTATGGGAGCATTGAAATCTTTCAATAACTCATACATCTTTTCACGCGATACGTTATTGTAGGCCTGGCTAAAATCTATAAAAAGATGATATAATTCGACGTTCTGTTTCGTAACTTTTCTCCATTTGACCTTTCTCTCCTAAAGTCATTTTGATAATCATCCACCTCCCCTTCCATTATTGGTTAACTTTCCTGATATAACGGCGCTAAGGATCTTATATCCAAAATTTAGTAAAGCTGTCTCCTGTCCCTCTATAGTCACGGCAAACGGTTTTATCTCTTTTTCTGTGCAGTGGACAAATTATCAACGTTCATCTTTCCATACACTCAACAGAAATTTACATGTTTTGCCTGTAATTCTTTTCCCGCATATTTTATCATTTCACTCGTTATCTGATCTTCTCCACAGGTTTTATTTTTTTTTTTACTTGATTTAAGAGGTTCTTCCTCCGTGGGTGTTCTATCGCTTTCTTGTATTCTTTCATTTTGTTCTCGCTCTATCTCTTCAGGACGGCTAATTTCTTCATGTGAGTTTAATAGCTTTTGGGAATGCTCCTTCCATATTTTCAAGCAGCCTTGTTTATCACCAGTGAGATTTTCTTCTTCGTTTTTACATATATTTAGACCTTTTTTGATCGCCCATTTTCCTACAAAATTCTTTATTATTTCTTACCCTCGCTTCCTTTTCTATGCACTTGTACTTCTAGTTTTCGTGGTCCCGTCTTTTCTGCCTGCAAACCTTTTTAACCTCTTTTCTTTTAGCACTATATCTCTCCTTGTTTTCCTCGTTCATGTTATTTATAATTTTTAATCGCTTCGCTCCTGCATTCTTTGTCAAACGTTTTTGTTTTGTTTTGTACTTTCCCCTCTGCCCAAAACTAGTCTAACCCAAAAATCCAACATTATTGAGTCTTAAAACTCGTTCCACAAAATAGAAATTCAAAACGAAAGTTTCAAAATCTTCTGATTAATTTCCCACCTCTTTTTATCATTCTAAAATTGCAAAATTTGATTCCAAAGCTGTATAACCCACAAATAAATGGTTCAGAAATTTACAACTCGAACTGCAAATTTGAGCTTCTACGAATTGGAACGAGTCTCAATCAAATGATCCAAATTTCGAATGAAATTCTGGGCACTGAAATTTCATGTCCTGTTTTTGTAAATCAAAAATTTCAAACTTCAATTGCTCTAATTATTCCTGAGGTATGTAGAGTATGTAGAGCCCTTGTATCAGTTTTAAAGGCAGATTACATGTTGGTAAGTGTTGTATGTTTGTATAAGTAGCCTCATCCTGTAAATATTCTAAATTCTGTGCCTCATTTCAGATGCTAAATATTTGCAAATTGATTTTCCTCTGATAAATCATGTAAAGTCTTTTTCATTATTTTTTAAGATATCAAAATGAAGTTTGGTATGTAAATGTAATATATGTACTCTTAAAACTGCATTAGTTGACACAGAACAAGTTTCGTTTATTTCCGTTTTTACCGGAATTAAAATCAACGTTGTTATTTTAAATGGATGTATATTTATACATTTTTTTCGTATCTTCAAATTATTTTAACGTATGCTAATATCAAGTTTGAAACATTTAAAGTAAATTGACCATGAAACGTTTTGTATCCTAGTCAGAAACAGAAAAATTAAACAAAATTTAAAAGCAAATAATTTCCACTTTATTTTTTTCTCCAAAAAAGCAAAATACTGTACAATATCTTCCAAATATATTTACTAAACTAAGTAAGACAGGTTATAATAATTTAAAACTGGTGTGCTTTCACATTGTAACGTGTTTGTCCATTACTATCGACTGAAGACGAACTGACGCTGTAAGCTCCATGGGGCCCTTGAGCGTTGGCGGAAGCTTTGATACCTCCATTACCACCAGTTACATATTCCCTTTCGGCACCACCACCACTTTCAGCAAATCTTGAGTGAAGTACGGTTCTGTAACAATTGTTTTGTGTTAATTGTCAGTGGAATAAATAATCCTTTCGTAGTTAAAAGTACATAGGTTCAAGTCTTGACTGTAAGAGTGAGATGAGAAATTTAATAAGTAGGATGGGTCAGTTAAGTTAAGCATTTAAACAAATTTTTGTGTTTAACTGACAGTCTACATCGGTACTTTTTTTCCATCAGTATTCTCCGAATATTTCATAACAAACTATATATCTCATTTAAATACAAAATTGCTCACGTAAATCATTTCTTAGTATATTATTAAAGAATTAAATTACACACCTAGAAAGATTCGAGCAAGTTAATCGCATAAACAGATCAACAAATTGGGGAAGTCCGTTTCAGTTATTAAAAACAAAAATAGAAAGAACTAAAAAAAATTTGGAAAAACCACTTTTAATTGTGTTAAATTTGTAATATCAACATCCATGAAAACTTTCGTCTTCAGCGGTTGAAAATTTCTTAGATATTAATTTAAAAAAAAAAATTAGATTTGTTTAGGATGTGCAAGAAAAAAAAAACTATTATCCAACGGTCGTGACTGTACGCTGTGAAGGTCAACAAGTTATTTACTCGGTGATTTTCAAGTTCAAGTTATTTAAGTAGGAGAGGAATCTCGCTGTTGTAACATTGCTTGAAAATTAGTTCTGCTAAATACCAACATTAAATCATTTTTGTTTAATTATTTTCATAAACAAGCAAACGTTACAGATGATTAACTGTAAAAATTTATTATTTAATGATTATAACGACAGATCAATAAAAAAACCAATTAGGGTAGGCTGTGAAATTGAATTATTTTGAATTGGTACTTTAGCCACATCCACAGAATGACATTTCTGACATGAATTTAAGGTTATAAACTTTGTTTACAATAAAAATGACAAATTACAAACGTTATAAAATGTCATTCTGTGGATGTGGCTAAAGTACCAATTCAAAATAATTCAATTTCACAGCCTACCCTAATTGGTTTTTTTATTGATCTGTTGTTACAACTGTAAGAGTCATTTTATACTTTTGCATTAATTAAAGAAGTTTTGTTTTAAAATTAAGTGTTTCAACTAGATGGTCATTTCCTTGAAAATCATAAGCATAAAAACTAAAAAATTAGGATTCAAAGTTCAGGATTTTTAGAAGTTATTTAAGTGTTTTGATTACCCTCCTTGTCCAGGACCTCCAGAGCTGAAACTTCCGGAGTAAGATGTAGCACCACCACTACCGCCTCCTTCAGCTCCTGCACCACTGCGAGAAGCTAAATGTTTAATCTGTTGAAGTCCTGATTCAACTGCACCTTGGATGTCGCTAATTGGGCCTGAAACATTTTAAAATCATTTGTTATAGTTTTTAATAATTTGTATACCATGTTCGGAAGGACAAAAACAATTAAATCATTTTACTAACACATCCTTGCAAATTAATTATTCAAGTGCACTTTTAGCTAAGCAAATTAATAATAAAATGTCTGGCAACGTCAAGCTATGATCAACGACCGAATTCCTTTGATGCAGGTATAAGAAAAGAATAGCATCATCATCTTGAAAAGCATCTTACATCGTACATCCCCGTCACGGTGACTAATCATCGATTTATTATATGAGAAACTGATTGGGAAGAGCCTGAAGGCAAGGATGTTTATAATTAAGGCCCCCGAAGGGGGCTTAATTGAATAACGTAATTCTTTTATATTAATTTTATTACTTAAATTCCTTATTTAATTTTCTAAATTATAGCTTTGTCGGTTGGTACATATCCATTTCTAAATTTATTAATAGAAATAACAATAATAATATAAAATCTTCGTTTGACTGAAGTCAATTACTGCAGAAAAAATTTAATTACAACGGTTTTCTTTTTTATTGTTCGACTGGTTATGCTTGTCATAAAGCTTACGGTTCTGTCTTATAAAATGTAAATGTCCTCATGGTTATTTTTATACATTTAATCGTCCTTAACCTTGTTTTTGTTGTTGATTTTTTGGAAACAAACTGAATATTGATACTTACCATCAAAGGCGATGGCTCCATCGAAACCAGCGTCGGAAGGAAACGCACTCCTACGAAGTCTTGAGATTATACCTTTTTTTAAGTAAACTACATCTGATTTATGGCCATGTGAATCAATGGTATAGAAAGATCTTGGCACAAAGTCGCCTGAAACTGAAATAAAAAAGGGATTTAAAGTTGTATAAAAGATTGTTTATAATGTGTTAAAAGAACGTCTTCCGGGCTGGGGCAGTGCCATTGTTGAGACAGAAGAACTCAACGTTTCGCCCACTTTTTAAGGGGCTTCATTGGGAGGAAAAAGAGGCACGCTAACTCAACGTGTGAACCACGGCAGAGGCGAAACTCTTTAACAAGGTGAAGAAGGGCACAGTACTTGTAAACCAAGTCAGAGGCCCTTCTGTTGCTTATAATTTTTAAATTTTCAAAAACTTTTACTGATGCTTACTCCTTGAAACAAAGGCAGTGTTAGGATTTTAGCTACTGATCAGCTTCTAATTTTGATGACATTATTTTAAAGCAGCTTCCACCTTTAGAGTGATGCTTAGGAGCCATACTTGAAGTTAACATTCTGATACATTTATACAAATGTCTTCAGTAGAAAACGTTAAGCTTGAAAGGGGGCTAACACCTTCTGCAGTGCTCCTTTTGTACATCATGAGAATTTGAAGCAAAAGAATACCAGGTTTAATTTTTAGCTAATTAATTAGCACATACATCAAGGTTTTGCTGTTTTTTTTTGTTTATAATAAGATGTATTTGTAATCTTTTGGTGTCGAGGCCGATGCATTAACTTTGCAGTTTTATAGGTGCAATATACAACCCAGCTTGTCTCTAAACTCTAAAGGGTTCGAACAATTCAATGACGAGTGTTAGTTAGATTAAATTATTAATTTTCAAAAATCAACAGTTTTCCTTGTTATATGTCAATTATTACATTGTGTTCAACAAATAAAAATTACTTAAACAATCTACCGAAAAAAAAACAACATTTTTAAGGCTTCAGTTTAGATTTCGCCCAATAAATAAACAAATAAACAATAAACAAGCTTCAGCAAATTATTGAAATTTGGATTAAAAAAAAAATCTTTGAAAAGCACAATTAATTTGCAAATACATATATGATTTGATCTTGTGATGTTCTGAAAATGAATTTGGTTCTTCCAAAATTAAAATCCTAAAAGGGTTTCAGAAAAAAATTCCAAAAGTTGCAAGGCTTTTTTAAGCTTCAGATATAAAGTTGCCCAACTTCGAATTGCTGAAATTGTAATATTCTGCGATTTTGGCACAGCTTTGGCTTTACAAAAACTGAAATTAGAATCCTAAAAGCTTCAATTTATTTCGAGATTTGGAAAGAAGATTTCAAAAGTTGCGAAGCTTTTTGAGTTTTAGAAATGAAATTGTGCAGCTTCGAATTGTTTTAATTGTTCTTTGGAAATTTGGTATTTTTCATTACCTATTTTGAAATTTTTGTGTTGGCTTGATTTTTCAAAAAATTAAATTAAGATTCCAAAAGTTTCTATTTTTTTTCGAGATTCAGAAACTACGAAGCTTTTTAGGCTTCAGAATTAGAAAGAAAATCCAAAAGTTACGAGGCTGTTTCAGCTTCAGGATTAAAGTTGTCCAACAAAAATTCTTAGTGATCTTAAATGTATATAATCATCAGTCCTAGAATGTTTCATCGGCTATGCTTGTGATTAGGTAATTTTTAAAATTAATTAAACAATTTCTCAAAACCACTTTACCTTGATTAAATACAATCTCTAATTATTTCTAAGAAATGATTAATTAATCACGAATTATGATGCAAAAACCCGAAAGTCAAAATACACATCATAATTATTTAAATGCATTTACATTTATGCATCTATAAAGATAACTTGATCTTCATTAACAACAAACAATTACATCATCCTTATTTATCTTACTTTAATGTAAATTCGGTGATTTGCTTAAAGGTAAATTGAAACCCAGGAAGTTTCTAGAACGTTTAAAAATCGCACCTGATTAAAAACGCAATACAATTAAATCCCGGGTTTGTGTTCTAACGAAGCGTTAAAATCACTCGCGCTTTCAATCGTAACAGCATATATAAAGGAATAATTTGATGTTAGAGGTCAAATTCTCTTTAATAATTACATACGGTCTGTTTGATTTCAATACATAATTTTTGTGATTATAACCCTTCGGGTTAGTTTTTTCATATACGAAACTAGAAAGACTGGTTTCGTCCCATTGTTTGAGCTTTGTTTGGAGATTATATAATAATATTGTGCCTTTAATTCTGAAATATTTTTGTTTTATTTGGTAATTTAAACGTTTTGAATAATTATTAATTAATTAGCGAAAAGTTACTTTGTAAACGGTTTTAATAAATTTTGGTTTCCCACATAAACAAAGTGTGTTAATTAAACCATTTAAAAACAAATAAATAAAATTAGTTACTTACGGGCAAGTGTAGATCCCAAAATAGCGAGTACAACAAAGCAATATAAAGAACTCATTTTAAGATTCACTCTTTGACTGGTTATTGAAGAATGGTTGCCCTAAGTTCCCCACTTCACATTTATACCGGCATTTCTTGTTCAATCCACGTCAGCTGTTACGGAATCTTATTGTTTTGATGATTTTTTGTTTGTTTAATTATTTAAACGAATCGTAGTTTTTCCATTTGTTTAATCGATTATTTTTTATGTGGTATTTTTTCAATTCATGGTTGGTTTAAGATGTTTTTTTACTGGAAAGTTTTTCTAGCGTTTTTTGACCTGATTTATTGCAGTTTTTTAATTATATTTTTAATTTCTTAAAAAAAAAAACAGTTTTGGCGTTGGAACAAATTATACTTGTTCCTCTTATTAAGAAATAAAAAGAAGCCAAATCAAAATGTTTCCAAACTTGAATTTCTAAATAAATTTTCTTAGTTGAGTTTCCATTTAATTTATTTGAATTTTAAATTTTGATTTTAAGTCGTGTAAAAAGTGAAACTAATGCTGAATTCTCATTTTTTGTTCCCCAATAAATATGCTGAACTAATTTGGTTAATTCTAGTCAATAAAATAATAGAGAGCAATGAGAAACCACTGTAGAAAAAAATATTTTTCAGATGGGTGTGTAATATGGCATGTCGGTACAATTACTGCAAGCTTTATTTAAGTATTTGCTGAAGTTGTTACTCACTACACCATCAACTGAAATTACTATTGCTATATCTACTTCTTAGAGTTTCCAGAGGTTTATTATTTCTATGGATTTAAGTTGAGGTATTTCTCAACTTTGTTATGTTCCGTTTTTACAAGGTTGTTGGTCAGCAGCAATGAGTAAATCACTTTTGTTATGTTTATGTCTGGGTTATTGAAATTTACTGTTCTATCTGTTGTGATCGGCCTATTCCAATATACGGTGGATAGAACGAAATAAGATTGTATTTCATGGCAAGCTGTTGGTGAATTATCTTTGCCACTTGATTGTGGCGGCCTAAGTAGGCATTCTCTGCTAGTCGTGGGCAACCTAAGGTGATATGCACAATCGTTTCACCAGGCTAATTACACTTTCTGCATATATCAGTTACTGTCGATTTCAAAATATTTTTCTCATAATTTCTGGTTTTAATGACTTTGTCTTGAATAGATAGCATGAAACCTTCAGTTTCTGGGTATAAGGTTAAGGTGCCCTTTTTAAATCATTCAACACTAATTAGATATTTATTTACTGTGGTGTCAGCAGGTTGGAGTGCAAAGTTTCCACGAAGAAGTTTATCTTTCCAATTCCAAGACCTTAACCTTAAAGCATCAGGGATAGTGCGGGCTGCGGTGTTTCTAATAAGTCCCGTACACTTAAGTTTAAAGGGGTATACGATCTATCGCTTTCCATCATTTTCTGGAGTTGTGATCGAGCAGTCGCAGCAGTCAGTGAGAGTGTATGTGCGTTGCTGAAATATAAATACTCCTGATCGGTATCGTAAACCTATTTTAAATAAATAATATTTACAAGCAAATAAAGGCCGGCTGGGCTAAAGCGTATGCTGTGCTATTTAAAAAATAAATGAATGATTTTAATTATGGATATGTACCAACCAATATATAATTATGGTAGCGGGCAGATACTTCTCTACGATCCCGGTGGAGAATAGATCTGCTTCAGGGAAGCGACCCTGCCTACGCGAGCCTTGGTTCTCCCCCACCCTCCGAGGGTTAACCAAGTCCCAACCCCAATCCTACCTACTATCCCTTTCTATCACTTCCTAAATCCCAAATCCAACTCGCCAACTCGCCTAGCAAGCGTGGCGTTTTAATGCTACTTTCCCTCTAACATGGAAATGCCAAGTTTCAAAACGGAACTACCCCAGGCGAGTACGGCCCAAGGTCCAAAATCTCGCACTGCCAACTCTTCAAGAATGCCAGTCTGTCCCACGGATTCTGGGGGGATAAGAATTTGACGAGAACGAAGAAACACCGCAGAAACAGGAATTTAAAAGTTGTAACCTACAATGTCCGCATACTGTCATCGGAAGATAAAATTCTCGAATTAGAAGAAGAGTTAAAAAATATAAAATGGGATATCCTAGCACTGTGCGAAGTAAGGCAAAAAGGAGAAGGTTGGAAAACACTCAAAACAGGACACGCATTATACTACTCAGGAAACGAAGACAAATGCGTTGGAGGTATTGGATTTTTGATCAATAAAAACCACATACAATATGTTGAAACTACAAAACGTATATCGAACCGAGTTGCGTATTTGATATTAAAATTAAACAACAGGTATAAACTTAAGGTCACAGTAGCATATGCACCTACAACAGATCACTCAGACGACGAAGTAGACATATTTTATGACGACATTAAGACCGCACTAGAGGAAACAAAAACACATTTTAATCTCGTTTTCGGGGACTTTAACGCAAAAATAGGCATAAAATCGGAAGAAACGGAGACAGTACTGGGAAATTTTGGTCTAGGGCATAGAAACCAACGAGGAGAGACCCTAATAAATTTTCTACAGGAAAACAATTTGTACCTAATGAACACCTTCTTTTATAAAAAGCCTAGTAGAAGATGGACATGGGCAAGCCCGGACGGCAACACAAAAAACGAAATAGATCTCATCATAGTTGACAAAAAATCATTAGTCTACGACGTCACAGTTCTAAGCCAATTATCGATTGGCAGCGACCACAGGCCAGTAAGGGCTTCGCTAAAAATAAACATCATGAAAGAAAGGTCAAGGATGATACGAACAAAAACATGGAGCAAATGGCAAGACCTAGAAAATATAGCAACATTTGAGAAGACTATAACCGAAACACTGGAAAACACAAAGACAATAGAAATAAATGAGTTAAATGGGATAATAACGGAGGCACTAGTAAAAGCAGTTAAAAAACACTGCCCGAGACAGAAAAGAGAAGGTAAACTTAGCACCCACACCAAAGATCTATTAATACAAAGAAGAGAACTGACCAGCAACAACCCGGGCATCCAAGAAATGAGATGTATGAACAAAGAAATCTCAAGGAACATCAGAAAGGATATAAGAAACTACAATAAAGAGCATATCCAACAAACAATCGAACAGAATAAAAGCCTAAAAATCCTTAGACGGAAGTTAAACACAAGCAGAAACCAAATCATAAAAGTTAAAAGCAATAAAGGCGAAGTAACATCGAACAGAAAAGAAATTCTTAAAGTAGTCGAAGAATTCTACAAAGAGCTCTACAAGAGTAAACAGAAGATACAAAACAACCCCAAAGAAACAACGTGAAAAGACGGAGTAATGAACCAAGGTTCAGAGGAATTGCCAACTATTACTAAGGAAGAAATAGAAAATGCACTTAGAAAGATGAAAAACGGTAAAGCACCTGGGGACGATGGTGTCGTGACAGAGGCTGTTAAACTAGGCGGCAAAGTTCTCCTCGAGAAACTACAGAAATTATTCAATCTATGCCTATTCAGCAGCGTAATCCCAAGAGAATGGAATAACGTTTTAATGGTTCTAATATATAAAAAGGGAGATCCTACGGATATTCAAAACTACAGACCCATAAGCCTTCTGTCACACTTATATAAACTCTTCACCAAAATTATCACCAACAGATTAGAAAATAAATTAGAAATGTACCAGTCAATAGAACAGGTGGGCTTCCGTTCAGGCTTTGGAACAAACGACTACCTACTGGCGTTAAAAACGCTAATAGAGAAAACGATAGAATACAACCGACCATTAGTACTTATATTTGTAGACTTTCAGAAAGCCTTTGACACCGTTGAGTGCGATAGCATAATTAAGGCTCTTACTCAATGCCGGGTCGACTACAGATACATTCGCTTAATTCACAGCATCTACAAAAACTCAGCTGCAAGTGTGCAACTACAGCAAGCAACCCGTAAATTTCCCCTGGAAAGAGGCGTCAGGCAAGGGGACACGATGTCACCCAAGCTTTTTACTAACGTCTTAGAATATGCTTTCAAAACACTCGACTGGAGCGAAAAAGGTACAAACATCGATGGGAAAAGGTTAAATAATCTTCGCTTCGCTGATGACATTGTTCTCATCGCCGACGACCTAAAAGAAGCCGAGGAAATGCTTAACGAACTAGCCCAAGCTACGAAAGAGATTGGACTGCAGATAAACAAAAGCAAAAGTAACCTCATGACAAATCTACTCCTTGGAGGAACAATGAGACTAGAAAACAGCGTAATAGAGGAAGTCGAAAAATATAGATACTCAAGAGACAACCAGACGCAAGAGATAAAAAGGAGAATCGGTCTAGGCTGGGCCGCCTACGGCAAATTAGGGGACATATTCAGAAGCGAAATTCCTATCAGCCTTAAGAGAAAAGTATATGATCAATGTGTACTGCCGGTCATTACGTATGGATCAGAAACACTGACACTTACAAAAACAAATGCAAGAATACTAAGAACATCACAAAGGAAAATGGAGAGATCAATACTAGGTATCAAATTCATCGACAGGATAAGGAATTTAGAACGCAGAAGAACAGGAGTACAAGACATAATAAAAACAATAACCCAACTTAAGTGGAGATTTGCAGGTCATGTAGCACGGCTCAAAGACGACAGATGGACAAAGAGACTACTGGAGTGGCGACCCCGGGCAGACAAGAGAAGCAAGGGGAGACCGCCAACTCGCTGGGGAGACGACATAAAAAGAGTTAAGACAAATTGGATGCAACTAGCGAGTAGAGATTCCTGGAGACGCTTAGAGGAGGCTTATGTCCAGTAGTGGACGCAAGAAGCTGGAGGATGATGATGTTGATGATGACCAATATAAAACCAAATACAGATGCAGCAATTAAGTCAAACTAACCAATTAACGCCACCCAGACTAGGTTTTCCAACACCTAAGCAATATCAATCTTTCACACCGCTTACACCGTTCGTATCAGCTTTCAGTCAGTATGCAACAACACAATACTCACAAGTACCTAACAAATAATAACCAGGCAATTGAAAATAATAGTGATGAGGAGATGGAAAGCAAGCATGCATGGCAACATGTAAAAAAAAGGAAACGTGCAAGTCAGATAAATAGAAACATGTCTCAAGTTTCAACAGATGTCAACACAGAAAATAGATATACCGTACTAACAGACAGCAACACAAACGAAGACACAAACAACAATAAAAATAACACCCAGCAAAATGCTAATTAACCTAAAATTTCTAGACCGCCGCCAATTTATATCTATGGCGTAACTGACCATAACGCAATGATTAACGATTTTGCCGCAGTCGCCGATAACGAACAATATTATATTACATCTTTGGCTAACAATACTGTGAAAATAAATACTAAAACGGTTGATACTTATAGAAAGTTAATAAAACACTTACAAGAAGAAAATGTAATACATCACACATATCAGCTAAAACTAGAACGTGCATATAGAATAGTAATCAGGAATATACATCCTTCCATACCCACGGATGACATAAAATCCGGTTTAGAAGAAAAAAGCTTTAAAGTTCGTAATATAATCAATCACAGAACTTCTAAAATCCAGCTACCACTATTTTTTGTTGATCTGGTCATCTGGAGCCAAGTAGCAACAACAAAGAAGTGTTCAATCTACAGTATCTTTGTAACATAACACGTTGCCTGCCATGCTGGTCCCATGGGCCCAGCATGAAGATTGCCCTCCCGGCCGTGCTGGTCCAATGGGACCAGCAATGTTTTTGTATTAACTCTAGGCCGCTGGCAAATATTATGTAGTTTTTGTTACGCGAAGGGACCAGCATGGCCCTAACAACTATAAAAGCACAGACGTTTTTTAAACTTTGCTTTTTTTCAGCTTGTGGTCCCATACTACTTTTTTTTTTTGTAAAATAATCATAAAATGCAGAGAAATAACGATATTTTTCAATAATTCGTTTTTTAATTTTACAAAAAGTACATAAAGTATATAAGTATTAAAACATGGCAAGCACAGAAATAAAAATTTTCGGCACTCTTAAGGTGTCGAATTACACACACATGTGGGACCAGCGGCGCAGGCGCCTAATTTTCAGCAATTTTTTGCTTACCAGGCCGCGCTGGTCCCATGGGACCAGCACTTGTAAATTTACATAACTCAAAATTTTGATGAAATTTTGATGAAATTTTGAATTTTTACAATTACTGGGCGAATTTAAATATCATTTAGCATGGTATTTCACAATCGGCCCACTGGGAGGATTTCGAAATTTTGGTCGGCCGGGAACGTGATAAGAATTAAAATTGAACCTCCTAGAAAAAAGAAAGAAAGAATACAGAGTACCACATGTCAGGCATACGGCCACTCCAAATCCTACTGTTTCAAACCTTACTACTGTGCTAAGTGTGGCGAACCTCATAACACTAAAGATTGTAAAAAGTTAAGCAATACCCCAGTTAGATGTGCCTTATGTAATGGAAATCACCCTGCGAACTATAAGGGTTGTGCCGTATATAAAAATTTACAAAAAGTCACAAATGATGCTTACAAAAGAACAGTATAAACATTACACCAAATAAGAACAGTAACTATGCCCAAGTAGCACGAACAGGTACAGAAAATGCCGCCATATACCTCTCTCATTTCTTAAGTAAATTTGAGAGCATGTTTACACAGCTGATGAATCAAAACAGTACCTATGATCATCAATTTACTATCATCCATTGTCAATAGTAGATCTCATAATGGGTAAATCTATAACAATAGCACTTTGAAACGCAAACGGCCTGGTCCAACATCACCAGGAAGTCGAGTTATTTATAAAACTTCATAATATTGATATCTTCCTAATATCTGAAACTCACTTCACCGATCAAAGTTTCTTTAAAATACATAACTATAACGTGTACCACACCCAACATCCTGATGGCACTGCACATGGTGGAACAGCGGTAATAATAAATAAAAGAGCCCCACACTTTGAAATGGAAAAATACGAAATGAAACATATTCAATCAACTGTTGTCGGAATCAGAGATCTTAATGGCAAGCTCGCAGTGGCAGCCGTCTACTGTCCTCCCAAGCATACTGTTACTAAGAATCAATTCCTAAGTTATCATGCAACACTGGGGAACCGCTTTATCATTGGTGGTGATTATAACGCAAAGCAACGCCAATGGGGATCTAGACTCATAACTACTAGGGGACGTGAACTACAAAAAGCAATTATTACTAGCAACTGCTAGCACCTAAGTACTAGCGAGCCTACCTACTGGCCTTCTGATCCTGGCAAGATACCGGACTTCTTCATAACTAAGGGAATTTCTAACCACTATACCGACATCAAATCTATCCTGGACTTATCATCGGACCATTCCCCAGTGATAGCAACTGTAAGTACAACCATCATTAAAAAGGAGAAAATACCGTATCTGTACAATGGAAATACGGTCTGGGAAATGTACAGAAAGCATCTACTAGCTTGCGACCCAATAAAACTGCCACTGAAATCGGAAGTAGATATCGAGCATGCAACAGAGCACTTTAGTCAGGAGATTCTTCTTCTGCCCACACTACGTTTTCCTTGTATCTTCCCTAGCAGTATCACTTTTATGATTTCGTATTTTTCTCCGCGCATTAGATGTCCAAAATATTCCAATTTTCTCTTTTTGATAGTATACAACACTTCTTTGTCTTTTTTCATACGGTTCAGTACCTCCTCGTTTGTTATTTTATCTACCCAAGAAATTTTCAACATTCGACGATAGCACCACATTTCAAAGGCTTCTATTTTTTTGTGGTAGCTTGAGTCATAGCCCATGTTTCAACTCCGTAGAAAAGTACTGATAATGTAACATAGCAAGATACGTATTCTTAACTCTAGATTAAATTCCCTGTTACAAAGAAGGTCACGCATTTTAAAGAAACAGTTACGAGCTATTTCAATCCTGGATTTAATCTGTTGTGAATGATCCCATTGATCATTTAGCCAACACCCTAGATATTTGTATTGATGCACTTGTTCGATTTCTTTATTTTCTATTTTTAGCGGTATTATTGGTTGGCGATTAATTTTACTGATAGTCATAAACTTGATTTTTGAAATGTTCATTTTCAATCCTTTATCTTTACAAGCCGTATTCACTTTGTCCATTAGATGTTGTAATTTACTCATACTGTCAACCAATATGACAGTGTCGTCAGCGTAACGAATGTTGTTAATTATTTGACCGTTTATGATTATTCCATCGTTTTCTTCTTCCAATGAATCTCTGAATATGGCTTCCGAATACATATTGCAAAGTATATGGGAGAGTATGCGCCCTTGTCGAACTCCGCGACGTATGTCTATATCCGTTGTCAATGTGTCTTCAACTTTCACTGCTGCTGTTTGGTGCCAATAAAGATTCCCAATTATTCTTATATCACGTGTGTCTAATCCGTTTTTGTTGAGAATTTGCATTAGTTTGTGGTGTTGCACTCTATCAAATGCTTTCTCGAAGTCTATGAAGCAAGCGCACAGTTCCACATTCATATCACGGCATTTTTCTCCCAATATTTGAATACAACATAGTGCTTCTCTTGTGCCATATCCTTTTCTAAAACCAAATTGTTGTATTTCCAATATTTTCCTCGCATTTTTTGTGTATTCTTCCGTGTATTATTCTCAGGAAAATTTTTAGGATATGGCTCATGAGACTAATCGTCCTGCATTCATTACATTTTTTAGCGTGTATCTTTTTGGGTATTGTGATAAATGTTGATTTTAGCCATTCTGCAGGTATTATTCCTGTACGGTATATTTGGTTAAAAAGTTTTAACAGAATATCAACACCGTTTTTTTCAATTAATTTAATCATTTCTGTAAATATTTCGTCTGGCCCTGGCGTTTTACCCTCTTTTGCTAACTTTATTGCGTTTATTACTTCCGATTTTAATATTTCGGAACCTATTTCTTCTTGTATTATTTCGTAGCGTGGTGGCCTTTGATCTTCAAACAATTCTTTTATATATTCACACCAAGTATTCAGTTTTTCGTTTATATCCATGATTATTTTGTCATTTTTGTCCTTAAGTATTGGTGTATGGCGTTGACGGTGGGTACCTATTATCTGCTTGATTTTCTTATGTACGTTAAATGTCTCATGTTTATCTTGTAATTTTTCAATTTCGTTGCATCGTTCACTAATCCAACTTTGTTTGGCTTCACGGATCATTTTTTTGATAAGTTTTTGTTTTTGATTGTATACGTTCAGGTCTTTATTTTTCCATTTTCTTCTTTCCTCCATCAGCTGCAGTATGTCATCTGTCATCCATACTTTCCTTTTTATTCCACTATTTCTTTTGAGATATTTCTCGGTCGTATCCGTTATTACTCCTCTTATTTTGTTATAAATCGTTTCTACTTCATTAAAGTCTATGGTTTCTTTTAATGTTACAAACTTCTCTTCTAGTTCTTTCTTGGCCTTATTACAAGTTTGTTCCTCTTTTAGTTGTCTTATATCTGTATTTTTCCTCGTTTTCTTTTTATGTACTTTTTTTAGTTTAATAGCGATTCTTGCTACCACTGGATTATGGTCAGATCCCACATCTGCTCCTGGGTAAGTTCTAACCGCTTTTACACAGTTCCTGAATCTTTTGTTTATCAACATAAAATCTATTTGGTTTCTGATTATAGCATTATTCGTTCCATCTTTCGGGGCTTTCCATGTGTGTATTCTTCTTTTTGGTAATTTGAATATCGTGTTAAGCGCTATAAGTTCTTTTTCTTGGCAGTATTGGATTAATCTTTCACCCCTGTCATTCCTGGTTCCTAGACCATATTCGTCAATGCAGTCTCCATATCTTCCTTTCCCTACTTTGGCGTTAAAATCGCCCATAATGATATTTACGTCATGTTGTTTAGTTAGTTTCATCATTTCTCTTATTTGATCGTAGAATTCTTCTATGAGTTCGTCACTCTTTTCTGCGGTAGGAGCGTACACTTGTATTAGGTTGATGTCAACTGGGCTAGCTTTTAGTTGGAGAAGCATGACCCTCTCTGATAAGGGTATGAACGTTTTGACGGATTTACTGACCTCCTTACTAACTATTATTGGTACACCGTGTTGGTGTTTGTTTTCTCTGTTTCCCGAGTAAAATATCACTTCGCCATTTTCTGTTTTGCATTGTCCTGTTCCAGTCCATCTGTGTTCACTTATTCCTAGTATTTGGATTTTTAATCTGTTCATTTCTTGTACTGTATTTTGAAATTTGCTTGCCTCATATCATGTTCGTACATTCCATGTCGCTATTTTCATGATCGACCCGGGGATTCTTAGCACCCCCTGAACATTAAAGTTCTGCCGGGGACTGGGGGCCGTAACTTGTTTGTTTTCGACCATGATGTAGATACTTGGAAGTGTTTTATAAAATGCGGTGGTTTTCCGTTGCCTTCCGCATTTCGCAGTTCTGCAGCCATTTCGTTGTTGCAACTCCGCCTGTAGATATCTGGTTCTAAGCCTCGCCGATGTCATTCATCTTTGGCCTTAGGCCAATACTGATATTGCTGCTGCTCAATATCAGGGACCGTCTGCGTCGTCCAAACGTCGGTATTTATAATTTTTCATAATTGCTGTTTTTAGAGCAGTATGGTTGACGCGGTGATGTTATTAAGATATGGTGTCTCTGTTAAAATGTATGTTTTAGAGTAGATTAAAATTGGACATTTGGACTTCTAAAACATATTTATAGTTTGGGCGTTGGATTTTTCAATAGTTGTATTTAAAATTTTTAATAGTCAAAATAAAAACAAAATTTAATAAAAACCTACAACAAACTTTAGCTGTTTTCATACAATAAAAGTGATAAGAACCACCTGAAAACTTAGTTCCCTATTGTGGACGAACTTTAACTAAAAATTCTGCAACTTTCCGATCTTAAATTTTATGAATTAGAATTTTACCTTTTGTCTGAGATATATTTACTATTGAATCTCATACTTTTCATCTCCTTTTGATTTTGGGGTTAATTTTTGGGCATCGACTTTTTCGTTAGACCTATTTCAAATTCTTAAGAGTCGAATTAACTTTTGTTCAATTTAAAAAGTTAGAAAAGATTTAATACCATGAAAATGATAAAGAACACCTGGGAGTTTAGTTTCTTATTGCGGATGAACTTTATTTCAAAAATTCTGTAGCTTTTCGTATTAAATTTATTTGTTAGAATTGTTTGGATTTAGACATTTAGACTTTGAAAGTATATTTATTGAAGTTAATACATCTCCTCTCTCCACATTTTGATTTTGAAGTTAATTTTTGAATGTCAGCTTTTCCATTAATTTTATTTACAACTTCTAAAGCCGAATTAAAAACAAAGTTTGTACAAAATCTGCAATACACATTCAAATTCAGAACAGAGAATTGGGAGCTTGCAAAAGTTAAAGCCTATCAAGCCCCAAGGGGTTAAAGATAATTTCCCCAATTCAAAACGTTTGAAAATTAATATCAGATATGAAAATAACTAGATAAAATACAAAAAAGTTATAAAAGGGTACGTATCGATATGTTTTAATTAATGATTTCACCGATTGATTTCGATTATTACAAACAGCGGACTTTACAATTTTTTGCCGTGTCCTACCAGGAAATAAAGAATTAAAATAATCCAAAAATGATGTTATCTTCATTTCGGTCCTCTTTAATCACTGTTTTTGTTCTATAAAATTATCGGAAAATAACCTTTTTTACTTCATCTATTTTCATTATTATCTATCCGATTTGCATTTTTAAGTGTAAAATTTATTTAGTGCTCGCAGCAAGTTATAAATTCATCAGAAATAAGAACAACTTCTGTTTTTATTTATTTTGCGCATCTAACTGCAGTGTGATTTTTCCGGTTGTGACTCAGCGAACGATTTAGGTTTGTATACATTTTCGTACAAAAAAAATAAAAAACAAATGTGTTCATATAATATGTTAATGACTTTTAAACTTTGCACTTGGGATTTACTAAACTAAGATAAATAATGATTAAGAAAATCATGGTTCTGCTTACGGTTTTTTTTAATACGTAAATTAATTCCAAAGAAACGAGCCTTATTTAATATTACTAAAGTTCCTGATTCATTTAAATTTAATTGGCAAAAAACTTGGAAAAACCAGAATCAGTAAAAATATAACATCATGCGGTTCACGCTAATTAAACATTCATTTTTTTTAAATTCACGTTTTGTGGTCGATTGTAAATAAAAAGCTGACGATCGTAGTATCGAATCAATCAATAATTGTACTTACCTATATGTCGAATTTGAAATATAGTTATTATTACATAAAAGTTGTTCCCCATTTTTGACCTTTTTTGTTTTATCCCTTTTTTTATTAACAATGATATAAATCCGGTTGTGATGTAACTGTTTATCGTTCATTTATAATTTTATTGGAAATTATAAGAACTTTAAATTTGCTCAGCACAAATTTGGTAGGCTATAGTTATTTTTAAAAGTAGGTACTAAAGAAAAACTAACCACCCAAACGCCAACCTCAGCTGCACGTGGTATCCCCTGCTAGATAACAGACGAGGCTCTGACGACCGAACATTCCCTTTCGCATTCCATTCATCACCAGACTCGGACAGTGGGCCAATCACCCACCAGCGAAACCAAAACGAAGCATAGCCGGACGGAAAATTTGATGACAACCCTTAACGCAAAGACTAGGTTACTGGAATGTAAGGACGATGCTCGAACAAGGAAGACTGGCGCAAATAGCAAAAGAAGCAACGACATACAAGATAGAGGTACTGGGAATCAGTTAAACATGATGAAATGAATACTAAGAACAATAAACCCAAAATTGCTTGACATTTCTGTATTCTGGACGAGAAGTAGGAGAGCCTGATCTAATAGAATCCCGTAAACGAAAGGATTACAGAGAGATGGAAGTCCCATATACGCAATATCTCAATAATACAATGCTATGCCCCCATCGAACTAGCAGAGACAACCAGGAAAATAAGTCTTTACGGCAATATTACAAGAACAATAAATAAAATACAGAAACGGGACATAATCATTGTTATGGGAGATCTGAACGCCAAGATCGAGGCGCAGAACGAAGGAATCGAAAATATAATGGAGAAGTACGGAGTCGGTAGACGCAACGAAAATGGTAAAATGCTGGTACTGGAGGTACGATTTTCTCACATAAGGAATGCCATAAGATAACATGGGTGAGCCCTGCAGGAAGAACGCAAACCAAATCGACCATGGTGCAACTTAGCAAAGAATAGAGGCATTCACTATTAGATGTAAGAAATAGAACGGGAGCAGATGCTAACATTAGCCACCACCTCATCGCGCCTGAAATCAGACTAAAAATAGCACGAATAAATAATACCATGTAAAGAAGAACGAGAAGATTTGACGTGCAACGTGCAAAAGCTAAAAAACACTAAAATAAAGAAAATCTACTACAAAGATCTCCAGAAAAAATACAAGCCTGAGAATGAAGGTAGAGAAAATGAAATGGAAATAGAACCAGATGGGGAAATAGTAAAGAATAGCTTTAACCACAGTCTAGTATTGCATTGAATGTATTTTCATTATTTCTATACGTTGTTGGAGCGTATATCTTTCCATTTTCTCAAGGCGTATACCTTTCACTTGACAACTGTCAAGCAATCAAGGCCCTCTATTCAACGGTTTAAAAAAGCCAAGGAATTTAAAATGGGGCCTCTTAATGGAAAACCCTTTTTTCACTACTAGTATTAGAAGATGTCATTATTGACCTTATTTTCGAGCCCAGAGGATGAATTTCTCTCCTAGTGGTCAATAATTTTTTATTATTGACTACTGGTTAATAATAGAAACAATTGCTCTGCGCTCAGGTGCCTATTTTAAATATGTTTTACCCAAATGTCAATTGAAATTAACCTCTCCCCTAGTTTTCAAACAAGGCTATTTGATTTTTGTGGATATTTAGAAATAAATATACGCATCTGTCATTTTATTTTTTATTTATGTAAAAATGATTAATTAAAAGGAATAAGTGTGCTAGTAGTGAAAAAAATAGTATATAGACCACGGTAGAGAAGACTTTTCTCAGCCTCACAACTTATTTCCCTCCATGCTTCGCATGTCGGGAAATAATACTGCTCGGCTGAGAAAAATGTCTTCTCTACCTTGGTCTATAATATACTATTATTATGCACGATCGCATTATAATTTGACAATTATGTCTGATTTTTTTTGACATAAACGTCTCTTTATAGCCCGTGGGCGTCTTTATAGCCCGCCGGGCTATAATGAAACGTCAAAAATTGATAAACAGTTTAACAGTCTTATATTACGTGCCAAGTGCTCGTAAATAGTATTTTTTTGGACGAGCACGCAGTTTGGAAAACCGAGGCATTACCGAGGTTTTCTAAGCATGCGAGGCCAAAAAAATACTCAGGAAACAAGGCGCATATACTATTTTTTCGACCGCCTGGAAAAAATATCAAAAAACGTAATAATATTAAAATTAAATTAACATGATTGACAGCTGTCACAATAAAATTGCGAAGTCACGTGGCGGAGTATAATGTTCACTTACCAGTACTACTTCACGTAAGTTAACATTCTAGTACTGTTATCACCTTATTACATTCATTACTATTGACAACAATAAACAAACGGTAAATTCCACTTACTGTTCTAGTTTTTCGCCAATAATGGTCCACTTACTAATCAGGAGGTCGAAAAAGAATTTTTTTAAATTAAAATCGAAAGTATGCTCTTTATTAAAACTCTATTTAGGGCAATTTTTAACAACACAGTTAACACAATTATTTATATGAATATTCCTAGGCGCAACTGCTTCAACCATTTGACAGTAGTTAGTAGCAAAATAGTTATTTATGCAACGAGTTGCAAAATGATGGACTTTTTATCACCAGGCGTGAAATTGTTCGTCGAGGCGAAGCCGAGATGAACAACACGCCATGTGATAAAAAGACATGTTTTGCAACGTGTTTCATACAAGATTTTATCCAATTCAGATAACAAAATGTAAATGCCACATCTTCTTAAAAAAGGAGTTGGGTCATCGTGATAAAATGGGAGTGATAAAATGGGAGCATATTTTGTAACTAGTTACAAAATGAACCACTTTTCGCAACTCAAATCATCTTTTTGTAACTAGTTACAAAATGGGAGCATATTTTGTAACTAGTTACAAAATGAACCACTTTTCACAACTAAAATCAATGTCGAAATGTTGACATTTCGTAACTGAATTGGATAAATAACTTTTTTGCATTTTGACAAAAAAAGTGGACTTTTTTTATCAAAAAATCATAAAGAAAGCAACACTTTTTTAATTTTACATTTTGCATTAAGTAAGTATGCTTTAAATAAAATATTGTAAATTGTCAGTTTGACAACTGTCAATTCTCAAATCCTTTTTATCCTGTTATGAGGGATTTAAAATGTAAAAATGCAAAAAAATATTGTGTACAACTCGTATGAAAGCATCTTTTTTTCACTTCAAACTCATGAAAAAAAGTATTGCTTTCATTACTAGTTGTACAAATAACTATTTCCGCATTCATGAGAAGTTCGTATTAAATAAAAATAGTTATAATATAATACGTACCTACGTTTTTGACATATAACCTCAAATTACACATGTCAAATTTTCGTATTAAAAATAACTTGTATAATGAATTTATGTAAAAAATAATTGTATTTGCTTGAATTTTAAAAAATAATTACACTTATCAATCACTTAAATGAAGATTTTTGTATAATCAAATAATCGTCGTCTGCGTTGATTAAAAACGGAGTTTAAACCCCGTTTTGGATCAACGCAGGCGACGCAAATAATAATTTTGATTCTAAATTCCATCGGCAGATGTCACGTCGATAGCATGCACGGTAAAAACCCGCAAATGTTCATATCGTCCCGGTTTTTCATATTTACCCGCCATCCGCCATTGTTAACCTCAAATGAGATAAATAATCTGTCAATTACATACCATGGATACGGAAAAATACAATAATGTAAATGTATTAATAATTTAACAGTTTGACGTTTTAGTGACGACACGCGCATGTGACTTAAACTACTCTAGTCAAATAAGCACCTTAATCATAACACAGGCTTATTGTAATGCTATCCCTGTCGTGTGCATGGGGTTTGTGAACAAATGTATACGCGTGTTTGTCGTTACTAAATTCAGCGTGTGATGAGGCAGGATTCATCTTTCCTGGTTCAGATAATACGTATTGAAACACTAATACCTACTTGATTTGATATTAATTACTATACAGGGTGAATCGTAAATCGCGCATAATATGTATATCACACGATTCTACGACAAAATCCAAGCAAAAAACTCCAGTGCCAATTTGCTGTTAACTCTTTAGTTATGGGGTTATTGGCAGCCTTAAGTCATACCTATTCTGGTTTGCTTGTCATGTCATATTTTTAGCTGTAGTTTAATGAACAAAAGAAATAACTAATCTGTAATCGTACTCAACTCGTTTAATTAGAATTTTCATCCGAAATTTGAAATTTTTGCAGTGCTTGCGCTTTTCATAAATGTTGCAACAATGTATAATCCATTCAGTTAACTCCCGTGACGTTTACGCTGTCAAATGAAAATTTTGGAGTGTACTTTATGTACAGAGCCTATCAACTTTTTTAGTGAATGTACTTAACGTCAAACTGAAAGAAAGGTTATGATAAATCATTTGTCATTTTCGTAAAATTAAGTAGAACAAGGTAAAAATGGGTTTATTATTATTAGGAGATGTAGGATTGGAAAAGTGGTTATAAAGGATAAAATGTAGGAAATCTTACTGAAACTATATATGCAGCCTTTTCAAAAATTGTATATTTATTTAAGTGAGGGCTGATTTCTTGCATTTCTAAGCAGTATTTTCATACAGCTTCTTTCTCTCTCTTTGATAATAAACTTTGTTGGTGCTTCTGTTCATCCATTTATCTAAAGATTATGAATTATAAAACGTAACTTGAATAATAAATAATTTAAGTGTAAAAGTGAAAACAAAAAAACAAAAGCATTAAATTTAAATTTGAAGGTGTGCCAATCTCAAATCTAAAAATTGTTAATAGACTAATAGGGATTTTCATATTAACCAACACATTGTGACTTTTATGTCACGGGAGTTAAGTGAATGGATTATACAATGTAATTATATTAAATCAAGCGGGTTGCTATTGGTGATATCGCAGGTGACGTAGTATGACTGATCACACAGTGTTGCTAAGTTTACAAGACTTTAATTAACAATTCTTCAAAAACTACACATTTTGGCCTAAAATAGTTATACAATTTTTTGTCCAGTTTTTAACGCAGAATCGCGTGGTGCGAATATTAATAATAATAATAATAATAATGGTTTATTTATTATATCATCCTCACACAAGGTTTCTATAGGTTTATAATGTATATAATGCTTACATAAATATATAATAGATTACTATGCTATTTTATCATGTGATAGGTGATTGACAATACAACCAAATAAACATGCAGCCTAACCGCTATAAGCAGAGCTTGTGTGCGGCTCGAAGGCATAACAATTAAATTTCTATGCATAAGTAATTATTTCCTTATTTTTCTAAATACTAGAAACTAATTTGCACAACATAATTGCATTATTGCACTAAAATTAAGGCAACAAAGTTTCTATCTGTACAATATTATTAGAAATTTATAAACTTGTTAACATCTTCTCGTATCATCCATTTTCTTAAATGAGATTTAAAAAGTCCGAGGTCATGTTTGTTACGTATATCCGTGGGAATTTGATTAAGTATGCGGGGTCCTAAGAAATGAATTGATTTTTGTCCTATCTTTTTATCAGTTCTTATTACCTCACTCTGTTTATCAACCTTGCTTCTTGTATCATAACCATGTTTCAGAGGTTTTAATTCCTGTTTGTTTTTATATTGGTATATGGCAATATTTTTGAAGAGTAGTTTCTTAAGATTGTATATTCCGGTTTCTGCATATACCAGTTCAGTAGGGTATCTGTATTCCATATTGTACATTATTTTGATAAACCTTCTTTGTATTATTTCTAGACTTCTAAGAAGAGTATATGCTGCTGTTCCCCATGCTCCAATGCCATAATCTAGCAAGGATTGTACTAAACTATAATATACAATTTTTAGGTTTCTTAGATCTAATACTGCCTTGAATGATTTAAATTTAAATAGAATTCCTCGTAATTTTTTAATTAACGTTTGGATATGGCAATCCCATTTAAGATGCTTATCGATATATACTCCTAGATATTTAGTTGAATTAACAGCTTCCAGGATTATACTATTCTCTCCTTCTTTTTGAATGTGTATATTATCAAATGTAGCCAAGTTATAGTTATGACAAGTGAATGTGATATATTTGGTTTTACTATAATTCACTGTCAATAGTTTATAATCAAACCATCTTTTTATCAGCAATAGGTCTTCTTCAACCTTTTTTTTGAGGTTTTCCCATGTTAGATCTTTGTAAAAAATAGCCGTGTCATCAGCAAAAGAGATGATATCACCCTTCGACGGTAGATTAAATATTTCGTTTACATATATAATGAAAAGGATGGGGCCAAGTACGGTCCCTTGCGGTACACCACATTTCACTGTTGTTTTTGTACTAGTTGTATCTTCAATCCTCACACATTGCTTTCTATCGTTTAGGTAACTTCTGAATAGATCATTTGTTTTACCCCTTACTCCAATATTGTCTAGTGTGAGTAGTAGCTCGTTATGGTTCACTGTATCAAAGGCCTTGGCAAGGTCTATAAATACACAGAGTGAACGGTAATTTGTATCTAATGCATTTTGTATTTTACTAGTCAGATTAAACAGTGCATCTTGTGTAGACTTATCTTGTTGAAATCCATACTGATTTTGTGATATTACTTTATTTTTATTTAGAAATTTGATTAGTCGTTCCTTCAAAATCTTTTCAAATACTTTAGAAAGATTAGATATTAGTGAAATTGGTCTGTAATTCTCAGGGAGAGTTTTGTCACCACTCTTGTGTAATGGTGTGATTACTGCTACTTTGAACGGTGTAGGACAAATGCCTGTTTCAAAAATTTTATTTATTATAATGCATAAAGCTGGTGCTATAATGCCTTTGTTTCTTTTAATAACTTCAGCTGTGATGCCATCTATTCCTGGGGCTTTGTTTATTTTTAATTCATTTATATATTTTTCTACTTCATTCTTATCCGTAGGCCGTAAAAACATTGAATTGGGAATGGTCCTTTTTACCAAATTAGGGTTACTTACTGGCCTTATAATTTTCCTTGCTAAGTTTTTTCCCACTTCCGTAAAATGTTTATTCAGGGTATCAGCAATTTCTTTTTTTATAGTTGCCTGTGTTCCAGAGGAGGTTGTTACAGTTTTTATTTCTGTCGATGTTTTCGATTTACCTGTCATTTTGTTTACTGTGCTCCATACTACTTTGCTATCCGTGTTTTTGTCAATCATATCTGTAAAATATTTAGTTTTTGCAGTTTTTATAAGTGTATTCAATGTATTTCTGTAGTTTAGATAGTTTCTTTTAGCTTCGTTATTGCTTATATCTAATTTCCAAGCTGTATATAATCTGTGCTTTGTGTTTATAGCTTCAACAAGGCCTACTGTAATCCATTCCTTTCTCTTTATCATACTTTGTTTTATTTTTATAAGAGATGTCGCTCCCGAAATAGCTAACTGTATATGTTCTATTAGTAAACCTGCTGCTTGTTCAGTATCTGAGTTTATCAACTGATCTGTACAAATTGTGTCCTGCAGTTTTTGCTCAATTTTTTTTTGATCAACTCTTTTGATAACTTTTCTTGCATAGGTTGGAAGTGTAGAAATTTCTGACTCATGCATTGTAACTAGAACCGTAAAATGGTCTGTTATACTGTTTTGTAAGATAACTGGATTTAGAGTACTAAAATTCTCTTTGGTTTTTATAAGTATATGATCTATACAGGATTTGGAATTTTCAACAACTCTTGTATAATCATTTATAAGAGATTCATATCCAGCTTCACTAAGAATATTTAGGTATTCATGGGTGTAGTCATAATCTGCAAGTATATCTATGTTTATATCTCCTACTATAAGGCTAGTGTCACACTTTTCTATAGTTTTTAGGTACTCCTGTAGGTCATTATTAAATCGATAGGGACAGGAAGATGGAGATCTGTAAATAGCTGTTATATTGAGAGTTTTTTTTTGTTTTAGGCACTTTAACTTCGTTTTTATTACAGTAATATTATTGAGTTTATGGAGAGTTGAAATCTGATTGTATGAATTTTTTATATATATAACTACACCATCATTTTGATTAAGATTTCCATGGTTATATATTATTTCATATCCATTTATGTTAAAGTAGTTAGGATCAGTTATATGCCATGTTTCCGTTAAAATAATGATGTCAAACTGGTTATCAAGCTGGCTCAGGAAGATTGAAAACTCATCAAAATTTTTTGCAATGCTCCTAATATTTTGCTGTATTATACTAAACGCCTGTTTGTTGGAATTTGATTTCAGTTCTTTCTTTAAATGCACTATATTATTTACGACTTTTGTTTTAATACTTTTATCTTTGAAGTTCAGTATATATTGGTTCATAGACTACCTACGTTGTAATTTATTTGCTCACGTATCATTTCTACTTTTTTTATGTATGTAGGACAAAGTGCACTATCTGAATAATGGTTAATTTCCCTATCTATATTGAATTTAGTAACTAGATGTGTACAATTTGTACACTTGTGTACATTGGATTTGCAAGCATTTGTACTATGGTTGCCTGCACATTTACCACAAATAGTTTCATTTTTGCAATCCCCAGTTTTGTGATTAAACTGGTGACAATTGTAACACTTTAAAATATTCAAATCTTCTCTTACCAATCTTGATCTCCACCCTATGTTTACTTCCCTATTGTTCATTTTGCTAAATGTTGATCCAGTTGCTTCCAAATATATTATCCATTTGTTTGTTTTTTTCTGCTGTCTACTGTATACCACTTTAATCTCATCTTCTTCATTTATATGCTGATTTAGAGCTATTAGGTCATCGAGTAGTTCTTCTGTGGTGTAGTTTTTTTCAAGTCCTGTAATTATTAGCCTAGGATTCTTCATTTTTGTTAGAGTTACCGTGTAGTTGTCTTTAAGTACGTTTCCCATAAGTTCTTTCAGTCTGTTTGTAGCTTCCACATTGTCACTTTTTACTATTACGCCACCTTTACTGATTGCTTTCACTGATGCTATTCCGGCTTTGGCTTTTCCAGGATTTATTTTAAATTGTATTTCAGTTTTTGTAGTTTCTGATGTTTGAATTGTCTTCGGTTTTATTATAATAGCTGGACAACTAATTTTTGGTATTTTAACTGCATTTGGTCCAGGTTCCTGAGCTGCTGCTTGGGCATAGGTTTTTTCCATAATACCATTTTGTAGGGAATTTGTTGTTTCTGTATAGAGTTTGTCCAATTTTTCATTTATTGATTTTAGGTTGGCATCGATATCACTATCCACACATCCTTCTCTGTTTGTGACTAATATCACATTTTTTATAAGTTTCTTACATTTTGTACAAAACCAACAAAACCAATATACTAAGTCTCCTAAAGACATCATTGAGTTATAATTTTCATTGCTAATTCCTAAGCATTCGATATGAAATCGTCCTTTACATACACCATCACATTTTAATACGTTTTCTTCTGGTAGTAACTTTTTTTTACACTTGACAACGGCACACCCCTCTTCAGCCTCCGCCATTTATGATACACCCTGTATATTGTTGTAATATATCCCGAAATATATCTTGTAAGTTAATGTTAATACTCAATGTATATGCCTATGTGCCGCGAAACGGGTATAATCAGATCACTGCTGCCTGTAAATTGTTAATAAATAAAAATAAACAGATGCTTAAGAAATATCTTAAAAATGTCGGATGGCCAGATATAATAAGAAACACAGAGCTCTGGGAAAGAGCAGAAGGCACTGTACTGGAACCCATGGGAAAATCAGAAAAGAGGACGCCATAAAACATCATGGAGGCAAACTGTATTACAAGAGACGAAAGAGCAAGGTTGGAATTAGAGTTAGCCGAGAGAGCAGAAAATAGAACCAGATGGCAACGTGACGTTGAGACCTTAGCTCCTGATAGAGTTCAAGGATCAAAGAAAAATTTAACCTATGCTGTAAACAAGATTCAAAATTCTGCTACTGTTCGAATTGGAATCGATGCGAACCGTTCCACTGTCAACTATCAATCTACTCCACCTGAGGCTTCTAATAAAGAATTTAATTCGCGAAGTCATTAAGGTAAAAATGCGTGGATAGAGTGAAAGTGTAATTTGAAAAAGGTCCACATTTATTCATAAATTTTAAGTGATACAACAAAGCCATACTGTATAACAGTATCAAAATATAGACTTCCTGAATTAAAAAAGAAAAATTAATACAAAATTGTAACATACAAATAAATGAATATCAATAAGATAATTAGTTTTTTAACCAGTAACTTAGACAATAAAATTTACACCAAAAATCAGAGAAAAATCGTTAACATACAATTATAATTTTAAACTCAGACAATAAAATTTATACAAAAATACATAAAGCGAATAATATTAAACTGGATCAGCATGTCAATAATTAGCTGCAAATTTGGTTGGAATAATGGATGAGTACGGGTTAAACTCGAAAGTATGGGATGAAGTTATGGAATGTCAAAGTTTTTATTTAACTTTTTGTGCGCGACTTCTCAAATTTTTGTTTGTATTTTGATCAACTTCTGGTAAATCCGATTCTTCAACGCTGGCTCGTTTAGCTACAAAAAAAATTAATTTAAACTAGAAGCACAACGCATTAACCGTACGATTACTAACATTTCTTGAATTTGTCCTTCTTCTGAGGTTTGGTACGAGGAGCAGCAGCGAAAGCCTTGCTTTCACGAACACGGGCAACTTCTTGACTAATGAAGTTGAAGGTGTGGTATCTAAAAATTAAATTAAAACTTAAGCAAGCGAATTAAGCTTAAACTTCAAACTTACAATTGAAGGACGAGGATTCCAGCAAGAACTGCAAGACGTACTGCAGGGATATTGAAATAACCAGCTTGTATATCTAGTTCACGTTGTTCGCCTAAGGCGAGACCGTACCAAAGTGTAACAACAGCTAATACGACAGTCCCTAAGCGAGCCAAAACTAATACAACACTCGATATAAGACGAGTAACTGAAAAATAATAAATGTCAATGCCATCGGTACAATTAGTTAAAAATAAAAAACTTACTCTTGGCAAACTTTTCGTCTTTATCTACAGTTTGAATAAGTTGGCCGATGTGATGAATCAACTCGGAGAAGTAATGCAATACAAGAAGACAAATCAACAAGCGGTTGAAGCTATAAAAAGACAATGGCATAGTATAACAATTAACATCCGAAACACCTAATTCTAACATACTTTAAGATGTAAGGTACGGCGATTAAAACTAAGGAAGCAATACTTTGAGCAGCTTTACTAAGATATTCTTCTTTTTTAGTACGTTGGAAATATAATTCGGGTATTTCGTGCAAACAATAGGCCATCTGAACAATGAAGAAGAGTTTCAGCATGAAGGGCATTGGAGCAGGATAGTCGGCCCACAACAAGTTCACCTATTTTTAATGATCAAAAAACACAAATTAATATCATAATTCTAATGATAAGACATTCTAACTTACATCTGGTATATAATGTTCTCTAAGGACAATTACATCTAAGCCCCAAGCAGTCGAAACTGCATAAAAAACGGCTAATTGTCCGCTTGTAGTAAAAACAGCGAGTTTTGACTTAGACAAATGTAGCTTCTTTGAGATTTTCTGTAAGGTATAAGATTTATATAGGTTTTTGTAAATCAATATGTTACGTTACCACTCACATCCAACACATATTCCTGAAGAACAGCATGAACAACGATACAGATTAAACTGTAAAAAAACACCGTTGCATAATCCTTGGTACCAGGTTGATAAAGATATACGTCGGCGGTAGCCTCTGTCACATTATGTTGAATACCAATAAACATGGAAGCAATAGGAGCGGTAGCCTATAATTAAACCATATTGAAATAGCTTTCACATAGAACCTAACCTAAATTTACACATATGTCGATGGTTATCACTGGAAGTACTTGAAATATCTTAACCGATTACATTCTAGGTATAAGTTCTTGGCTTACCTGAACCATAATTCCGATTACAAATACCATGGCAAAGCAAGAAACGATATCTGCATGATTTTGTATGATAAATTCATGACTCAAAATTGGAGGATTTTTATTTGAACTTTTTCTTACTGGTTTCACCATTTTTAAGCACTTCTTTCAATTAAATGTTGTGTTAAATGAATTATCAAATTGATATATCTACAGGGAACACGTGAAGGTGTTGAGGAATGGAAATTTGTAAGGGGGAGCTCAAACTGGACCCCAGTTATTTAACCGTAAACATGGCAAAGTGACTGCCACGCAAAGCTACACGTATACAACTGTCAATAATTAGCTGTTCATCGAGTATAGCCTTGGATTACACTATTTTGAATTAACTGAATTAATGCTACAATAATTTAACGCTTTTGTAGCTCGTTGTTTGATTTTTGAAAATTTAATAATGAATAAATTTAAGTACTACTTCCTAACATAATTTAAAAGTTGTGTAAACCAGAGACAATATTCAATGAACGTATAAAAAGTATATCAGTGATCCAAAACCGTATGTGGAACCACTGACAACATTAATAAAATTGTACCTTTTGAAAAGACTTTTTTCACCTTTACATACCACTTTCACCTGAATCCCTGAATGTAAATGTAGCTTTAGCCCACAAAATGATTAAATAACATACCAAATAATAGAGCATACACAGTGATGGGCAAATGTGTGGAACCAAGTAAATATCTCTGGAGTTTCTAGAGATAACGAAATGAAATTTGGTAGGTAGATATCACAGTAAATTGTGTATTTACGTTGAATGTTTTTAACAATTTTGAGCGTCCTGTTTGACCGGGAGTAATGCCGATTTTAAAGTTTGTAATGAAACATCTTGTATATTATTTTAATTTTGAATAGAACATTTTATTGTGATTCCAAAAATATTGGGTTCGATATCTTTTATTTCAAGGCAAACCGAGATATTAACAAAAAAAGTACTTTTGAAGCAAAGGCTAATGAGATCTAGAGTCTATGAAACAAACGTAACAATCACATTAGTAACCAAAATTAAATTTATACAAAACAATAGAATAAAATAGGAGTAGGTACTGCGTAAAGTAAAAATAAACTTTAATGTATTAAATGTTCAAACTGAGCAGAGTTTACTTCTTGACAGTAGGCTAGTCTGTTGGCAAATTCTTGAAATAAAAGATATTGAACCCCATATTTTTGTAATCGTAATAAAATGTTCTACTCAAAATTAAAATAATACACAGGGTGTTTCATTACAAACTTTAAAATCGGCATTACTTCCGGTCAAACCGGAAGTTCAAAATTGTTAAAAACATTCAACGTAAATACACAATTTACTGTAATATCTACCTACCAAATTTCATTTCGATATCTCTAAAAACTCCAGAGATATTTACTTGGTTCCACACATTTGCCCATCACTGTATGTAACAACCTAACAATAGTTATTTGTATCACAAGGCTAGAAACTGTCACTTTGCAAGTGCGAGTACTTGCAAAGCAGTTTCTAGGCGTGTGATACACAATATTTTTTCGGCCGATAAAAATACGTTAATTATAAAAAATCATTTTTTATTCAAATATTTGACGTTAGAGAATTTATTTTTCCAGGGAATTTATTTTTCTGGGCGTGACAATGGGCGTAGCAATGAGAGGGCGGAGTCAGTTCGGTTCAGCGCCACCAATCAAAAATCCCAATTTTACTTTCTGGACTAGTCCGGCAAATAGCATTTTCCGGACGATTTATACGCATGAAAATTGAGTGTTTCTAACCGGAGGGCGAAAAATAACTATTTTGGACTCTCTACATTTAAAGCACGACTTTCTAGATTTGATGTGATTTAAATTTATTTATTGAATCTTTGATCCTAAATACTTTATGTTATTTAGGATCAAAGATTCAGAGTGATGGACGCATGGACATGGAGTTAAATAATCGAATTAATAGCGCAAATAGGATCTACTTTTCATTGGTAAAGTCATTTATAAATAAAAGGCAGGTTAGCAAGAAAACGAAAGTTAAAATTTACAATACAGTATATGCACCAGTTTTGTTATACGGAGCAGAATCCTGGAATCTTAAAGAGCGGCACAAATCCATGGTGAGAGCATGTGAGATGAAGTTTTTGAGAAGGATCTTAGGAGTAACATAATGAGACAAACTAAGAAATGAAATAATTAGAGAACGCCTGGGAGTAGACTCACTAGAGCACAAAATCGAAAGAAAGCAGCTAAACTGGTGGGGTCACATGGTAAGGATGCCTGACACAAGAACCGCAAAAAAAGTGTGGAAGGTAAAGCAGTGGCGGTTTCTGTTAAAGGGCACAAGGGCACGTGCCCACAGCTCTAAATTTAGTTTTCTAAATCTTTAATTTCTTTTGAACTTCACTGATTATTAAAACACCTCTTTTATAAATTTAATATTGAGAAAAGTAATACAATAGCTACTGACACCCATTCGTATTCAGTTGTGTCCATGATTTAACTAATGATGGACACCGGCCGTTTGTGACCATTCCACCGCATGCATTCATGCAGGGGCATGCAAGCGGTTGCCTATACTTTCACCTAAAAATACCAATTGAGTTGAGGACGAATGGGTCACAAATTCACTGTGACATCGTGGCTTTCGTAGATATTTGGACGAATTCGAACATGCCGTATCTTAACTTGAAAGTCGCTGAAAGTGCTAGGCTTAACCTTCAGGCCAAGTAAACTGGCGGTTCACCGAATTGTCGGAATGTTTTCAGTTTTGTTTTGTTAAGAAATTGTTTTGAATATTTTGATTTTTTACTAAATAAGTAGGTCTCTTAAAACTTACTGAAAAACATCAAAATGCAGCAACAACCTCTTAATACGGTTGCCTTTTTAATTAAAAATCGAAGTGTTAACACATGAACTGCGTATGGAAATTAAGTTATACAAATGTATTTTCATAAGTTTGAAACGTGCCCACTCAAACCTAATAACCACGAGCCGCCACTGAGGTAAAGGTAAAAAAAGGGGGAAGAGGACGTCCTAGAAAAACGTGGGATAAGCAAATGGCCGGGGTTTTAAGTAAAAATAATAGCGAGTGGAACAGTGCCAGGGAGACAGCAAAGGACAGAAAACAATGGGAATACTTTTGCAAGGGAAATCAAAACTTAACTCTAAATCCTCTACACTGAAAGGTAGAAGAGGACCGGATAATGATAATAATGATGATTATTTATTGAAAGAGATTTAGGGCCGGTTGCACAAAGCTTTTGTTAAATAAATGAATGATCAAAGTTGACAAAAGAGCATCATTTTTTGTTTACTAATGTATTAAGTAGGTACTATTACTTGCCATACGAGTTCGATATCTGAATCGATTTTGTTCACTTTGACGAAGCTGTTAAATCATGGTTGTGCAACCTACCCTTAGGCTGATGGGTGTCAGAAATCTCAACGCATATCAACTGCTATGGTTATTACTGTTATTAGCATTATCGCCATTATCTGCCTAGAATTTTATCGAACCCCTGGAAGGAATTTGGCTAAACTCCAGTATAGCGGACCACCGTACTTAACACAGCATTTTGGCGGCGGCACTTATTGGAGGTTAAAAGTAGAGGAAGAATAGCTAGTTAATTACTATACCAAGTATGATTTACTATTAACAGTGGGTCTACTATACTGGAGTATTGCCGATTTTACTTATAAAACGCCACAAAAATGCGTCTGTATGGAAAAAGTTTTACAGAATATTTGAAATTGTTTAAAATTCACGCTCTTGTAAGCGGCGACATCTCTAAGCAATACAGTGAAAGTCCGCCAAGTATCAGCCATAGAGCCATATTACAGCAGCTGTCCATACTGATTATGTTTTTATACCGTGCCTTGAGACTGATTTGTTGCTGAGCAATTATATGTTAAGTGTTAAGTTAATTTAAACATTCAAGTGGTGATGTTATTAAGATGGTGTCTCCCACAGACTATTAAACAAGGAAGACTAATCAAATAATAATAATAATTTAGCGTTAACGGAAATTTAACGTAGTACTTGTGATAACTCTCTAATATTAAAATTCTCCCGCTTATAACTATTAGTTCGCCCAGGTGCGCGCGCAGCGCTGCTATCGACGTTATTCCGGTTTTGTCCTATTCTTTGATTAGTCTTCCTTGTTTAATAGTCTGTGGTGTCTCCACTCCTTCAATTGTTTGTGAACTGTATTCTTTGACAAGTTGCGTACTAGTTCCAACAATTGTTGTAAGATGGCGCTAATGACAGTTGAATGTTGACACCACAGTATAAGAAAGAACAGTGTAGGGTTACTCCGTGTCGGCTCCTTTGATGTCAAAAATTGAAATCGAATGACCTCGAAGCGATCGCCGTACTCTTGGATGTAAAAAAAAACTATTCGCGCAGGCGAAGTATGTGCAAAATAGGGCGCTAAAATTTTAAATTTAAATTGATTAGTTATACTTGCAAACAATATTACAATTTACAAATAAATAAATAAGTTCAAATAACGAAATATTTATTAAGATAATGTAAAAACAAACGAAAATAGGTGTTAATACAAAAATAAAATGCAAAAATAGCTGAATAGAGGCTTACTTAAAAAAAAAAACGTGTAGAAATTATTCAAAATGGCCTCTTTGTAAAGTATAATAAATAATTTTGAAACAGTTGAATGACACATATTCGTAATATAGGCATAAATCTCCATTACATAAAAACTGCGTACAATATCCTTGAACGTATGAAATTGCTTTGTAAGCACATACTATAAATTTTTGCGGAGGCGGTTAAAATTTGTTTAGCCAATAAGCGTAATATACTACTTCCCGCTAAATTACTTTTGAAGTTATTGGTTGACTGGAGCGTCATTGAGGAAGGATTTCGCCATATGCCTAATAGATGTCACCACTGCAGACATCCAACAATATGGCGACACCTTCCAAGACTGAATACGCGTTTTTGACAGAGTAACCCTACTGTATTATACTGTGGTTGACACCTTCGAACATCGAAGGTTGACACCAAGAACTGCCAAAATATTTAATTTTGAATGTTATCGCAATTCTTGGCGACACAAAGTATTTATGTTTCGCCCGTGTTTTTTACCTGATTTTCGAAAATGCCCAGAAAAACATTTGGGAGAACAATTTATGAAAATGTTTGTTTGCAGCATTGCAGCAAACCTTTTGCGAAAAAAATCTATTTAATTCAAAGAAAAAATCAATTTGTTCTTAAACCTGCAGCGTTTATATTATATTTATGTGTTTTTAATATCTTCTGCAAAAAGTGCAAAATTTATAAAAATACATTACGTTATAATAGGTTATGATTATAAAATATCAAAGTTTATGCCGCCATCTAGCGGCCAATATCTAAACTAGTACGTACACTGTGAAACGATACGGTACAAAAGTTTTATATGGAAAATAGTGGGAGTAGGAACACCATATCTTAATTACAGTGACTTTAAAGTCACTGTAGTCTTAATAACATCACTATTCAAGTATATGCCATACTTACCTACTTAACGTGAAACAATTAGATTTTAAGTTAATGACTGAAATACAAGTGCCATTAATCAATTACTGTGCAAACTCAAATAAATCATCGCTTTATGGTATTTTTTGTTTTATTTTGGTCACATTTTGACGCAATGATTCACTGAACACTACAGTGAGCCACTGTATACTGAGAGAGTAACCACTGTAACCACCCTGTGTGATGTCTGTAACTTTTTCCTTGAGTATAATTTGTCAAAAATTGTAATAATGCTACTTGAAAGATAAGTAACCAGATTTGTTTTATGATAAATTTCAGTTTGCTAGGTCAATAACTTTTTGTTTTGTAGTCCTCAAAAAAAAGTGAGCCACTGTTTCAAGAAAACTGATTTATAAATATTTATTTTTTTAAATAATATAATATACAAAAAAAATCATGATCAATACTGAGTCTATACAAAATTGTACATTTTATACATTTACCCATATAAGTATATAGAAATACATACAGTTAAGCACTGATTTACAGTGCATTAAAGCTTCTCAAAAGCATATTCTGAACATCTTCAGCTAAATGCTCCGAATATCCCAATTGTAAAAGATTTTGAAACATATCACATCGTTCAGAATCATTCATGCCAGCTACCAACGCAAAAGCGACACTTTCAACTCGTAAAATATCAGTCCCAGATTCTAACGACCATTGATAAATAGTGGGAATAGTTGTTGGTAAAAATTTAAAAACTTGCACCGAAGTTGTGAGGCAGGTGTTTAAATCTTCCATTAAGTATCGGTCCGTCAAAGCAATGACATCCAAAATAACATTTAAATTGGTGTCTAATTTGTGTATGTCGCTGCTTTTAACATCGTACTGCAGAAGCATTAGTAATAATTTCAGAGCTTCGATTGAAACGTTATGTAATCGCACTTCATCTTGCCACGACTCTTTAAATTCTCCGGAGAGCAACCTATTGAAATATTCTGATTTGTCACTAAGAAAATCTCGATCCGCTTCCACGCAATTGCCGTCATCGAGTTTAAAATGAACCACCGTCGAACAATTTTTTTCCAGTTCATAATGTTGAATGTTTATCGGTAATAAAATACACTTCGATGATTTATCGTCAAAACAAGTGGTCGGATTTTTAATTCCAAGTTTGGTTGCCATGATACATAATCCAATAATACATTTTTGCTGTATATCCGAAGTTTCTTGGAATAATTGCATTAAAATATTCAAACCTCCGCATGTAATCATTAGTTTATTTAATAAGTGTTTATTCCTGTAAAAAATTCATATATGATATTGAATTATTTGACGTAGAACTTACTCAGTAACAAAGGGAATAGAAGAAACGAGTCTTTGTTTAACTGGAAGACTGGCTCGAAACAGCTGATGTGCTATATCTCCTTTACCGCAACCGTTTTCAACAAGAACTATAATTTTTGATAATATGTCACGTCCTATTGTATGCAAATCCGTACACGTAATGCAACCTATCCCATGCTGCATCGTTGAGAATTTATACGCCATGCTAATAAAGTCAGTTTGCATTAATCCCACTAAATATTCGGGAGTCCTACAGAAAGCAAATTAAACGAGTTTTTGAATATTAGAGATTAAGACTCACTCAACAATTAGACGTACTACATCAAAGGTATCAAGAGGGCAAATATGTTTATTCCACGGCAAACAAAACATAAGCAGCTTAAATAATAAATTCGGGGAACTTATCAACTCCAGTGTGACTGGTCTTAGTGTCACGAATATTTTTATAAGTTTAATTATTTCGTTTGATAACTGTTTCTTAAAAGTGAATATGCTTTTCTCTGTTGTTCCATTGGATTCTAAAATTTCAATTATTTTGTCCTCGTATTTTTGTGTGTATAAGTTTAAATAAGTTACCAGCTATACTAGCTCGTTCATCCAATTCGTCATCATGCGAAGAACCACGTTCAAACTGATCATCCATGTTTTCTACCGATTTTGGCTGTACCGGAACTTCACACTCTGCATCGCTACAAACTGGAGAATAGTCATCGGAATCTGACATAGTCGCTACAAGTAAAAATTTTATAACATAGACTGACATGTTACTTTATAAATTTTACCGTCTCCATCGCTTAAATCTGGACTTGATGTAGGACTAAAACTAGGTCCACTTGATAATGAAACATCACTGCATGGACTAAGACTTCGCTTTTTCATTTTGTAGTAGTCTGAAAATACGTCACTGGAAATTCTTGTTGAATCACAGCAAGGAAGGATTCTTAAGCTCTGAAATTGTATTATTATACATATATAATGAACTACTGAGGTTATACAGCGAATTAGTATATACTTCGAACTTAAATGCAGAAATTAAAAATTTTAGTGGGTCGAACATATGTTCCCGAATGGTTAAAAAAGACCTTGATCTAGTTGGCTCTGAAATTCATTTGCATGTAAATTTTTATGTTTTTTAACTTTACAATAAAACATCTTCATTTTTTTGCTTTAATCATGCACTCGGCGCATACATTGCAACTAGCTTACACTATCTAGCAATTTGGTTCAAGCAAATCTTACTTAAATCTAAGTCTAATAAATCTTATTCTTCTTCCTGTTGCTCCTATGGAGCATAGGGCATCTTTAGATGTTTCGAAAGCTAGATGTAGATTGCAGGGTCGCTACTCCTGCGTATCATTGGTGGGACACTAGGCCCCTCCATTTCTTTGTCTGTTGCTATTCGTTTTATTTCTCTCCAAGTTTTATTTCTTCTTCTAATCTCTCTTTGAGTGCTTCTTCTCCATGTGTCTAAGGGTCTACCTATTCTAAAGCCTGTCGTTTGATCTTCTAAGAGTATGCCCAATCCATTGCCATTTACGTCTTTTGATAGTGTTTTCTTTTGTTTCTTCTTTGTTTTTTCCATAAATCTTCGTTACTAATTCTGGTTGACCAAAATATGTTACATATAATTCTCAGACATTTATTTATACATACTTGGATTTTTCTTAAATGTGTGTTAGTTGTTTTCCAGGTTTCGGCTCCATACAATAAAACACTTTTTACGTTTGACCTAAATATCTTCAATTTTGTTTCTATTGTGATGTTTTTGAATGACCATATCTTATTCAAGGCATTGAATGCTTTGCATGCCAAACCAATTCTCCTAACCATGTCCTTTTGTAACAATTTTTTATGAATTGTTATTTAATTCATTTTTCTTCCTCATAATTTTTATAACTATTATTGGTTATAGTTTATTTACCCCTATGTTTCCTTTATGTTAAAAGGTAATTTTTCTCTTATTACTGTGTTAGTCTTAAATACCGCAATATTTTGTTTATTTTGCGTATTATTGTTATGTCATCCAAAAACATTTTTATAGTTAAACCGATTCTGGGTTTACCTATTATCCTTTGATTCAACCCGTATCCTTTAATCCTTCTTCTGTGATTGTTTTGTAGATGTTTTTCTATATCCCAATCCTGATTTTCCACTTCAATTTCAACTTTCTTTCTTAGTGTTGAATTACTGTAGTTTTAATTAGTTGTGATTGTCAATTTTGAGTAGTTTAAAAACACTAGTTGTGTTTGTGGGAGATTAGCTAATCTACCGGCGCGCTGATTAGATCTTTTGTGCGACAGATTAGTTAATAATTTTTGTTAATATTAATTGAGCAATTTCAGTAATTCGAATACTGTCTTTTTCTTTTTCTATCTTATATTCCCTTTGGTATTCCTTTCATGTATTGGGGGGAGGAGAGCTAATTACTACGATTTTAGTTGGTTTTAATTCTGGTTGGTTTTATTTAATATGTATTTTCTTTAAAAACCGAATGCTCTTCGAATGTATACGTTCAGATTAGGATATCGTTGCTGCACCTTGAATCTTGTGGGCTTAGAAAATTTTCCGTTCATGTTGCGCAGCAATTGAATTTTGCGACACTGCTTGATTTTATTTCGAAGGATAATTTTAAGTTCGCTAATTTTGCGACTATCCTTTGGGAAATTCTTAATTTTGGAAGTATGAATATTGGATTTGGTTGAAGAATGAGTTCCTAATTCTTTGAAGAAGTTTTAATAAAGGGATTTTGGATATTAAGCCCTCATTCGTTTTTCAACTGCCTACTTTTGCATTCCAGTCACCTATAAGAATCTTTATGTCCCATTTATATTCTTTCTGCAATTTTTGAAATGTTGCTTGAATTTACTTATAAAAGTTATCTTCAATATTGGTTTCTTGGGTGTTTGTTGGCGCGGGGCACGGGGGGGCACTTGCCCCCTCTGAGAAAATTAAAATACATCACTACAGTGTCTACAGTGGCAAATAAATAACATATAAAATAACATGCGATCGAAAAAATTTCACCTCAAGTTGGCTATGAAACATGAAAACACAAAATTAGGCATGTCGACTTTTAAGCCATACAAATGTCAGCTGTTGTTTTATAGGTTATGTGAGGTGTGTGAGGTTATGTCTGTTTTGCTGTCAGGCATATAAAAAGTCACTAATTCTATTAAACACAGAATTCAAATCTGCCATCAAGAAAATGGAGGTTACATAACTCAACTACTTTTAAATAATTTTCCGTTAATAACATGTTTCTGTTCAATTTGTATTTAATTTTAGTTTTTAGAATAATTTAATCTGCTCTAATTTTTATCAGTTAGGCGTGGTTTTAGATTTAGTAGCTCTAATGGCTTATGTTGTATGACTTTAGCAAAGACATGATTTATATTTTCCATGGCAAACTTTGAGGTGAAATTTTTTCGATCACACGTTATATGACTCTAACTATAATTTATCCGCCCCCCCCCCCCCTGAGAAAAAATCCTGGCTACGCCCATGGTTATCCATGTTCTTTGTCAAGTTCGTCATCAAATTTTCTTTCCTTTTCTCTATCTTTAGTTGCTATTTATCTCTTTCTCCAGACCTTTTTCTCGTTCTTGTATCTATCGGTTTTTGTTTATCATTATAGTCTTTTTTTATTGGTGCTAACAATGTTTGGACCGTTCCTATACTATTTCCTTGTTTCTTGATTATTCTCTTCCTCTTCTTCTACTGATATTTCTTGATGTGGTTCATTTATATTTTCAATTAAATCTTGTGCTTCTTTTTGATTTAGTTTCTTTCCTACAACTAAAACTTTATTGTAGTTTATTGTAACACGTTTTCCCTGTTCCCTTAACTTTTTCATCATTAGTTCTTTACCTTCTTCTACCATTTCTTTTGTGTAATCTTCTTCTACAAATATGTTTTTGCCTCTCAAAAGTCGTTTCTGTTGTAAAGCAAAGTATTTCATTCTTATGTTGATACATTTTACAGCAATTGGTCCATGATTTGTCGTGCGATTTATTTTCTTAAAACTAGGCAAGTCTTAACATTTGATCAACATACTCTCATTGGCGCACTTCACATATATATTAAAACACCTTTTTCGCATGTTTTGTTTTACAATTTAACTTACACTAGTTCAAATGGTTTTTGTCTTTTTAATCTTTGGACGAGTCCACTGTTATCGAGTAATTATAGCACTTCGTCATTCTCGTGTTCATGTAATCTCACTTTGGGTTTTTTTTGCGAACTGTTTAATTTCCTCAATGACTCCAACAAGAAATTAATGAACTGCCTTTGCTCATAAATCCAGAAGAAAGATTGATTATCCCTAACTTATAAACGGGCTCCTTAAAATCTGAGAATCATCGAGGCGATGAATTGGATACGATGGAATTGGCCGATTTGAAATGGTCACCAACACAGAGAGCATAGCGAATGAGCAAATAATAAATATTCATCGTTGCTCCCTACGTTGGAAATTGAAGACAATGTACCAGAATCTGGTATACAAGTTAATCACCCGACAAATGACAAACAAATTTTGCAACAGCTTCAACTTAATAACAATACATCCTCAAGCCAAATCACAATGAACCCATTTGATAAGCATTAGAAATATCCAGAGCCTTTAAAAAAATCTGAGAATTCAAAAACCAAAGCGAAGCTGCCTAGTGCATGGAGACAGTACCACAAGAAAAAAGATGAACTCAAAAAGGTAAAGGCAAATGCGGTGCATAAAAGAAAGGAACGAAATGCAACCAAGATAAGAAGCAGTTCCAAGAAGAAGACGAGGAAAGATGAGAATGTAGTAGAAACGCTTGAGGGAGCTAAGAAGACAATTATCAGTTGTTATGAAGAACTTATCAGTGATACAGAAGAAAATGATGAGAAGAACATAGGCTGTGATTGCTGCCAAAGGTGGTACCACATGCGATGCACTGAATTCGTAGGGATGCCCTATAATGACGTAGTTGATGCGAATTATAGATGTGATTACTGCGCTGAAGATACTGATGATAAGGTCTGTAAGTATCATAGTTTTTGTTAAGGTCTAACCAGGTTTATGTATGAACTACCTACATATGTACTTATACTAGGTACCTAGCTACCTACTAGGAAAGTTTATTTTTAGTTATGATGTACCCAAGAGTTTATGTATCAACGGGACCATTGTAATACTAAAGGGCCGGCTCATCGACGAAAAGGTCTGGTAAAAGTAGAGGGGATTAAGGGTTGCCCGTAGATAGGTTCTAGGGTTCTGACAAACTTGTGTATAATCGCATTATTGCGGTGTCAGAAGCTGCTAAGTAAAAATTAAGTGCAATAACGGCTAGTATTTTATACTTTTAAATCAGCAGTGATATTTTATGCAATATTGTTAGTAGTTGTAGAGTTAACTCATTAAAAGAACTGCAACGTAAGTATAATATTAACCGTAAAATGACGTTAATTGATTGTTAACAAGGAACTATTTCTTTTCAACAGCATGCCAAATACATGTTGTGTTCCCGGGTGCAGGTCAAATTATAAAAACGAACCCTACTCGCCTGTGTTTTATTTTCCAAGAAATGAAGAACCAAAACAAAAGTGGATACGGGCTATTCACAGAAAAGATTTTGTCCCGACTGGTAAATCAGCAGTTTGCATAAAACATTTTCACGCGGACTTTCTCATAACAAACGATACATACCAAAATCCCGACGGAAGTATTAATGTCGTGGCTAGAAGAAAAACTACCCTAAAAGAAGGATCCTACCCAACCATTTTTCTAAATCAGCCAATTTATATGACAACTGAGCCACCAAAAACACGAACTGATTCAAACAGTAGAGAACTGAAAAAAGCGTTCAACTTGCAATGCATCAAAGAAAAACAGGAAAAAAGAAGACATATCGTAAATTTTGAAGACCTAAGTAGTAAATATAAAACTAAACTAAAAATACCTAACTTGACTGTCATACACAACGACGGATTCATTTGCTTTTTAAAGATAAACATTCCGGAAAATAGCTGTCCTGAAATAGACTTTTCAATAAAAATCAAACGTGATTTAACATGTGAAATTTTTAAAAATTCTAAATTGGTCCCAAAAAATGTATATAAACATATCTTGGGCAATAATTTATGCAACACTTGACCAAATCTGCAACAGTTAATAGAGATTTTTATACAAAATATGAATAATAATGAAAATAACGATACCAAAGGTATTTTACAATGGCGTTTAGATGAAGTTATTTCTATTTTAAAAGACTGTTTAGCCAGTGAGAAGGACGTAAACTTAATTCGTAAATTTTCATTCTTAAAAGAGCAAGTTAAATTAATTAAGTGTCGCAAAAATCCTAAGTATGATACAGAAATGTTAATCTGGGCTTGTTCACTATATCACTCTTTTCCTGCAGCCTATAAATATATTCGAAATTCAGATACTCTTCAACTACCACACACATCATATCTGAAAAAAATATGCTGTAGTTCTAATATGGCTCAGTCTGGAATAAACCGTGTCCACCTTAAATATTTGGCAGAAAAACTTAAATTAATTAATCAAGAGGAAAAGGTTGTAAATTTACTTTTGGAAATTTATGTAAAACCCGAAATTATTTACAAAAATGGAAAAATTGAAGGTATGAGTGGAAATGATATTACCAAGACAGCTACTACCATTCAAACCATTATGATTACTTCAATTCTATGTAAAAACAAGGATGTTGTTGGTTTATTCCCTGTTCAAAATTTAACAGCAAATTATTTAGTTCAGCTATTACAAAATGTAATACAACAGTTAACTGGAATTGGATACGAAATTATGAGTGGTAGAAACATAATAAGTAATTCGATAATTAATGAGATTAATGGAAAACCTATATTCATTTTGTTTGATACCGTACATTTATTTAAGAACATAAGAAATAATTGGATAAGCCAAAAAGACTGCTTTCAAACATTTTACATACCTTTGTTTCTATTAGATGCTCCAACAAATAGTGATGTAAATCAGGAAACTAGCGAAATTAGCTGCCTAAATGTTAAGTTTTCAGATTTACGTTCTTTATATTACTATGAGCAATCAAAAATTATAAAATTGGCCCCTAATCTTAACAAAACAGCATTAAATCCTGCTGGCTTGCAAAGACAAAATGTTTCACTGTGCGCCAGAATATTCGATGAAAAAAATATTTCGGCATTAAGGACACTACGAGGTGAATTAAAAAATCAATCTGACGGCACAATCATGTTTTTAAATACAATATTATGTTGGTGGAAGATTGTTAATTGTAATTCGCCCTTCAAAGGTCGAAATTTAAGAGATCCCTACTCTGACCCCGTTCAGTATTCGGAAAATGATAAGAATTTAATGTTCCTAGAGAAATTTATAGTGTGATTGAAACGGTGGGATCTTTTAGAAGTTCCAAATGTTGATAAGCGCCATGGAAATTAAAAATTGTAATTTCAAATATATTTTATTAGCAAAATTTCAAAGTGATCCATTAGAAGGGAGATTCGGACAATATAGGCAAATGTGTGGAGGAAGCTATAATGTATCTGTTGTACAAATACTAGAGGCCGAGAAAAAAATCAAATTATTAAATTTACTGAAAGTTAAGTCAGCCAAAGATGGAGAGTTTGAAATTAAATCTTTGTTTTCCAAATTAAATGACGTTGTAGCCTTCGACTAGTTAAAGACAAGGGTTTTATTTAGAGCCAGTGAAATTATACACTTCGGTAAACCAAAGAGAGCTTTATTCATACTATACACACACAAAAAAAAGAGAAATAAATGAAATAATGAAAAGAAAACGTTTAAATTGAGTCTATGCGACGCGCACCTGTCAACAACCCCGGTTACACTGCCTCACACAAAACAAACACAAACTCACCCCTCTTAAGTACGGGGTGCGCGGTCATTCCCTTGTTGCAAGCACAAGGTACGCGGTCATTCACTTTACCACAACACTGAATATAGAGGGTGTTACAACGTACATTATTTTGATGATGTATCTGACGATTGCTTAAATACAGTTTACGAAGAAATTGACAGACATTTAGACGCCGTTGAAGTTGACAAACAAGAAAAAATGGTTCTCATATACATAGGGGGGTACATAGCACACAAATTAAAATCAAAACTTACTTGTGCATATTGTGTAAGCCATTTAAGATATATGAGAAAGTATTGGAATATGAAATAGCTCACGGAACTCTTATTTATTTAGACTATCTAGATGATTTAGATCGCGGAGCACTTAAAATTCCTAAACAGTTCATAATTGAAATGATCATTGTTATATTAAAGGTGTTTAAGGTACTAGTCAGCGAAATTTATGAACAAGAATTTATTGCAGCTTCAAACCAGAGAGAAATATTATTTAAATTGAGTGCTGAAAATTTTGATAGTATAAATTTTAACAATATATTTAACTGTTCTTGTAGTACAAAAGACGTTTTTGTTAAAAAGTGTTCTATAACGTTTTGTAATATATTACTCAATAATTACCAAAAAAATAAAAACGACACAGGCCATAAACCAGAAGACAAAAATAATTCAAAACAAAGGAAACTGGAAACTTACAGAAAATAGAGTTCTTGTTGGATTCAATTCGGTAATTAAGTATTGAATTCTTTACTTTTTTTCAATACCTTATGTATTTTTTCAATTGCATCCTAGTTCCATGTATTTTTTATTGTTTTGTAGTATATTAATTAAGGGCTTTTGTAACTGTTGTTTGTATTAAAATTTTTATGTCATGAAAGTGTTGGAACCTACTCTGGTTTTATATAATTTACTACCAACGTACCAATGTAAAATTGTGGAAAGTCTTTAAACTACAACTACTGTATTAATTAATTGTTACAAATTTCATGAAACACTAAGATGATAGCACTAATAACAGTATTATAAATGAAAAAGTTTACTAAACCGCCTTGAAATCTGTATACTTTCTTCGGAGTTGTAACCCTTAATCCCCTCCACTCACTGGCACGATGAGCCGGCCCGTTAGTATTACGATGGTCCCGGTATCAACCATACGTACAAACCTAATGTATTTTACATTCAATAAAAAGAGTGTTTCAATTTTTTACGTTTTTTATCCACCTAGTTGTATTCATGTTTACATTTAGCGCTATAAAAATTTAAAAAAAGTCACGTGGCCGCCAGCTGGTAAGCTGTTTCATTTTACCGGTGGTAATGGCCTGGCCGGAATTCGGCATTGGGTGGCCGAAAATCGGTAATTAGGTCGATTTCTCATATTTTCTGAAGAATCAGTTCATATTCTATACAATGGCAAACTTGTTCTTACATTCAAGTTTATGAAAAAATTAAGTTAGATATTTAGAATTGTTTTCATTTTGCAGATTTAATACCACACACACTACCACTAACTGGCCGAGAACCAGCAAACTGACCCTATATTTCATTTTATACAGGAAAATCACAACCAACTAGATGCAACTCTTTTTTAACCACCCTGTTATGCAATAACTTTGTACCACGTTCAGTTTTGGGTATTTAAGCAAAGAACTATACTTTTAATCAAAAAAAGATTTCAAATACATACCTCAAAATTCATTTGGTGTTTAAAACAAGTATCCGAACCATACCTTTTTCGTTTACGAGATTTATGAGAACTAAATTTTCTGAACCTATATTCATGATTAGTATTGATATCTTCTTCTGAACCTAATACCCAGTTTAATTTATCCGACAGAACGTTAGCGATTCCTTTTTTAAGCATAACATGTAGTAGTATATCGTCTCGATTGTACGCTCTCAATGTTGATAAAATAAGAATACAGTTTTTTAGCTAAAAACAAACAACTAATTCTAAATGAATTACTGCAAATAAAAATATGTACTAACAATGATGACATTTTGATTTGTACAATTATTTAAAATGTCTATTAATACTGGAATGATCTTTATATTTTCAATATTATCTTTCATGCCGGGATATTGTATGAAAAAACATAAACACTTTAAATATTCTCTGTGCAGAAGATCTAAAACAACTGTTTTAAAAAACAATCAAGAAAAATACTGAATACTTACCTTCTCTTCCGTTATTAAAGCTTGTAGAATTTTGAAGCCTTTCGATCAGGCTTTGTGAAATGTCAGCAATCGGTAAATCAGATCTCGAATTGCTTACTTTAATTAAATTTATTATAATTTTAACGACTCTATACGGCGATAAAAAAATAAGCTTTCCTAAGTGCATCATTGCATTTCCACTATCTGTATTTTGTAACTACAAAATAAATATTTATAATTACTTCCTAATAACAGCCATGTATCTTACTTCCGATATCGAATTAGGGCTCCGATATTTAGAATATACTTGTAACAGTCTTAAAATAACTTGTAAAACATCTTCATATTTTTTAGTACTTTGCCACTGTGGTGTAAATTTTATTACAAGCATTCCTACAACTTTTAAGACACCAAAATTAATTAATGCAGCTACGGTGTCGATGTTAGCTAATTCCCGTAAAGCACGAATCGCCATAGTAATCGAAGCTTCGCTTGGTTTGTTCTCGTTAGTTGCCATATTTGCATCCGATTCCCATATTTCATCTTCAGCTACTGACTTTAAAAATGCAACGATCTTGGGTATGATTTGTAAATGTGGTTCTTTCTCAATTAAAGTATTGGCAAGTCTATCCCAGTGTTGACACATATTACCTATTATACGATATATTCTCCCTTGAATACTGTCTTGTTTCCGACGCTTTAATATATGATTAAGATGAGGGAGAAGGTTATATTGTTTAACCTAATAAGGATTTGTTCAATCAGTTGTTACATATGGAACGACGAGAGCACTTACCGCAACCCTTGCGCAGGACCTTTCCATACAACAATTTCCCAAGATACTTAATGATATGTTCAAGACATTTAAGTGATTCTGTTGTAGACATGCTATTAGTGGCTTTAAACACCCCCTTTCACGTAATTTGTCAATATTGTCCCTATTGTTGGGCCAGTCTACATTGTTTCGTACGACCACCAGAATTTTATAGAGACGATCTTTTTCTTGGGGTTTTAATAGAGAGGTTAAGGCACTCTCAAAATAATCACTGCTCATTTCCAATGTATAAATATTTTTTGATATTTTATTTTTGGTTATGTTCCCATTTTTGTTTAGAAATTTTGGTTACTACCAACACTCAATCCAGGGTAGCCAAACGAACAGTTTGACAGTTCATAGAAGGCGGGAAATTTAAAATTTGCGTAATCGACCATTTAGAGAGAGGTTATTAGTAAATGTAAATGTTGAAAATTGTGTTATTTTGATTAAAATGTTAAAATTTAACATGAAATTGTGTCTTTTCAGTTTGTTATTATGTTATTAATTATTGTAGTTTTTGATTAAAAAAACAAGACATTAATTATTAAGTGCAATTCTTAGCAATATAATCTACCTATGTTAAAGGCCTTTTATTACCTACAAATGTGGGCTAAGTGTGTTTTTTATACATGTATACCAAATAGGAGACTAACCCTTCTCATCGATTAAGCTGAAATTATTTACTAGTCGAGTATCCGTTGACGTGCCGAAGACTAGGTGGTGTAGATATGATAATCGGGAGCAACAGTTTTCTATGCCCTCTGAAACAGGAAATAATTGCAATTTTATCCATTATAATTCTGGCAAGTATATCAGCCTGAAATATAACCCAGTAGCTTTATATACCTAATTATATATAACTATCTGTTGCTCAGATTTTAATATGTAAAATAATATTCCTATATTGTAGGTATCCTCGACACCCTACGGTATAAAGAGGAAAGGATTATGATGATGAACTTTTAACTGTTAATTATGGTGGACTCAGAGAGGCAAGGACTTTCCGATTAAAATGACTTATGCTAATAAATCTAAAACAATAACCAACATTTGGAGAATACCGTAATAGTTTGAGCCAAATGTCTTGGTTGTTATTCGATTCGATATCCCAAAAGAAAAGTTTTTAGTGTGTGGTGATGTCGTGATGTGGTGAAAATGGTTACATAAATCAAAACTAAGATATAACAGATGCCAGCATTGGTCCCAATTCTAGTTTCGAGTTGGTTAAAGTTCCACTTTAAAAATACAATAATAATAAATGGGTAGAGTCTGTATTAATGTGTTGCTTGGTGTAATAAAGAGCTTCCTCAGAAATGAAAACCTTCTGGAAAATTTCTAGCGTAATGCTAAATAAGCACATCATTGGATGTGCATCAAATCAAAATACTTAACATCCACAGATTTATATTGCAGCTTGTACAAATAATTTAATTTATAAAGTAATAATATATTTGGAAATTTATTATGAAAATTCAGTGTTTTACTGATATTAATATATTTGCATTGTTGTATTTATTAGAATTCTACGTTTTAATTGTTGACGAATTGCGTTATCGATACTTATACAGACATCACGTATATGGTACATGATTTTTTATCACAAAGTCCAAAAATTCACCCTAAAAATAAATTAATTGATAAGATTCTATTTAATACAATAACAACTTTTAGTTCGGAAAAAATAGAACAATTAAATTTCATCTATCTGGTAATCTATTTGAAATCAAAGGTGACGGGTTTTAAAACTGCGTAGGCGTTGAAGAACGATACAATCTTCAAGTGTATTCAAACACTTCAAAAGCTGTTACCACTGGTATATTATACAAAAAGCAATCGTTGACCTTGTTACTTTGTAAAGACGAGGAAACTGCTAAATCAGTTCGGTATCATTGTTAACGATTTGTTTGTTATTTAGTATATTGGCTCTGCGATTACTTACGTTCACACTGCTTGTTTTAGATAACAACTTTGATAAATACATTACATTAAATAAATAATTAAATAAAAGGTTTTGGAATGTAATAATTTGCGCTTTTAATATTACCGAGCTCACTTCAAAGTTATTTCATATATTAAATATAAGTTCCTTATTGCATAGGCTCAAAAAATTAATTTTATTTGAAAAATTTTCATTGTAATAAAACAGCTAGGTTTTAATCCAAAGCCCTACCTTAAAACAAATAATTTATTTGCTTGGAAAGTTTTGTTACTTAATCTAATGTATCATCATTAGCCCCAATAGATTCAGTATTAAACACTACATTAAAATGTGATTTGATAATTAAGCCACTGTTAAAACATTTACTGTGGCAAGAATACTTCTGTACTTTAAATGTACATATAGTACGTCTAGCGAAAATACAGCTCCGGGTCGTTAGCGCTGTTAGTTAAGCGAAGCGATGTCAAACTAGTGGCATCCTCTTCTGCATTACTTGTTTACTCGCCGTAAAATGAATTCGTATATATTTAAGAGTGTTTGCGATGCTATCTCTGTTTGGCCGCTTTTTTCAACGGGTTGTTGTATTTGAAACTTGTTTTACCGGTTCATATTATATCCACCACGTTCTTAATCTGGCGCAGATACCAAAAGTTATTTGTTATATCTACCAAACGCTTAAACAGTTTTTAATATGATTAATTTTTCATATTTTAAAAATTCAAATGTACTTACTCTTATCAAATTAAGAAAAAAATAAAGGACATAGTCAAGAATAGTACGTATTATTTAATAGCGTTATTGTACCGTCAAACTATGTATATAATTAAAAGAATTACGACACATTCCCTTTATTTACGATAAATAATAACAATATAAAATTCACACACAATGCAGTGGTGGAAACGAAAAGCGGCGCAGTGCATATTTCAGATTAATGACTCAGTCACGTCGCACCTGCATCCACTGCATAGGAATTTTAATCACTTAGAGTTGTATATTCGCTAGACGAAGTGTATATCTTGATACTTCCTATAAGACGACACATTTTAATATCCACAAATCCCAACCCATTATAACTTAGTAATTAGATTTGATGTTCTTTAAATAGTATTTTAATAATAGCACTGAGTGCCATCCTGTTGGATTATTTACATTCCTTCGTCAGACTGGTGGAGGCGAACTAACGGAAGGGTTCATGCGAATAATTTGTCGCAATAGGTGTTCAAACTTAATTTTTTACTAAATAAACAACTGGAATGTAATGCTTCGGAAAAGGACTGTCATTATAGTACGGCATTGTTGTGTAGCTCAATTTTTACATAATTTGGCTCAAATTAGTTACTTCTCATTCTCTCTTGTTTTCAGTCTTTTGACTGGTTTGTCGCAGTTCTCCACATACGTCTTTGCGTTAACATCATTCATGACTTGTTTAATGTATCGTAAACATGGTAGTCTTCTATAATAGTATTCAACTTATGTATTTATAAATTTGCCTTTGCCTAGGGAAAACATGCAGTAAATTAGGATTTTTGGTTTAATTTGTTTGGCAGTCCTTTACTGTAATCTTTTGAATTAAATGCGATACTCGAATTTGTTTTACCAAAGTGTTATTGTTGATGGTACACTATTGAGAAGCTTCACATTTAAAAAGTGCTCGGTTGTTGTGAATCACTAGTTATCGTCAAATTATGTTAGGAATTGCTTGTTGCATTGTAATTATTTTTATACATCAATGAATACAAATGGTTCAACAATTCCACAAATGAACTCTTCAGAGCGGCGATTTATGATTTCCAACCTCTGGTAACAGAAATGGAACACGAAGAAGTGAATATTAAAAACTATTGCTCGCAGTTAAAGATTTATATTTCGTTGAAGGAATAGAATTTGTATTTTTGGGTCAAACTATTCATTCTTTATTTTTAGACCAGTAAAATAAGGATTCAACCTCGGAATGAAAGTAAAGAAGCTGGATATTTGCATGAACCTTTATTTTGACGTTCTGAAGACTGGCTGAAAAGTCTCATATAATTTCGTGTCTGCGTCACAAGATATTAAAGGTCAAAGGTCACGAAAATCGGTTTTTCGCAATTATCTCGTTTGCTATGCGTCATATGGCATTTAACGTTATTATAAAACTTGTAGATCGTCAAATGATCTACAATTTTTATTTCATGCATTTTGTCGTATGATCAACCGTTCTTGAGATATAGCGCGGAGAGTGGCACGCGCGCATCCCTATATTATACAGGGTGAATAAAAAGTATGGAACCTCGATGCTAGCGCCTTTATTATTAGTTTTAGAAAAAAAAGTTTTAGACAAAAGGTTTATAACAAATTATTTTCCACAAACTGATGGTTTTAAATATTTTTTTCAAGGTCATACCTTTGCGTTATGACGTCATCGATACTTTTTTTAAATGGTAACCTATATTTTTTAGGTCGAAATTTTATAGCATTTTTTTTTCTCTTTATGACCATCTAAAAATATCATACGGTTGAATAAGCGAAATTTCTAGAAAAATCAAGTTGAATGTTATACGTACCAGTAATTGTACGTACTTTTATCACAAAAATTAAACACATGACTATTAAAAACAAATACAAACAATGAGTAATATTACTTTATTACAGAAGATGTTCAAATTTTTCGCTGTGAAAATCCCTGTAATACATTCCGAATTACTTCGGCTGGTATTGCCCGTATTTCTTCCTGAATACGAATTTTTAACTCTTTTAAATTTCTGGGCCTGTTTGTGTAAACTTTACTTTTAAGATGGCCCCACAAGATCCAACTGCTTCAAATCGGGCGATCGGGGTGGCCATTCGATACTACCCCTTCTACCGATCCACCTATTCTCAAAAATTGTATCCAAATAATAAAATAATAATAATAATAATGTTAAATATTGTTTATATTTGTTTTTAATAGTCATGTGTTTAATTTTTGTGATAAAAGTACGTACATTAAATACGGGTACGAATAACATTCAACTTGATTTTTCTAGAAATTTCGCTTATTCAACCGTATGATATTTTTAGATGGGCACAAAGAGAAAAAAAATGCTATAAAATTTCGACCTAAAAAATATAGGTTGCCATTTAAAAAAAGTATAGATGACGTCATAGCGCAAAGGTATGACCTTGAAAAAAATATTTAAAACCATCAGTTTGTGGAAAATAATTTTTTATAAACCTTTTATTTAAAACTTTTTTTTCTAAAACTAATAATAAAGGCTCCAGCATCGAGGTTCCTTACTTTTTATTCACCCTGTATGTATAGGATAACGCTCTGTAAACTGCGGAGCCAGGTATACAGCGTGCCATAATCTATCTCATTACATGGGTAACTTTCTTAATATAAAAGTTAGAGGACCCGTTAAATGGGGAAAGTTGGGCAGAATTACAAGCCAAATCTCTTGCCATTTTCAAATTTGACATATGCCATCAGCTTTTTTTATTATTTCGAAAAAACTATATACGGATGCGCGCGTGCCACTCTCCGCGCTATATCTCGAGAACGGTTGATCATACGACAAAATGGATCAAATAAAAATTGTAGATAATTTGATGATCTACAAGTTTTATAATAACGTTAAATGCCATATGACGCATAGCAAACGAGATAATTGCGAAAAACCGATTTTCTTGACCTTTGACCTTTAATATCTTGTGACGCAGACACGAGATTATATGAGACTTTTCAGCCAGTCTTCAGAACGTCAAAATAAAGGTTCATGCAAATATACAGCTTCTTTACTTTCATTCCGAGGTTTACCCCTTATTTCACCTTATTTGACTGGGCTATTTACATTTTGTATTTGCTTGCTGAGAACTGAGACTAGGATAACAAAACCTATACAATAATTATAAAAATTAGGTCATTATTTATATAGTGCAACTCATATACAAATAGAACGCTGAATAAATTAATAGAAATAAGATTCACATAATGACATCTGATTACGATATAATCGCCGAAATCAAAGCTATGAAAGATGAAATAAAAAATGAAATAGCAATAAACAATAAGAAGGTAAATAAAAAACTAGATAACATACTAGAAAGCAACACACTAACAGCAGTGGCGGATTTAGGGGGGGGGCACTAAGGGCACGTGCCCAGGGCGGCAAAATTTAGAGGTTTAGAGGGCGGCAAAATTCTAGAGACGGGTCAACAAAATAAGCTATGACAATAGCTTACGTGAGATATTTCCTTACGTTGAAATAGCTCTGAGAATATTTTTGACGATCCCAGTGTCGAATTGTTCAGCAGAAAGGTCATTCTCGGTCTTGAAAAGAATAAAAAACTTCACAAGATCCAGTATGACCGAAGAACGTTTAAACGACGTGGCAATCCTCCAATCTGCACTGACAAAAAAATTAGACTTTGACAACTTGATAGAGTCATTTTCCAGTATAAAATCACGCAGGAAGTTAGTTTAGCTATTTATGTTTGTTTAGGTCAAAGCAATATGTATAAGAAATAAATAGGACAAACTTTGGTTGAAATAAATTGTGTTTATTTTTTACTACCATCCTTATATGTACTCCAGTAGGTAGTTGAGTGTTTGTTAAGTAATGAAATAAAGAACATTACTTTTGGGAGGATTCGTATTCGTAAAATAGGGGAAGACATGGGGAGGGGGGTAAATGTAGGGTGGCTTTAGGGGGGAGGGATGAGGGGCGGCAGAAATTACCGGTGCCCATGGGCGGTAGAAGTGTAAATCCGCCACTGACTAACAGCAGACAGAGTAAAGCAACATCAAATACGTCTAGATAAGATAGAACTGAGAAGAAAAAACATGGCCTAAAGGTACCAAAAAATAACAGTTACTGAAAATTAGAAGAATTTGTACTGCAATTTCTAAAGGAAAAACTGGAGATTGAATTAGAGAACAGAGATCTTGACAGCATACGAGTAATTAATAAGGAAAACAAGAATTCGCCAATTTGGGAAAAGAAAAAACTGCTTAAAAACTCAAGGATAATAATAGATGATGACTTTCCACCTACTGTTTTAGAAGAAAGGAAAGCACTGTACCCAGCTATGAAGGATGTCAGGAAAATGGAAAACATGCTATTATAAAATACAACAACCTCATTATTGATGGGAAGAAGATAAACACTGAAGAATACAATTATGAAGAAGAAGAAATACCAGGAGAAACAGATAACCAGAAACCACTAATAGATGAAGAGGACCCTGGGGAAGAAGAAAGCGACAATGAAACACAAATAAGGAAACCACAAGAAGAAGTTAAACACTACAAAGAAAAAAATGCAGAAATGCAAAGATAAACCAAAAATAAAAACCTAGTTCAAACCTACCTTGCCCCGGTTGCTGAGGATAAAGAGATGCGACAAAGCAAACCAAGTAAAAGCAGGCATACTAATAAGAATAAAGCCCAATAGCAATCAATGCACAAACATCGACAAGCCGGACGGACCAAAAAAAGACGACCAAAGCAACGAAACCCAATACCCAAAAAAAGCAAAACATTATAAGATTTGGGACGTGGAACGGTGGAACACCCGTACGATGTTGCAGACAGGAAAGATGCAAGAAATAGCAGATGAAGCGATAAAATACAAACTTGATGTAACAGCAGTACAAGAAGTGAGATGGGCAGATGATGGCGAAATAAAGAAAAATGACTACTCTTTCTTGTGGAGTGGAAATAACATGCAAGGACAGCAAGGAACTGGATTCATCAAAACAAAGAAAATCAGAGACCAGATCATTAGATTTATACCTGTCAACGGAAGAATATGTGTAATGCGAATAACACCCACTGAAAGCGCAGAAGAGAGAGAAAAAGAAGAATTTTACGATCAACTTCTAAAAACAGCGGAACAAATACCTAAAAATGATACGCTGATAATACTCGGTGATATGAACGCGCAAATAGGAAAGGAAGACATAATAGAAGATGTAGCGGGCAAACACACTATACATGAGGAAACTAACAACAATGGATTTAAATTAGTAGATATACCTAGCAACAGCCCTGAATATGACAATAGCGACGACAAATTTTAAACATAAAGTAACACATGAAATGACATGGAAAGCGCCAAACCAGAATAGCTTTAGTCAAATTGACCACATACTAATCAACAGTGCCGCATCTAGGCAATTTTGCGCCCTGGGCAAACTTCATTCCTTGGGTTCCCCCCCAACCGGATCTTAATTATTTCTTATCCAAAATTTTTTTATTAATAAGATATATAATAAGATTGTAGGATTATTTGAAAAAACATGTACGAAAAACTATTTATTTCATAAAAACATTTCATAACAAAAAATTCCCAGTCCTTCGCAAAGATGCAACCGGAAGAGACATTGAAAATGATGAAGTAGAACGCAAACCTTGTGAAATTTGGGATGCGATAAAATTTGTTACAAAGTATTAAAAAGTTGCAAAGATAGAATTATATAGAACCTCGACTTCCAATTCGAACTTTAAATATTATTGTACGTGTTTTACAAGAAAGTCACAGTCTAAACAATACACAGTCTTAGGAAGGATCCGACGATAGTATGGGGAACTTTGTATACGCTCCGCGCACAGTCTAAGTTATCGGGCAGAGTAGAGCGCCGAACAGCTCCGAACGCTGCTCGATCACTCTCGAAAAGCAGCATTTGCAACATCAAATTCTAAGCGAATTTAAGCCCCTATATAGGTACGCGAAACCAGAAACATTTTCAATGTTAAAATATATTCTATAAAATAAATAATAAAAGGAACAAAAACATAAAAAAATAATTCTAAACCCGAAACCCGAACCCGAAAGCTTTACTTACTTTGTGCCCAGTTTGAGTCTTTTAGTAGTAGATGAAAGAGTCTGAATTTGCGCCCCCTCTGAGTTTGCGCCCTGGGCAGGTGCCCCTATGGCCCTGCCCTAGATACGGCACTGCTAATCAACAAAAGAAAGAAAAACCAAATAATAGATGCAAGAACATACCGTGGAGCAAGTTGTGACTCAGATCACTACCTGGTAGCTGCGCGCATGAAAGAGAAATTTAACAACAAAAAAACGAAAAAGATAAAAAATAAGAGAATAAATGCTTTAAACGACGAACTAATAGCAAAACAATACAAAGATAAAATACATGAAGATCTAAGCGCTAAACCTATTAATAAAGAAATTAACGCCGATTGGAAAATAAAAAGGAATCAATACAAAATGCAGCTCAGAAACTAGAAAAAAAGGAAGACAATAAAAACGCAGAATGGTTTGATAATGATTGCAAGCAGGCTGCCGAACAGCGAAATAAAATTAGAATAAAAGATATGAACAACCCAGACCAAACAAACAAACAGCAGTACAAGGAAGAGAGTGCGTAAGGATTTTGTGTAAGGAAAAGAAAAGAGACTGGATAAACAAGAAAATACAAATAATTGAAACACAGAATAGGAAACAAAACACAAAAAAATTCTATGAAAAACTAAAAAGGTATAAACCAAAAAAATAAGCAAGCCAAAGACGAGGAAGGAAACCTATTACTGGGAGAAATGGATATATTGGAAAAGTGGGAAAATTACTACAAGTAAAAGAATAGTAATAACGACACCGAAGTAATAAAAATTGGGAAAAAAACAAAAGAAAGCGAAGAGGAAATTGAATGGGAGGAGTTTTGTAAAACCATTAATAATCAAAAAAACAACAAAGTTGCGGGCACAGACCACATAGTAGCAGAACTAATAAAAAATGGAGCAGAACATATGAAAACAAGACCATACCAACTACTGCTACAAATTTGGAGGACACAGAAGATGCCGGAAGAGTAGGAAGAAGGAATAGTTACACCAATTTACAAAAAGGGCAATAAAAACGATTGCGTGAACTACCGAAGTATAACATTGCTGAACGTAACGTATAAAATATCAGCAAGCGTAATAAATTCCAAATTAAATTAATACACCAAAAAGATAATAGGAGATTATCAAACTGGATTTAAGAAAAATTACTCTACAATGGATGGAATACACCGTATGAGACAAATACTTGAGAAAAGCAGAGAATTTAATGTCAGCATCAGTGGCGTGTCGTGGGGTTTGAGTTTGGAGGGGCGCACCAGAAGTCAAACACCAAATAACCTACCAAAAGTTACGGGAAAATTTGTCTCTTTATTTTCCGAACCAATTTACATAAATACAAATCTGAAAATTGGCACATTTAAGTAAATATTATAACCGCAAATAAATGTATTCGGTACTTCTAGTGATTAGTTACTATATCATTCTAGGTAGTTTTACTCGGCCTTTCGCGAGTTCTAATAATTGCTTTCAAAATAATTAGGTATCGATTACTTCATTCTCAGTCATAACAAATATTAGACTGCATGACGGTTATTGCGTAATTTATGAAGTATACACCTACTAACTGCGTAAATAAATTTGATGGTAATTTGAAGCTATCGAAGCTGAAACCCAAACAATATTTAGATTTGAATATATCCTTCTTTACCCACTTTTTTAGATATTTTAAATCGACTGTAAATAAAATTGTAAATATTTTTAGTTATCTAAGCAATCGTACATATTTTAGTTTGTTTTTTTTTAAATACCTATATTTTCATAATATGATATTTTTCTTTAAATGTTCTTGAACACCGAATATTGTAATGATATACAAATTGAAACAAACAATTTCATGTAACTGAAAGAAAACCATCTTTTTGTTACAAATTTAAAGTTCTAAAAGGCTCACTAGTTATTTTTTATTTCTTGCAGTAAAAAATATATCTACTAATTGCATTTATTATGAAATAATTCTGTAAAACGTTTCTTAATAAAATAACAGGATTTGAATAGCTACGAGTAGACGAGTACGAATCTTTGCGATGCTCCGATTAAATGAAAGAAGATTCATTGCTCCAACAATAAGTTACAGCAGGCCGCGTTAAAATCGCGGCCTGCTGTAACTTATACCATGAGATCGAAAAAAAGATGATTCTGAGCAGGCCTTGACTAGTACAACACGATTGGCAAGACTGATTTCAAAATGTGGCAGTAGGTTAGAGGTTAATAAATGTCAAATAAATTAAAACACAAAACAGTATTTATTTAGGGAACAAACTGAAAACTAAGATGAATACATGTTAGAGTAGGTGTTCAAAATGTGATCCTTCACTAGTATTACAACGATAAACTTAAATAATTCTGGAAACAAGATTGCAAGACTGACTTACATTTGAAATGTCACTGTCACATAGTCACATTATAATTCATAGGCATTCTAGAAGCAGTGTAACCAATCGTGTTGTACTAGTCAAGGCCTGCTCAGAATCATATTTTTTTCGATCTCATGGTACAATCGGCTATTATCGGCTAGCCTCCGGAGTCGTTCGGCGGCAATGTATAATGTTTGTTAAAGGCCGCAGATTTTCCGCGGCCGTTGGTTGAGGACGCGGATAATTAGAGATCTCAACGAGGACGGACAATTAGAGATGGGAGCGGATGTTTGGATAGAGTTGAATTTTTTGTTGAAATTTGAACTTAGTCATAGAATGTATGTAAAATAAATATTAATAATTTAGAAAAAAATTGTGTGTTCCTTAGCATTTCTTAGGAGGGGCGCGCGGCCGCGCGGCCTTATGGAGCAACCGCCACTGGTCAGCATCCATAATCTATTCATATATTATAAACAAGCCTTTGACAGTGTTAGTACAGCAAAACTGTTAAACAAAATTGGAAACCTAGGAATACCGAGTAAACTAATAAGGTTAATAACTATGACCTTCAATCTGCAATTGTGAAAACGGAAGAAGGCTGTACAGAACCCATTAATATCACAAAAGGAGTAAGACAGGGAGATGTTCTCTCTTACTCTATTTAACTTATAGCAATAGAAGTTATTGTGAGAAGACTAAACCTCACAGGAAACATCAATACAAAGAATACCCAAATATGTGCATACGCAGATGATCTCGTACTAATCAGTAGAACAAATGATGACCTAATACGAACATTTAAAAACTTAGTAAAAGAATCGGAAACATTTGGACCGACTGTGAACCAAGAAAAAACAAAATATATGTTAGTAACAGGAAAAGAAGAATTAAATAGGCCTTTTAAAATAGGAAAATATGTTTTTGAACAAGTACAAACCTTTTGTTACTTAGGAACACATTTAGAACGAACGAACAACATATCACTAGAAATAAATGCTAGAATAAAAACAGGACTCAGAAGAGATTTCTCCTATAAGAAGTTATTACACAACAAAATACTGAGTAGGACTACAAAAATAAAAATATACAAAACCATCCTAAGACCCGCAATAACATATAGTGCTGAAACATGGACACTTACAAGCATGCAAGAAGAGAAACTAAGGATATGTGAGCGAAAAATATTAAGAGCTATCCTAGGACCCGTACAAGAAGAAGAAGGTTATGGAAAATGAATACATTGTGAAATTTATCAAGGCTTTTGCACATCATCCGTATGGAAGCAAATAAAGCAACAAGAATCATAACAGACTGAAAACCCGAAACAGAGGAAGACCCAAACTACAATGGTATGATCAAGTCACGGATGACCTAAGAAAAATGGAAATTCAAAACTGAAAAAAAAGCTAACTGATAGAAAAAAGAGTAAAGAGATTTGATAACACCAACCCAGCCCAAACTATGCCAAGGACTAATCCACCTCGGACACAACATAGACATGGATCTGAAAACCCATCTGGGCAAGTAGGTCATAACTCTCTAAGGGTTAAAGTGCCTTTATTATTATTATTTGCTTACTGAATCTGTTAATTAATGTAGTCTTCTTCTCTTAGAAGTGGTGCGTGTCAGGTAACCTACAGACATAGAGGACCACCGAACCATTTCTACTCCAGAGAGGACTTTACTGGGTAGACAGTCGGGTGCTTTTCATGTAGTATTTAATAATATAAAAATAATAATGTTTTTTTGCACATTAATATGTTCGCTGCCATGTCGTAGTCGACAACCTAATGTTACATGCCGACATTTGCTATTTATCTATTACAGTTTGTCTGACATTGGCAGCTAGGCTATCTGCTTGTGCCGAAATTCGGCAAATTTAGGCCTTCACAACAATGCCAGTCTAGTCGCCAATGCCAGACAAACAATAACAAATAAATCGCAAATGTATGTATTACGCCTCACGGCCTATTCGGCATGTAGCACCAGGTTGCGGCCAACGTCTCTCGGCGTGATTGGCAGCGAACGTGTTAATCAAGACAGTGCTATTTCTGCATTTGCTACCCTTTGAGGGAATTGTAAGGCAATGTAAATGAATAATGAAAGTTGAATGTATTCAAGACAAGACATTTTTGACATTACCAGCAATTCTTCGGTACGTAACAGAATGTGTACAATGCAATTCTTCTTCTTCTTCGCCAACCTATATATTGGACGTACATAGGTCCATCTCTGTCTATCTTGTGTCTTTCTTTACCAGTTTTTTCCTGCTATCCTGAAAATATCATCGGACCATCGCGTCTTAGGTCTGCCGACACTTCTTGTCACAGTCTATTCTGTGCTTAATATTACGTAATTTAAATTTTGTGTTTTAAGTCTACAAAAATATAATTTAATTGTCTTTTATGATTCATATTATGTCCTCATTTAAATATTACATTTGAATTGAATTAGTAGATTAGCAGATAGGACATTTAAACTTAAATTAACAAGTACTCTAAATTATGACCAGTCGGATATTAACAATAATAACAATAGCTATATTTTTCATGAAAATCACTTATCAATAACAATAGTAACTAGCATTATAATATCTTCTTGACGTGTAGTTGATTATCAAGGAAGGTTATAAATATATGGTGTTTTATTACATCTTATGTAGTGCATTTATATTAATGACGGTGGTTTTTACTTTATAATTATTATGATCTGTTTGAAAATTTTAATTTTTTCTTTGGTAATAAAACAAATCGGTACCAAACAACAGAAGTTTATTCGTGGTCAATTTTTTAACAACATATTTTTTAGTATCTTACACTTACATACCTCCGGACAGACGAATAGAAGTCGTTGAACACAGCGAATATCTTTTTGGAATTGAAGAAGATTTCGGTGACGATATAATAGTGAAATGTTATTATGTTACGGATACCGGAATTAATGGTTCTTTTGACGTCGGTTTTGGGCTAAGTTTATGGGAAAATAAAACAGCTTTGTCTAGTTTGTCACAGAATCAAAGTGTAAGTTGTTTTTAATTTTTTGAAACAATCATTTCAGCAGTAATTTTAATTTATTTATTATTATGGTTTCGGCAGACTTCTCATTGAGTAGAATGTTTTTTAAAGTTTTTTTAACTGGTCCAAGATTTTTCTGCTGTTTTATTACCTAATTAATACGAATTTCAATCACAGGCAAGAATAGATTACAACGTAATTAAACCAAAAGGGGACGAAGGACTATGTCAGATATCTGTTTTAAATGTTAATGACACCGGACCCAGCACTTGGACTCTTACAGCGACGATTGTTAATAATAACAATCAAGAACAAAATCTCACAGGGATTGGTTTTAACGTTCATTTTTTTTGTAAGTAGCAATATAGTCCAGTCAATAAAGCGGAAAAATCGTCAAAACTTCTAAACCCGCAAAAACAGAACCGATTTTGATGAATTTTTTTTTTTAATGTTTGTTATACTAAATTATTCAAAATCAGAAACATTTCAGCTGGCGCTATCAATTATTTATATTGTTTATATAATTTAAATAAAAAACAATTTTTTTTTTCGATGAAATTTTAACAAAGTATAAGTGACTAATTTTGAAAATTTAGTTTAAAAAATAATTTTTGAATTAAAAAGTTTCAAAATTTCCATTGAAAAATGTTAATTATTCAATCATTCGGATGCAAGAATTGAATTCCAAATTTGAAATTTTTGAAAAAACTTTGTATAATTTGTGTATCTGCACTCTCTTGTTCTTTGCAAATGCAATAGCAATTAACTGTAGAGTCTACAGTATCTTGTTGCTGTTCCTGTAACATATAAAAGAATGTTGGAAAATGTTTTTAACACGTATGATTTTAAATATGAGGATCAAATTCAAAGGGAAATAGCTGTAAGACAGGAAATATATTTCTAATAATTTAAAAAGATTTCATTACATCCAAAGAATAATTTAACACAAATTGTTTTTGCAAATAATCTTAACGACGAGCATGACGCGCGGAAAATTCAGTGAAAAAAGTACTGTAGAATTAAAAATATTACACTTAAAGGGCTAAAATTTTTAGAATCGTTAAATCAATACGTCCCAAATAGGCAAACAAAATTTAGTTAAGATTGAGTAATTATTTATTAAACGGGAAACATTTTTTAACTTATATGCAACGCAAGCGATTTTGCTGTAATGATCAAAATTACAAAAAAATGTGATTTTACAGCATATAAATGTATCATAATAACTGTAATAATGTAATATAAATGTAACGTAATAGTAAGAATAATAACTTGATTCTTCAAAATGCATAAACAAACTTAAAAGTAAATATAATCCAATTATTTTCAATACAAACCAAGAATAAATGACATATAATTACTTTTCCATCGTATTTTTACTTGTCCCTTTGCACTTTTTTCTAAATTTTAATCAATAATTAAGTTCTCTTCAACAATTTTCACTAATATTTTCAATATTTAGTGTTAAAAACTTATTTTAACAGATTAATAACCTCAAAACACACGCGTTCACTCCGAAAATCATGGTGAAACATCAGGAGTTTGACTTTGAATTCCTCTACCTTTGATACAAAAGGTCGATTTCTTGTGCGTGTTTAGATATTCTTATAAAAGTATTGATTTTTTCAGTTGAAAATATACATATGTCTATATATTTGTATATTATCTTTTTGCATCTGACTGATTGAATATTAACATTTTTAAATGGAAATTTTGAAACTTTTTTATTCAAAAATTATTTATTATACTAAATTTTCAAAATTAGTCAATTCTAGTTAAAATTCCATCGAAGAAAAAAATTTTTTAATAATTGTTTTTTTTTATTGTTTAAACAATATAAATACTTGATAGCGCCAGCTGAAATGTTTCTGATTTTGAATAATTTAATATAACAAACAATTAAAAAAAAAATCATCAAAATCGGTTCTGTTTTAGTGGGTTTAGAAGTAAAAACCTTTATTGACTCGACTAATAACTAATTTTAAATTAAACTTAATACAACCTGAATATAATAAACAAGAAGGGAAGGTAATTGCTATTTAAATTAGCTTTAATAGATCCTTAATGTTATGTGAATATTTAATTATCTAATCGCTGGACTGGCCGAATGGTTAAGGCATAACTGGGAACCGAAACACAGTAGTGGAGTAGGTTGTCGAAGGCATTTTAGAAGGCCTTAACCTTCCATGTTGCCGATCCTACTTTCAGAGTGTAATTGCCGATACTTTTACCTATTGTTATTATAATCAAATCCGAAAGTGGTTTAGAGGTACAGGTTTCTATTATACATTTATTTATAATTTTAGACTTGGCTCCAGTGTTAAATTCTCCGGTTGAAGTGCAGAAATATGCGGGTTTCTATAATTATATGACGTTACCAAGTAGTATAATTTTAACAAGCTGCACATTAAAATTCCGAAATGCCGAGATTGACCTGGATGTCCATTCTCCTAGAGCGAATATTTTTTTATCGCCATACTATCTGGTATAATAATGGGATGTATATTTATTTCATTTGAATCTAATGCTTTCTGTTTAATGTTAAGAGAGATGAGGAAGTCGCCAATCAGATAACAAGCTTAGGACGAGGCCTTTGTGGAGTTAAAGTTTTAAACGTCACATCTACAGAGATATATCCAGAAGAGTGGAGGTTATCTGCTACTGATGATCAAGGACGATCTTATAGACGGACTTTTGATACACGTGTTAATGGCAAGTTTCATTTGTAGGTTTCTTTTATGCCTTATTTATAATATACAGGGTGATGAATTGCTTCATGCACCATAGGAATTCCAATGGTAAATGTTCAATATGTAAATATTTGCGAGAGAGAAAAATACCGCATCTATTCGTGCTATTTTGCAGCTTTTTCGATTTCCCTGTAACGACAAAACTGTAGAAGTTAATTCGTGTACTTTGACAAAAATCAGTGATGCCTTGGAATTACTGAAACAAAAAAGCAATTGTTCTTTGGCTGTCAGTCTAACTTGTCAATTAATTACACTTGTTATAGTTATTAAGGTACCAAGGGCATTATGAGCAAAATAAGGGCCCAAGATTGTTAGTTTACAACCCGAGGGCCTTTGGCCCGAGGGGTGTACTACAATCGCGGGCGCTTAGTGCATAATGTCCTACCAGTTTTCTTATCTAATTGACATTTATTTTGTAATTTAGATTTGTGACATTAACTGAGCTGTCATTAATTTTCACTGTGACAATGGCGCATAATAAAGTTGTATCCATGGAAACAAATGGTTTTTATTGGTCATAATACGCCCTAGGGTATTATAACAAAATAATAGCCCTAGGGCGTTATTTTGTATATAACATACCTCAAAATAGAGTCATTATTGTCAATTAATATACCGGTAGGACATAAAAATAATTTTTTGCACTCCCGGGCGTAAAGTGACTACTTTTCGCCCGCAAAGAAGGGCGTGAAGTTCATTATTGCAGACCGCGGGTGCACTTTACGCTCGCGACAAATTAATTTGAAATATCACAAAAATACCTTAGTTACAATACAATTTTTATAAAATCTCTCTTGCCGTGAATGCGTCAATTTGACATTTTTAAAAATGTCATTAGAAAAATTTTATTATAAATCAAAAAATTTAAATAAAATCTCCGTTCGTGCAAAAAATATTGTATGTACCACAGGCGTAATAAGCGACTTTGGCCTTTGGCGTGTTATAACCCTCGGCTAAAGCCTCGGGTTATAATATTCACGCCGCAGGCCAAAATCGTCTTCTTTACGCCTTTGATACATAAATAACTATTATTTCCTGTTCAGTTTGTTACATACAACAATTTGCCTTCCTGTTGAATTTGCTGACTAATAGTTATTTGGGTACCTAGGTTAAAAAAATACATTTTTCATATCGAAGTAAGTACGTAGATATTCATTTTTTGCCGATCGATGGAATAGTTATTTTCATAACAAGTGCGGGAAGTTAGCGATTCCGAAACGAATGCAGGAGTTTCTGAATCGCTCTTCCGGCACGTGTTATGAACAACGTTTTTCCTACAAACGTTTAGGAATCATCCTAAACTATCATTTTGTAAATTTTCAAGTTGTCAAATTTGACATTTCCTTTTAAAGTAATAATCTAGTAAGGATGGTTGCTATGCGATTTTCTGATTTTTCAGAAATCGCTGTCACTTTCCGGCACTCCGTGCGGGAAAGTCACTTTCCCGCACTCCGTCCGGGAAAGTGGACTTTCCCGCACGCTAAATGAGTATGGGAAAGTAACATTCCTAAACGTTTGTCGGAAAACATTGTTTTTCATCGTTTTGCGCTTAATTCGCTTTTAACAAATAATGTCAAATATTCAATAAAAATATAGTTTCAATCTGTCACAGCTACCACCCTTTTGTTTCGAAAATTTCATGGCATCACTGATTTTTGTCAAAATGCACGAATTAATTTCCACAGTTTTTCTGTTAGACTTAAAATGAAATAAGAACAACATATCATGTGATCGGCGCATAGCGCGAATTTCGGTCGGACTATTCCATTTCCAAGTTTCTGGGGGAAGACGCATCATTCAGTGGCGGCCGTTAGTACAGTGCCATTCTTAAAGTTACCGGTGGATTTTTGGATTGTGCTTTGATTTGTATTTTGATTATCAGTGGTTCAATGTTTCTGCAAAAAAAACTGTTCTTTTCAGAACAAATCTGATTAGAGTTGATCGTGTTCAAGGTAGATTTGACAGAAATTATTAAATTTTCATTTCATAACCTAACTTTCAACTGCGCATACAGACATCAGCTGATGTGTCGTTCTTACTTTAATATATCTATACACGAAAATTGAAGATTATGCAAAATAGCATCAATGGATGCGGTATTTTTTTCTCTACCAAAAACATATTTGCACCTTTGGTCTAAAATAATTAGGGAAGCAAATATTTACATATTAAAAATTTGACTTTTGGTCGTCCCCTTTTTCTATCACCATGCCCTGGATTCCACTTTCTTATTATTACTGACAATACTGACCATATATTAGCTTTAATACGTCCTAGGTGCCCGGTTCACTTCCACTTTAACATTTTATTCGACATAAAGGTGCATTCAGACTCAGAAATTTTGTCCGGAAAGTTGACGGACAAAACGGATGTTTTCTGCCGGACAAAATTTGACAATTCAGACTCGCCGGACGTTTCGCAAGTTTGTTGTAGCTACGATTTGCTTTAATTGCGCAGGTGCAAAGTGAACAGCTGTTAGTTGAAACCTTCGTTTATCATCTTTGGTTGTAATATTAGACAAATTGAAAAAATAACCTAGGATAATTATGCAAAGCAAACAAACGAAAACTGAAAATCACAAAACAATAACCTTTCTGAAAATAATGTAGGTTAAAGTGTGGTTAAAAGAAACAAACATCACGTGTTTATTAACAACCTACTCATGCGCACACCACGGATCGTTTGCTTTCCTTACCGGGGTACTTATCGGAGAATTCGGAGATTTATTTACCGCTTCTTACGATTTAAATTCTACACACCTCACGATTGGTTCGTTTAAATTTCTCCGACAACTTTCCGGACAAAATTTCTGAGTCTGAATGCACCTTTAGAATTTAAAAACAAACTATACAGAAGATAATGTGACTTAAGTCTTGATAAAAATCGATTTTAATCAAGACAAATTTAAATCAGTACTATGAAAATTTTTCACGAGCTGTTGAGATTTGAATCCTGCATTTATGTAGGTCATATTTGTTAAATTTTTGTATGCATTAATATTTACAGAATATTCCTATGCCATTAATCAGACAATAAGTGTTGTTATGGGAGCTCCATATGATTTACAGTGCGGAAAAGGAGCTGTTCAGCAGTTTTGCATCTTATATAATGCTGCAGGGGCCCTCGTACATACATCCGACTGCAAATATCGTATTGCTAGTGTTGCAATGGATGATCTTGGTGTGTGGAAATGCTACAGTGGACGTGATGGCGCCATGGAAACTACTGTGTTTCGTATTGAATTAATTGGAATAGGTAAGAGTTAAATGAATTTATATAATTTTGAATTTAATTTAATAGTTGTAGATAAATTGAAGTAATCGAAAATCGAGGTTTTCACGCAGCACATGTTTTGTTAACGCTAAAGAAATAACCGCGGTCCGGTATTTTCATAAAATAGCGGAGGGTTTTTGCGTACCTTATTTTGAGTGGTGAAGTTAAGTTACCGTGTTTATAAACAATTTGAGGTTATGTTCGGAAACTTTAGCGTACGGTAAAATAGTGGCGTGCTTTAACTCGAAAGTGTCATTTACCGTAAAAATAAAATAGCGTATAACATCAGGTGATTTAGCGTTAACGGAAATTTAACTGAGTACTTGCGATAACTCTCTAATATTTGAATTCTCCCGCTTATAACTATTAGTTCGCCCAGCTGCTATGAGCGCGCTGAGATCGTTGCTGCTTCCTATTTTATCTTTAGCTTTGGGTGGTCTTCCTTGTTTACTTGTCTGTAGTGCTGTAAGTCTGAGATTCGAAATCAAGTATGGCTAGACTTGGGTCTGGAGTATCGTTGGCGTTCGAACCTGTCTAAATTAAGTTAGATTAAGTTTAAAAGACTAAAAGGCAGTCGAAGCTGATAAGCTTATCGCCGTCGATTGCTACGATCATTAGCCTTCTAAACTTAACCCTACTTAACCTACAAGGATTCGAATGACAACCATGCTCCAAACCGAGGTCTGGTTATAGGGTCCGAACCTGGGACCTCTCGATCGTTAAGCATTGTTTGTAGTAGGTACTAAAGTGAAAATGTAATTCTTCGACTTTCGAAACAGACATAAAAAAGCCATTTAACACTTATACAGTGTTTCGGTGCATGTATTAAAGGGTATCCAGTATAATTCTGGGTATACGTTTTTGAGGGTTAAGAAGTAAGAACCTTTCTTGACTCGATTACACTACCTGTGATAAATTCAATGAAAACTGGTTGGGAAAACCCTGTAAATGGAGATTTGTTCAGTCACATGTGACAACACTGCCTAATATGATGTCATAATTTATCAATGACGTATACCCAAAGTTATACTGGATGCCCTTTACCTCTTTTGTTACATGATATACTGTTATATCATCGATTTTATTCTACTATTGTTAATCATTAAACATGTCGATTTGAAGTACTTATATTTACAATGTAATTTGCGACTTGAGTAATTTTTAAAAATATTTTCGCATGTTAGATTAGAAGAACTATAGTAATTTTCAATTTTTAAATGTTCGTAGATAATTGTAAAATAGGCATTACGTAATATTTATAGACTTTGTAGTTCAGTTTGTTTTATAGGAGAATGTTTATTATCACATGTAATAGTTACTTCTGTGGCTAGGCTGAGAAATGACTGTTAAGTTAAGCGAATAAGGGTTTGCCGAGGCATTAACCAAGGTTTTCAAAATTGGCAATAAATCCCAGTGGCCAGGTCGTGAAAAGGGGGGGGGGGTTACCTTACAAAAGGTCATGTAGTTTTGGATTTTGGATATATTGTATGTACCTAGGCCCTGATTAAACATTCAAGTTTTCTAATTTGGCGCACCTGTGCGCACGTCAGTACGACCTCTTGTGTCACCTTTTTCGGTTTTTGCTCGATAACTCTTTACTAGTGCGTCCTACAGAAAAAATTACTCTTACCTTTTTTGTAGAGCAAAATTTGCTACAATTTACTCCAATAACATTTTTTTTCTAAACCTCATAGTTACCGAAATATAGAGCCTCAAAGGTAAAAAAGTTTTTCAAAAGTTACGAAAAACTCAAAAAAACACATTTTTTTAAACAATTTATTCCACTTACGTTTGGCAGTGACTGCCTACTTTACAATTTTTCACTACGATTTATGTGAGCGAGAAGAAAGGAGGCAAGGAGAGGGTCGCTTTTTTGTCATCACTGTTGAAGGAATGCGAAGGTCACCGAGGTTGATGAATAGAGGATTCACGCATACGCCAGCGCTCATTAAATTAACTAAGTTTTGTATACACATTTGTGGTGAAATGTCGATAATAGCGGTCACATTAATAATAATAATAATAATATGTACTTTATTTAGTAATATTACTAATTTTACATTAATCGTACAAGTTTATAATGTCCAATATTTTCTTAAAAACTATTCTTACAGTACAAACTTAATTGTTTCTTAAAATTATAAATATTTGGCGCCTGTTTTATTTCCTGTGGAAGATTGTTATAATATTTTAAACCTTTGTAGAAAAAAGAATTTTGAGATTTCGATTTGGAAAATTTTGGTAATCTAAAGTCGGAGCGAGTTCTGGTATTATAATCATGTATGTCTAAATTGTACATCAATGAGTGGGACATGTATTCTGGAAGTAAACAATTTATTGTTTTGTAGACTAATACTCGAGTTTTAAAGTAAATACGCTGTTTTATGCTCAACCATTGCAAGATATCTAACATTAACATAATTTTAGTAAATTTTGAACACTGCAGTATAATACGCATAGCTTTGTTTTGCTGCTTTTGCAGTCTTTTTAATTCTGATTCCTGACAGAGAAACAAAATGCTTGCACAGTAATCAAAATGTGGAGCAATAGTTGTTTTGTAAACATTTATTCTTGCTTGAATAGTAAGTTTGTTAGATATCCTGCCCAGTAAACTAATTTTTTCTGAAATCGTCAAGAAAGCTTGTCATGACAGAACTCAAGTTGGTCATGAAAGTGTCACTTTACAAGACTAGTCACTTTCATGATTTTTACAAGACTCATCTGTCACTTTACAAGACTCATCTGTCATTTTTAGACTGCAATTGAATTAGAAATCGTCACTTATCTTATGAAACGTTTATTTAATATAATTAAAAACACTAACAATGAAATACAACAAATTATTAATTGGTATTAGAACTATTAAAATGAAAATTAATGTTAATGCTGCCGACACTAGTATTATGCACATTAGAAAAGTTTATTCCAGGTATATAATTCAAAGCATTATTATTTCTGTTTTCTGTTGCGTTAGCTATGTTTGACAACACTACTTTTTCGTTGACATCCATGTTAGGAATATTAACATTGTCAGCTACAGCAGTCTGATCAAATGCACTTGTTGAAGGAATTTCACTCGCGCTATTTTCCGTGAATGCACCTTGACCTTGCTGTATCTTTTTGGCAATTTTTCTTTTATTTTCTAATGATTCGGCTACATAGCCCTCCGCTACTCCTGTAGAAGACCATCCGCCGTGTCTTTTAAGGTCTTCTATGCCACTTCCACCATCAATCAACAAAGTTGCTGATGTTCTCCTCAAGGCATGGCCCGTATATTCCGCTGCATTTTGTAAATGAAGAAAACCAGCTATTTTAGCAGGTATCTTTCCGAAGGTATGAATTCCTACAGCCTGAATACTGCATTTACCTTGTCTATATGAAACAAATAAACGCCGGTGTGGTGTATGAGCAGGGCGAAGTGCTAGGTATTTTCTATATAAGGCAATATTTCCGGGTTCGCCAACATCGTCCAAAATTAAAAATCGTCTTCGTTTGTGAGTTTTCGAATCTGGAATGTTCACAATGAGAGTATCATTCTTGTCTTCAATGTCATCTAGAGTCATCTTCGTCAACTCATCGCAACGGCATGCTCCGGCTAGTCCAAAAATTAATACAACCTGAAAATATAAGCCGCCAATTTAGATTATTTTATAATTTATTTATTAAAACTACTTACTTTTAACAATAGGAAGTCGTGATCGGGAGCTTTTCGAAGAAACTCGTTTATCTCATTTCTTGAAAATACTCGGGACTTTTTTGCTTCATATCCTACCGATTTTCTTTTCAGATATGATTTTAACTTTAAATAATTTGCGATATTGATGTTTTCTTTAATTAACAGCACGGCTCTAAGCATTGAATAAATACTCCAGAGGCTTGAAGACTTGTAAATTTTACTTTCTCCAGCAAAAAAAGCCAGCATCACTTCTTCCGTAACTTGATTAACTTTTTTGTTATTACACCAGCTTTTGAACTTTGCATATTGTTTCTCATATCTTTCTTTGGACTTATCCGGAAGCAATTCTTCCACTGCAGCAGCAGCTTCTTCAATTATTCCAGTGGGAAGAGTGTTTTCCATATTATAAAGCACTTTACAACTGTTTACAACACAAATTGTGACGCTTAAAAAATTTGTTGACAATTCATTGTCATGGATATCAACTTCTCATACGACTCTGATGTTGATATATTTTTTCAGTTTAAATCTATTTTTAGTTTTTAGAAAAACGATTTCAGAAAAAATATAATACATCACTGGTCATGAAAGTGTCTCTGCTTGACTCGGAGGCTTTAAAGAGATACTCGGACGCTACGCGTCCTCGTACTCTTCAATAAGCCTCCTCTTCTGCAAAGTTTCACTTTCATGACTTGTAATGTAATATACTATTACGTGCTACTTTCTTGATAACATAATCTACGTGCTTCTTAAAATTTAATTTATCATCTATAATTACCTACTCCTAAATATTTAATTTGGTCAACCTTTTCCAAGTCCATATTTTCTATATTTATTTTAGCTGACTGAACATTTTTATTTGAAATAATCATAAATTTAGTTTTCGAGACATTCAATTTCAATTTGTTAACTTGTAACCATTGAGAAATGGTTTTTAATTCTAGATTTAATTTGGTGATAGCAAGATCGATATTTTCATCGGTAATTGACACTAAAGTATCATCAGCAAATAAATTAATGTTGCAGCAACTAAGATTAAATTCTAAATCATTAATATAAATTAAAAACAGCAATGGGCCTAAAACCGATCCTTGTGCTACACCCAAATTATTCTGAATTTGTAAGGATTCTTTATTTCCATATAAAGTTGTCTGGAAGCGCGATGTAAGGTAACTTTGAAACCATGCATTTTCAGTACCGCGGATACCATAATGATTTAATTTATTTAGTAATCGTTCTCTGTCGATAGTTTCAAAAGCTCTTTTATAGTCTAAAAACACAGCCACAATACTTTTATTTAAATCTAATTCACTTTTCCAATTTGTCAGCACAAAATTTATAGCAGATTCACATGAATGTTTATTTCGAAAACCGGATTGACTTTTAGTTAAAATGTCATTTGTTTCTAGATAATTTTGCAGTTGTTCTTTAACGGCCACTTCTAGTATTTGTTCATAAACTGGCAATACATTAATGGGGCGAAATTCTTCACATTTTTTCGTAGAATTTACTTTTGGAACAGGCACAACTTTAGATATTTTCCATGTTTCCGGGAAAACTCCAGTTCTTAAAGATTGATTAATTAATTGTAGAAACAGATCTCCGATTATTGGCAATGCATCCGAAATTACTTTGGCTGTAATGTGGTCTGAACTTCCTTTTTTTTTTAATACAAGCTATTATTCTTTTAAGATCCTTATAATTTATGTCCTTGAACTTAAAACTGCCGGTGGCTTCTGTTATTGGACTTTCTTTAAATGCCGCATTCAGCACAATAGAGTTGTTAATTTCAACAATACTGTTTACGAAATATTCATTGAATTTATTTGATATTATGTCCGGTTCACTAATTTCAACTTCATCGAACAATATATTTTTTGGTGTAGTAGTTTGGCTTTTCATTAAACCTTTAATAATTTTCCACATATTTTTGGAGTTGCCGATGCTTTGTTGAATTCTATTTTCATAATAGTTATTTTTACCTGTTTTAATCATGTTACTGTAGTGGTTTCGCATAGTTTTATAGAGAACCCAATCTGTTTCATCTTTTGACAATTTAGCAATTTTGTAAAGTCTGTCTCTTTCTCTTTGAATATTACGTAAGTCTGTAGTAAACCACGGGTTTGCAGATTTAGCAGTAATTGTTTTACGCGTAACTAGGTCGTGCATTGTTATTTGGAGTCGCGTTGCAATAGCGTCAGCAATTTCGTTTACGTGATGATTTTGCATGGTCCAATTATATCTATTTAACCTATTTACCAAGTTCTGTTGTGAATATTTAGCATAATTATTTATTTTTATCTCTTCAAAGTTAGATTTAATACATGTGAATGATTTTCCTGGAGTTACTTCAATTATTTTATGGTCGGTGATTATTGGGGCATCAAGTACGTCCACTTTTAAATTATCGTCATTTGTTATTACGAGATCTATGACTGTATCGCCGTTTTCCGTAGTACGTGTAAAATGTTCTACTATTTGCTTCATGCCTAGATTTTTAATAACTTTTATTAATTTTGTACTGTAATACCAGTTCTTTGAGACATCTAAATTGAAATCTCCTATTATTGTATGTAAACTGTTATCTGGAATAGTATCCTCACACCATCTTTCAAAAATTTCAATGAATTCAGCGTCACTCGAACTTGGTGAATGGTAAATAGCTGTGTAAAATCCCTTTAGAAATCCTTTCGTTATTTGAATACAAAGTAGCCAAAGGTTATTATTAATTGTAAAGTTAGCAATTAATTTGTATTGGATGTTATTATTCAGGATGATTGCAACACCTCCGGTATGTCGATTATTGGCATTGCATCGAAGTATTGTGTAATCAGCAAAAGCGACTTCACAATCTTGAATGTCATCAGTTATACGAGTTTCGCTTAGTAACAGAATATTTGGCTTCCTATCTTCAATTAGGACCTCAAGTTCTTCCATATGTTTAATCATACTTTGTGAGTTTAAGTATAAAATGTCAGCTTTTCTTTTATTTACTCTAAAAAATCAATTTTACTTCTTTCGAGTTCCAGTTTACGTTTGAATACTGCACATTCTGAACTCCATGCTGCATGGTTGACGTCCAGCTTTATTTTCAGTTTATTGACAGCATGCATACAATTTATGCATCTTTGATCCTCATCGCCAGCTTTACATTCGCTTAAGTGATGTGGCCCAGCACATTTTGGACATGCTTTTTGGGATTTACACTGGGATGCTTTATGATTGAATCCGCTACATGTAAAACATCTCGTAATTTCCACAGCATCGTAGATTTTGCATCTATCCCAACCAATATTTACCTTCTGTTCATCCAGCATTACGCGGTAAGCGTAAGCGTTTACTTCAGCAAAAGCAGTATAACTTCTTCGATCTTTATTTGCTTTGATGTGCACAATTTTAACATGCGCATTTTCAGAGTTCAGAAAACTATTTTGTGACTTTATTTTTTCTTCGATTGTTTCCAACGATATTTTTTCAGAGATACCGACTAGCTTAACCCTAGGCAACTTAAGACATAGAAAGAAGTTGCGATTTTCAAATTTTTTAAAATAAATACTTGAAATTTTGCATGTGGGTCTAAAATTAAATTCTAAGCAACTTTTTCAAATAATTTTCTTCGATATTTTGTCATCTAGCTTCACTTTTTTCGACTTCACATTCTTGCCTATATTCGTCGTGGAGGAGCTCCAAAACCCACTCCAAAAAAAAAAACTCGATCACAAGTTAAGTTTTGATTTTAAAAATAACTGCTTGTTTTGTGGAGAGAAGATTACAGGCGATTTTATTGAGAAACAAAAAAAGTTGCCTCTGTCAAGACGTAATGTTGTGTGTATAGTGGAAAAGATGGATATAGATAAAAGCATAGTGAGTGTTGGTAAGAAACGTAGTGATGAGTGAAGACAGAAAGTGGTTGATCGCGTCCAACAAGTGACACATAATGAAACTGATTTAATGGCAGTCGATGCACAGTATCACCTCATCTGTCAACAACTGGAGCAAAAAGGGGATATCGTCCCGCTACAAACGTTGATAAAGCAATTGAAGTTATTTACATATTTATCTTGCCGATAATTCTGATGAATGTCAGTTTTCTCTTGACCACTTAATTGATCAAATTGAGGGAGAGTATCGACCAGACATCCTTAAGGGAAACTATTGAAGAGGATATAGTTATAGTTGACTCTCCTAACAGAGGCTATATTGTCTGTTTTCGAAATACTGGTCATAAAATACTCTCCGATCTGTGGTATCAGAACAGAAGTGCTAATCCGCAAGAAGAAAGATTGCGAGTTGTCAATGCTGCCGGTAAAATTATTTTGGAGGACATCCGCTCTTTAATTTTCAGTACTGCTGAATATCCACCAACAGATAAGTTCTTGGGCAATGTAAATTCTGTAATACCAGAGCCATTACTTCTTCTGTTGCATACCATCATTTTGACTAACAAACGAGGCTCACTAGATTCTTGGAAAAAGAAATGTGCTGCAGTGGCACATGCTATCATAGCTGCCGTGAGACCAAAATCTTTTCTATCCTCACTTCTGACAGGAATTGGGGTGTTTATTTACAAAAAATTTCCGTCAAAACAACAATTAGATTTGTTGTCAACGCTAAGGTTCTCATCTACTTATTATGAAGCCGCTAGACTTGTGGCATCTTTCATTCTGGGGGCACCTCAGAACAAAATCACAAGTCAGAGTGGTGTATTTGGTCAGTTCATTTTCGATAATTCTGACTTTAATGTAAACACTCTAGCTGGATTGGGTACGTTCCATGCGATGGGAGGGATTATGGCTGCCACTCCTGATAAAATACTGCCATCTTTCTCTGATGTTGTTTCGGTTTAAGGAAAGTGGGCGAAAATTCCTTCAGTACCGGGTTGGAATGCCTTTATGGAGCAGGCAACAAGTGGTAAACACTATGAAACTTCAAAAATAGTATGTCTCCCATTTATCAATGCTCCCCCAAGCGATTTGGATACGGTGTTCACATCTCTCCTTGCAGCCAATGAGCCAAAGAACAATGTAAATCTCCTTCATCTTAAATCTTGTATCGGCACCTTTGACCAGCCTCGTGATATGGTCATGAATAATCAAGTTCCAGAGTTGAGCAATGCAGCAATCCTGAATTGCCGTTGCATAAACTGTTTCTTTTAATGTACCCCACAAGTAAAAATCTAGTGGAGTAATGTCAGGCGAACGAGCCGGCCATAGTACTGGACCGCCGCTTCCAAACCAGCGCTGTGGAAATCGATTATTTAGCGATTTAGCCAATCCCTTACCTGTTGTGAATTGTGCAACGGTGCCCCGTCATGCTGATCCCATATGGATCTTCGCACATCAAGATGCAGATTTTCTAATAATTCCCGCAAGGCATTATCTAAGAAGTCTAAATACATTGCAGCATTAAACCAATGTGGTAATACTTAAGGTCCAATAACATGATCGCCTATAATAGCGGCCCAAACGTTAACACTGCAGCGATCTTGAAAAGCAGGAATGCATAATGCATGTAGAATGATGATTTTCGAAATCCCAGTTACTTATGCATATTGTGCCAGTTGTTGATACCATTTCGTGTGAACTGCGATTCATCCGTCCAGAGTGTTTGACTTAAAAATTCTGGATTGTTTGCAGTAGCATCTAATAACCATTGACAAAATTCTAGGCGTCGCAGATTATCACCACCGAGTAGATTTTGTACATGTTGTATGTGGTAGGGATATAAGCCGTTTGTACGTAGTGTACGTACGCCGAACTAACGACTGGGGAATATTTAATTGCTTCAATAATGCCATCATTATTGCACACGTTTCACACAAATTTCGGAGCAATCGTTCAAACGTTCGGTGGTCAGACTGTCTCCGGTGAGGATACCTTCTCCCATATTCTACCACACATGCACGGGCATTTCCGCTGCAATAACCATACACAAAATGCATTTCTACTTAATCACGAACAGAAAATGGCTCCATCATTACCACATTTATTGAAAACTACGCTTGAAACGTCTTCTGCCATAAGAAATTAACATTTGTTTTACTTATTTCCTAGATAACGTGATTTGCTTATCTTAACATCACCAATCACACCCCTAAGTTTGGACCATACCTTTTGAATCACCCTGTATATTCCATGTATTGTAGTCTAATTTGTAATTTTTTATGCACATATCTACCATATGGCTACAAAATGTTACTCATTTTGTCTTTAAATTGAACCAATAAACTGTTAAGATGATGGACACTGCGTTTTTTGTGGTAGTTTTCCCTAACTTATGGAAATATTTTGTGCTTTAAAGCTTTGTATTTCGGTAACTATGAGATCTAGAAAAAAATATGATTGGAGTAAATTGTAGAAAATGTTGTGCTCTACAAAACAGGTAAGAGTAATTTCTTTTGTAGGACGCACTAGTAAAGAGTTATCGAGCAAAAACCTAAAAAAGTGACACAAAAGAAGTCGTACTGACGCGCGCACAGGCGCGCCAAATTAGAAAACTTGAATTTTTAATAAGGGCCTAGGTAACATATCCAAAATCCAAAACTGCATGACCATTTGTCAGGTAGAATAAACTAAGGCTTTACTAAAAAGTTCAACTTGTTTCAACAGTTAAAAAAAATTCACAGATTTCGCAATCCTTGCAACCATCAGATACATTGGAAATGTAATGCCATATATAATATTATATAAAACATAATCACTTACGACTTCGAAATTGTGGAAATATCACACCTCTGAGAGTAAATTAATATTTTTTTTCCCATTCTTACACATAAAGTGGCATTTTAATGTGTGAAATCTAGTTATCTGAGCAACATTTTAATGTGAAGTGAAGGGTGGATAAAGTGTTGCTATAAACATTTTATCCACACTTCCTTGACGACACTGATTCTATAAATATTTTATCCACACTTTCCTTGACGACGTGAATTTTAGAATGAAAATCATGGTGCCTTTAAATTTAAATTGCTAGGTTTGTTTAATAAAGACATTTTATCCACTCAAGGAAATTAGCTCAATCGGCTGCGCCTCGTGAGCGAAACTTTTCCTTTCGTGGATAAAATTTCGTTTCATTCACTTGTACCATAAATAGCTATTAAACTAAATTAACAAAAGAAAATACCATTAGTGGGCCGGTATAAATTGCTTATAACAACCGAGCCACCACATTGTGTTTATTTTATTTTTGTACCGCCCTGATAAATAATGTCTGCATTCATTTTAAATATTCTTAAATAGTGGCGGTGTGGCCGCTTTAATTTTCTATAGAAAGAAATAATTTTCGCCTGTCATTTTTTCCCTATAATATCTAAGGGTTCTAAGTTCTAAGGCGCCTTCAAGACATATTGTCCCCCCGCCTCCCAAAGATAGGTACGCCACTGGTACCATAAATAGCTAGTAAACGAAATAAACAAAAGAAAATACATATTTAATCAGTTTGTATCTGTTTGTAATACGATTATGAGTTTCTTGTAAAATTTCCTTACACTTGTAGCAGACCTTGTCTATTCTTCTTTACGCAGTTTTATTACGAATAATTCTAATGTTTGTTATTATGAGATCATCGGGTTGGAGTCGAAGCTCGTAACACACTCTCGGTGACGGTCACGTACCGACACATTTGATGTCGCGAAACCTACTCAAATTCTTGTAATTCTGTCCAATATACGAGCGATTTCCAATGTTAATAACTTATCTGTTAAGGTCAAACTTGTGAAGTTTTTTTTGTAATTAAAAAAAAACAACAAACGTTTATCTAAGTATTCTCTCGATAGGACCTGAATATGTCGAAAGCTGGCAAAATGAAACTGATGATCACTTAACCATCGGGTGCCGAATAATTAATCACAGCCGTGAACTTATAAGTTATTGTCTTCTAACAGCACCTAATGAAGTCGCATATCATATAACACCTGGAGTTGCTACAGACCGTTACATCGCTCTTGGCACTGATTTTCAGACTGCAACATGCATATTAGAGGTATTTGTTATTTAGTGTCACTTTACACGATCCTAAATTTGTTAACGAATTAACAAATTTATTAGCAAAATGTGATGGTATTTGTTTTGCGTTTTATGCGTTGAACATTCGTTTTTATGAGTGTTTGCTCGTTAAACAGGTTTTTTAGGTTCCTTGACTACTTTAGCAAACTGTAATAAACATAAACGATAAAATGCAAATGCGTCACATTCATCTCTGCATAGGTTTACATAACAAATTTGTGTCGGAATAGAGCACATGCTATGCTTTGTTCAGATTGTGTATTGCACAATCACCAATTTTTGTTCAAAATTTGATAAAAAATTTAGGACTGTGTATAGTGGCTCTTTGATTAATTTATAGAAAATACAGGGTGGTAAAAAGAGCTGCATCTTGCTTTAAAATTTGTTTGCAATTTATGTGTTTGTTTGTGCAAAAATGCAGATTACGGTGTTTGGGCCACATAGTAAGAATGGACCTACAAAAAAAATATTTAGTATGGGTTTGGAAGGAAGAAACAGAAGAGACCGGCCGAAATTAAGATGGATGGACAATATAGAAGATGATGTCCAACAATACAATCTGGAAAATTGGAAGATAATTGCTAAACATAGAAAGCTATGGAAAGCCAAGATTCAAGCAAAAGGCCACTAGGCCTGGAATGCTGTTATATAGTACCTATCTATATGTAATCTTTAAGCATGCCACACCGCACATTAGTTTGAAACGGAAATGAACCATATTTTCGTGGAAAGGAAAAGTTCCATCGGATCGGAATGGAATGGAGCCTGATTTGAAGGCAAGAATATTTTGATGGATTCTGAAATGTTCGACACTCATTGCTAATAATTCATAAAATTGTTCATAGCTCCTTCGGAAGTACCTACTGAAAGAATTATTTGAGGTCCTTTTTAGCAAGGGAAAAAAGTGTACGGTGCTCTCCCTCCCATTATCTTGTTGTGTTTATGTACTGAACCCACAATCTTGGCTTGGTGCTGTCCTTCTTCTGCTTCAGCAGCAAATGGCAATGTCTCTATCAATACTCGTGGTGCAACAGGGCGATAAACCAAATTATTAAAAAGATATTGTTCAACAGCTATAATGAAAGAAGAATTCACGTCAAGAACTAGAGACAACTGATCATTTCATGCGTTCTGATCTGAAGCGTTCAACTTCATTTGTCCACCTTTGGACGTAGGTCTCCCCATCATCCGTCCAACCATTGGTCTTCCAACATTCCGTTTACCAACCCAAGGTCTCCAGTTCACTACTCTTTTTGTCCATTTTGTTTCATCCATTCTAACCACGTGACCAGCCCACCTCCACTTATTTTCTACTATGATTGATGCTATATCTGTCTTTCAGTGTAATTTTGAGGATAATTCATTCCATTCGTCTTTGGGTTTGGGTAACTTGAAGTTGTTTCATGATGTTTTTAGTTCTGGTATGCGTAAATGTGCGGCAGCCTTTATTGTTTTCAAATTAGTCATATTTATGACCGTTGGACTACTCCATCGAATAATAACAATAATAGCCTCTTAGATCCAATGAAGGGCAAAGACCTCCTCCAAATTTCCATTTTGCCTATCTTTTCCTTTATGAGACCAATCTTCTCCGGCTAGTTGCTTTATTTCGTCTTCCCAATGTCTTTTGGGTCTTCCTCTTTTTCTACTCCTTGGTGTAGGGCTCTATATTGTGACTAGTTTGGACCATTTGTTGTTTGATCTCGAACACATTTCCTTGCACTGTGACACTACGTTTATTGTTTTAAATTTAAATTTTGTATCTGTTAATTTCACTTTATCACTTAATCTAATTTTCAGAATGTTTCCAATCATTTTATATTGTGTTGTTTCCAGTCTTTTCAATTCACTTTTTGTTAGAGTCCGTAAGATGTCGGAATTACACAAGTATTAAAGATCTTTCTTTGTTTCGGCATTAGAATGACATTATTCTAGCACGCATTTTGATGTTATAATGGCCTTCATTCTTAAACGATTTTTGGTGACATTTTGTTGTCAGAAATTGGTGATACTGTATCAAATAATACACAAAATACCTAGGCAACCATTCATTGCTAGGCAACAAAAATGTCAAATTCAAACTTCTGTCAAATGTCAAGCAAAAATCGCTATTACCAACCTAACTGTTTAACAAAATTTTCCCAACTGGAAATTGTCAAGTCTTTTTATAACGCAAATGGAAACCGAAACAGAGAAAAGAGTATAAAATACTCGTTACAGAAGGCATTGGAGCACTCGTCCGTTCGAACACTCGCCGCTACGCGGACTCATGCGCGGGAAAAATGCCTTTTGTAACTTGTGTTTAATATACTTACTATTAGGTAGGTAGATATTTTTGTTTGATTAGGTAAATTACCGTCCAGTATTTCACTAAATGCCCAGAACTTTCCCCAGCCCTACTTTAGTCTTGTTTACTTCTTTGAGTCCTTTATCCTAGAATGAAATTGTTTGTCCTAAATATGTTATCGCTTCTGCATGTTATTTCTTGGTTTCTGAGTGTGATCTTGGAGTTTTCACCATTTGTGATGATTTTTGTTTTGTTAATATTTAATTTTAACCCAGTTTGTGTTAGTGTAATATATCTCCAAAACTGAGTACTCCCGAAATTGTATGCGTTGCATACGCAATAGTTAAAAAAAAAAGAAACAAAAGAGATACAGGGTTCATCCACTAAATGACTAAATACGATTAACTTCAAGAGAATTTCACTGTGTATATGGAGAATTAAGGAGATAGATAGAGATTTTTTTTAATTACTGCAGAATGTCAATCAAACATTGTTATAAGTGTACGTATACAGTCCATGTATGAAGCTAACCAAATACATAATTGACTGAATATTGCAAAACGCGTAGCGCGGCTGTGCAGAAGGCAGGGACGTTTTAAGGCATGGGCCAACTGGGCCCGGGGCTCGGCTTCGGGGGGGGGGGGGGACTGAATAAGACATGATCCGAATAATTTTAATCGTCAAATGCTATTCCCGGACTTTTTACCATAAATCTCACGAAATCTCAGATCCACCTGAGTCGATTTCACCTAATGAAGTTCTTTTTAACAATCTCAGTTTGAGTAAGTTACCTCCCCTCTTACCGATCAAGCACAACCTCGAAAGGTTGCTCAAAATTCAAAATGAAGTGAGCCACTCATTTAGAGTGGGGGAAATATATGGTTTATGTATTATTAAGTTTTTTATGTTAAAAATGTATTTTTATACTACTAATAGATTTTCTTCTAATACTACAGCCTGCATAATAATTGTATCTCTTGTTTATTTACATACACATCGAAAAAACGTAAACAATTGTTAGAATGTTAGGTTAGGTTTGGTATGCTAGTCGATTCGAAATGTAAAATATTAGGGATCTCTTTGTCAAGTGAGCTGACTGAGCTTTCGTCGTTCTTTTCTCATCTCGCTCATATCACGTTTCTCACTTCAGGCTTTGCCAGCAGAACGCACCTATAATATTACATCAATTTCACAAGTATTACACAGTACCTATTGCAAAAACATGCAATAGTATTGGAACTGATCATGTCCCAACTATTACACAAGTGAGTTCCCCGTCGAGTTTGTAACAACTTTCCATTTTAATCTTTCCTGAGCCAGTCTTTGTCTTTTCATTACAGTATACGAGCTGTAGCTCAGTCTCAGGCTTCCCTTCGCATTTTCCATCCATTTTACCTTCTATCATTATTCTGTTAGTTAAGATATGTCAAATGATTTTTATATACCTATTTAGTATTTAGTGTTAACTTGGAAGTGCACCAGCGCTTGAATTATACTGCTATGTTCTACTGAGTCAAAAGCTTTTTCCAAATCAATTGAACCTATGTCATATTCGTTATCAGTTGATTAACTGCATACAAGTGATCGATCTTAAGAAGCCTGCTGGTTCGTATGTAGTGTTGTAATTGGTTGTACAATCGGCATTGGATGATGCCTGCAAAAATTTTATACATATTGGATAAACTGACCGGTCGATAATTAGTTATCTTCTGTTTTTCTCCTTTCTTGTGAAGTAACAGGCTAACAGTAGTATTTTTAATTTTGTCCATTGGGAGGGCAACTTTTCTTCTGATATAATTTTGTTAAACAATGTGCACAGTTCCTGTATTATTTCTTCTCTACCTGTTTTCATCGTTTCATAAGTAACGCCATTGAATAATAACTTTAATTAATTAATGCAGTCAAATATTGTCATTATTGAGGGTAATTTCTAACCGGGACAGTTTATAAATAAGGGAATGCCAAGTCTAAACAACAGTGTTTCATGAGAGCGGCATATTTTATTGGCACGACAAATTCATGCAGTTCCTTTTTAAACACCCGGCATAAATTGTATGAATAAAATACTATCAATTGCGTGTTTTCTATTTAGGGATGAACCATATTCACATTAAACGAATATAAATTAAATGGATATCTTCCAGGTTTGGAATCTACACGATCCTAATCCAAAAGATGCTCATTTAACGGTTTAACGAAAACAAATAAAGATGTCGTTATTAATAAGTGTTCTATTTACAGATTAAGAAGCCTTTAGAGGAACACGAAAAAGGACAATGGACGTGTGAAGTCTTTAGACATTATAGTGGAGCAGTAGGTACTTTCATTAGAGTTGGCCCAGTATCGCGTAAGTATCAGTTGGTCTTTTTCTCCAGTGCTGGGGACGCCATTTAAAACACTTTTTGCACAGTCGCCTCTAAAGTTGACGTTTTACAAATTCTAAACAGTTGCAAAAGTCGATGTTTACAAAACGACTGCCGTAACTTACACGTAAAGATGGTATCGAACGCATAATGAACTTTCATGATGTGCATCTTCAGTCGCGGCCAATCCGATGTCACGTACTGGCAAATGTTTTTTCTTTTATTCTTTACTTGTCACATTAAATACCTACATACGAATGTTGTACGAAATAATAATAGTATATTAAAATACAAGTTGCAGAAGGCATCTATTCAAGCACGAATTTGAAATTTCGAAACGAGCCGCATAGCGGCGAGTTGAGGCACAAATGAGTGCTTGAAAGACCTTCTGCAACGAGTATTTTATACTATTTTTTCTATTTGGCCGCTTTATACCATTTTATAAATTAAAAAATAAAAATTTTAAATCTAGGGAATTTTGCGGTGGTTGGTGACGTTTATGTTGGCGTAATTTTAGGTTAGAAAATTTATTGCCGGACAAGTCCAAATCCCAGTATGAAAAAGAATTTTTGACGTATGTCAGTTGACAGTTCAACGCTACCAACATCAATACAGTAAATTTTACTAGTCTATTTTAGCACTCCAACAACTTATTCTAACACTCAAATGTCGTCATTTGGGTGCTAGAATGGAGTTATTCTAGCACCCAAATAGAAAAACGAAATTAATAATTCCGAAAAAGATAAAATGAATTATTACAATATGGAAAACGAAATTAATAAATTCTCGAATAAAAAATCTTTAAATTTGGGTATAATCTACTATTTGAATTTATACTGCGTCTGTACAAAAAATAATGTATGCAACACGTGTGTAAATAAGTTTTATGGCATTCGTTCGAATTTTTTCGTGATTCGACTTCGTCTCATCACGAAACTCCCGAACTCATGCCATAAAACTTAATTTTACACACTTGACACATAAATAACTATTTCGTAATCTTCTGTATCAAAAAGAATTTCTTAGCGGTGTTTATGTTCCGGGAGGGAGGCGAGGAAGCAAAACATTATTTGTCACAGGCGTCTCTAGCTACAGCACTGTATTTTTCTGAGTAAAATATGTATTACATAAAAATTGAGGCTTAGTAAAATTTATTATTTAATATAAAAATGTTTCAGCGCCTGACTATCCAAAATATCTTAAAGTGATGACCCAACTAAAAAAACCGTTCACAATAGGATGTGAAGTTCCATATTCTTCGCAATATTGCCATATCAGAGCACCTAATGGTACTATATTTATGGATATAAATGAACAACAAGTAACCTTAGGTAGATGTTCAAAAACCGTAGGGGTAGCAACTGCTTCTGATAATGGAACGTGGGTTTGTTCATTTGCTCGTGAAACTGGTACAGCTGATGATCAAATATTTGTGGAGGTATTTATCAATAATTATAATTTACGGTTCTTATTTATCTTATTGCATGAGGTTCCATTTGTTATGTTTTCGCGCCATGGTGTTAGACAGTAAAAATTAGCACCTTCAAAACAGCAATAACAAAGACATTTAAATATTTGCAGCAGTCCCTATTTCTAGATTTTCTTTATCTGATGCTCAGGGAATAAATTCTGTAAAAGTGTCACTAAAGAATCTACATCTAGTGTAATGAAGCACAATTAATTATAGATTGATTATTATTATTATTATTATACTAAAGGTACCTAATTTAAAAAAAATTATTATTATGCCATAATATTTTACATATTTACGTAAACGTATAGAATTGTTACATTTTTCTCTCTGTACTTCACCAAATTATACATTTTTCTTTATGTAACCAATTTCACACTTATCTACATGAACCATTAAGATTTGTAAGTTGCATTAATAACTTCTGACAAAGATTTTAGTACAACTGACTAGACAAATTCTTATTTTCATTACATTTTAAGTTCATTCGGTACCTGACTGATGATCATTTACTTTCTTTTGATAGGATTGATTACTATTCCATGTTTTTAGTGATATAAACTCGACAATTACGAACATAATTTGCTGGTAGTCTGAAATATTGCAAACGCAACCTCAAATTTTCATAGAATTTACTTACGCTTTTTTTACGTGTGCTGTTGTAATAAGGCGAATTCAATTTAAAATATGCAGAATGCAGAAACAGCGATTAAAAAAATTACGCATGTTGCGTATATTTATTGTAAATGGTAGTGGTAGGTGACAAATATAAAAGTAAACAATGAAATAATCGCATATCGCGCAAACAAATCCGCGCGCTATTTCTATCTCTTTCTAGCATTAAGCAAATTCAATCACCCACGTTCAGCGCTGAATCCGTACACATTGCAAAGATCACCTGGATCTTTTCTACAAAAATACCTTGCTGTTTTCCTATGTTGCACCTTCCCGTGGACACCCGGTATATGCGCACTTCTACTGTATGAAATGTGTAGAAAAGAATGAAAGAGGTTTTAGTGAACGAATTATTTGGATAGCTTTACTGTGTGTTTAGACAAAAAAATTCAGTAATCACTAATCAGACACAAACTTTTGGTTTAAAAATAACAAGGCCAGTCCGACACTTTTTAGTGTTTTGATTCCGCTAAGTAATAAAGTATCTTGGCATAAAGTTTTTCTCTGATTCCTTGCTTATTTCAACCCTTTCTTCGTTATCAAATGCAACATCATCATGATGAAGTAAAAAGTTAATGAAGTTGAATAGTTTTAGTGGAATTAATTTTGTAGATCGATCTCTTGAAATGGTTAGTGTATAATCTAGCATTGTTCAAAGTTCGAGTTTTGTATTTATAATATCTATGCAAATTACTGTGGCGGTATGAAAAATATTTGCTTGGGTTTTATGAGGAGGTGTAGACATTTCAAGTAGAGTAGTTTGTCCAGTTTCACTGTCCGTGGTTACATCTATAATATATTTTTCATGCTCCCCCCTGCGAAAGTGTTACTTTCGTAGCCTGGTATGTTACGCGAAAGCGAAAATAAATAGTACGGTATTGTTACCGTAGTAACGTTGACAACAACCTGCGCCTCGGCAATTCAAAAACACCTCGCACCTAAAAGTAAACTTTCGCAACTTGTAATGTAAATAACTATTTCATTTTAACAATAACTGAGCGCACTGAAAATACACTTCATTTGGCAGGCACAACTTTTTTCCAAATTCTGTTGTCAATACTGCTTCAGTATCTACTGAAAGGGAAACCCCTTTGCCCTCCACTAATATAATATTTTGTAGTTCATTTAACGGATAAAAATTTGAACTTTTAGGTGCAGCTTGACTTTTTTGTTTAAATATGAGAAATGATATCTATACATCATGAATTGCCGACACCTTCTATTTTTGTAAACATATCTACATCATTCAACTCCTTTGATTTTCGCAAAATTTTCTTTTGTCCCGATAACGTTGAAATTAATATTAATATTAAACTGTTTCAGCAGAAATTTCTTGGCTAATTGAGATATGCTACAATAAGTATGGATTTAACAGGCTATTAAATTAGGGTATACGAGGTTTGATCAAAAACTATCCAGAGTGGCTTTATTTATAAAGAAATAAAAGATTTATGAAATTGACATTTAATCGCCTTCCGAAGTAGCTGCTTCACCGGGTTCTGCTGTATCTCTACGATGTCTTGAAATCGTTTTCCTTTTAACTAAAATTTGATTTTGGGGAACATAAAATAGTTGCTGTGAGCAAAGCCTGGTGAATATGGTGGCTGGCGTACTTGTGGAATGCTATGTTTAGCAAGGAACTGCTGCACAAGTTGAGATGCGTGGGCGGGGGCATTATCGTGATGCAATTGCCACTCGCCATTCTCATACAGTTGTGTCCCTCAATTGTCGTAGAACTTGATAGTACTCCTTGTTAATTGTCTAACCAGGTGAAGCGTATTCATGATGCACAATTCCCTTGTGGTCGAAAGAGACAGTCAGCATTATCTTAGAATTGCTGCGGCTTTGTCGTGTTTTTTTTTTGTCTAGGAGAATTTAGAGTGTCTTTTATTGTAAAGATTGGGCCTTAGTTTCGGGATCATACTCATAAACCCATGTTTCATTGCCAGTTATGATTGTTTTTAGAAAGTATTCGTCATTTCTGATGCATTCAAGCAAGTAGCTAGCAGCCAAAACACAGGCATGTTTTTGTTCAGCTGTGGGAAGTTTTGGTACAAATTTAGTTGAAGTGCGTCTTTTATATCGAAATCCTCTGTAAGAATGGATTGAATCGAACGATAACGAATGTTTAGATCTGTGGCTAACTCACGAATAGTAATTCGGCGATTTTCCGGCACAGCTGCGCCCACAACTTCGACATTTTGTGCACTTTTGCTGCTTGTAGGTCTGCCAGAACGCGGATCACTCTCTACACCTTCACGACCGTTTTTAAAGCGTTTATACCACTCATACAATCCTCACCGTAGACTTTTTGTAACTTCAAATACGTATCTTTACCAGTTTCGCCAAGTTATTGATAAAATTTGATGCAAATTCGTTGATCCTTTTTTTCCGACATGATAAATGCGACAAGCAACTGCGCAAGTATCAACAAAAAATATTACGGTGAAACAACCGATTGAGCAAAGCAGATGGAATTTACAGCACGTATATTATAACAAATATTAGGCACAGTTTGTGCAAAACCACAGCCCTTTGTGTCCAGTAATTACAAAGGTATAAAAGCATTCTGGATAGTTTTTGATCATACATCGTATATAAATTATTTCACTAAACTTTCATGTGGTGTTGTTATCGCTTCATTATTGTTTTCTTAAATAAACGTTAGAACAAGTTGCAGAATATGAAATACTTAATTTAACATTACAGTAAGATAATTTTAAAAGAAAACAGTTTTATCAGAACTTACTAACAATGTATTAACAATGTTAAATTAATATTTGACTAAAATACCATACAGCTTGTCAAACTTAGCTGAAAGTCTGAATTAGACACACCCACGATGCGCACTGCGACATAATACATTTACAGCGAATATCTCGCCCCTAAGGCTCACCTCAGGCTCGCGCAGGTACGTGGGGATCTCACACTTTTTTCTATCTTTGACAACTGTAGGTATTGTAACTATACATACCCCAGGTGTGTTACCCTTTACAGATTTTCACTGTGATAGTCTAGTTTTCACTAAGATTTTCTTTAGCCTCAACCCTTATTGGTTAAGTGAAAATGTTGCCCTTTATTTAGATAACTGATTATTTAGTCAGAGGACCCTTAATGTTGTTGTGATTCGTTGATCTAGAGTAGCTCACCTTATAAAACAAGGTCATCAGTCCTTGGACTGGTTTATTATTGCAGCCATCCATAATCTTCTATCGGTCGCTTTCCTTTTCATATCGACGTGACGTAGTTCTTGCTTCTAGAGTCTTCAATTATTTGTTTAATATACCTGAGGCGGGGTCTACCTTTCGGTCTTTTTCCATTTACTGTGCCTTCAATAATTATTTTCAGTAGCCCATCTCTTCTCAGAATATGACCGACTGTCTGCATTCTTCTTTTGACTATATGATTCCATATGTTTCTTTCCTCTCCCATTCTTACTAGTACTTCTTCGTTTGATGTACAGATTTTACAAATACAGTAAATAATTATGCATAGTAAATGAACATCAAACTAGGCAAGTTAAATATGGGCAGTGGCTTGAATAATTATTATCACTTTGTTTTATCAGGGTGGCCTGAGTGGGGTGTTTCGATCACAAGCAATTATATTGTAAGCCAGTGCATCGGTCAGATAAGCGATACAAGATCGATCTTTTGTTGGATTGATATTAAAGTCAATCGTAAGCGGCCGGAGCCAAAGGTGGTATTACAACCAACCTTTAAAGTTTGACGAGAGTACAATTTCCCTCCAATTGAGTACGTGCGCTATGCACGACTCTTACATTAACGAGTATATGCGCTATGCACAACTCTAAATTAGTGAGTGAGCGTTACACCCCTACGCTATGTACAACTCAATATGTACGAGAACACTGGGTACCTCGTATTTGTAAGGAATGTTTATCCCTATCGTTGATTGAGAATATGCTCAAGACATATCTCAGTAGTCAGAATTGTCGTATTGTTGTAATTAATTGTGGTCAGCACCTACAACAGGGCAACCCTAATGTAATGTTGATAAAGTCTAATTTTGAATATGATAGATGATAAGTATGTTAAAATTGCTTTTACGTTGTGCGTTAAATTTGAATTTCGCTGGGAGACCCCTCAACTGGAATTTCTTTATTGTAACCTTTTGACCAATACACGCAACCGGAAAAGCAATGCTTTACAGTGGTGTACATATGATGATTAATTTCTACAAGTTAGTGCAGAGCAACAAAGTGCAATACAACTGAATATTTTACTGTAATTAGATACACGGATCAGCGTACTAATCGAAATTCCAGACCACTATACAGATAGACTAAATAGTGAAGACTGGATCCTGTAGTAAGATTTTGTAGCGTATTTATAATAAAAATCCGTGATACTAAAGTTCTCGCGGTTTTGCATCTGGTACTTGTCCAGAAAACTAATAAATTTCATAAGTGGGTTGTTATAGAAACGTTCCTATGAGTGTGCAGCAGGCACTTGTTCAAACTAATAAATCTATTATTTAAGGGTCTATTTCCAAATCCTAATTTTGTGGTTTGTTTTGAATTCCTTTGCAATTTGACACTTTACTAGAAAGCGTGTGTGTCGGTTTGTTTACATACTGGGCGCGTAACTAATTTAGAAAAGGGACGGTGGTTTCAGTGCTTAAGTCCGAGAATTTATAATATTGCTGTTTTTAGTTTCACAAACTTTCTTGCCACATAATTGCTCAAAGAAACACCCCTAACGGTATGCTTTGAATAGAAGGAAATATAATCCCTGGAAAATAAAATAAAATTAGTAAAGCCCAGCTGGTCGTCATTACAGTACCTATATTAAATCAAAAATATAAGTTCAAAAATTAGTAATTAATTAATACAATAATAATGACAAGTCATTGACTGAATAATAGAAATTAATCAATTAATCAGAATTTAGCGTTTAACTAAGTAATCGTACGAGTAATTAATCGAATAATTGGAATTATGTGATTAATCGATTTTTTCACTAATTGATTGCTATTAGACTCGATTAATCAATGATCAATTATGAACAACCACCTACTAACCAATGGTGTTTTTAAAGATTAGTCTATACTTATCAGCAAGTATCTTAAGGTATGTTCCAGGTTTGACTAAATTATAAAAACAATGAAATAACATTAAGGCCGGCGACATATCTGCGGCCCCGCTGTCAACCAAAGATTCCATTGACTGAATTATAGTGGAATACTGCAATATAAGTAGGGGCCGTGCCGCAGGTATGAATATATCCATTAAAGCGGCCATATACGTTGCGGTATACCTGAGAGGTTATATCTGTACAGCTTACCTACACAGGTAAACCTACTACTGTAGGTAAAACTGTACAGGCATCTCGACCTGTACAGCCGACCGAGAAGGAATCGGAAAATTAATTCTTTTTGCCTGCGTGTATGGCGTGCGCCTGCGCAGATTTCAGTTGGGACAGAGGAAGGTTGTGTAGCGTGCAGTACCGTTTTTGTCGTTTCGTGTCTCAAGAATAATTTTACCGAGAGCTTAAGGTGATGTTATGGTTGAAAATTTAAGGGATTCTTATGGCCGTCCTGTTGTTCTCAAGGTAGCTGTTAGCTTTTCGTGCGGAGAAATAGCTCTTCTCATAATTGTATCTTTCTTCTGAATTAATGTAGACACCATTGAAAGCAATGTTAGGTAAACTGATTCGTTCATCCGCAAGTAATTAAGGTAATCTGTAGGTTCTACACTCAATTGTAGTAATAACTTAATATGAGTGTATTGATTTCTTTTCAACAGCCACTCTTTACATCACTTTTTTTTCTTTGTTGTTTCTTTCGGTATTCCACAGCGAGTAAAAGACCTATCACCGCGAACACGTCACCATTGCTTTTCAACCGAATCCCTCTGCGGTTTACCCTACTGTGTGTAAGCTCTTTGCCTGTGCAGGTATAACTACTTGTGCGGTTTACCTGCACAGGTATCTGTGAAGCCAAACCGCAACGTGTATGCCCGCCTTAAGGAACAAAGAACCACATGTTGTGACCGCGCTGTGTTTGGCAAAGGATTACATTTTCAAAAAATACTTCAGACAGACAACCCTTCATTATCAGCTCAGCCAGGTGAAGCTTAGACTTAGATAGTGTTCAAATAGGTTTTTTCCAAACTCATTTGAAAATTTTCTTTCAAAATACTTGTGCGTTAAACTGAGTAATATGAGCAGTCATAAGTTTTCTTTTTTATTATTCGACGCTTGCACAACGCCCAGAATCGTTCAATGAGTCTGTTATTCTGAATTGTATTAGGATTTTTGCTCTCTTCAAAAAGAATAATTGTTGCGCCAGCTTTATCGGGCCAAAACAGAGTCTTTTTATGTGTGTTAAGCGATCTTATCCAAGGAATTAGAATTTTTTTTAGATGCTGATTTCTATAAATTTCATCATTTACATCGCTTTTTCCATATGTCCAGGGCCGAGCCGTTTCGGGGGTGCAAGGGGTGCACAGCGCCCGGGCGGCAACCTACTAGGGGCGGCAAAATGAAAAAGGAAAGAAATTTAAGATATGCTTGCGCCATTAAAAAATGCAACTTTTTTTATCAAGTTAGTCTTGTATCTGGCTTTTTTCGTATAAAGGTAACTTGATACAGAAAAATTGTTGCATTTTTTAAGAGCTATAGGGGCGGCAAATTATATCTTGCACCCGGGCGGCAGATACCCTTGGCTCGGCCCTGCATATGTCATCATCAATAGCCTGTCCAACCAAAACTTTTGCAGGAAATTTCGATTTCGGAATGATTTTAGTTTCTATAGATGGCGAGTTACCTGGAACAATCGAAACATGGCTGGATGAAGCCATTTCGCTAGAATCCAGTGTCACATCTAAATCTCATCATTCATGATGACAAAAAGTCACTACCAGAAGGAATTCTTTGTAGAGTTTCCTGCAGTAGAGTTTGCTTTTTCGGCATCATCCTGGCGTGATCGAATCCCAATCTCCTTTCTGTTCCTGACCACAGCTACAATTCCAATCTTTAATTTTTTAGCAGATTTTCTAATTGACATGTTTGGATTTTTAACAAACAACTGTTTTGTCTTTTAGACAGGCAGGACGCACAGGCCTCGATTTCTTATTATAACGAACACTACAGGCCTCTACATACCTTTTAATAACTCAGTTTATCCATCTAACAAATATATTTTCTTGCTGGAAGTGTGGATGTGTCAAAAATCGATCAAATAAAAACTTTAAAAGACGCTGTTTTGCGTTTCTTTCATTTTTCCTAGCATAACATCTACTAATTTTTGTGGTCAATAAACATGGAACGCACCTTAATTCTCTCCATTATAGATTTTGTATACTGATTTTGTAACTAACAGGTAACGATCGCCGAAGTACTGTCATACTACAGAAGTATCGAAGTGGATTCTGGTGACGCTGCTGAATTAATATGCCGTTCGGGTGGATATCCGCTTATCTATTGTCGATTTATTTCACCAACTGGTGTGTCTTATCATATTGAAAATCATAGAAATTCCTCCAGGTACGTTTAAAAAAACGCAAACATAGAAACGAATAAAATTTTACTGAATGTTCACAGAATAAGTTATTATGGTAAAGGTTTGGAATATGGTGATTGTGGTATAACCCTTAATGATGCAAAGTCTTCAGATAACGGATACTGGACTTGCGCTACAAAGCTTTTTAGAGACAAAGAAGACTCGCAAGAGAGAGAAGACCCTGAGGAGGTAACAGCACAGATATTATTAAACGTTACTCCGTATTTAATGGATGGTAATTCAAACTATTTAAGTGTAAAAGTGCTCGTAATTAACAAACAGTTTTGTAACCAGGTACAAACATCGCTGGAATAGGAACAGGAATTGCCGTAGGAGTTGTAGTAATTACATCGATCGTTGCGGTTATAGCATTTAATACATGGAAGCGTAGAAGACATAACAACATAGCTGGTTCCAACAATAACCCACAACAAACCGATGGAGATAATGACAGCAATAACAGCCACACACTGTTTTCAGCAGGACCCCCGCCTCGTTCCTATACTAATCCACAAACGGTTCCACTGGAACCGGATCACGAACATCAGTTGTAAATTAAAACATGTCCGAGATAAAGTCTTAAGAATGTGGTTTAATGTACTTAAATTTGTAAAGTGATGCTAGATTAATCTTGATGCAATTATTACAAAGTGATTTATTATGTGGAAGAATTGAAAAATTAAAATAAATGACTTTGTTTCAAATTCAACATTTAAAATTTCCATATAAAATATGAGACTATTTAGTAATAAAAGTGAAGGTCGGACAAATTCTCTTCAGAGCCATAACCCGCAATCCACGGCTCTACCTTCGCTTTCTACAACTGCAATTCTTTTAAGGCTAAAATTTTACTTATAACAAATATAAAATAAAATAACCATAATACAAACCAAATTAAAAATGTTAAAATATTGCCGATACCTACTTGGAATGGAGGTTTCTGCATCATTATCCTAACTGTACTTTGGATCTAATAAGTAATCATATTGTAAATAATTAATAGTATTTTGATCATCTAAGATAACAAAGAACTGTTCTAAGGGTACTTAATAACTGAGATAAAAACATATTAAAGTTTATAAACTGTCATAATTCTTCTTTACCTTTTATCTAATATCTACTTCTGGAAAAATATGTTCATCAATCCAGAATTCTATGTAGGTACTAATCTCAGTGAAGTCTCTTGTTTTAATACTAGATCTAATCTTTTTTTCAGTTACCTAATAACTAGCTTGTTTTCAAAATTTTGACCTTCGAAATACACAATTTGATAAACATTATTAACACTACTAAATGATTTTGCAGATTTTAGTAGATCTAAGCTAGATACTAATATAGTTTTCCTACTTATTTCATAATAATAAATTTTTTACTTAAAGTGTACCTACGTGGAAACCAAATTTTGATACATGCGAACGTAACGTCCTATTAGGAAATATATGAAATGTGCAGCTACATCGACCACAAAAAATTTCAACACACCGCAGAAATGAAAATATGATAAATAGTGGCGTAATTATAGAACGAGAGCGTAACAGTAGCCTGTGGCTAAGATGTATTAAAATTTAAAAAAAATTAAATAACAAGAAGTAACAAACCGACGACATCCAACCAAGGCCAGCGCAGGGGGGAGGGGACCACCTCAGGCGGCATTTAACTTGGAGCGGAATTTTTTGAGTACGCAATATAATAATAATCTCTCGAAATCTAACCCTACGTCCAACTGATATCATCTAAAGCTACGTGAGAGACGGGCAACTGTCACGTGCTAATTCCGCACTACGACAACTTCCAGGGGACGTCGATGTCCTTAGGCTCGCGGCTAACAAGCACTCGTAGAAGGGGGGGATCGAAACGCTAAACCCTTCAAATAGGAGAGGTCGTAATCGGGAGGAAAATGGGCACCACTGCGGAAATCCCAAGGTGATCTCGAGGAACGTACCGCAGATAGTTCCTACTGGGCTCGAAGGGGATTGGGATGGCTGCACCATACTGCTGGATGTATTTACCCTTACTTACTGAAATAAAATACTGTTACTAGTAGCCAGGCTCACAAAGCTATACACAAATATTACACTAGACAGAAAACACAAATAAAAGGCAATAATTAATTAACAACGAAAGTTAATGAATGTAAGAAATATTTAAAATATGACACAAAATGAATCTATAAGTTCTATTTTAAATTAGGTATGTGAAAAGGGTGATTAAGGGATGCCACATTTACTCAAGTTACGCAAATATAGTTAACAAATAGGCTCCCTTAATCGCAATCAAAAGAATGGCGATGACAAAGCTTAAACTAAAAATCTGGTTACAAATAATTTTACACATGCAACATAAAATAGGCAATCATCGTGATAGTTTGCACTGTTTCTGAATTATGAACACTAAAGCAATAGTAATACACACTGGTTGAAGACTTAAACAAAAGAAAGGATGCTTGAAGTACTTAACTTACAGACAGTAATTTATGGTGCCTGTCCACAAGTAAAACCGCAATATACGGTACTGAATTCGGGTTGAGTTGGTACACTCACAACCGGCACGTAGAAGGGCAGCATAAGATATTATTATTATCTGGGAAAAAGGGGCTTGTTGAGAGTAGCCCAGTGAAAGCGATGGTCGGCTTCCCCAGGGAGAAATGGCAGCGATCAGCAAAGAAGGAGTTGGTGTCCTTTTACGAGAACGGGTGCAAAAACAAAAAGGGAGTTCCTGGGGCTGTAGGTTTTCTTGATCCAAAACGAAACCGTGTGATAACGGTACTTCGCATATCACTAACTTTCACACAGAACTATATCTTTCCGAAACTATAAAGCACTCTCTGGGATAATCCGCCAAATATGCAGTAAAATAGTTTATCAAAACTAACGAGAATGAGAAGCCTTTGCGGTAATTTACTACCCAAGCTGGAACGAAAACTACACAACCGTTTGATTCGAAAGCTTACTATGTTCTGCCTTGTCTTTCTACTTTTCGTAAGGCGAATTAATGTTAAAAGAAGATAGACAAATGCGCCCTTGTACGCGGGAGGAGGTACTGAAACCTCGAGTGGTGTCGTTTGGCGTATCACGCAATCAGTGGTTTCCCGGATTAACAGAAAAAATATGCTGAACAAAACATTACATCATCCTATTTGGTCTTTATATTTTGGATTTCTTCGAAATATTCCGTAGCAACAAGGCGAGCTTAAACTTCGAACAACAGGACCGTATTATACTTAATTTACGCCAAATTTCAAAAGCCGTGGCACAATGCCTAATAACAGCTCTAAGGCGGAAAACAGGGCAATGGTAACCCTCCGTAAGGATACAACCTCTTAATATGAGTGAAAACCATAAAAATTTGTCTCTGAAAATGCCGCTACCGGAGGAGCGTCCGGGCACATCCAGAGCTGGTGCTGGATGTGACAGCCTAAGAGTCACCAGTGGTCGTCTGTGTAATCGGCGAGCGATGGTCTGAAAAGAAGATATCGCCGAAGAATCCACCCATGCCCCACAACTAAAGCCGGCTGAAGATGTTTTCCCTGTAGATCAACTGGTAACCACCAAAGCTGGCAAACTCAGATAGCGCATCGCTTGCTCTAAAAATATGAACCAACATGTGATGTACTGCTACTATAAAGCATCCCGATTAGAGACAATAAAATCAGGTTACAGACCAAAAATGTTACAACTGTTCTTGCAAAAGTTTCCAACATATACTAGATAACTGAACAGAGATTGGTAGATCAAAAAAGAGTAGGTAATAATCCAAAATAACAAACTTACTACCCTGGAAAAGGAAGAGATCAAAAAGAGAATTACTGAGGACATAGCACAAAACAACGAGGATGCTAGATGCAGGAGAAGTCCAAGAAAAATATACACAACAAGAACAACCTCAAAACGAAACAAACGTAAGAATCCATGAGGAACATACTACTGAACAACTTGACACACAAATAGAACAAAAAAAAAGATGATACGAGTGAAGATGAACAACTAAAAATACAAATAGAAGAAGAATTTCAAGCAACGCTTATCAAATGGAATGGTACACATCCAGGTAGAAGAGATAGACTTCCAAGGTTCCAAGATTAAGAAGCACAAACTAATATCACATACACTAACAAAACATACCTCTCAGTCCCAAACCATTGAAGACCTACAAACTATGCTATACTGTGCAACAGCAACAGTCTTAAAACTTAACAAACAAAAATACATTGCTAAGAACCAAGAAGGTAATACATTAAAACAAGTCAGGGAAAAACCAGTATGGCAAAAACGTATAGAGAGGAAAATAGAATAACTCAGAAGAAATATAGGCAGGACTTATCTGGCAACAGAAGCAAAAGACTTATAAAAAATACACAGAACTTTACAAACTGTCGAAATACACAACAGATACAACTGCTTTTAGATTCCCAAAAACAACAATTAGCTGTACAATCAACAAGACTCCTAAGATATTCAGAATCATACAGGAGAAAGAAAGAAAATAGAAGCTATCTAATAAATGAGAAACAGTTCTATAAAGAATTAAAACAAACTAAAGGAAAAATAATCTCTAACCCACCATCTAAAGAAGCAGTAACTGAATTCTGGCAAAACATCTGGTCAAAAAATATTGAACACTCTCAAAACGCACTTTGGAGTACCGAGATATCAAAATTCAGAACATCAATTCGACCCAACAATAACTGAAATAGAAATATGGGAAGTAATATCCGATACATCTAACTGGAAAGCACCAGGCATAGACGGACTACAAAATTTTTGGTTGAAAAAGTTTACAGCTGCGCACAAACAAATTGCAAAACACTTAACTACTCTACTAAACAATCAAAATGACTTTCTTACTACTGGAATAACATATTGTTGTGATAATTACACACATTTAACATTTATACAACATTTATTCACACACATGACGCAAATTTACATACAAAAACTGACATTCCGATTACACAATATTAATTTATGGTTATACGAAATATAATATTTCTATCAATTTTATAATAAACTAGATTAAAAATAATTATCTAAACAATTTTTAAATATTTGAAACCCTGTAAAGTTGGTTAATCCATGAAATAAGTGGAAAATTGAATCGGAAAGTTTTCATTGTAAAGGCGAAGGTTTGCTATACCGATATCTTCTTTATTTTGAGGTGTTAAGTTATAAGATGAGATGATATGTTGATTTCTTGGTTGTTAATTATTTTCAACTTCCAGGCCAGAATATCAGAGTGAGTTATAAATTATGTATTAAAATGTAAATGAATTTTGGTAATTTGAAGGTTATGTCATAAAATTTGTTACACTAGAGCAAGGTGTAAAATAGTTTGAGCTATCCGGAGGTAATAACTTTCTAAACAAACCAGCTACTCGGTTGCGAGGGCGTGAGGTTCCTAAATAAATAGTGCTCACTAAATAATTGCTAAATGGTGTTAAGGGTGGGCGCCAGATCCTTAATATCGTAAACGGTCTTCAGTCGGATCTCCCGAAGAATTATCCTCCACGATGAACTAAATTTTAAATAAAACACAATGACCAGTAGTTGACGATATAGGATATATATTAGTCTGTAATATTTTATTGGATATTATACAAATAATTGAAAATGATTAATTATACTTAATTCATTCCAATAAGAAAAGTTTGGTTACTCGAGATTCGTGAGCCGCTAATGAATCTTTCAGAATTACTAACAACTGTGTGCGTTAATTGAATCGCTTGTCCTAACAGGAGTCGCAAGCGGTAATATTGAATTAGAGTCATAAAATACACATGCGAAGAAATGAGCTCAGTTCGCGGTCTTCAACGGTAGTTGATAACAAGACTAGGGTCTTTGCGAAACCTGCGTAGAAATGATTGTTCAGTTACGATTGTATACTTTAATTAAGTGCCGAAATTTTCAGACGCGCGAACTCGAATATCCTTTACAATAAAATTCTCTAAATTAACGTACCCGTTAATAATTGAGATACAACTCTATTTACAAAATGAACAATTCACCAAATTGACATTGACGTTTCGAAATTTGACAAGTTTTACATATTAAAAAATTGCCATTGAAATTCCTATGGTTCGTCAGGCAATGCACCACCCGGTATGGTAGGTGCGTATGCGTTTATTTTCATTTATTATTTGTTTGCATGAATTGGGGCATTTAAAAATTATAAATGAGAATTAAATTAAAATTAAATTAAAAATTAAATGTAAATGAAAATGGCTGCATAAATCCGCCTTTAGTTTACAAACACACTCACAAACGAACGGAAGACGTTAATGTTAATGCCTTCCCGATTTCTTCAAGAGGTTGGTGATGGACAGGACGCAATCCCAAATACATGGAGTAAAAATGGTAAATAAGACTAAGTCTTACTAATCCTTTAGCTACATCAATGGCTTAAAGGCTCTCTAACTAATTCCATTTTGTTGTCTAGTGCCTCGGATGAATCAAATAAACTTGGAAAACCAAAACATATTCCAGGGCACTTTTTGTCCACCTTTCCAGTTGAACAAGAAATTGAAAGAGAAAAACGAATCACCAGTAAACAGGAAGCAGAAAAAAATATCACCACGGAAACAAGAAAAAGCCTACTCAAAATTCTGGCTAATAGCGAAAATTCCTAAGTAAGCGAAATACAAAATACTAAATTTTACTAAGTGGAAGTCAAGCAAGGAAATAACCTAATCAACGTATGAAACCAAGGAAGAACAATTAATAAAAATAAGTAATTAATCAACAAAAGAAAATTAACATAAGCTAGACTAAGGGTTAATTTAACTATTAAACTTCAATATAGGTTAGGGATGATATCTACTGTAATAAATCGTAAATATTAGAGAAATGTCACTGGAGTAAAAGTGTGATTAAAACTTGACAAAGTTTATAAGCTATGAATTTATTAAGAATTTGAAGGGTATAAAACTATAATGAACAAATAATCAGAAAATTAAGTTAATTTATAATATAAAGTTTTAAAACTAGTTTTAAGATAAATTTAGGCAGTTTGAGGTAATAGTTAGTTAGGTAAAATGCAATCTAGAAAATAAGGAACATTTTCTGATAAATGAAATTGAAATTAATAATAAATTTGTAAATAAGTAATTTTAATGGTTTTAGAGTCAATTGAAGTTTTGATAAAATTTGTGAATTTTAAATGAGCACAAATAATTATGAATTAGATATTAGTTCGAAGGAAATTTCATGTACTTTGTAAATATGTAAATAGATTTAGGTAGATTTTAGATTTAATGTATTTAAAAATTAATTTTAAATTGATTCAGTTTTCAAAATCCAAGCCTCAATATTGGCCAAGCATTTGTTTATTTACAAGAATTCAGTAACAAAATAGATTGTCTTGAAAGCAGACGTGTTTTGTCGTTCTTCTAATAAAATTGAAAAATCAATAATGTAAAACAAAAAGTAGTTTTAATGTTAGTAAAAAAGTGAGGATATAAATTTAATCGATTTAAAACAAGTTTTTGTTTATGACGAATGAGTGAAATAAGAAAGCATATGTAATTTGATAATGAAAGTTCAATTAAAAGTATTAATTATTTAAAATAATTAAATAATGAATGAAAAGTTAACAAATTTTAATTCAATGTCAAAGTGAAAAATAAAAAGTTTTAAGCACCTGTAATAATGAGGTTGATCTATGATCATATATTCTTGACGACATCCAAGTTATAAATGCAAATAAATTCTTCGAATTCCAGTTTGGAAACTATTTGTTTTATTTTGTCTGGTGATGTCCAATATTACAATCTAAAAGGAAGTTATAACAATTTAATAACAGTATTTAAAAGTATACGAACACAGCAACGAAGTTTATTGATAACAGTGATAAATTATAAACATTAACTTACTCGCAAGTGTAATTATTTTGCACAAAAAGTATTTAAAACAGTCAAAAACAGCTGACGCGAAACAGATGGTTTAGAAGGAAGGGAATCGGCTGTGAAGTATTTGAGTTAAGTTTAATTTTAATTTTAATCATTAGTAAATTTTAAAGTCAGTTAATTTTGTAATCGTTTTCTAAGATAATTGTTAATAATAATAATGAAGTCTGATTTTCAAGTTATTGAGTATTTGGTTCATTTCATGTGTAATTTTTAAAATTTTAAACTCGTGAGAATCCACATATCAATCTAGTAAATTAATTTTTGTAGTAGTGTATTCAATTTTAAACTTTATTTGTCTGATTTAATTTTACAGGAGATTTGTGATTTTAATTTTCATTTTTTGTTAATTATATTTCGTGTAACCACACACAAACTTACCCTGAGATTCATCACAAAACTTTACACAACAACACAATATTTATTCAACTTATTATTTTCAAGTTCAAATTAAATTTTCTTTTCTACGTAATCAGATAACACTACAATATATTAAACCGAAAGATGAAGAAACACAAAATCCCTCCCACTATCGCCCCATCACCTGCCTTCCTACACTATACAAATTAAGCACTGCTATTATAACTCGCAAAATAGAACAAAATCTCGAAACACATAGTATCTTAATTGAGGAGCAAAAAGGCTGCCGTAAAAGAAGTCAGAGATGTAAAGAACAACTCATAATCGACTCTGTCATCACCAAACAAGTCCACAAACACAAAAGAAATTTATATACATACAGTACCGCATAGCTGACTCAACAAAACGCTACATTCTACAATAATTATGTTCCTTAACATAATCATGACTAAATGGAAAACCAACATCCAGTTTAACTCAAAAAACGGCAACATAACAACAGAAACAATATAAATAAGACGGGGAATATTCCAGGGCGACTCGTTGAGCGCACTACGGTTTTGCCCATGCCTCAATCCTTTATCAAATATGTTAAAAGCTACAAACGTCGGCTATAACTTAAAAACAGTATAGTCCCAATCCACCATATCACACTTGTTTTACATGGATGATATAAAATTATATGCCGGCACAAATGAACAACTCACAACATTAATTAAAACAACTGAAATAATCAGCAATGATATAAAAATTGACTTTGGTATAAAAAAAAGGAAAATACAAAGAATTGAAAAAGGAAAATGGTGTGAATCTCAAGACATAAAAACGGAAGGCATGGCAGAAGGAGAAACGTTTAAATATTTTGGCTTTCACCAAAATACACAGATAGATCACAAAAACATCAAAAGTCAACTAAAAAACAATTTTAAAGAGAGAATTACCTTAATACTAAATACAAAATTAAACTCCAAAAGCATCATAGCTTTGTTAATTGTTTAAAATTTTGAAAAGGTTACGCCAGTATTTACTTCAGTTGGCTTAATTTGCCTTATATTTTTATCTACTATACCCCTGTAAACGTTTACAAAGATGTTATTTCATTCCATATTAATTGCGTACCCTGAGTTAGGCCTTCAGCTATGTAAATTATTTAATTAATATTCAGTTTCATTTGTTGTTATATTATTTAATTAATATTCAGGTTTCATTTGTTGTTAAATTATTTAATTAATATTCAGGTTTAATTTGTTGTTAAATTATTTAATTAATATTCAGGTTTCATTTGTTTATTATCTTAAGATTATTGAGTTTATAATCAAGTCTAATTTTTTTGTAATTAATTTTATTGTCTTCTGAAATTTGAACCTTGGCCTTGCGCCGTATTGTTGAGTTTCCGAAAAAAATAAAGTGTAACAACGTATTTATGGCTTTTTATTATCTTTTTGATAAGTTTACGTTACGGTGAATCAATATTATTATAAAGACTGACTAAATTAAGAGAAATAATTCGAAAGAAACGTCCAGAATTGTGGTCAGATGGCAGGATCTTGCAACAAGACAACGTCCCAGTTTACAATGCGCTTTCCGTAAAGCAGTTTTTGACTGATAAACGTATAACGGTGCTCGAACACCCTCCCTATTCGCCAGATTTTTATTTATTCCCTAGAATTAAAAGTTTGTTGAAAGGGACCGATTTTACATCAATAGAAGAGGTAAAGAAACAAACGGCAAAGCTTCTAAAAGCCTTAACAGATGAAGACCTGCAACACTGCTTCCAACAGTGGCAGCGGCGTATGGAACGGTGTATTCAAGCAGAGTGGAACTATTTCGAAGGGGATAATATTTAATTTCTAATGCTTTGATAATAAAGTGGTCAAATTCTAGCGGCCTCGTTATTTAATAGCCGAATCTCGTATGTTATCTAATGTTATTTATGGACCTGCATGATAAGAAATATGATGTGTGCAGCTGTATAAATTGATGAATCAACATTCTTTGAAATATACAGATTAGCACATTCGTAGTGCAAGGTGGGAGCTGACTTTAGGGTGTATATACAACAGCTTAAATGCACTCGGCATGGTCAGTGTAAAACGTCAACCAGTCATGTTGTTCAGAAGCCAGGTCCCATCCTTCGTTCTGAGTAGTCTTCTGCAATTTGTATGTATGTAAGAGTATTTTTCTATATTTAATCTAAATGTAATTCAATTCATAGTAAGGCTTGCTAATAGTTTGGAGTTAATCCTTTGTTTTATTTATTAACTTTGGCATTTGTAAGTCGTCCTTAAAACTGTTTAATGTGTTTATTCGTGATTTTGTCTTTAAATAATATTTGTAAAACATAAATTAAAGTTCGGACAATATATGTTACGTTAGTTGAATTTGTCTTTCAATATAAACTTCGCGCAACGCAAAGCAAACTCCACGTGACGTAGTTGGGTTAAATAGTTCCGTCTAAATTTAATTAACTTATTTTTATTAACTTGGAAGATATATGGCCCAAACCCACTTCGTTACAATATTAGATAATTTTTTTTTATTGCCGCCCAAGAAAATTTCCAATCTGTTGCTACAAAAAAAAACATTCAGTAAATAGAATGTAAATAGATTACAACACGCAAGAGGGCTTTCCAGAGAAAACTCTCTTTCCTAAGATATCTTATTTTTAATAATAATAAATATTATAGGTAGGTAATGGAAAATTTAGAATTTAGGAGATCTAGCGGATCGATTCTTTTTAACCTTGCAATGTCAGGCCTATCTAGCAGGTTCGTAGCCAGGTTGTTGGTGTCCGGCAGGGGCCGGCGGATGGAACGGCTGGGAGAATTTCCGAACGGCCGGTCCTGTTTAAAATTATTTATGCGTACTTTACACCTATTTTGAAAACATAATCATTGATTTACAAAGCAACTTGGCAAGATTCTTTCTGCTAGAGTTAACCATTGTACTCAAACCAAGGGTTGAATATTTATATTATATTAGACATTTTTACATTAGTACCTACTTATTATTATTACCTACTTTTAGAAATTTTATTATTCGGTATGTTTAACATGCTTAAATAAAAGTGGATTTATTGAAGGTATGAAAGAGTAGAAACATATTTACTAACAAATTGAAAAACACGAAAAGACATCGCTAACTATAAGGCGAAAGTGTGGAACAAAACAAAAGCTAACAAGAATCGCACCTTCAGGTCAGAATTAAACGCGAAATACAATTTGAACACATCTTTAGAGAAGGGATCTTTACAGAAGGGAAATACAATTAACAGGAGCCTATTATTCAGCTTTTATTTGACCGTTTGAAAGAATAGCTGAAACAAAAATTTCCAAGATTGGCGCACAAAAAAGTACTGTTCCACCAAGACACAAGTCTACAATTGCATTTGAAAAATTGCATGATTTAGGCTTTGAATTAATTCCTCATCCACCCTATTCGCTTGACTTAGCCCCGAGTGATTTTTTCCTCTTCCCAAACTTGAAAATTTGGCTCGGTGGGAAGAAATTCACGTCTAATCAAGGTGTCAATGAGTATTTTCTAATGAGTTGGTTGGAGCAAGTGTGTAGCCCTCAATGGAGACTATGTTGTTTTTCCAAAAAAATGTGTTTAACTTGCTTTTTTACCCTAATTACCAAACGACCTTTGTAAGTACTGTAATTCTCTTTTCCTGGAAAATTTCATTTGCAGAATATTCTCTTTATTTATTATTATTTATAATCTAATGGGCCTGTTATGTGGCTGTTTATATTATCAACACCTGGTATTGTTTTTCAACTTGAAATATTGATTATGTAAGATAAAACCTCTTAAAATTGTCTAAAAATCTAGAACCCTTTTGGTTGTTTAATTGTTTATCAATATTTTAATTAGCTAATAAAATATCTGCTTTTGAACACTTTTATCTGCACCGAAAGTTATATAAGCTGGTGTTTCAACCTTTGCCGTCAGTTTCTTCCAAGCTAAATGATTTAACTTTTCGAAGTATTAAGTATTTAGTCTTCTGAAACATAACTTTTTTGATCATGTTTAGTTTTAAGCAGTATTTGTGCTGCATTTTTTTAATGTTAGTTTGTGTACCTAATATTATAGGTAATGAATCTACAACATCAAAGCTATTAAATATTTACAAAATTAATTTCCAGTAGCTTTGCAATACGTACCACCATCACGAGTGATCGATGTAATCGAATTAGGAGAATATACTTTTGGAGTTGAAGAAGACAACAATACTACTAATATAGCACGTTGCCATTATGAATCAGATACTGGAATTTTAGGTTCATTTGATGTTGTTAAACCAGAGCCTCCTACTACGACACCTGATCCTCCTACGACAACTGCTTCAGAAGGACTTTCGGGAATTAATTTTAATGTATGTTTTAGTATTTAAGTTAAAATAAAATATGTTAAAGATTTAATTTTAGATACGAGTAGACAGAAATGAAATTTCTGATTATGGAAAGAGTGGAATTTGCGAAATGAAAGTCGAATGGGTTGACGAAAAAGGGCCAAAAAAATGGACTTTAACGCCATATGATAACGAAACTGGATATCTTCTACCTATCGAATATAAAATTAATTTTTTCTGTAAGTTGTGGTATTTTACGGTAAATATAGTTTATTTGAAAGATTCACTTATGCAACGAAATACAAGGATTGTTTTATAACACCAAGACTAATCAACGGCAACAATTTCGTGTAAGAAGGCATTACCTTGTTGTTGATAGCGTATCAAATGCTGTAGTGATAAGACCAAACGTAAATTCTTCTGCTCATCAATAAGCAGCCGTGGAATCCACTGAGCTAAGACTATAAAATAATCAGTTCCCATAATGATGCCCAAAGTTTATGAAAGTTCTCTAACTTTAATGCGTCATCTGATGCTGCAACACGAGCATGGCCTGAATGGGCCAAATCTTTATAGTCTTCCTTTCATTCTCGTATAAATTTCTATTAGCTGACGCCCTTCAGCGGCCAAAAATTGAATTTAATCACAACGCTTAGAAAAAAGCACACAGCAAATAATTTTGACAGACGCGTCACTAGTACTTAAACAATCAATATAAACACCTGAATTTCGTTGTCGTGGCAATCAAGCCGCGGCTGCTCAGTCCAAACGTGTTTCTATGGAACAATCCTCGTACCTACTTCAAGTTGTTTTTTTTTATTTAAGGTCATCCATATTTTGAATTACTTGAGGCAGGTATTTCAGTACAGGTTTAAGTTGAAGTTCAGCGTAACCTTAATAATTTAAGACACATTAAACTAAGTTTCAGCTTAAACCTGTGCTTAAGTGCCGACCCTGAATAATAAAGTTATTAGCAGCTTTAGTGGCGCATTAAATAATTAAACACTTTGTAACAAAGTAAAAACCTTGTTTTAGATAAAGTTCCATTATTGATGGAAAAAATTGCTGTTCAAGAAGCTGGAAGTTTCTTGCAGTATTTAGACACAGACATAAAATTTGTGTCTTGCAAATTAAAATTTCAAGATGTTGAAATCAACTTGGACATTAATTCGTTAAAAACTAATATTTTTTTAACTCCATACTCTTTGGTAATACAAGATTTTTAAATAAATAAAATAACCGATTAATGATGTTTTTAAATTTAAAGAAAAACGAAGAAACCTCAAGTAAAATTACAAGCTTAGGACAAGGTTACTGTGGTTTTAGACTAGTAAATGCAACATCGTCTGATTCTTTAGACTGGAGTCTTACGGGTGTAACCGAACAAGGAGCTTCTTACAGGGCAATTTTTAAAACAGTTGTTTTATGTAAGTAATAAGTTGCTTATTAATATTATTTTTAATTATCTGTGTTTGAGGACAGCTCGAAAGTATTTATTTCACCAAAAAACAGAGGTAACGGTTGGTACACAAAGCGTTTATGTAAAGTGTGGAAGCGATGAACACAATGTTCTTCATAGGTTTTGTAATATATATAATCCTTCTGGAAATATGGTGGACTCTTCACGAACTTGTAATTATAAAATTAATACTGTTAGTATGACCGATATTGGTGTGTGGAAATGCATTGCTGGAATTGATGAACAAACGGAAACCTTAAATTATTCTTTTGAATTAGTTCAAATAGGTGAGTTATGTTTAAAAGATAATGGATCTTGTATGTTTTACTGTGCCTTATTTTTTATTTTTAATTGCCCATACTCTCCCAATGTGGGAGAGAGGTGCTACCCGTTCCAGCACTGACTGGAGACAACGATGCTTAACTCTCTTGATCGTGCGGGAATGGGATACCTAGCTTGTTAATGCTAGGTATTAAAAAAACAAACAGTACCTATGTGTAAACAGTTTTTACTTGTAGGTGCTGAAACAGTACAAACATGGGCGAACGAAACTGATAAATACTTAATAATAGGTTGTCAAAGAATTAATACGTGGCTTTCACCACGTATATCATTTTGTAAAATGACGGCACCTGACAAACAAGTATTCACTCTGCATCCTAGTTCTGCTACTAGCCGTTATTTGTCTCTTGGATCAAATTTTAAAGAAGGCTTGTGTGTAATGCAGGTATGTTAATTTTAACAAAAACCAGTGTCTTGGTGGACTAAAGGTTAAACGTAGGTATACTTTGTCACTAAAAAAAATTCTGCATAAGTCTCTCTACCATTTGCATCCACCTCCGCCTGAGTCACTCCTCCTTGTTCTGCCCACTTGCACAACAAAGTCCTTTCTACCCTAAGGTGTAAGGCAAGGGTGTGGGGACAAACAATTGGTACAAATGTTGGCCTCCAACCGTCACTGTATACGTCTCTTTTTAGATTCCTCCAATAGCGTTCAATTGGACGCAATTGAGATACATTGAGATAATAACTGGAATTTGCAACTCCTCAAAAGCGGCAATAATTCGGGCAGCATAGTGAGCATAGTGCCATGTCTGTCCAAAATATGTAATTCCCTTTTTTATCTATGAATTTCTTTAGTATTTTGCGTACATTTCGGCATTCACAAAATTTCCTGATGGACAAATGTAAGCTTGAGAATGGCCTTTGGAAGAAATTGCAATCCACACCAATGTTTTATAAACTACTTCACAATCTACTTCTTTGCTTTGTGGTGTCACTTCCATTGAGCGTGAAGAATGATTCGTCATCCATGATAACATCGGAACCCTTTGATTATCATTATTATGCATTCTGATTGTGGTCTTCGCCCACTTCACTGAAACTCTAGGCGTATTGTGCCCCAAGAAGTAATTTACTCCATCAGACCTGTATCACTAAAGAAATTGAGAATACTGTTGATGGGTGCAATCGTCATTTCATTCGGTTCTACATAATGAGCCCCGAAGTGTTTGGGCTCCGAGAGCTGGACATTCACATTCTTCTTCGCACAGCTTGCACGTTGAATCAATAACAATATGCATTATGTCCTGTTAGTAGTCCTGTTATACACCTTAGTTGTTTTCTACTTAGTTTTAGCCTTTCTCTTGCTGTAAGGAGGCATTATTAGCGCTCAAATTATGTTTTTCCTTCAGTAGGTCTCTGATGATCCCTTTTGCGCATGTACGTTCAGGACCTATTAGCCTTTGTTCAGAGACTGATCTCGCTAGTTGGTCAGCTTTTTCATGGCCTTCATAACCTCAGTGTCCTGGGACCCATTGTAAGCAAACTCTGTTGCGATCGGCCAGTGCCACCAGTGTTTCTGTACAATTAAGCACGACTTTGGAGTGTGTCTCAACACTTTCTAAAAACGTTAACGCCAGATTTGCCTGTTTTCAACATCCCTCTCTCCGCCATACTTTATGCACATATTATTATGGATATTATTTCAGCTTGAAGGACTGAGGTGAGTTGACCTAGGTATACCCTGTTCTTGCCTCAAACACTTCTACTTCTGAGCTATGTTCTGTTTTTGAACCATCTGAATACCATACAGCTCCTTGTCTTTAGATTAGCTGCCGGTTTCGTTCTTCGTACCTCTCTCAGGTATTATTACCCTGAAAGATTTTCTGAGTCTCAAACGGTGTTGATTTTCCAGTATGTTGAAGATCTCGGTGTTAGCTCCCGTTCTACGGTGCACTTTCCGATGATCACCTACTTTTAGTCTATATGCTACTGCCAATGCTTGAGATTCCGCCACTAAATGAAGTGGGGGAAGATTTAGCATTGTTTCCATCGATGCTGTAGGCGTAGATGACATCACCCTAGTTATCTGTTTCTTTTTTTGTGTCACCAGAGGATAGAGGCACATGTGATTGTTGGTATAATCACTCTCATGTATACCCACAAAACCATCTTTGGTTGCAGACCCCAAGTTTTGCCGACTGTTCTTCTACAAGCCCATAAGGCCCTTGGAGCTTTGTTAGTAATCTTTTCCAAGTAAGGATTGAAGGTTAATTTGGTGGCAAGGGTGGCGCCCAAACATCTGAACATCGCTGATTCGTATTTCCTCCAAGTCTTGGAGTTTTTTTCTAAGTGTAAATGGGAGGACCGAAGTCTTGTTCCAATTGACCGAAAGTCCTTTTTTTAAGCGCCACTTCTCCACGGTTTTCAGGGCTTGTTGCATCAAACTTGATATAACTCCCCCGAACTTCCCGTTTATGAGTATGATTATATCGTCAGTATATCCTTGAGCTTATACCTCTCTCACATTCAATTTAGGGAAAAGACCATCAATTACTAGGCTCCAAAGGAGAGGACATTCCTTGGTGACGATTGCCTTGGGCATACTCGCATAAAGTTTCCTTACTGGTCTTCCAGAGCCTTCTTTTCTATCAACTGTTATGTTCGAATCTACACGCTTGCAAATGTTGTAACTTGTTCTTTATGGACACTCATTGTATAGAAGTGATTTACAGTATAAATTTTTTAAAGTTTTTATGTTGACAATCACAAAACATCAACTAGGCGAACGATAAATGTTAGATATTACATGTCGATAGCTTGTACCCTGCTTTTCACTGTGTTTGTTAATGTCCAACTCTCACTACCGTATGTTAAAATTGACAACGAAGATATTCTTTACTATTCGGTCTTCCTTTTAATCCACTAATGTGGCGCAACCATTTGATCCTTTGCACTACCACCAAATTTGTTATGCTTACCTCTCTATATAGATCCCTGATTTCTTCGTTACTCCTTCTTTACCACCCCATTTCTGTCTTTCTATCTCCATATTTTCTTCTTAGTATTTAACGTTCCTCTATTTCTAATTTTTGTTGTTCACTTTTATTCAATACTTAAGTTTAACTGGCGTGAATAACAGTTAGTTGTGTCACTTCATATTTCTGGAGATCTCTTTAGCTCCCATTTAAGATTCCTGTACTTTTATCGCCCTTGCTTCTATTTAATTATTATTTTTACAAAAAGTGTTTAATATACCTAATGAAAATATCCTATCTTAGATAGCAAAACCCCTAGAAGATTTCGAAAAGGGTTTATGGCGATGTGAAATGGATGGTACTACACAAGGTGGTATTATAAAAGTTGGAGACGTAACAAGTAAGTAATTTTGTGTACGAATTAATTGTATAATCAAAGTATTATAATTTCATAGTTCCTGATTATCCAAAGTATATAAAAATAACCACACAAATAGGAAGACCATTTACAATTGCATGTGAAGTTCCATACTCATCAGATTATTGTCATATTAGAGCACCCAATGGTACCATTTATGCGGTTGACGACAAATATCAAAGTCTGATAGGAAAATGTGCAAAGATTGTTGCAGAAAGTAGTTATTCAGATAATGGAACATGGAGTTGTTCATTTGCACGACAGACTGGGATACCTGATGAAGAAATATCTGTAGCGGTACGAAAACACACTTTTTATTAATAAATCCATTTCATTTTTGCAATTATAGGTTACAATAGCTGAAACTTTAATATCCTACAGAAGAGTAGAAGTCGACGCTGGTGATAGTGCCCAACTAATGTGCACTTCAGGTGGTTTACCACTTACGTATTGTCGATTCATTTCACCTAGTGGCACATCGTATCATATTCGAACTAATCAAACTTTTGGTGGGTAAGTAATACATCAAACAAAACAATGTGCAGTTACAAAGTTGATATTAATTAACATGAATGTTTACAGTATAGGTTATTACGGGAGAGGCTTGGAATATGGTGAATGTGGCCTTTCAATATTAGAAGTTAAAACAACACATGGAGGACTTTGGACCTGCGTTACTAGAATTGGGGATTTTAAACAACCCGAAATATATGCTGTTATAACACTGGATGTCACACCCAATCTTCTTAGTGGTAAATTAAATAGTAACTTTGAACTTATGAGATTTTAATAATTTTTATCGTTAGATACCAACTTAGCAGCAGGACTAGGAATTGCTGTAGGTGTTGTAGTAGTCTCTACTATTGTTGGAATTGTAGCTGTGCGTAAGTGGAGGCGAAGAGCACATTCAGAAGTTGCAGGTTTTTCAAGTGCTTCAAATCAGACACTTGAGGAAGACAACAGAAGCCACAATAGCGAAACTGATATTTTTAGTCTTGGTCTACCACCTCGTTCTTATACTAATCCAACGACTGTCACTACAGATGATAGACATGCGCACCAGCAGTAATATTTTAAAAGTATTGATAACATAGTATTTTTGTTAAGATATCGCAATTATTAGTATTCGTATAGTTTTTAATGAAAACTATAATGGTTTATAATAAAATAAAATATTTCACATTTATGACATTAAGACTTTTTCAAACCCCACTGACCTTCTCGAATGAAATCAAATACTTAGGAGTTGACCTTGATAAAAAATTGAGCTGGGAAAAACACCTTCAGCTCAAAATGGAGAAAACATGTGTGTCGCCTCGCAATGGGCAGACTCTGGGGACCCACCCCAAAGGTTGTCTTGTGGCTGTACACTACCGTGGTGCAATGAAATCAATACAAACTGCCCCCAATGGACTTGCACGTTAAGGAGATGGCCCTAAGGACAGCTCTAAGACTAAAGGTGAAAGGCGTGGAAGGGTGAAGGTAGACCCTCACATAGCTCACATTCTAGAAAAGGGTGTCCGACGGATATCTCTTCTGGGAGCGAGAGTGAATTCTATCTAATCCACTTTTATCTTTGGAAAACAATACAGCATCTTCTTCGACGCAGAAAGTGCTTCCCAACCTGATATATCCATCTACACCGATGGGTCTAAAAATGGAGAGGTAACAGGTGTACGGTTATACTCAGAAGACCTAAAACTTCAACAAAGTACTGCTTTAGGTAAACACACTACCGTATTTCAAGCAGAAGAGTATCAGAAGTGGTACTACAATGCCAAGAAATTCTAGAACTAGCAACTGAAAACAATGCCCTAGAACTCGTATGGGTAAAAGGACACTCCGAAATTCGCTGGAATGAGCAGGCCGATATCTTAGAACAACCTTTCTGGGGACCTGAGTCGGCTGTTGCTCTTTCATTGCCCTCTCTTAGTACCGTGATAAGACAAGAAATCCATAACCGCCACTGTATTAGATGGACACAAATATGGACAAATGTCATCATGCAAGGACAATTATTCCAATCTCTTCGCTGAAATTAGTTAGGTATTGTAACCAACTATCACCGAAAAATCTGCGACTCTTTGTTGGCATATATTCCGGACATTATAAATTAAACGAACACATGCACAGAATGGAACTAGCAGACAGTCTAATGTGTCGAGGGTGTAATATTGAGGACGAAACAGCTAAACATTTCCTGTGTGAATGTCCAGCCCTGGCTCCAATAAGAGGAACCATGTTGGGGCACTTCTGGCTCGACATGATCAGAATTTACAGCATATCTCTTGCAGAAATTCTTAGGGACACCGAAAGGGTAGGTTGCCTTGAGTGATGCAGACAGGCAGGTTACTGTGAAGGAGATAGCACAACGGGCCCGCTCTGTGGCCTAAGTGCATGTAAACTTAGGTTTGCCCTGCACATTGAATCCATAATCCAGATATTAAGATAAAATTAAAGGAAAAGATCATAAGTTGGGCTATCAATTTTTAACTTTGAGTAGTTACCTACTTAGTGTATTTTCTTACTTATCATTGGACAATACTGCGATGTCAGTAGCGCAGTGGTAGAGTGTTAAGGTGCATTCAGACTCAGAAATTTTGTCCGGAAAGTTGACGGAGAAATTTAAACGAACCAATCAGGAGGTGTGTAAACTTTGGATTCAAATTCTACACACCTCCTGATTGGTTCGTTTAAATTTCTCCGACAACTTACCGGATAAAATTTCTGAGTCAGAATGCACCTTTAGGTTAGCATTACGTTAGTCCTTGGTGCGAATCTCCCGATGGGCAGGAGGTCTTTATCTTTCAAATTAATATAAGAAATACAGGCCTTAAGAGGTAGAGTAGCAAGGTCCTACACTAGTGTAAGTATGTGTACACTTACACTATTACGCATAGTGCAGTATGCAGATATAAAACGGCGCACGAATTACACGTAACTCGCAGAGATGAGCCAAGTTAAAGTAGGTATAAAAGGTTATGTGCATGTTTCTTTAAACTTTTATTTCCCCTGAAAATGTAATTAAAATTAGATAAAATATTGAGATTGAAATTAAATATGTATCGTTATTATTCGACTTACAGTAAGAACGTGCTTTCGCGCCGCGTGTAAATAGTTAAAGTGAGCAGTGTCAAGTGTGACCCTAAGGTCAAGTTTATTTGTGTTACAATATTTACGAGTTATTTAGTAAGAAAATCATCAACACAGTGGGAAGAGCAAATTACGGTACCCAGTTCACAACAAACCTACAAATGGTTCAAGACCAGGTGCATCTCAAGAGCAGGTACGTATCAACTACACAACAATAACGTTTCAATTTCACTGCTTCCAACACAAATAAGACAGACAGTGAGACAGTTTAGAGTAGTTTTATGCAATATACATTCCACAGTAGATATTAAAGAACTTATCAGAGAGATTAACGATCATGGACACAACGTATTAAATATATTCAACATTAAACACAGGGTAAATAAAACTCCCCTGCAAATGTTCTTCGTAGAACTAGAACAAAGTCCAAACAACAAGAAAATCTATAACATAGAATTCTTAATCAAATCAAAGATCACTTTTGAACCTCCACACGTTAAACGTGAAGTAATACAATGTCAAAAATGACAAAGATTTGGACACTCGAAAAACTACTGCTATAGGAGACCTAGATGTGTCAAATGTGCTGGAGAACATCTAACAACAAATTGTGAAAGGAAAGAAAGGAGTAAAAACGTTAAGTGTTCTAATTGCCAAGGTAACCACCCCGCCAATTACCGAGGATATCAGGTGGCTAAAGAAATCCACAAGCGTAAATTTTCATCAGTTAAGACCTAGACTAAACTCCCAACTAGTTCAACCTGGTATATCCTATTCCCAAAAAACATCCGATAAAAATCAACAACCTCCACAAGTGGACAACCAACAGCAAATACAAACATGGCAGACGAACAACAAAACCGAAACAATGCTGGCAAAGCTCATGAAAAGAATGACATGATTAATCCACTCACCACTCTCATTTCTAAATTAACTTAGTGGCTGTATACCTAAACGCCGTACTCTGGAACGCCAACAGCTTGGCATAGCCAAGAAGTCAAAACATTCATAATTAATAACGACGTCGACATTATGCTCATTTTCAAAAACGCATTTTACCCATAAGAGCTACATGAAAATACCTCAATACCATAATATACTACAAACCATCCAGATGGCACCGCTCATGGCGACACAGCAGTCATAATTAAGAACTCAATTCGACATCAGTACCAAAAAGAACACCACCAAGCCACATGTATTGTAGTTTCAGAAATCAACAGAGACATAACCTTTGCTGCAGTAGGTATACTGCCCCCCGAAACACAAGATCAAGCAAGAAAGCTTTGAATTCTTTTTCCACACGTTCGGGCCCCGTTTTATTACTGGAGGTGACTTCAACGCAAAAAGCAACACTGGGGATCCACAATAACGGTACCCAGAGGTAGAGAGCTAGAGTATTTTTCATCTAGCATTTGGGTTGTGACGTCAACTTGCCCCGCCCAAAAACGATATAGGTAGACACGCGTTCGTGCGCAGTAGGTAATGAAAACCTAGTTTAGAACGAGATTAAGTCTAGTTAGATTGTGAATTTATAAACAGCGCGTTGAGGTCACAACCCAAATCCTAGGTGAAAAATGCGGTACTTAAAGCTATGACTTCTATGAAGCTAAACTATGCAATTACTGGTAAACCTACTCACTGGCCCTCAAACCCGGACAAAATCCCAAACCTTCTGCACTTTTACATCACAAAAGGGATAGGAGCAAACAACATAAAAGCAACATCGTGTTTCGATCACTCCCCCTAACTGCCAAATATAGGAGCCAAACGCTGAAAACGGCAAAACCAGATTCATTACACAACAGGAACACAAACTGCTATACCTTTCGAGAACCAATCAATGATAAGATTCCCCTTACCACTAAAAACTGCAGAAGACATTTACAAGGCGGTCGAACATCTAAACCAAACCATATAAACCACTGCTCCTGCTCGTGCCTCTACTCCGAATAATGAAACGCAAGAAAACTCAGAAGGCCGTCCTTTAATTATTATTAAACAGAAGATAGATGAGAAAAGAAAACTCAGGAAGATATGGCAAATTTCCAGACATCCTCAAGATAAGACAAAACTTAACAAAGCCACTCAAGAACTAAAAACACTTCTTCACAAAACGAGAAATCGGGAAATTCAAGAATATTTATCGAACCTTACCGCTACACAAGACACGCAGTGCTCATTATGGAACGCTACAAAAACACTAAAACGACCACAATCAGCAATAGGCAACAGAATTATTTTTTTTAAATTAATGTTTTTTAATGTTCATGCGGTATCAAAAAGACCCAAGACAAAAAAAATTTTTTTTAATAATTAAAGCGTAAAAAAGGGTCGAAATTTCAAATGAAAAATTTTCCCGCCAAAACGAGCCATATTGCTGTGACGTATGTATGTAGCCGAACGCGTCAGGTGCATAGATAACTAATAATTAATAATAGTCAGCTGTCAGCTGTCAGCAGAACATACGCGAACGTTGTAGCGCGACGCGCGATATTTAACGTGTTTATTTCCCTCCTTCGCCTGTGAAAATTAACAAGTACTACTACTTCTACACCAGGCAAAATATTTCTATCTAAACCTAATGAATAGGTACATGATACTAACCTTAAATTTTTTTCAGTCACTTTGACACTGGAGGGTCTATTTTATGCACATTACCAGGCAACACCGAACCGTGCGGCGCGGTACGTCACATGCCGTTTTCGATTTTCCGGCGGTAATTCAAAATTGCTGGGATAATTTTCTATTTTTTTTGCGGATAATTTTTTTTTTTATTATTTTAAATATTATGTAGCTTATAAGTGACCCCTCAACTACATGTAAAAACGATTTCACTTAATTTATAAAATTCAGTTCTTTAGCCTATTCCACCCATCAGACTACAAAATGGAAACTGGGCTAAAAGTCCTATAGAAAAAGCAGGCGCCTTTGCAAATCACCTGAAGCAAGTATTCCAGCCTTTCCCCCGGACTTGCTCTCCAGAGAAAGACAGAACAATCCAAGAATTTATTATAAGGAACCCCACTCCATCAGATATTATCAAAGTTGCTGAAACAAAACAGACTATAACAAGCCTATATAATAAAGCCCCGGGATATGACTTAATAACCGCCAAATCTGTAACAGAGACACTATCGACAGTCGGTCGATAGTGCAGTTAGCTACATAATCAGGTAGGCAGGTTAGGTTAGATTTACTAATGGCATGCCGCTGTTGTATTATCTGTGCGCTCCTGTATTATATGTGTTAATAATAAACTCACTAAAGACTCACTCACTGTGTATGATTCACTAATATTAAGAATTACCCAGTGATAAATGTTACATGGCGCAGTCGAAGACAGAAAGCTAGAAGTTGCTGCACGTGCTAATTCAAAAGTGAGGTTAGAAGTAGCCAAGTACATAAAATTTGTAGAAAAATGGAGGGATTTAAGCCACCCAAAAGTTTAGTATTGGAAGCAGTGGCGGATCCAACCAATTTTCTCGGGGAAGGGGGGGGGGCATTAGGTTTTATGTAGGGATGTAAGACAATAAAACGTAGAAATAAAACTACTACTAAATTGAAAAAACAAGAGAATTCATATTTAAAACAGAAAATTTCGGGGAGGGGGGGGGCAATTGTCCCCTATGCCCCCTGTTGCATCCGCCACTGATTGGAAGGCAACATTGCAGAAAACTGGCGCAAAATTAAACAAAGCTTTAATATATTCATGAAAGCAACAGGTAAAGAGAGCCTTGAAGGACAAACAAAGGTAGCAATCTTACTAAATTTGATTGGAGAAGATGCAGTGGAGGCATATAATACATTCCCACTAAGTGATAAGGAAAGGGAGAAATATGAAGTAGTGTTGAAGGCGTTTGAAACTTACTGTATTCCCAAGAAGAATGTGGTTTACGAGCGATTTCTGTTCTACAAACGGGAACAACAAGAAGGCGAGGTTTTCGAACAATTTGTGACAGACCTCAAAAAACTAGCTGCAACCTGTGAGTTCGAGTGCTTACTAGGGCAAATGATTCGTGACCAGATCATCCTTGATATAAAGGACTTAACAGTGCAAGAAAGACTCCTTAGGACGGAAAATCTAAATTTACAGAAAACTGTTGATATCTGCAAGGCTGCAGAATTGACGAAAACTCAAGTAAAGAACCTTCACGAACAAACTGTGGACTCTATAAAGATTAAATCAGATTCGTGGGGCAAAGTAAACAAAAAAGAAGATGGCGCAAGAAAAGAAGGTGAAGATTCAGGAAAATTTAAGTGTAAGAGATGTGTCACTTGGCATGGATCAAGGGAATGCCCAGCATTTGGTCGGAGATGTTCCAGGTGTAGCCAATTAAATCATTTTGCTGATCCATGCAAGGTTGAAATGCAGGTCAAAGAACTTGAGGTAACAGATCAAGAAAATTTAAATAACAATCGGGTAAATATTAGTCTTATAAGTATTTCCAGTGTAAGTGAGATAGCTTGGAAAGAATGTATTCAACTTGAGGACAAGAATGTAAATTTTAAGTTAGACACTGGTGCTCAAGTGAATATCATAACTGAAATAATAAGATAATCAATTTAAGTTACGTGCTACAAATATTGTCTTAGAAGCCTTCGAAGGGTCTAAAATTGCTCCTCAGGGTGTAGTTTATTTGAATTCTAAGTTCAAAGGTCAGGAGACTTATGCAGATTTTGTAGTCGTTAAGAAAGAGGTGGCTCCAATCTTGGGATTAAACACTTGTATTAAGTTTAATTTAATGAAACGAGCAGAATCTGTTTTAAGCTATACCGATAAAGATAAATTTATTTGTGATAATAAAGACGTTTTCGAGGCTCAGGGACGTCAGGGTACGTTCCCGGAAAAGTGTGAAATTAGATTTAAGGATGGGGTCAAACCTATATTCAATCCTTCTAGGTGTACACCGTTGTGTATTAAGGACGAAGTTGTTTGAGTTAGAAAAAAAAGGTATAATTTCTGAAGTAGAAAACCCAACAGGCTGGGTTAGCAATTTAATAGTAGTTGAGAAGCAGGACAAATCAATTAGGTTATGTCTTGATCCTAGAAACTTGAATTTGGCGATTGAACGTTCACCGAGCATTTTGATCCCGACTTTAGAAGACATAAGTGAGACTCTGCAAAATAAAAAAGTATTTTCTGTTTTAGATCTAAAGGACGAATTGCAATCAGTGTTAGGTATGATAATTTTTTTGATTTGTTAAAGGAAAATGTTATATTCAATTGGCTTCCCTTTCACACAAAAGTTTTGGGTACTATTAAGAATAAAACTATGACGGCACCAGTTTTAGCAAATTGATGCTACCAAAGAATTAACAATACAAGCTGATGCCTCGCAAAATGGGTTAGGTTGCTGTCTTGTTCAAAATGGTAGATCAGTTTCTTTTGCGTCCCGAAGTTTAACGGATAGTGACAAAAAAAATTGCGCAGATTGAGAAGGAACTGTTAGCTATTATTTTTGCAACAACAAAATTTCATAATTATATTTATGGTAGGGCAGTGGAGGTGATCACGGATCACAAACCACTATTAGGGGTATTAAACAAATCATTAGCGGACATTGCTTCTTCAAGATTAAAACGAATGAGGCTTAAACTTTTAAATTATGGCTAGACATTGAGCCACTCTCCTGGAAAATTAATGTTCGTTGCCGATCTATTATCCAGATGATACCTAAAAAATGACATTTCTGTAGATGATAACTGGATCACTGAATGTATACATTCTAACTAGTCTTAATATTTGTGATGAAAAAGGTGCAGAATTTCAGAAAGCAACTGAGTCTGATCCAGTGTTATCCCAACTAAAAAAATATTACTTTGAAGGTTGGTCCAAGAAGAAAAATGAACTTCCTGAAAATGTTAGGTTCTATTTTACGTTGCATAATGAAATTGTCTGTGAAGATAATTTAGTATTTTTGAATTATAGGCTAATAGTACCTCTTACTCTAAGAGATATATGTTGAAATTACTTCATGAATTTCATTTTGATTTTGAGAAGACAAAATCCAGAGCTAGACAGATAGTATACTGGCCCGGTTTAGATAGGGATATTGAAAATTTGATTATAGTCGAGTCAATGAAGGTTTTTACTTCTAAACCCACAAAAACAGAACCGATTTTGATGAATTTTTTTTTAAATTGTTTCTTATATTAAATTATTCAAAATCAGAAACATTCCAGCTGGCGCTATCAACTATTTATATTGTTTAAACATAAAAAAAAAAAAAAATTATTAAAAAAATTTTTTCTTCGATGGAATTTTAACTAGAAGTGACTAATTTTGAAAATTTAGTATAATAAATAATTTTTGAATAAAAAAGTTTCAAAATTTCCATTTAAAATGTTAATTATTCAATCATTCGGATGCAAGAATATAATATACAAAATATAGACATATATATATTTTCACCTTCAAAAATCAATACTTTTATGAGAATATATAAACAGGCACAAGAAATTGACCTTTTGTATGACAGGTAGGGGAATTCCAGGTCAAACTCCAGATGTTTCACCATGATTTTCGGAGTGAACGCATGTGTTTTGAGGTTATTAATATGCTAAAAGAAGTTTTTATCATTAAATATTGAAAATATTAGTGAAAATTGTTGAAGAGAACTGAATTATTGATTAAAATTCAGAAAAAAGTGCAAAGATACAAGTACAAACACGATGGAAAAAGTAATTATCTGTCATGTATTCTTGGTTTGTATTGAAAATAATTGGATTACATTTGCTTTTAAGTTTGTTTATGTATTTGGAAGAATCGAATTATTATTCTTATTATTATGTTACATTTATATTACATTATTACAGTTATTATGATGCATTTATATGCTGTAAAATCATATTTTTTTGTAATTTTGGTGACTACAACAAACTCGCTTGTGTTGCATGTAAGTTAAAAAGTGTTTCCCGTTTAATAAATAAGTACTCAATCTTAACTAAATTTTGTTAGCTTATTTGAAACATATTGATTTAACGATTCTAAAAATTTTAGCCCTTTAAGTGTAATATTTTTAATTCTACGGTACTTTTTTCAATGGATTTTCCGCGCGTCATTGTCGTCGCTACGATTATTTGCTAAAACAATTTGTGTTAAATTATTCTTTGAATGTAATGAAATCTTTTTAAATTATTAGAAATACATTTTCTATCTTACAGCTCTATTTCCCTTTGAATTTGATCCTCATATTTAAAATCATACGTGTTAAAAACATTTCCCAACATTTTTTTATATGATACAGCAACAGCAACAAGATACTGTAGATTCTACAGTTCATTGTTGTTGCATTTGCAAAGAACAAGATAGTTCAGATACACCAAGTACTTCGAGTAAAAGTGTAGAAAAACTTACACAAGTGACAAGAGGACTGCCAACACTAAAAGCAGTTGTTCCATTATGCTCAAATTCAGTGAAGATTCATTTATTCCATACCCCAGTCATATTTTTTCATCGAAAACCGGACTTAATATATAAAAACCTCAAATTATACGAAGTGTTTTCAAAAATTTCAAGTTTAGAATTCAATTCTTGCATCCGAATGATTGAATAATTAACATTTTTCAATGGAAAATTTGAAACTTTTTAATTCAAAAATTATTTAATATACTAAATTTTCAAAATTAGTCACTTCTAGTTAAAATTTCATCGAAAAAAAAAATTGTTAAAAAAAATTTTTTTTAAAATTATTTAAACAATATAAATAATTGATAGCGCCAGCTGAAATGTTTCTGATTTTGAATAATTTAGCATAACAAACATTTAAAAAAAAAATTCATCAAAATCGGTTCTGTTTTGGCGGGTTTAGAAGTTTTGACGATTTTTCCGCTTTATTGACTCGACTATTAGTAAATGTTCAATATGTGAAAAATACCAGAAGTCGAACGTAAAAGAGCCGCTAATCCCACACAACATCGCGTGCGATATCTGTGAATCTAATGGAAAAGATTCTTTAATTGTTCAGGACTATTTCTCTAAGTGGTTAGAGATTATTGAATTAAAACAAAAAACTTCTGCTGAAATTATCACTAAACTAAGGTGTTTATTTTCAACTCTTGGTATTCCCAAACTAGTTATTTCCGATAAAATGCCGTAAGACATTTGCGGAAACTTTGAATTTTGAGTTTAAAACAAGTTCTCCAAAATATCCTAAAAGCAAGGGTCAGGCAGAGCGAGCGGTGCAAACGGCCCAAAGGTTATTAAAAAAATCTAGAGTTAGCCTTATTAGAATATCGAAATAGTCGAATAGCAGGTTTAAATATTTCACCCGCTCAAATATTGTTTAGTAGGAGAACCAGGACTTTTATACAAGATCAAAACAAGTCTACCAGTTTTCTACAAAATCTTAAAATCATATCTGAACGAGAAACACTTTTAAGTCAAATATCAAAAAGAACTGACTCCTCTCCATCCAATACAGCCAGGAGTCGCACAGGGTAGTATACTCGGACAACTGCTATATCTACTCTATACGGCAAACCTTCCATCAACGAGACAGACAATGGTAACTACTTACGCCGATGATACGGCCGTTTTAGCCTCCTACAATGATCCAAACACTGCCTCACAAATACTCCAACGAAACCTGAACGAAATAGAAGACTGGTTGAAGACCTGGTGAATACACGTAAACGAAATCAAATCCGTGCATGTTACGTTCACCTTACAACTAGAAACATGCAGCCCAGTTAACCTAAACGGCAATATAATTCCATAACAAGACAGTGTCAAATACCTTGGCATACATTTAGACATAAAGGAGCATTCAGACTCAGAAATTTTGTCCGGAAAGTTGACGGAGAAATTTAAACGAACCAATCAGGAGGTGTGTAGAATTTACCGCTTCTTACGATTCAAATTCTACACAGCTCCTGATTGGTTCGTTTAAATTTCTCCGTCAACTTTCCGGACAAAATTTCTGAGTCTGAATGCACCTTAAGGCTTAACTGGAAGGAAAAAAAGGCTACAATTAGGACTAAAATTTTGTCAACTCTACTGGCAAATAGGCAGAAATTCTCAACTAAGCACTGAAAACAAGCTATTATTATACAAATGTATCATAAAACCTACGTATATGGACATATGGTATCCAGTTATGGGAATCGGCCAGTAACTACAACCTGCAGATTCTTCAACGTTTCCCAAATAGAGTCATTAGAACTATATTCAAGGTCCCATGGAACGTTCCTAACTGGCTAATTCAACAAGATGTTGATATACCGTCTGTTGGAGATGAAATACAAGCTTTCAGCAAAAAATATCAAAACAGACTTCAAGTGCACCCCAACAACCTGGCGTCGAATCTACTAGACAAACCAAACCATCAAAGACTAAGAAGAACTGATCCGTTAGATCTTCCTACTAGATTTGATTAGTGACATTCTTACTTAAGTAATCATGTAAATACAGGGTGTCTCTAAAAGGTCTGTACAAAACGCTAGCACAAATTCCCGAGGCTGAGAACCAGAGTTCAATTATCAATCTTGCAGGAAGAGCCTGTCTCAGTACAGTATCTTCTTTTTGTATCATAGGCGATACTTTTTGTAGAAGTTCTTTTCTTCGTTCATTCTTAAGGGGTTTCAGTACGCATTCAACTCATCTGCAGCTAGTTCTGGTAATAGCTTTACCGAAGCACCTTCATATCCCCGTCTTTAACCCACCAACGTCGAGGTTTTCTCGTTTTTCTCTTTTTGATTTGGTTAGATATTTACACACAATACTCCTCTCTTAATGTTAATTCTTCCCCTATGTTTTCCAGTTTTATTTGCGCTGTACTGCCATTGTATATTTCAGCAATTATTCTTATGTATTTCTCATGGATCCCTTGTCCCGATAGAGCATCTATAATAGCAGAATGTTCTATGGAATCAAAAGCTTTTTTAAAGTCGATGAAGCCTAAACAAATATTCATGTTAAATTCCAAGGTTTTTTCTATTAATTGATTTATTAACAATAAAAAAGGAGTTCGCCAAGGAGATCCACTTTCGCCTAGTCTTTTTAATGTCATACTGGAACATATATGTCTCGGAAATTAAAGTGGAATAACCGAGGAGTTAACATAAGAGGGTAACAGTTGTCGAACCTGCGTTTTGGTGACGATGTCGTTATTATGTCAAGAAGTAGAGGAGGACTTGTTATTATGGCAGAACAACTCATTAAAGAAAGCAGAAAAATAGGTCTCAAATTAATTTCGAAAAATCAAAAACCATTCAGGACAAGCAAACCCAAAACTTATTAGTTGAAAATAAAGTACTAGTAGAAGAGTCGAAGAAGTGTTATATTTAGGTCAATTAATATATTATAATGGCAATAATGGGAAAGAAATCAGGCGTAGAATTGCGATTGCATGGAAAAAATTCTGGGGTCCAAAAACAATCTGGAAAAGTAAGTGTAGCTTACGTCCAACGAAAAAAGTGTTTCAAACATGTCATACTTTGTTTAATTTATGGTGCCCAAACATGGACAACAACGAAAATTCAAGAAAGAAGCCTACAAGAAACGCGAAATAAAATGGAGAGAAGTAGGTATCCTAAAAATAAGGCTCAAGGACAGAGTAAAAATAACAACAATAAGAAGAAAATTAGGAACAACAAGTATACTAACAAAATATAAACGATTAAAGTGGAACTGGGCTGGGCATCTAACCAGAATTAAAGATCGCCGATGGTGTAAGCTAATTACAAAATGGATTCCAATGCTTGGAAGAAGACCAGCACGAGGATGGACGGAAGACATATAGGGTGTAATTGGAAAGACACAGCACAAAATCGAAAATGGTGGATCAAAGAGGGAGAGGCCTTTGCCCGACAAAGGGATTCATTATTATTATTATTGCACACAATACGGACTCCAGCACGAACAATTTTCTTCTTTGCAGCCATTTTTAAAATTGATCATTTCTGGACTGAATGTTCAATGTCTTGTCACTCCACACATAACTTGACATGCTTCTGACACCAAGTCATGCATTTTCGCGACTGAGACAAATATTGAATTTCTGCCGTGTAAACCTTTTTCACGAAAGAGATATGACTCAAGTCGTGAAATTACTAGATTCGTGGTACCACGAGCGTGGCTCACGTTCGTAATTCACGACCCATGTCAACGCGGCTTTATACTGTTTTTAATAAGTAGAACTAGAACAGAGATGGGCAATATTGCCATGGTAATTAAATTTAAATATGACGTGAGAATACCATTAATTGATCAAGCGCCACCAATCAAACAAGTCTGTCTGGTTGGCGTGGTGTGGTGTCGCTGTATTTTAGAGGTACACTCAGTGTCAATAGTACTTTGGCGGTAAATTTAAACGTGTAACATTGTGTATTTGCAAGTTTATTAATTTTTATTATGTACCTACGTTCTTATATAAATTTGTTAAAACTGTTAAAAGAAAATTTAGTAGACAAATACCAGAATTAGATTTGAGAAGAAAATAAATAAGGAAATTTTATTTTTATTTTAGATAAATTTTGTCTACTATATTTCTGGCTTCGGAATGAACAGTTTTTTCCCTTTACTTGCCATAGCGATAAAAGCGGTTAGAAGAAATGGATTCTATAAATAAATACATAAATAGCAAATACCTAATAGGTAAAAAATATATTTTGAGGTTAAGCGTAAGTTTCATTTGAAAAATACTTTTAAATTATCTATAAAATATATGCCTACCTTATTAGGAATAAGTCGAACAAAAATAGTCTTAAAAAGACTGATTTTTTTATAAAGAGGAACGAAAGCAGAGAAAATTAAGAAACACAAACACGCGATAACCTGTCAATTTGCTAGCTACTTTCACTTTTGACACGGAAAGTACAACGCCGGCAGGAGTTGTAGGCATTGGCTTAAACTTTTACCGCCACGAATTTTTAAAATTAGTTGGCATATTTTCCGATGGACTTGTTTGCTTGGTGGCGCTGTATCTCGTTCATTAGTTATTTGCGTTTTAAACAAAACAAAAGCAAACTTCACATTTATCAACATTGTATGTGTGATTGTATGTGCATTATTTCCGAGCAGATTGGCTATACACGCATACAAGACACTCACAAAAGAAAGACTGTGCATTATTAATTTACTAATGAATGTAATGAAAAAAAGGAAAGCAAAAGTTAAACATTTCACAATAAAAAAAATTGGAAACGGAATAGTAGGTAAAATGACTCAAAATAGTTCGCATGCACGAAAATTTCGCCATCTTTCAACAATATCAGTAATTATTGCATGCCCCCAAATTACTGGTACGTACGATGCAGAGGTCACCTTGAAGAACAACTTCAGTATATTTTTAAATATCGTCGGTGTAAGTTCAAAAATTAAAAATTTCTGAAAGTACATCAGGTAAAAGAATTTAATTGTTACATAAGTATTCTACTACCTACACTGTTTTTATATGCGGTGTTATTTTAACGATTTAAATTTTATTTATTTAAAAAAATATTATCAAGTGACCCTTGCTGATAAATGATTTATGTCAGGTTTGTTTGTTTTTCAAAAATTTTCTTTTACAGGTTAAAATGGCAGAAAAGTCAGGCCATAAGTTTATAGAACGGGGTGCCCATAAAGGGAAGGGCATTGCCGTTTTTACCAGTGGTGGTGACTCGCAGGTAAATTCATACCATTGTTACTTTTTAAATTATATTTTTCACTAAAAATAATGGTTTTACACCACAGGGAATGAATGCAGCCGTAAGGGCGGTGGTTCGAATGGGCATTTATTTGGGCTGCAAAGTCTATTTTATTAAGGAAGGATATCAAGGTAATAATTTTTGTTGTTTAAATAAGTTAAAGTATACTTACCTATTAGAAATGATTTAATAATGATTTTTTAAAGGTATGGTTGATGGTGGTGCTAACATCGTGGAAGCTAACTGGGCAGCTGTAAGTAGTATAATTCACTTGGGAGGTACTGTTATTGGGTCTGCACGGTGTCTAGATTTCAGGTAAAATTATGAAATTGAATGTTGCACAATATTTCATATTGATTCACAAACAGGGCCGCGAGAGAACTTTTCGGGCCGGTGACAAGTGTGGTCCGGGCCCCACTTCAAATTAAAACCATACATTATAAACACAGTTATGTGAGTCTCTTGGCGGCCCTGTTCACAGTTACCAAAAAATATGCTTTGTCTTAAGTTTTCAGATAAAATTTTATTTACTTGAAATACTTTCATGAATGAATTAAATGAAAATATGTAAAAATATATATTAATGCTGAAAAACCCATATGCAAAAGTTGCTAAATAGGTACCGTAAATTGCACTTTATTAATGACTCCAATGTCCTAACAATATATTACCTATCAAGGTTACATTTTATAGAGTTAGTTTGAACTGATTGTTTACGAGGTCATAGTTATCAATTATTTATTTATAAATATCTCGCTTGGTGCATTAACCTCATAAATTATATAATGACATATTCCATTTCAATTGAATAAGTAACGATTCACATATTATGTAAAGCACGAATTATCAAGTACCAATTCAAAAAATTAGTAAAAAGTCTTTTATTATTGTAGAGAACGTCATGGACGTCTGAAAGCTGCTAAAAATCTTATTGGTCGTGGTATTACAAATTTGGTCGTAATTGGAGGTGATGGTAGTCTTACGGGTGCCAATTTATTCAGGCAGGAGTGGTCTTCTCTTCTTGATGAACTGCTGAAAAATGGTAAGTTGAATTTTAGAAGTAATAATGTAAGCTTATGAAATACAGTAGATTCCCTATTTATCTGATCTTACTTTAAGCAACCATATCATTGTGACTTGTCTGTGGTTGACGTGATAGGCAGTCCACCCAATCAACTAAAAATTAAATTTTCTTGTAAATAATGGAAGGTATGTGATTGTTTAAAGTACTTACAGCACATTGCCCCACATTATAAAGATGCTAAAAGGTAACGAACAAAGGCCTTAACCTTCAATATTGCAGACCGTGTTGATATGATATTTATGCGGAATTAACCGGTCAATTTAAGCTGCGGGGAACGAATTTAAATTTGATACGTGAATAGCACAAATACAAGCTTTCATTAATCTGCAATTGCATTTTGAAGAATGCCAACAACACCATTTATATTTAACGCTGTTATCTACAGAAGTACTAGGATATACATATTAATATTTACTTTGCCACTCATCACCATCCATGGTAAAATAGGTGTTGTTGCCCGTTAAACAAACGGCATAATTTTTTGTATGAAAAGTTGTTGCCACAAGTTCATGTAATGTTCCTTTTTGAGTTACTTCTTGGCTTTTTGAAACTTTTTGTTTAGTTTCTTTGTGTTTCGTGGTTTATATTAATATTTTTTTAAACACTTTTTCACAATATTTTTGTTACAATTAAGCTTGTCTCTACGTTTTACGCTTTACATTTGTTGAGTTTTCTCCAGGTAGGATGTTTCTTATAAAATCCACGTACAATTTTATGACCTTGCTGTTTATGTAGTTAATAATTGAATTGAATTGATGCTTATAATAGACAACGCTGTAATAAAGTCTTGAAGATAACAATAAAAACCTTCTGAATTTGTGGAGATTTCATTTGCCTTTTTCAGACTTTCCTCTATCTTTCCATCTTTGTCTCTGGCTATTCGGCTCCATTGTGTCCCAGCTATTTACTTAATGTCATCGGCCCATTTAGTTGGAGGTCGGCCTACACTTCGCCTGTTTACTTTGGGTTTCCATTCCAATATTCTTCTAGTCCACTTCTCTTTTTCGCCTCTTACCACTTTAATCGTACTGTTGTTTCTCCAGTATCCATTATTCCTGTCATTTCTCGTATTTTTTTGTTTGGGACTTCTTCACCTAATACCTAGCATACACCTCTCCAATGATCTTTGTGCTACCTTTAGCTTTCCTAACTTTTCTTACTAAAAATCATGGTTTCAGTTCCATAATATACTACTGCAGGGTTGTTCAGACTTATACTATCGGTGATCTACCGTAAAAATATTAGGCGGCAAGCGATTGACTAGATAGGGAAAAAATACAAAGTTTATAAATTAATATTAATATATTTGCTTTTGATGACGATGCATGGCACTGCATGTCCTCTGCGTACTTTTCATATGAAGACACGTGCCAAACACAAGCATAAATAGTGATGTTCGCTAGTGAGCCGATTGCGATATTTAGATTTAATTATCTTCATTTCGGTAAACACAGACTCGCACAAATAAGTTGACCCACATAATGCTTTTAATTGAAGGTCAATTTGTTTCAAACATGGATATTTGTCTTCAGATAAAAAGGATCAAATTAGTAATCTGTTGCTCTGGGTTTGAGGAGTATATCTGAAATGATTTGTAAGACTTCGTTTTCGATGGAAGACAATTCAATATGGAAAGAATTTGCTATTTCAGAAGCAGTTTTTCCAACATCCCTCCCTAATTGTTTAATTCGGAAAAACCTCTTTCAAACTCACACAAAGCATTTTTTCTACTCCGATGCATAAAGTAGTAGTTTCACATACTGATCGCAGTACGTGAAATGGTATTTTTTACATCGTTGCGTGAAGTGCAATGCATTTCTTATAGAGTTTATTTTACGCATTTCTGCCATAAGAGCCTATACACTTTTCGGCACGGGTAAACACTTGAATAGATTGCTGTGCTTGTTTTTTGTTTGGACGACGAATTTGTCAGAACTGTCAAGTGAAGTGAACGTTTGCTAATTTAATTCATTTTTTAAGTTTGAGTTGAGGTCGTAGAAAAAGTATAGGGTGCAACACATACGTGAAGCCTTTTTTATACTCGTGTGCCTGTGACACTCGCCTTTCGGCTCGTGTCGCAAACTGCACACTCGCCTTTCGGCTCGTGTCGCAAACTGCACACTCGTATAAAAAGGTCAGCTTCACGTACTTGTTACACAATATACTATTTTATTTCACTCGCGTAAGTAGTAACATCGTAGTTTGACGCTTTCAAATCAAGAAAATTCTTCAAATCTTTTTTATTTAGTTGATCAGTATATAGCTGTAATTTATTTTTAAATGTCGATGATAGTTCTATCTTTTCCTTGTAGCTCCAAGTTAACGATATTTAAATGACCTGTCACGTCTGTTAAAAAAGCCATATCACAGAGCCATTTTTCATTCCTAAGCATTTCAGGTAGTAATTCTTGGAATCTTTCCAAAAACTTGCCGCGGCTCAGCCACCCTAACATCTGTATGACTAAGTAAATCAGTGTGCTCAGATTCGCTAATCGCCAATTGTGTTTTAAAGAGGTATCGTTGCAAACTTTCGGGCTCGTATGGAATTCACAATCTTCATGGCTATTGTTACAATTTTTTGTCTCTCGAATCAATTGTATCATTTTCCTCTTATCAATCGCCACTGTTGGTTGATTGCTAAGCTCTTTGTGCTATGTAAAAGAGGTTTCCGCTCATATTATCGTGCTTGTTACCCTTCATTAAAACTGTTGCTTATTATTGCTAATTTACCATCCTACTTATGTCATATTTTAAGTAGTTTAAGGGTAGTGGCAGTGAGATAGTGTGTTGAGAAATTAGTTGCAGTCGCGTCTTTTCAATTATATTGCCTATTGATATTCTCTTGGGAACCTGGCCTGGTTGGTTAGTTCGTTTCTGTCACCTCATCATTTGGGTCTTTTTACAGAAATTTTCCTTTATCTTACAAGACAATCTCACGACTCTCTCCCTGGTTATCCAGTATCCTGTCATCTTCCTTTCTTCGGTGTTCTCCTTCCTATTTTATTTTATTAATCCATATTGTCATTTTCCTTTTCTCATTTTTTTTAAGATTTTCTTCGGTTCGTAGTTTTGACAACATTTGAAATGCTTGACTTCTCAGTGCCGGCGCGAATTTTTCATCATACGCGAAGCCTAGCTGTTTTGAATTGTTTAGCATTAAATTCTTCCTGGATTTACCGGTCCTATCTTCAATTTTCCTTTTCACTCACCATGTATATTTCGTGTTTGTAATTTCACGCGTTGAAGGCTATATTTAAATGCTTTCACGGACGAATTTTCGCCTATTTTTATGCAATTTAGAATGCATTTGTATCTTGGATGCGCAGTTCCAAAATTTTGGACTGACTGCCTGAGGTGTCGAGCATGAATTTTCACTCTTTTTTTTAGTGATGCTACATTTTATTCGTTAAAAAGAGCATTACTTGCGGTATGCGTAAAATTTAGATATTTTTTAATGACGAGTATCCTATTGGTTCACTTGGTGCGTTCGTTTATTTGTTCGGAACACTCTTTTTCCTCCAAAAACTCTGTTCTACATTCGTTTATTATACTCGGAGTGCTCGAAATGTTCTGTTCCGCGTTCGTTTATTACAAAACGGAACGTTTGGAGTTTGCTCTTTTCGCTCGGAACAAATACTTGGGGCTTTAAGCGTAACCAAACAAAATGCGGAAAATTCAACTGTTTTGCCGCTAACAATAATTTGTTTATGTCATATTTTGTCGGAATACTTTCACAATTGATTAACTTTGCCATACGTCCGTTTGTATAACGGACAGTACGTTATTTGAAAAGTGTCCGTACGTCCGGTCCGTTTTCGCAACGTGTCCGTATTTTTAGTAATTTTACGTCCTTGAACAATACAACTTCAAATTTATTCTTCGAATCCCTCCGTCATCCGTCTCCATACTCACTCCGCAGTTTTTGGTGATATGTTGTTTTCAGAATGGTGATACTGTATCAAATAATACACAAAATACCTAGGCAACCATTCAGTTGCTAAGCAACCAGTCAGTTGCTAGGCAACAAAAACGTCAAATGTCAAACGGCTGTCAACTGTCAAGCAAAAATCACTATTACCAACCTAACTATTTAACAAAATTTCCCCAACTCGAAATTGTCAAGTATTTTTATAAAAAGAAATAATGTAAATGGAAGCCAAAACAGACAAAATAGTATAAAAAACTCGTTACAGAAGGCTATTCGAGCACTCGTTTCCAAATTTCGGAATTATTTATTACATGGTAATACAATTTACCCTATTAGTTTTATATTAAAGATTTTAATAGGTATTTATTTTGTAGATGACAGTTTTACAGTTGCTTTCTTAAAAAAAGCCATTAAAGAGGACAAATTTTCACATTTTGGCTTGCTTCTTGTACGAATATTGAAAATTTAGAGGTTATTCGCTATTTTGAAACTGTTAATAACGAAACTGAACAAGATGAGCAAGAAATATCAAAATTATGGTCGGAAACGAGAGCCGAATTTTTTATAAACATAGTAGGGGAGATGTATTCCGAGTAAGAGACGTCTGTAAAAAAAAATTTTTGGGGTAAAATTGCGCCCAAGTGCTCCGAAACCTTTCAGATTTGTGTAACCCCACATCATTGCGAAATGAAATGTAAATCTTTGAAAACGTCCTTAATCACAACAATACGTCTGGAAAACGGAAGAAAAACTGGAAGCATTTTGAAACGATGCGTAATATTCTATTTAACAAACCGGAAATAGTGCCAGCTGCTACTTGCAGTTCGCATCTTGGTTTACAAATTAATTCCAGTGAAACCGTTACATCACTTATAGAAGAAAATTCAGTTCAGGCTTCTACAGTCGCTGAATCTTCATCATCACATTCAGAAGTACGGGAGCGGCGCAAAAGAAAATCTAATGACATTGAACGCCGTTATAAGGAAAAAATGACACGACAAGATAAATTTTTAGATTTGTTTCAAAAATTAGTTGACAAATTATAAATCTCTTCGGCGTCTTATTAATGTATCGGTCAATCGTAAAAGAGTTTTTTTATAATTAGTAAAAATATGTAAGTTACAAAGAGTGAGTGTTGAATTTAATAAAAGTTTTTTCTTTGTTGTTTAAATTTCAATGAGAATTAGTTGAGAGAGTATTTTTAATTAAATAATAATAATAATGATAATAATTTTTATTGAAAAGCAAATTCACAAAAGGTAGGGATTGGGAAACAAAGGAACAGAATTAGTTATTTATTATAATTTGTAAGTTATTCATGATATTTAGCATATAAAGTTGCCCAGGACGATTATTCTTGTTATTAATTTGGTATTCATTTTCTTCAATAATGTCAGGAGAAAAAAAATCTATGTTCTCTTGTGACTCTTCGTCGAACTGATCACCTTTTAGTATACATATGTTATGCATAATACAAGCAGATATAATTAAAAGTACAAGCAAATCATGTCTTGCTGTTTCAAATGTTTCAAATGCGAATTTTGGAAAAAATTAACTTCACTCCCTTGTATGCATTGATATAAATCTGATCGCTTAAATACAGCTGCGTCATGTACTGAACCAACTTCTCCTGCATACACATCGGTAAATAATAATTGATCATCACAAACACCTTGCAACACTACAGAATGAAAGTTTTTTCGATTTATGTATGCAGAGGGATGGTCTTTTGGGGCAGTGATTCTAACATGTGTGCCGTCTATAGCACCTATTACTCCTAAAAGGTAATTTATGATGTTATAATTATGATCTATATTAAAAATAGAAAAAGTTAACTACCCGGCATTCCTTTTAAATTAAAATTATTAATTATAGTCGTTGTTCGAGTTACGTCGGGCCAACTAATAATATATTAGATTTTTTATTTACTTTCAAGAGTAAATTGCATATTAACCGAAAGCTTTCCAGGTTAGCTAAATACCATATCATAACCATTGCTTCCTTTAAAATATCTTTTGGACGACCCACTGCTATCCGCAATTTCCAAGTTTCATCACTAAATTTTCAAAAGTTTCCCGGGAAATTCGGAAATGGCTTTTAAATTGTGAATCTATCATTTTTAGTACAGTAACTTCGGCGTATGAAACTACTTTAGCCAACACAATTTGAGAGGGCGATTCTTCATCACTATCGCTCTCATCAAAAAACATATCATACGCGCAATCTATTGCTAAACTTGAAATTTGTTTTCTTTCCATTTTAAAGCGTGCGAGAAACGTATAGAAACTTTAAATGGTATGAAACTTTATACGTCAGATTATGACATAAGGGCAATAAAATTCAAACAAGTGTTCCAAACCGTTCGGTTATTGTTTCGAAAGCCCCGTGCGTTCTAACACCACGTGACCTTGTTCCATGTTCTGTTCGCCCCGTTCTTAGAACAAATAAACGAACGCACCTACTATTGCTCTGCATCCTATTACTTGTTTTTGACAAGAATATGTCAATTTTTTGTTTTAAATGTAAGCCCACTGCGTTACAGAGTGCTTAAGAAGTGAATAAGGCACTGCATCGCTTACTTCAATAGCAAATATCTTAAAACGGTTAACTTTAGAGATATTTAAAGAGCATGCCTTTTTTGTATAAAAAAGATGAGGCAATTGTTTTTTTTTCAATTAGATCTGCCCTAACTTTAAGTACAAAAAAGTTGAAGTATTTTTAAGGTATTAGGTGTAGCAAAAATAACATTAATTATAATTGAGAACGGATTATTATTTCCCGTCCCAAAAAAGTTAGTTTTGCCAATTTTCATATCAATATCCAGAAAACTTCTAACATTACAGAAGAAAATTAAAATTAAAATTTCAACTTTGACACCCTGTTTCTCCCTAAATATTAACTTTTGGACTAAGGTAATTTTAGGTAAATCGTAATATTTTGCCCTCACGAATGTGCTGTTGGTCTGTGACCCATTACTTATGGACCATCCTGTATATTTCATTTGCTTATAAAATTTTCTATGAACTGTTTCCTTCTGTGCTTTCTATTATCTTATTTAAAGATTCTTTTTTTACTATTTATAATTTTTCTCGTCCTTTTACTTAATTTCTTGTATTCATCCTTGTTTTCTTGTGATGGCTTTTTTTAGATAATTCCTCTATGCTTGGTTCTATTTGTGCTCTGCAATCTTCATCAAACCACTGTTTTCTTTCATTATTTTTTTTATATCCGTTATTATTGTCTTAATATTGTTCCATACTTTCTCAACTTCATTGTTTGTCTCTTGCTTTTCAAATTTGGTCTTCAGGTAATATTTAAATGTGTTTTACTTCCTTTTTCATTTCATGTGTGTTCCATCTTGGGGTTTTGTTGTTTGTATTTTGTCGCGATTTACAAATTTTATTTTTTAATTTAGCTACTAAAAAGGGATCTGACCCACAATTAGGCCCTCTGAATGTTCTTATATCAATTATATTTCATATTCTTAATCTGTTTATTAGAACATGATCAATTTGGCGGAAGTTTTTTGTTCTCGGATGCTAATTGGCATACCAATTTTCCATTTTCGTTGGTTCTTTCATGTAAGGTTTCTTTTCCAGAGATATCTTCGATGTGTACTTCCTTTCCTATTTGAGCATTTAGATCTCCTAGTATTACTAAGGTTTCATGAATTTTTGTATACACCTCTTCTTTTATCTCTATTGAGGCCTCTTCTGTCGGCATGTAAATATTAATGAATGTTGTAAAATTTGCCTCTGATTTTTAGTAGACTTATTCGATCGTTTGTATCTCTGAAGTAAATTACAGTCTTTCTTGGACTAGGCAACCAGTTCCATTTCTTCCCTTGTTTTTCCCCACTGTAATAAAATGCATAATCTTTCCTGTTCCTCTGATATACTTATGAACACTTTCGGTGTGCTATAAACGAACACCCAACAATAGGAGATTTGTAATAAATTTCGGAATGTAGGATTGATCACGCTGTACAAGGGTTAGTTAATAGAGAGTCTACTGTAACATAAAAATATACATTTTTTTATATCGATTGTATTATAAATGTTTCATTTGAACTTTTAGGTGAAATTACACAAGATCAACGAAGCAAATATCGCATATTAAACATAGCCGGTTTGGTTGGTTCCATTGATAACGATTTTTGCGGTACTGATATGACCATTGGAACTGATAGTGCATTGCACAGGTAGATAACATGCGATCGAAAAAATTTCACCTCAAGTTGGCTATGAAACATGAAAACACAAAATTAGGCATGTCGACTTTTAAGTAATACAAATGTCAGCTGTTGTTTTATAGGTTATGTAAGGTGTGTGAGGTTATGTCTGTTTGCTGTCAGACATATAAAATGACTACCACCAAGAAAATGGAGGTCGCATAACTCATCTACTTTAAAATAATTTTCCGTTAATAACATTTTTCTGTTCAATCTGTATTTAATTTTAGTTTTTAGAATAATTTAATCTGCTCTAATTTTTATCAGTTAGGCATGGTTTTAGATTTAGTAGTTCTAATGGCTCAAGTTATATGACTTTAGCAAAGACACGTTTTGTATTTTTCATGGCAAACTTTGAGGTGAAATTTTTTCGATCTCACGTTATATTAGGTACTGTTAAAAATCCAGGATTTTTCAAAAACTTATCTTTTCCAGAATCATAGAAGCAACCGATGCCATTGTTTCAACGGCTTACTCACATCAACGTACATTTATTATGGAAGTTATGGGCAGGCATTGTGGGTAAGGTCATTTATTTTAAATAGTGCGCTCTTCTCGACACTTACATTTAAAATTTTGCTATATGTTGTATTAATGAAAAAAATTATAATTAACTGAATTTAATAGATCTTCGAATTTTAAAAGTTATTATACAGTGATTTAGTGTTGTCTACTGGCTGTAACCTCTTATAGGTATTTATCTGTGGTATCAGCCTTGACTTCTGAAGCTGATTTTGTATTTTGTCCCGAATCTCCTCCTCCAGAAGATTGGGAAAAACGTCTCTGTGACAAATTAGAGCAGGTTAGACAGTGTGAGAAGATTTTTTGAACTCAAAGGTTTTTAACCCCAATAAACCTATTAACTTTTTCTAACTCTTTTTATCAATGTTTACTTCTTATAGTGTGCTAATAACGTACTAATGCTTTTGATAGTTGGTAGTGCTCTTTGTGTTCTACTGGCTTTATAGTTAAACCAAACTTGATGTTAAACAGCCAGTAGGCAAGTTTTTAATGGATGAAATTAGGGTAAACCTCAACTTGTGGCAAAACAAAATGTTACAGCTATTTAGCATTGGTGGCTGCACTTGCCAGCGAAGCTGACTACGTCTTCATACCTGAAGATCCTGCTCCACTTAATTGGCAAATTAAGCTTTGTGGTAAACTCTCTCAGGTACCTAAATACATTAAATAACACCAGCTTTAGTTTCTTTGGAAATCAATTTACTTATTTAAATTTAGAAGATAGAACAAAGTAGAACAAATTTTAAGCTTACACTTGCATCCATCTGTAAATAATTTTAATAACACTTTAAGCACCAAATTCACAACAATTTTCTTGTTATTTTAGCTCTTAACAAACTCCACAAAAAATTTTTATTTATCCGTTGATTTTTATTAAACAAATACGTTGACATCGTCGATTAACATACAATTAAAAGTTCGAATTTTAAGAAAAACCAGCTAAGATTAGATCAACAAGGTATTCATTAAAACCTTCGCTTTTATCTATCTTTTAGTATCTGTGTAGTTTATTAGTTTGTTGAAAAATAAGAAGAATTATGTCGGAGTAGTCGTAGTACATTTTAACACAATAAGGTAATTAAAGCGAATGTAGTAGCATGTTACCGTAGCTTTAACCTAACTCATACCATATACTAATCTGTTTGATACTAATCTTTTGTTTGTGGTATTGTATGTTTGTCGCATGCGTTATTATTCAAAATATATTCCGTTTGGGATATCAAAGTAAATCGGAAATGTTATGAAATTTTAATATTTTAATGAGGGTTTTTGTTTGTGCTAAATGGTTATTACGTGTGATTAATTAAAATAAGAATTAACTACTTTGAAATCCTGAATTTAAAGATAAAACAAACTACAACTGATTTATGTTTTAACTAGATCCATTCTCATGATTGGCTTAGTTTCCATATAATATAAGAAAAGCTACGTTTTTTCCCAATGGTATTGTGACGAAGTGGTTAGTTGGTTTATTGTTAGAAATTAATATAAATAAGTTACTTTAATAATTTAGGTAGAATCTTTGACCAACGTCGCCACTTGAATATTGCTTGGCTTTTTACGAGAGGTTTTCATTCAAAGTCCAATTCAACTAACATTCATGTATTTCATATCAGTGCTTTAGTTTTACAAAATAATATAAATGGTTCTAAGTCCCAGTTCCAATTGAAGGTATACAGAATTATTCTGTCTGTGATATCCGTTATTTTACAAATTTTGCGTATATTTTCGTTTGGTATACGATCCATCCTTGTTCTACCTAATATTTTTCAGAGTTTTCATTTCTGCCAGTTCAAATCGACACAATTTACTCTAAGTTCAGGGCCCAAATAAATTATCTAGCAGTTAAGAAATAAATTCTAATTACATTAAAAACGGCTAAGTCCATAAAACGAATTTAAATAATTTACACAAATATTTTACAAGTTAAGTTAAAATATAAAAACAATCTTACATGTATTCACTGGAACATCATCTTGAAGGGTGTCGATTTACCGTAGGTACTGCTTGTTTGATGGCTGGATATAAACCATGTCTTTCGTGTGATTTCGCTTAGCTTTTATACAGAAAATTGACCCCCTTCTTCCAATAGTCAGTATCTTATATTAGTCGCGTGGGATACTGCAAAACTGCATACAAGCACGTACGAAGTGTCAGGTTTCACCATTCATTGCACTTCCATATACGTGCATTAAAAGATGCAACTTTGATATGGCGCGTGTGGCTTTGCTAGTGAATGCCCTGATCGAATGACGTCATATCAACGCGAACTTGAATGTACTTCAAACTTCGCTTGATATTGTTACATTCATCTTTGTTACAATATGTTATAATTTTTTATATTCGCATGATGCTTAGGTGCTAACACAAGATAAGAATAAAATAATTAATTAAGCTTAAATCATAGCTAAACTGATATGGGAAAATTTGTTAATTATTTTAATTTAAATTCAATTTTAACCAGCTATTGTTGTAGGTTTTCTGTAAATGTTAACTTTAAATTTATGATTATTAATTTTGTTTTTAATATCTGAAAATTATTAAAAGAATGTTTTTCGGGTTGAGACCGTGTCATTGTTGAGAAAGAAGAACTCAACGTTCTTAAGGGGCTTCATCAATAGGAAAAATGGGGCATTAAAGAGCACAGTAACTCAAAGTGTGTACCACGCCAGAGGAGAAACTCTTTTAGCAAGACTTGTCAAGCAAGCTCGAGGCAAAACCCTTCTTTCTCAACCATGCCATAGTCCCAACCCAGAAGACGTTCTTTTAACACGGACATTGACCGTGGAAGTCTTCGAATTAATCTGAAAATTATTCTTTCTTTCTTTATCCCCTTCCATTTACCCTTTCGGGCGTCGGATTTGGGTTGGTTTATTGAATTTCGACCCATCTCTTCCATGCCTTCCTGTTTTCCATCATTGGGTACCTGATGATGATCATTTGCTTTCTTTTGACGGGATTCAATATTCAATACTATTCCACGTTTTTAGTGATATAAACTCGACAATTACGAACATAATTTGCCAATAGTCTGAAATATTGTAAACATAACCACACCTTTTTATAAAATTTACTTTCGTTTTCTTTACGTGTGCTGTTGTTATAAGGCGAATTCAATTTAAAATATGCAGAATGCATAAACAGCGATTTAAAAAATTACTCATTTTGCGTATTTTTATTGTAACTGAAAGTTTTAGGTGCTGTCAAAATTGACAGTTATAAAAAATAAACAATGAAATAATCGCCTGTCGCAATGACAGACGCCTTCAGTATTATCCTTTCTAAAAAAATACATTGGTGTTTCCCTATGTTGCGTCTGACCTGAAACACTTGGTATAATGTGCTAGGATTTTATACTATAATATGGTATCCAGTACAGCAATTCCTCTATAATTATCACAGATTACTGTGTTTCCTTTTTTATGTAGAGAAATTATCACAGTCTTTGTCCACTTATCTGGCATTACTTCGGTATGCCATATTTCTACCATTAGTTCATACCATCTTTTCCGTATTTAATCAGTTGCGCCACTATGGTGTTTTCTCCCGCACTTTTTAAAATTTTTTAACTATTTCGCTGAGCTTGCTTTTTGTTGGTGGGTATATTTCCTGTTGCTTTTTCTTCTATGCCCTTTATAGTATTTTCCTTCTGTAAATATTGTTTACAATATTGTTTACCTCTCTTCTCTTGAGCTTATACTTTGCTCTGTTTGCTTCAGTATTATTTCTTAACATTTCTTCCCTTACATTCCTTCTTTCTTCTATTAGCCTTCTGCATTCCATATCACACCATTATTTACTCTTGGTCATTTTCCTTTCTCTGAATGTACCATAAATCCCGTTCTCAATAGGCTTTGTTGATTAAAGAATATGTCACCTATATTTCAAAGGGGTAATCTTTATTTCGGCTCTTGTAATGTTATTATATCGATCCTATATCTTATTTTTCCTGCTTGATTTCCTCCGTAGTTGAGCTATCACTATCGTGCTGAGATGGTCCTGGCATGTCTACAATCGGCACTATCAACATACCATCTCCAAAATAAAATAGAGTAATAATAATAATAATAATAAAGAAATTTATTATCCTAAAATATACACAATATTACATGCAATAATTAAAACATAACATAGTTAATTATAGTTATAGTATAATTGGAGAAAGTTCAGTAACTTACAATGCTACTGATCTTCCACTTTCCCCGAAAGTTATGAGCCATGTAAATGCTTAATAGGGATTTAACCAAACTTGAAGATGTATGTTGCATGTAAACATTTAATCGAGGATTTTTACAGCAGGCAGGCAATTGCTGGGTTATTTCAAGGACAAATAACGTAATATAGAAAGTGGATTTGTATCGTTGGGTTTACTTTAGCTTACACTACAAAACAAAAGAATCACATACAACTACAACAAATTCTACGGGTTGAGATTTACATGCGCATTTCTAAACACGGAACTTAAATATTCTAGAAAAATAAGGATTTTAACGTAGCCACGACACTTAAACTTTTACTTTTTTTTTTTTATGTTGACAATACATAGTGGCCCACTGAAAATAGTAAACGTAAGTTTTGGCCACTTAAAATTATCAATTAGTTAATGCTGACAAACTCACAAAGTACTTGCTTGTTACAAACAACTTGTCAGATGAAGTGCTTTTGTTTGCTACGTTCAACTGTTTAAGCCTCCTAGATCAAAATTTAAATGTAATTTTTTCTGGAATTAATGATTGGATTTGAAAAATAAAAAGACTGTTGAAAAGAGAATCGAAAGCCCTTTAGAATTGTCTAACGTTTGACACCCCTTTCCATTTAAAATTTTTGGGGTGCAATTCACCCTCATCGTATGGTTGAAGTTGTGTAAATATTACTAATCAATTCAGATGTCCCCCTTGATACTAAAATTGACGTGTTCGAGCGTTTTTCGCAAAATTGATGTTAAGTGGCCAAAACTTGCATTTACTGTTTTCAGTGGGCCACCCTGTATAACTGTTGTAGTTCTTTAGTATGGATTTCACCATACCCATGTAAATGCCCTAACTCTGAAAATGATGGAATCTTGATTTCCTACACACGGTAAATTTCTTCAAAAACTAAGATTGTTACCTATTAATTCTTCTTATAATAATTAGGTTATTAATTTTGTTCCACTTGTGTAGTTTATAATTTTTTAAGTTTTTTTAAGTTATCAATTAAATTTAATTATTTTTTTCATTGGGAAAACACGACTTTTTCTTTTTTTAACTGGTTTGTGTGATATTTTTAAAAATTGTTATTTAAATTTGTATTATTTCTAATTAGGAAAGAACAGCTGGACAACGTTTGAACATCATCATTGTGGCTGAGGGTGCTATCGACCGAAATGGCCAACCTATTACTGCGGAACAAGTTAGAAAAGTTGTCGTTGATAATTTGCAGCAGGATACTCGTGTGACCGTCTTAGGTCATGTACAACGAGGTGGCAGTCCTTCGGCTTTCGATAGGATTTTGGTAAGACAAATTCTCAATTTATACTTTTAAGTAATTAAAATCTATCTAATCAAAGTGCTTACTATTAATTACTATTAATAACTTATTTCTGGGTCATGGTTGCATCTAATCATACACAATGCTCTGAGTACACAACAAGTTCTATGGCAACCATACTGTAGAGCACAGAGCACTATCTACCTACTGTGTCTTTGGTTACTATTTTTCCCCCATTGGGGCCAAAAAAATCTTTGCCCATTTTACATTTCGTGTCACTTTTGCGGTTTTATTTCTTCAGTGGCATTCATCTTTTTCAAAGAGTTGTAGATGAGTTGCTGAACTGTTGGGAGGTGCAATGTTTTAATTTGTTTGCTGAAGTTCTGGGAATTTTATTGCATTTTTAGAAGAGGTTTTCTTTAGTTTACTTTATCGTGAGTTAAGTTTTATAATATCATTTTTTGTGGAAATTTTCGAAATTTCGTTATGGTTTTGAAGCCTTAGATTTTCAATTTTCACATAAGTAATAAAAACGTTTTAGGAAACTTGCACATATGTTTCAAGCTTTTATTTAGGTTTTGAAAAATCTGAAAAATTCCCTAAAAATTCAGAAATTAACATTAAAAGTAGCCTTAAATTTCAAGCAATCAAAATTAAGTTTCGTTAAAATATAAGATGAAATGCTAATATAGACCATGTAACGCCGACAGAAACAGTCTGTTAATTCCCTGTTAGGAAACGAACGAAAGAAAAGATAATTTCCATTAACTCAAAACCAAGAAATTAATAACAAAGAAAAGAATACTAAAGTTTTTCTTTCCATATAATGGGCCTTCTAGAAGAGTTATGCAAGGTTTTTATAATCTTTTGAGGAAAAGGCTGCTCACTGATGGAAATCAAAATTAATTTTTAAAACGCAATCCTTGATTTTTGACGCCAAAGTAAAATTAAAATTCGTTCTTAACTTGATTTTTAAGAACTAAAAATTAAAGTTAATTTTCAGGCCGAAAATCCGCGATTTTTGAAACCCAAGTTAAATTAAAATTCGTTCCAGTTCCAGATAAATTAACGATTTTAGAGCAAAGCGAAATTAAAATTGATTTTCATACTGAACAAACCAAAATTAAATTAATTTTCAGGCTAAGAATCCTCGATGTCTGAGGCTAAAATGAAATTAAAATATTTTTCAAAATAGTAGAGCAAAATCAAAATTAATTTTCAGACTGAAACTGTTCAGTTTTTGATGTTAAAGTGAAATTATTTGTTCCTGGCTTGGAAATCTACGAATTTTGTGGCCAAGGTGAAATTAAAATTCGTTTCCAGCCTGAAAATTTACAATTTTTCAAAACAAAGTGAAATTAAAGTTCGTTTCTGGCTTGGAAATCCACGAATTTTAAGAACAAAGCGACATTAAAGTTTAGTTCAAGTCTGAAAATTTACGATTTTTGAGAACAAAGCAAAATTAAAATTAGTATTCAAACTGAAAATTTCTTAACTTTTGAGGCCAAAATTAAATTAAAAGTCATTTCTGGCTTGGAAATTACGGAATTTTGAGACCCAAGTGGGTCTCCAGTCCGAAAATTTACGATTTTTTCTTTGATCTGGTTTCTCTTTCCCTTTTCTTCACTTAGGCCAAGAACACACGAGGCGGTTTGTGACGAATCGGCCGACAATTCGTCCGCCGACTCGGCAGATGAATCCCTTATAATAAATTGAACCGTACACATGGCTCAAGTCTACAGGCGGCGCGGCGAATCGTCGAGCCATCGCATGGCCTTACGAAAGCGCACACACGTAACGTCGGACGAATCGTCGGCCGATTCGGTACAAAAACGCCTCGTGTGTCCTAGGCCTTAAGCTTAGTAATTTGCTAATTGTTTTATCAGCTGTTGTTAGCTCCTGTACATCCTCATTTTCATTCTTTGGCTCCTTTCACTGTTATAAATTCGTCATTTGTTTCCGATTTCTTCCAGTTTTTTCCCATCGATTATTAAAGTGTTGTATTTTATTATTGCATGTCTTCCGTTTTTTTGTTGCCTCACTTCTAGGGAGTAACTTTTTCCTTTCCTTCCATGAATTCCATGTATCTCTAGGGAAATGTTCTTTGATCTGAATTCTTGTGCCTTGCAGTTTGTTTTATTTTCCCAGTATCCTTATTCTAAATGTCACAAAACGTACCTTCATTACCCATCTCTGTTTTTCCCTAGCAATTATCATGATTTTTGTTTCATTATAAGTTTGATTGTTCATCTTTTATCCCCTTCTCGGTCCCACTCTTCTATCAAATCCAACATATACATTCAACAGATAAATGCATTACAGAGACAGCTTTACGTACTGGTGATATCATAATTAAAGAGGTTAATCAGCCTGCTTGCTAAGTATAAACTGTTAGCTTCGGCGATAACCAAAGAAGAAAAGTAATTCTATCATTTATTTCAGGGTTGCCGTATGGGTGCCGAAGCTGTTATGGCATTAATGGAAGCGACGGAAACAACCGAGCCTTGTGTCGTATCATTAGACGGAAATCAAGCCATTCGTCTCCCGTTGATGGATTGCGTACAACGTACAAAAGCTGTGGCACAAGTTTGTTACTTTCTAAAATCTAAAATTAACAGTCTTATTTTGGTTTTGATTTTAATTATAGGCTATGGCAGATAAACAATGGGACCACGCAGTAGACCTTCGAGGCAAGTCCTTCAAACGTAACTTGGAAACTTACAAACTTTTAACTCGTTTGAAGCCTCCCAAGGAAGCTTTCGATGATAAAGGCAAAGGAAAGGTGGGTGTTTCTCTTTTTGTTTTATTTAAGTGTTTTTATTGTGTTTTCTTTAAAATGTTAAGTGTCAGGAAAATGTACGTAAGTTTGGTGTTTTTTGAAATGATTAGAGTAAATGCACGCAATGTGAGATTAGGCTCTGAACGAAGTTCATATTGATGGGCGCAATTAATGTAGTAAGATTATTTATTGCTGCATGTAAGCCAGTTAACAATTTGGTGATGATGCTAGGGACAAGTATTGAATGGTATTAAGAATAATTTTAACATTTGCTCATGTTTAGTTATTAATATAATAATTTTAACTGTAAATTTTACGTATTTCTGGGCATGCCTTTGGTATTGTGACGTTTGCTTTTAAATAATAACTAATTGTTTTTATGTCAAGTGATCCAATTTAAAGTCGGAAGGCCATGCAATTAAAAGTTACGTCCTACCTAGATTCAGGAAACATTACATCCGGTTGTTCTGACGGGTATTTTAAATATGTTAATTAATGTTTAAAGCTAAGGAAGTTTTGGCAGAAGCTTAGGAAATTGAAAGGTAACCTTCAAGTGATGCGCAATAGGCAAACCGTCGACGCACTAATTGAAAATTTTGAGGTTATGTGTTATTCGTTTGATATCTTGTCAACATGACAGTTGCTGAATCTAGCTAAGACATAAGGGTGATGTTATTAAGATATGGTGTTCCTACTCCCACTATTTTCCATATAAAACTTTTGTACTGTATCGTTTGACAGTGTACGTACTAGTTTAGATATTGGCCGCTAGATGACGGCATAAACTTTGATATTTTATAATCATAACGTAACGTATTTTTATAAAATTTGCACTTTTTGCAGAAGATATTAAAAACATATAAATATAATATAAACGCTGCAGCTTTAAGAACAAATTGATTTTTTCTTTGAATTAAATAGGTTTTTTTTCGCAAAAGGTTTGCTGCAAAGCTGCAAACAAGCATTTTTATAAATTGTTCTCCCAAATGTTTTTCTGGGCATTTTCGAAAATCAGGTAAAAAGCACGGGCGAAACATAAATACTTTGTGTCGCCAAGAGTTGCGATAACATTCAAAATTAAATATTTTGGCAGTTCTTGGTGTCAACATTCAACTGTCATTAGCGCCATCTTACAGCAATTGTTGGAACTAGTACGCAACCTGTCAAAAAATACAGTTCACAAACAATTGAAGGAGTGGAGACACCATCTTAATAACATCACCGACATAAGTTTTAATTCCATAGCCATCTCAATGGATCTCTTGATGCTTAGAATTAACGAAGCAATTTTTAAAAATACCTACATCCCAAAGACAAGCAGTATTTAGCAAGCATGATCTTTATTAATCACAGTGTTTTATACAATTATATTCCAATTTCTTATACAGTGCGGTCGTTTAGTTTGGAAATCTGGGAATAAATAGTTGTCCGTTCATTTATGGAAAAAATCCTCGGACAGGTCAATTTTTATTTTTTATTGCACACATTTTGACATATCGTTAAAAAATTTTGCCGCCATATTTGAAAAAGCTATGACGACATCGCCATTTTTTAAAAATGGCGACACGCCAATGTCAAAAAAGTATTACCTTGAACTTGAAAATTTTCGAAATAAAAGAATGGCGATGACGTCATAACTTTTTCAAATATGGCGGCAAAATTTTTTAACGATATGTCAAAATGTGTGCAATAAAAAATTAAAATTGACCTATCCGAGGATTTTTTCAATAAATAAAAGGACAACAACTTTTTATTCTCAGGCTTCCAGACTAAACGACCGCACAGTATAATATAATAAAGGCATGTTTTTATTTTAATCTTAATATAAAACAAATATAGCAAGCACTTGAAATTTTCTGATACTCAGCCGCATTTCTCTCTAAATAAATGTATGCTTAGGCATCGAGCAATACTTTCGCTTTCCACCCAGCTTTGTGTCGATCTTTCTTGACACCTGCTTTGCGTCACCTCGCATCGAGCATGTAAAATTTGCTTGCCAGAAAATTATTCAAGGTTTGCTATATTCGTGGTTTTTTGGCAGTCATTAATTAACAATTAAAATATATCTCTTTTATTGCAACCAGGGTGAAAATCCAAATCCAAATTTACAAAAGGTAAATGTGTACTTACAAAGAAATGCTTGCTTAATCACGAATTTTATTTTAATCGATTAATACTAATGGTTGGATTTATTTTAATATTATTTTTCTTTCCACTAGCAGGATACTCTGTGGTGTTCGGTGAGTAACTGGTAAACTCTTCTTCCAAGTGTATTCTTTCTTTTTCTTCCGTTGCAGCCTCTTTTGTATATATAGAAATTTCTTTTAGTCGATGATGGCAGCTTTCGTAGATTAATGTATTAGCTGAACAGTATTTAATTTGAACTCATTTCATATAACATCATTTTACTAATGATAAATATTTTAAAATAGCATCCAACTTCAAGTCTGGAAAATTTGAATAAGGTGAAGCTAATACTTAAGCCGATTAGAATGCTTGAAAACATGGAGCTTCTGACGGGCTATATATTTTCTTACTGTTAGTCTGTATTCTTTGGGTTTTTACTTTTATTGATTTCTGTTTACTTTCTTGGGTCTAATATGAGCTTGGTTGATTTATTGGACAATTCTTAAGATATAAATATAAATGCCCACATGACATACATTCAATATTAAGGAAAACTTAAAAGAATGCAGACTTTATTAGTTGCCGTATTTATAATTAATGTGTTAAGTCATGGTGTTCGTATTTTATAGGTCTAATCATGCAAGGCATCAAGTAGGCCCAGATTTTTCCTTTTGTTTTTGATACAACAACAAGAGAAACAAACGAGCAAGGTTTAATACAATGGACGCATTCAGGGACGCTCAGCGGCTGATGCGCTAAGTAAGCAAAGTCCCTGAACAGACACGCTGCGAAAAAGCTTATAGTAAGCCGCTGAGAAATTCGCTCAGCGTATAATTTGTTAGCTGACTTTGTCAGCGGTGTCAAAAAAAGGGGCGGGAAACACACAAACTTAATAATTTGCATAAAAACATATTAATTACGGTGAGCTGGTACACATAGTCCATAATTTGAAGATCATTAGGCATAATTTTTTTAATTTTTGATTTATTCCATAATAGTGAAAGTAACACCTAACCTTACAAAACAAATAACAAACTGTCAAAACAGCTTACTATCAGACGTTTCATTCAGGGAAATACCGTTTGCTGTAATTTAGCATAAGCTGACTAAATTACCGCTTAGCTAAGCAGCTGAGCGTCCCTGAATGCGCCCAATGTAAACATTTGAGGCTTTGAAGAAAGTACATCAAGAATCAAGCATTAATTTGAAATTTTGATTCTACCTTGCTGGTTTTTCCTTAGCAGTTGTCATGTGTACAAAATAAATCTTAGTGTTCTTGAAGCTTTATGTGATCAGACCTGCAAAATAGAATGCTTTGGTTAAATTGTTGATACAAAATTATTAAAATTCTATTGTTTTTATGGTTGTTACAATGGATATAGCAACAGGTACGTACAGCATTTAATATATCACCATGCAGATAAAGAAAACAATAGTAAAATAGATAATAATGTGCCTTGAAGAAAGAGAAATTGCATGATAGAGACAAAGTTGCTCAAACAATGTTCTGCAAAAAGTTTTTGTGGACATTTTGGAAGAAAGAAAAAAAGTTAAATTTTTTAGTGATATTCGATGAAGCACAGTTTTATTTAAATGGTTCTGTCAAAAAGCAAAGCTGTTGTTTTTGGAGAAATTAACAATATGCAATGCTACTCCATTTCCAAGGAAGATAATCTATTAGTTATTATCAGTGCGGAACAATTATGATGTTTACAACAACGCAAAATTAAATTGGGGAAAGGCCTAGGTCTCTCACGAGGCATCTCGAGTTTGATTTTTGAGACCAACGGTATCGTGCCCAGGGCCGCGCCTAGCTATTTCGCCACCCGTGTGCAAAACTAAATTTTGCGCCCTTACAGATAGCTAATTATAAATTACAAGATTTACCTATGTGCTTTGTACTGTTTTAACTGTTTTGTATTTAAAGACGGTAAAATATGTTTCCTTATACAGGGTGTCAACGAAACCTGGGGCACCCCTATACTTTTTTTTTAAGATATTAAAATGAAATTTGGCAAGTGTAATATACTCTTTAAATGGCATTTTTTGACATAGAACGCAAGTTTCTACCACTTCCGGTTTCGCCGGAATTAACATCAACTTTGTTATTTTAAATGGAACATCCTGTATATTTATACATTTTTGGAATCTCCATTTAATTTTACGTATGGTAATATCCAGTTCGAAACCTTTTGATGACAAAGTAAATTTTTGCAGAAATTAATCTAGAGTGCCATCCATGACTTACACAAAATGAAAGTCAAGGTACCTCAACATTCGACACAAATTGTTTTAGCACTTCAACTATTTTCGTTGCTGTTTTAGAATGACCTAAAGTTGGCAAAAATGATTTTTCGAGAATAACTATTTTTTCAAATGGCACTAGGGTGGGACACTAGGATATTAAAAACGAGCGTTTTTCAAGGATTTCATTGATCCAATAACGCGGCTAATATGAAAATTTAATTCGGAGTAACAAACACTCTCCATTCAGAAAAACCGTATTTTGGACATTTAAATCTAGGCACTGGGTTTCAAAACAATTGAAACAAGTGACACACTTGCCACAACTAAAGTTCTAAAACAATTTCTTTTGAGTGTCACCGTAGCACCTTACTTCCATTTTACGCAGTCATGGCATCCTAGATTAGTAAATAAACTCTTCTCCAAGTATTTACTTTGTCATCAAAATGTTTCAAACTTGATACTAGCACACATAAAATTAAGTGGAGGTTCCAAAAATGTATAAATATATAGGATGTTCCATTTAAAATAACAAAATGGAGGGAAATTCCGGCGAAACCGGAAGTGACAAAAACTGGTGTTCTATGTCAAAAAATGCAATTTAGAGAGTATATTACATATACCAAATTTCGTTATGCTATCTTAAAATATAATTTAAAAAATAGGGGTGCCCCAGGTTTCATTGACACCCGGTATATGAAATAAACATTTCTCCAGATTAATAGATTTCAAAAATTGCTTCAATTGCTAGTGTAGAAGTTTGTCGCTTTCCCGGGGATCAGCCGCCGTAGCTCAATGGTGAGAGCGTTGGTGCGTTTAACCTTAGGTCGGTGGTTCGATTTCCCGCGGTGGTATCATTTTTCTATAAATTGAAGTTTTTATATTTCTCCAGAGTTGTCATATTCATAAAAAAAAAATTCTTTTGTCGGTTTCTAAAAAAGAGCAAAGAATTCGATAGAAAATAAAATAATTAAAGCTAGCGGTTTAGCACAATACCCGTTTGTTTTTGCTTTTTTTTACCGCGGCCCGGCCGCTCTAGCCACGTGCCAATTCCTGCTCTTGTTTGTGCCGCGTTGTCTGTCGCTTTATCGGCTGTGCCGTTTTGCCGCCTTTTGATGTGGCCGCCTATGTGCGATGAACGCCTTCGCACCCATGGTGACGCGGGCCTGTCATGCCGACATTTATAAAAGGTCATGTGCTTCTCCATGCTTTAGAAGGCATGTTAGCCGGCAATCCCGGTTATCATATTAAGACCTTTGATAACCGTTAACCTTGTAACATTGTAGGTTGATCTTCATCTCTGTCCGTGGGTAGGGTTAACCTCCTGCCTGGCATATATGCAAAGAAGGCTCACAGAACCCATACTTATGAGTTGATAATACTGCCGTACTAAGCCCAAAAGTGGTAACTGACCTGGTGATTGTTTTGGGATAATTGCGTTTTTGATCCTTCCAACTTCATTTGTTTACATAACTGTATAAAAATTGCTACAGTTAGTGTATCCGTTTTTACTAGTTTAGTATTCTTCACATACATATCAACAACCATTTTTTTCTTACTTAATCAAAACGTAGAAACAATTTTTTTCTCTTAGGCAATTTGGCGTAGTTACTCAAAAATCCTAAATCTATTATTGTTATAAAGAACAGTTTACAGAATTTTTGCATTTTTGTAACCCAGTGTCATTAAGAAAATTGTTTTACCAATGCAAACAGACTGCTGTTCTTCATTCTTCAAATAGTACTTGTTCGGTGTTCTACATGAACTTTCACCGGTAGTTTTTCTTTTTACAATACTCGTAATTACACATCCTAAGACAAAATTTTTTTAATCATTTCTATTCATACTGTAAAACTAATTATTTTTTCTACTCCCACCATAGAAAGTGGGCTTTTCAGACTTCGTCTCCATAGATACGAGTATTGAAAATAAGTGTTTGCCGAACAAGTTACTTTCCGCACGCAAATAAAAATGTCAGATTTTGCAGAAATATTTAATTTTTTTTATGGAAATGTGGTTGTAGAAAAAATAGCGTGTAATACATGTGTTGAAAGCTTGTTTTTGCCACACTAATGTGACTGCAGCACTCACTATCGTTCGTGCTGCAAACTTCACATTCGTGTGGCAAACGCAAGCTTTCAACACTTGCATTACAATATATTATATATCAATTCTTCTGTTAAGGCCAATATTTCAATTGCAATGCTTTTTACATTTTTCACCACATCCTTCAAGTACTTTATATTTTTTTCTGTCATTCATGTCGTTTTTCGGCCCTTGTCGTTACTTAATGTAGGTACAGTGGAACTCCCGTAAGTCCAACTCCTGTAACTCGAAATTCTCTTTAACTCGAATATTTTGTGCGTTACTGTTGAGTTTATATGCATATTAATCTTCTTAACTCGCATTTCTCTAACTCGAATTTTTTTCTGGGATTTTGGTGATTTGAGTTAGAGAGGTTTCCACTGTATATACTTTTATTTTCAACCATACATATAAATTAATATGAATCATTAATAATAATAATTAATATTTTGAACAAACAAGCTGTCATTTAATGACAGTGGGCGTGGCTGGGTGGAAAAGTAATCAGCTGATCACCTTCCACCCGGGTGGAAAGTAACAACTTTGCAATTGAAGTCATACGTTTTCCACATCGGCATCTTTTGCTGATAGTAATTCTTCATAATGATATTCAACTTCTTGTCGACGTCTGACTGCATCCACTTCTTGTGCTTTTTCACTGAAAACACTCGTTTTCTTGAGCTGTAGTGGCCAAAGTGTGAGCATATTCGTTTTCCTGTTCATTGAGTAACGACTTACGGTTAGCAATTTCCATGTTCAATTGATTAATTTCAGTTTCTTTGGCTCCAATGTTTTCATGCAGATAGAAAGTATTTCCCAGGTGCCATGACTCTGTGCCACATTAGTCTACCGGCAAGTGTGCTTCTTCGTGCATCGCCTAAGTGTGTGATGGCTCTACTTAGCGTTAACAATAAGAACACTTAAAATTAAGATTCCCATTTTTCCTTTTTCCACTGTCACAGTTGGACGAGTTTAGACGAGTGCGTCACCCTTTCCTATGGTAAATATGGGCAGAAGACAAAGTTGACACATATGTGGTATGGTTTTACAGCTTTTATAGAAGAAATTTTAAGTTCATTTTTAACTGATACAATTACAATTGATTAACGAAAACTGCTACACTCACATGTGATAAAGTTATTGAAAGAATAATGCTACATTGTAAACATATGCCCGCAACGAAGTCTAGAATTCTGCAGTTGATATCCCATTGGTATATCTTGCGACTGATTTAATTGATTTTAACTGGACGTATATGAAAATCCTCACAAAACATTTGATACATTATTTCCGCATATGGGGTTTTTAACCCGAGCTGTACCTTTATTAACCAAAGGAAGTTTTTAAAGTGTCTTTATATACCTGAAAATCAAACTGAAATTTTCACATTAAATATAAATATGGCTTTAGACATTTTTAGATGTAGAAAATAAATGTTTATTATTAGTGATAATTTGCATTTTTAACCATATATATTGATGTTATAGGAGGGTTACACTCTTGCCGTTATGCACATTGGAGCTCCAGCTTGTGGCATGAATGCTGCCGTTAGATCTTTCGTTCGTAATGCTATTTATCGGGGTGATACCGTACTTGGTATTCAGGATGGTGTTGAAGGTCTTATCACTGGAAACATTAAACCATTGGGTAAGTATTGTATAAAATTTGAATTTGCTGCATACTTCAGATTTTAAATACTAAACTTTACAACAAGTAATTCTACTAATAAAAAAACGAAGCTAATGCTTAAACTGTAATATTTATAGGTTGGTCTGATGTAACTGGATGGGTCGGTGCTGGTGGAGCATACATTGGAACTAAACGCACATTGCCTGGTACTCGTTTAGAACAAGTTGCGGCGAAGTTGACCGAATTTGGAATTCAAGGACTTCTTATTATTGGAGGTTTTGAAGTACGTAGTAAAACTGTTGTAATCTACATACATTTTAAATGTAAAATTGTAGGCGTATCAAGCAGGGTTACAAATAGCCGAAGCAAGAGAGAAATATCCTGCGTTCCAAATTCCGGTAGTCGTGATTCCTAGTACAATTAGTAATAATGTTCCAGGCACAGAATTCTCATTGGGTTGTGATACTGCACTTAATGAGATTACAGAAATTTGTGATCGTATCAGACAGTCTGCTCAAGGAACTAAACGTAGAGTTTTCATAATTGAAACTATGGGTGGTTATTGTGGTTATTTAGCAACATTGGCTGGTAAGTATTACATTTTATTTTAATGCTAATAAAAATGGTCTGCTAAGGGTTTTGTCTGGCTTGTACTTTTTTAAAGTTCAGTTATTCCCTATATGCTGCTACTTACCTGGAATTGTATCATAAATATGCAGGCCAGATAAGACCCTGGTAATTACTAATTAATTATTGAATAAGAATTCGACAGTGCCGCGTATTAGTTAAGCAAACGTATTACACCCGGTTTACACGTAGCCAGTGATTTAGTAGAGTACAGTAATATAGTCAAGTGAACTGCTGTTCACACAAGACAAGTAAGTTAGTAGAGTTTGTTAAATAACGGCGAGCCAGTGGCTTAGTTGAATCGAAGTCAAGTAGACTACAAAACTTGTGCGTTTTATAAAATGGTTTATTATTGTTATTTAATTAGAACTGCAGAACAATTAGGCAAATTGCAAAGAAAACCTTCAATCGCCATGTGTTCTTGCAATTTCAAATACGCTGTTTGTCGCATTTTAAATAGTACCTTCTGACCACCGTGCCATTTTTAATACTGTAAAACGGGGCAACTTCGTTAGTTTTTTTATACGTTTACCGCACTGTATCTCTGTAGGATTTAGGCTAATAAAAGTAGGCGATATATAACAATTAGAATTCGACAAATATTACCCATTTTTTAGTTTTTATGAATAACGTTTACACGACTTAATAATTGCTAAAAAAAACCTGACGAAGTTGTACCGATTTTGGGACAACTTCTTCACCTAACTTGTGTCAAGTCAACTTCGACATAGTGTAAGGTAGTGGGTTAATTAATAAATATAAAGCCATCGCCATAAGAAATGAATGAACTGGTCTGATATAACAAAGTTTCGCAATCATTACAAAGTAAGGATCATTAAATCTGTTTACTAACTAAAGATGCACTTGCATAAATATGAGTCATACAGACAGCTGGTTGTATTGCGAAATCATAAGAAGGTAATACAATGTATAAACAAAATATATAAATAATGGAATCTGTTTTTATTATTAATAACTGAAAAAACAAATATCTAATCATACCAACATGCCTCACAACCGAAGTATTTTTCCTTACTCTCGTTATTACATGGGCCATAGATCCACTTCTTACAGTCAATGCACTGAATCTATTCGGTACCACGATAGTCATGAAAATTGCATTGGCAAAGACCACATCGTAAGTTGACTGTTGGCTTGAAGAACCAGGTTCTTCAGGATTATCTTGCTGGGGAATGATTGCACAACCGGGAGTGACTTTTTTCCCTCTTTTTTTTCTGAGAAGCAATCCCAATGCCCCTTTGTTCCTTTAGAAAATCTAGTATGCTGGAATCAAGAGAGCTGCGAATGGTCTCTCTGTCTTCGTCAGAACCACCGGGTATTACTTTCAATACTTTTTCTGGGTTAAAGGGGTATTACCCAGTTTTTTTAAATCCTGCTCATGCATTATCAGCGCCTTTAACAGAAAATTTGTTATAGAGCCGTGACAGCAAAGTAGGGAACTGTTGCTTCGGAATAGGGCCTTTTCTCCATGTCTCCAAAACATTTTTCCAGTGGCTTTTAAAGGGTTTAAAAAAGGCCACGTCTAATGGCTGCAACAAATGTGCAGAACTTAGGGGAATAGTCGTAAAATAAACGTCATTTTCAAGGCAGAGCTGAATTACTGTTGGAGTGAAGTGTGAGGCAAGATTATCGACGATCACAATTTTTTCTTCAGGTATATCTAGAAATACATTTCTAAACCACAACTCAAAAGTGCGCGAGTCAAACCAACCTGATTTTGACACGTCATATTTTATCTGGGGGGTTCACCATTGCACCAATTCTCATATAAGTTCTCTGCTTTATAAATAACGAAGGGAGGCAGCAAATCACCTGCAGCAGATATACAGAACATTGGAGACACACAGGCTTTAGAATGTTCCATCACACATTCCACATGCTTTGTTCCTCGGAAAACTACCACTCGTTTAGCTCCGGGGTCGTCTGTCAAAATTGAAAATTCTCTCCGGCATGGCTTCAGAAAGTTTGTCCTTTATATTATTAAAAAATTCCGAGACAATTTCTCTTGAAACCACTGCTCTTGATATTGGCCACTGATCTTTGGGTCAAATTGTTTCGTTCCATGAACTCACAGCTGAAGTCGTCTCCAACTTTGTTAACGGATAAGACCAAGCCGAAAGTTGATTTATAGCAGCAACGATCTCCTCCTCCTCGAAGGTCGTTAGGGCTTTTGGGTGGCCAACTGATTTAGTATGTCTACCATGCCACTTGTCCTGAAGCGTTGTTCGAGGAATTCCATTTTTTTTTACTGGCGATAGACACCGAGAGGCCATTTCCAATATCTTGCAGTGCGTGTTCAACTAACTGGAGGTCATAACGCTAGTCACTCCTACCTGCCAACACTTTTCTGTTTCTTTTCAGCATTATTCTCAAAAGTACTAATCGTATGAAGACAAAACATGTGAAACAAAACGACAACAGATAGTTTGCAGGTTATATTTAACTGCCGAACTGACGAAGTTGTTCTGTTTTACGGTATGTAGTTTCAAAGTAGTATTAATAAAATATTATTATTGCACGAGAATTAAAATATATTATTGCAACTGTGGACGCGCTCCTTTACTAAATAGTTACTACGCGAACCTGTCTACATGGGTTTAGTCTGTAGACGAGCCGACGGAAACTACGGTGGGGGAAGGCTACTCGCCTGTAAAAACAGAATAGACAATAGAGTTCTATTTACTAAACTCGACTAATAACTGGAACAGGCCAGTTCACTTGACTAAAATGAATGCGTTCAGACCAGTCAAGTACTAAATTACTCGACCACTCGACTAAATTACTGGCTACGTGTGAACCGGGCATTAGGAGCCTACTCTAGTAATAAATTGATAACATAAATCTTGAAATTACTAGAGTCTAGATATAACAAACTACAAGAACTAAATATAATTTAAAATATTTATTTGTAAAGCCATAGCATTTTACATATTTACTGAAATCTTGTTGTATATCGTATTGTAAAGTTCTTCTTGTACAATAATCCTATACCTCTCCAAATTATACATTTTTCTCTATCTAAGCAGTTCCGCACTTATCCTTGTAAACCCTTAAGATTTGTACGTTGCATAAATATTGCTGACAGAGATTTGAACGACGCAAGTTGTCTTGTTGAATGGCAGCCGTTCGCTACATTTGAGGAATTTGTATTTGGACAGCCAGTATACAGGGTGATGATTTTTTCGATGCTGGATTTCTTTTCAGATTCTCAATCCTCATAAAAAAGCGCAACTTTTGTATAATTTAACTGACTTCGTATCGTTTACCATTCCCGAGATATCAATAGTGAGCATCGAAAAAATCACCACCCTGTATACCTATACCATACTGTGTGTAGACTATTTTTTAAAGGTTCTTAAAGTTAGTGCAAGTTACGTAAATGCGATTGAAGTAATAAATCACAGTATATTCCGGAATCATTCACAAAAAACATCTGCTAAGCAGCTAACCTGGCAAGTTGTTCTGAATTCATTGCAGATACTAAAATAATTCAATTATTTTAGAGATAAAAGTTTTAATGGGAAGCTGCCATTTGAACTGCATATGTTTTGGTGAACGTCCCTAGTAAACCGGGTCAAAAAATTCAGGAACCAGGTTCGTCGCTAAACTCTACCTTAAGATATGAGTTTTAATTTCATAGCTCTCTGAGGATGACTTTAAATTGAATCTCTTGATACATGTATTTTGTACGGATATTTACAGTTAGCGAAGAAAAGCCTCTTTAATTTTATTTGTCCAAATGAATCCTACAGTACATTTCGATTTCTATATCACCGATAATATTTAATATGTAACATAAACGGTTATTTACATTTTGCTGTTGACGCTGAGTTTTGCATTACAGTTGAAGTAATTTTGATGACGATAGTATTTATGGATAAAAAAACCCATGTAAAACCATCTCTATAACTCGAACTTCTTCTTCTTCGAGAACCTTTACACCCTTAAGGTGTCTGATAATTGTTTTTCTGACTTCTTAACCTAATTCCTCCATTCCTTCCGGTCCATCGCAGATAATTTTATTTCTTCCCCCATCTTTCCTCTTTGTCTACGTAGTTCCTCTATTCTTTGTAGCCAGTTTTTTCTTTTCCAGATTCTGCCTGTCTCCATTATCTTCTTCACTAGCCTGCTTTGGTTCATTCTTAATACGTGGCCATACCAGCTCAGCTGCTTCTTCACTATCTTCTTTGTAATTGGCTCTTGGTGGACTATTATTTGTCTTATTTGTTTGTTTCTTTCTCTATCCAACTTCGATTTCCCTATAATTTTACTTTCCTGAATTCTTTCTGGCTCGATTTTATATTGTCCACTTGCTTTTCCTGTTTTGATGCCTTTCATTGCTTCTCTACTTCTTCAGTATTTATTTTTCTCCCGCTATCACTTGTTTCTCTTCGTTATTGTCTGTTGTACTTTGGTTTTCATTTTCTCTTTCCCTTGCTTCAAATTTTTTTGTATAGTAATCTGCCCAGACTTCTAGTATGTCGTGTAGCTTAATCGAGTTATTTACCAAACTTCGCCCAACTTTGCATTGAAAAAGAAACATACTTATGGCACTTACAAGGGCTGTTGAATTTAGTATGGGATAATCTGCAGTCTGTTCGCATTGGCTAAACTTCACTGTAATTATTAAAGAAAGCAATTATTGAGAACCGCATTTAAATCACATCCTTTCAAATTCCAGCAGTGATACGAAACTCAATTAATTAACCTGAAAAAGTTAGTTATTGACTTATCTTTGTTTAAATGTATTTACCCTATACATTAGGTTTGGCTGGAGGCGCAGATGCAGCCTACATCTTCGAGGAAAAATTCTCAATTAAGGATCTACAACAAGATGTATATCATATGGCTACAAAAATGTCCGAAGGTGTACAACGTGGTCTCATTCTACGTAATGAAAAAGCATGCGAAAACTATAACACTGACTTTATCAATCGATTGTATTCTGAAGAGGGCAAAGGATTGTTTAGTGCTAGGATGAATGTTCTAGGTTTGTTTTAAATTACCAATGCATATTGAAATTAATTGGTAAATTATTTTAGGACATATGCAACAAGGTGGTTCCCCGACGCCCTTCGATCGTAATATGGGCACAAAGATGGCTTCAAAATGTGTCGAATGGATGGTTAATACTTTGAAAGAGAATACTACCAAGGATGGTAAGATTAGTTGCGTCTCAAACGATAGTGCTGTACTTTTGGGGATCGTCCGTCGTCAATATAGATTCACTCCTTTGAATGATTTAATAGAACAGACGAACTTTGAGTAAGTGGATGAAACAGTGAACTGAATTTCTATCGACTTGTTTTTTTTTTAATTGCAGACAACGCATACCAAAGGAACAGTGGTGGTTAAAGTTACGTCCGTTGTTGAGAATTCTTGCAAAGCATGACTCAACATATGAAGAAGAGGGCATGTACATGACTGTAGAAGATAGGATTTTAGAAGATGATTAAATTCTAAGTATTGAGCTGCTTTAAAAGTAGCATGATGTAGTACTCATTTTATTTTTCTTCTGATTTTGTAGTATTATTTCACCGGTATACAATCCCATTCACAGACTTAATGCTCGGATATTTTCATATTTAACATCGTAATTTTATTGATGTGGCTGTTCTGAATTTTACTAACAACAATATTTAATTTTATGTTTAGGAGGCAGGAAATATTTTTTATTTCCGGGTCGGTGTAATTCTATTGTAGGAAATAAACATTTTATGCATAAAAGTAGCCTCAAAATTGCAGCTCACTAGCTTCGTTAATTAGTGATAATATAACCAGTGATAACTCATTGTTGTTAATTCGATAGAACGTTTATTAATGCTAATAAAATTCATATCTTTTGTATTTAAGAAGAAAGCAATACTTACATAATTTATAATCATTTACGAATACTTAACGCTTCACACAAATTTTACATCTATGCAAATTTGAGGATTTGAGTTGAAAAAAATGTTTTTAGAAATTGAATATTTCAAAGTGTTGTTGTATAAATTTGAATGATATCAAAACAATATAAAACTATAATTAGTGTTTTTGCTTTCAGTATTTTCGAAATGAAGTTTTATCCTAATGGCTTAATATAATTTATGTGAACAAATGTAATATAATCAAAAGATATATGTATTATTTTCATTAAAGATGTATAAAAAGCTGTATTTGGTGTAATTTAGAAGATGTGGCAATCATTCTGTGACGGTGGCGGCTCGTCTAATGACGCAGGTGAAGCGCTGCTTCACCTATATTTTTCGGTTAAATGTTTTTTTTTTTTATTCAAAATCCGAAATCATTTAATTTTTTTCATTTTCTTTAATTCAGTTGATATAACCAGAAAAGAATGAAATAATTACCTCCATTGCTAATTATTAGTAGCTATATGCCGCTCCGCAGTACATACGTGTTCTGTGGTACATACCTACATACTACAGGCCAAGCGTTCAACTGAAGCAGATTTGCTTATACAGGCATCCTGCGTCAATTTTCGTATGTTTACATACGAGCCGTTGCTATGACAACGGCAAGCTTGCATAGTAATTTGTAAGGAGAGTGAAGCAGATTCAACACCTGCTTCAGTCCAGTGTTGCCAATGCTACCGAAATTTCGGTAGATCTACCGATTTCGACCTCAATCTGCCGATTTTAGACTTATTTCTACCAATTTTTTAAAGTTTATTAAATAACCTTCAAAAAAACCTGTTTTGCTTATCTTGACATCACAAAATGCGCCTGACTCGAAACAAAATTTTGTTTATCAAAATACATTGCCTGGAGATTGTTTTAAAATGTAACTTATAATTATGGGCCACTATGTGCCGATTATACAAACACTTTTTCGTAATAATTCAGCGGCGCTGGCAAGTAAGAAGTCGGGAAATTTTAATTTTATTTTTGTAATAAAATCCTATTTAGTATGTAACTATAAAGGGTGGGGACTCGGCGAACAATTTTTTTGAAGTTCAATTTATTATTTTCTCCCCTTATTATTTTAAAGCTAAACTCTGATTATATTTCGATGGAGAAAAACTCATTTGGATTATTGTTTCCGGAAACAGCAAAAACCAGGAAAATTACTAATTGCTGATTAATAATAGCTAGCCATGGTGACAAAACTTAAAGTTACATATATGTATATTTTTTCCATTTTCAGTCATTATTGATTTTTTTTTTTATATCTCATAACTATACTCAACTATAATTCAGGTAGTTTTAATAAATTTGGTAGAGTCTTAATCGCCTACGCCCCTTGTAGATTTGCTTGGCTTAATTTACGAGAGGTTTAAATAAGAAGTCTCGATTAACTAACACCTGTTTGTTTTATTTGCGTGCTTTTAGGTTTTACAAGACAATACATGAATTGGCTTAAGTACAGAATTAACGTCAAGTTTTATAAATTATTACAAGGTCTGAGTGACACAATTTATTCTAAGTCGCGTAAGTCCAGAATTCAAATAAACTGATATAAATTATTACAGGTCCGTGAACAAATATAAATTATTCTAAGTTTAAATCAAAGTAAACTAATCTGACAAATTCTGTTAAGTCCTGCTTGACAAATATAAATTATTCTAAGTTTAAATCAAAGTAAACTACGACTAAGTCCCTAAGATGACTTTAAACAATTTAACACGAACATTTTACAAGTCCAGAGTTACATTCATAATTTACACAAGTGTTCAAATAACAGATAAAACGGCTAAGTCCCCAAAAGAACTTAGATGATTCACACAAAATTTCGCAAGTTTTAAAATTAATAAGTAAAGTAAATCTTACGTGTATTCAATAGCACGGCATCTCGAAGGGTGTCAATTTTCTCGCAGTAACTGCTTCTGTGATGGCTAGATACAGACCATAGTTTTACTCTAATTTGGCCACAGTTATACAGTGCTTTCGTGAAGTAGTGAATAAATTCGATAAAACATTTTAGAAGGGTTTTCACAGAAAATCCTCGGACACGTCAACCTTATTTATTAAAAGTGCATCTTTCTTGATAATTATAATTTTACGATCGTCTTTTGTTTTCGCACTATGACGTCATCGACAATTTTTTTAAATGGCACCCCATATTTTTGTTCACGAATTTGGATACAGCTCATTTTTCTGAGTACGACGATGTCAAATACGTATGACCTTGAAGAGAAAAATTTTCGAAATACTAAATTTAAAGTAACGATTAAATTCAAAAAACAACTAAATTAAATATTCAAATTGTGCACCGTTGACTTCCTGATAGTAGCCAAGACAAGAAAAACGTATTTTGTTTCCAGCGCTTCCTTGATAATTATTAATGGTCTACTCTAATTACTTTACCATACATTTTTGAAACTTTGGGACTGATTATTTCGAAAACTTTCCTCTTTAAGGTCATATGTATTTGACATTGTCGTACTCAGAAAAATGTGCTGTATCCAAATTCGTGAACAAAAATATGGGGTGTCATTGAAAAAAATTGTCGATGACGTCATAGTGCGAAAACAAAAGACGATCGTAAAATTATAATTATCACGAAAGATGCACTTTTAAAAAGTAAGGTTGCCGTGTCCGAGGATTTTCTGTGAAAACCCTTCTGAAATGTTTTATCGAATTTATTCACTACTTTACGAAAGCACTGTATACGGAAAATTGAACCCCTTCTTTCAATATGAGCGTGTGAAATCGTGCTACTCTCAGCTGTCAGTATTTCTCACGCTTGTGGAATTAATACAAAAGCACGTATTTGGTGTCGGGTTTCATCGTTCAACGTACCCCCACACACGAGCCTTAAAGGATGCAACCTTGTGGCCACGCGCGCGACTTATCTAGTGAATAACCTGCTTGAATGACGTCACATCAACTATATGTAAATGAATTTAATAAATTTAAATTCATTTTAAACTTTACTTAATATTTTGTAGATTTGCCTTTATTACATTATAAAAAAGTAAGTAACATTTACATTGTGCATGGCGGCATGGTCCTTGTTGAACCCAAGAGCCAACGTATCAGACTTACATAAATACATTGTTTTAAACCGCATGTAGTTACTTTGCCCTGAATTTTCTAAAAACGTAAATTTTCATTACAGGACTTGGTAAAAACTTATATTTTCCTCGGCTTAAATGTCTACCGAAACCAGAAAATATTAGATGGCAACACTGCTTCAGTCGCAATCTGCCTTCTGGTTTAGGTGTTACATACAGTGGTTCCCACTGGTATTCGTACAGTGCCGCGCGTTTGGTTCAAATGGATACGTAGAAACGTAGGTAAAGGAAATTCAATAATTTTTTGTCATTACTTTTTATAACTCATTTATTTAACAATTATCAATGGTAGTACAAAGATTACTTCTACTCTAAACAATACAATATTGGAAAGACAGTGAAAATTGCTGGCACTCGTATTCATACAGTTTAATAATCGACAGCTTGCTACATCAGAAATAAGTACATTAAATTCCCTCAGTAATACACACATCACAAAAGTCTAGGGATATATATTTTTTTATCGATATAAATCAATTTTGTTATTAAATATCTCTACCATTGATCAAGTATGCTAGTGCTAGTCTTTGGGCTAGCGATAGCAATTGTTTCAATAATAAACAAACAAATGCAAATGCTTAATTGTCAATTCAACTAAAAGTAAAGCAATTTCAGTGTTGTTAGGGAATAATTTAATCATCATTTACAGTTAATTTACGTTTATATTGGGGTGATTTAAGTTTTATTGGTGCTGTTATTATGGAAGGTAATCAACAACGACAACATTTAAGTTTAGCTGAAATGAACAGAGCTGTAGGTATGCTAGAAGCTGGTCGAAGACAAGTTGACGTTGCAGCAGCTTTAAACACCTCTCAAAGTGTTATCAGCAGACTGTGGCGTAGATATAGGACATCCGGAGATCCTAGCGAACAACATCCAGGTCGTGTACGCATTACTACCGCAGTTCAAGATCGCTACTTAACATTTGAAGCTAGACGACGACCAATAATTACGGCTAAACAATTGCTTTCACAGCTTCAGACTACTCATAATGTAACTGTATGTTCTCAAACAATCAGAAATCGATTGCATGAAGCCAATCTCCACGCCCGACGTCCAATAAGAGCCCCACCAATTCGACATGGTCATCGAGCACGTAGAGTAGAATGGGCTGAAAAGCATATTCTGTGGACAGAAGAGCAATGGTCTAGGGTTTTGTTCACAGATGAATCTCGTTTCGGAATACACCCTGACAGCCGAAGAGTTAGAGTGTGGAGGCGACCTGGTAACTTGGAAAGGCTCAGATGTGTTCAAGATGTCCATTCTTATAAAGGAGGTACCGTAATGATGTGGGGTGGTATCTGCATTGGCGGAAAAACAGATCTCTGTTTTCTTGAGAGGTTTTTAAATGCCGATGGGTATCTAAATAGGGTACTGCGGCCTATAGTGCTTCCATTCGCAGGTGCTGTTGGACCTGAGTTCATTCTAATGCATGATAATGCCACCCCACACGTTGCAGGTACTGTTACCGAGTGGCTTGAAGACGAAAACATTTCTGTTTTACCATGGCCTGCGCAGTCCCCAGACTTAAACGTTATTGAGCACGTGTGGGACATGTTGGGAAGAAGCATTGAAAGTGAATTGGATGAAATTCATACTCGGATTCAGCTTCGTGATACCCTTGTAAGACACTGGCAACAGTTACCGCAAGATGCAATAGATAATTTAACTTTATCAATGCCTAGAAGATGCAGAGCCGTTTTGAACCAAAGAGGAGGAAATACTCTCTACTAAATTTAATTAATTAATACTTTAAGTGCTGACACTTCAATTTCTTATGATTGTATAAAATCAACTTTTTGCTAATAAGTTTCATTAAAGCTTTTTCAACTTGTCTTCTTTTGTTTTAAATTAAATTTCTAATTTAGAATGTTGTAAAAGTATTGTGTTAATTTATTATATGCAGACCACCTAAAAAAAATCAAAATACTTGACAGTTTTGCATAAAAAAAAATATATCCCTAGACTTTTGTGATGTGTGTAGAACAACAACATTTCTTAATAACTTTTTTTGTATACTTTTTAGATTTTGTGATAAAGTTAGTTCAAGATGTATCACAAATTTCATTACCCGCCAATGGAAATCCTATTACAATTTTGTTACCATAGTAAATCAACTTACTTAAAAATTAAGCTTAGCAGCATTTAATTATTTTGGAAAATACATAAACAACTCGTTATTTTAAGGGGGGGGGGGGGTAAAAATGCAACATAAATGTGAGATTTTAAAAAAATTAATAAGAAATGTTGTAGTTCTTGACAAGTTCCACCACTGAAAAAATTTAATGTACTTATTTCTGATACACCCTGTATAACAAAACAATTTAATACGTTTATCCTAATATTTGGTTGATTGCCTTTGTTATCTATGACTTCCTGTTCCTGGAGTCGCTTTGGCATCGATTCCACCAATTTTTCCAAAATATATTTTTTTCCTTTTACATTAAGTGAACCCGGGTTTCATCAAAACTTCAAGTTGTAAAATAGCAAATGACCTTTAACTTTAAAAAAATTTCACCTGTGGCGCACAACCGGTGGGCTGCCGCGGCAGCTCGACCACCAAAGAGGGGCGGGGGGACCTAATAATCTGATTCACCCATTCCTAAAGTCACGAGCCGCCACTGTTCTGTGATGTAACTTCTGTCACAAATATAGGCAGCGGGCTAGCGCATGCTCAGACCTGACTGTAGAACACAACCTAGATAATAGTACATTTTGATTTCGGTGCGTTAGCCTGACTAGAGCGTCGGTGACTCAAATAGTAACCTAACTTTTTTAAGTTATTCACCAATTTACTAGTTGGGATAAATGTAAAAATGTTTATGAAATAACGGATTTATATTTAATTCCCGGAATAGATAAGAGGTGATGTGATAACCTACATTTAGCAGTGCAGTGATTTTAGCTAGTAAAAGTGAAAAACAAAAGTGATAAAGACTGACGAGTAGGTATACAAACTACAGTGGTACCGTGATATAAAAACAGAAGAAACTAATTACGCATAAAGTGGAAATTTATTAAATAAAATTTTAGCGGGTGATAAAATACGGGCGAAAGTCGCATGCAATAACCTAGTGAGGTTATAATACAGGTAAAGAATAAACGCGTCGGATTCGGATTGCGCAGTTATATGCCAAGGTCATAAAGGAGTGGCATAGCCTACGTGAGGGAAAAGGCGAGTTCCTGAATAAAAGTGCGAGCACAATTATTTTAAATTTTAAGACATGAATAAGAAAAGAGAGTGCGGATATAAGAGAGAAAGGGCTAATAGTGTTGTCAGTGTAAAAGAACTAAAAAAGCGGCAAAGAGAATTAGAAGATCCAAAAGAACAGGAACAAATAAAAGCGTTCGCTAAAAACGCGATGACAACGAAAAGCCCAAAACAACAAATCAAGGAGGAGACAAAAAATAAAGAGCAGACGGACGGTGAAGAAAACGAAGAGATGGAGGCGGCAATATTTAGGAAACTAGATGAAATAAAGGAGTTAAAGAAAGAACTTGAAGTAAAGATATCAGATATGAAGACAGATTTTGCAGAAGTAGTGAAGGAAGAATTAAGGGAAGTAAAGGAAGAGTGGGCAGTAGAGGCCGAAACCTGGCAAAAAGAAAAAGGCGAGATGGAGAAGAGAATCAGCAATTTGGAAAACAAGTTCGAGAAACAAGAGAAAGAGAACAGAAGAAATAATATAGTAATTGTAGTGTCTCGCTTCATAAATAAAACTCACGTTGATTAAATAGTAAATACCCATTTATTTAGGAGGCACACCACTCAAAATTATTACAACCTTGCTCCGGCAACGCAAACACACCACTGTCTGCCGGCGCATTTATTCACGTTACCATATTCTTTCTCATACAATATCACATATACCTCCTTTTCTCACTAGGTAAATCAGCAACAGAAGCATGATTAGTGTTATTCTGAAATTCAAGATCTGAAAAACGATCAGACTCCGGTTCTTGATATTTACATACTGTACTAGTTGGCCAAATTTGGTCAACATGTCGTTTCCAGATCGAACCCTCATTCGTTTTAACTAACATATTCCTAGGCCCTAATTTCTTTATAATTCTAACTAATATCCAGGGCGAATTTTTATTTCTATAATCGCGCACTACCACCATCTCCTTCCCTTTAAACGCTAGCTTTCTACCACCGGAGTACCACCACCGTAATTTTTAATTTGCACTTGTTGATTTTTATTTACGCATTTCCTTAAGTTTTTATTATTGTGTTTACTTGTATTGCGTTTAATTACGTCAGGGTTTAATAAATCTAATCTCATTCTGAGTCGATGCCCCATGAGCAGTTCTGCAGGTGTTTTTCACGTGGTACAATGAGAAACGATTCAAAATTAAATTAATATTTGGATTTTTAACTCCAAAAAAACATGGTTCTTTATCGTTTTTACTGCATTTTCAGCCTGGCCGTTACTTGCTGCGTGATAAGGTGCCGAAAGTATGTGACGAATTTCATTGAATTTAAAAAAAAAATCGAATTGTTCCGATACATAATCAATCACGATAACTTTCGGTAATCCAAAGCGGCTAAAAGTATCTCTTAATTTCTCGATTGTAAAATCTAAGGCTGTAGTAGTCATTGGTATAACTTCTATTCAGTTAGAAAATGCGTCTACAATGATTAAAAATTGTTTTCCAAACATCGGACCAAAAAAATCTAAATGTAGACGGCTCCAAGCTTTTCCTGGATACGGCCAAGTAATTTGGCGGCTGACTTCTGAATTTTAAACATGCCGGACACGATTTACACAATTTTTCTATATCTTTATCGCATGTAGGCCACCAAACAAACGATCTCGCATAACTTTTTGTTTTTACAATTTCTTGGTGCGATTCATGTAATTCTTGCAACATTAATAGTCTCCATGAAATAGGAATTATTATACGATATCACCACATTAATATTCCGTCCACAAGGGTGATTACATTTCATCTATAAAGATAGGGTTTCATTTCATTTTCTGTACATTTCTGGCCAACCTTCCTGTATATACCGATGCAATATTTTTAAAATAGGATCAGCTAAAATGTCTATACGAAGTATTTCCATATCCATATTCCTCCTGGCATTTACTACTGAACCCAGATATTTAAAGTTTTCAACTTGCTTCACTTTATTGGTATTTAATGTTATATCTTACTACCTACCTAAAATCTACACAAAAAAGGAGATACTGAAAAGATTAGCAACTATAGGCCTTAGCAGCCTTATCTCAAACATTTATTTAGAAAGTAACGAGTCGACACTGTAGTTTGACACAACATATTTCAATACTGCCAGTTTAACAACGTGAAAAACACTAAAACCTGCGGCGGGAAATTCAACCTATCTTCAATCATTGTGGATCACCCTGTACAAGAATTACAGGTAATAAAAAATTGCATTTAAATTTCCCGCTTGTTTAAATTAAATTTCGGGCGTATTCTAATAAGAGATGGAAACTCGATTCCAGGCGCAGGATTAATGTTCGGATGTTCGGTGCGTACAAAAACCAGGCTGCGCTGAGGTGGTGAAACCCATGTAAATGGTCGCCATGCGAGGTAAACAAAACACCCCTCTTCATAATTCTTTAAATAATTCAAAATCGAAATGCGAATATTCGCCATGCACGCTAAACTATTGTCGATAAAATTTTACGCGTTTCCCAAGAAAAAGTAGGAATCCTTAATACGCAACCTGGTTTTTGTGCGCATGCCCGAAAGCTCGTGTATAACTTCACACACCTTATATGCTACAACAAGACGAAGTGACAAGTGACAACAAATAACAAAATATTGAACAATAATAAGATAAGGAAAGAGCTTAGAAGAGCAGTTTGGAAAAGAATTAAAGAAATAGAGCTATTCTAGGAAATATTTAAAACACCTATTAGGCGAACAATGAACAAACGTACTGCTTGGTGGAATAATAAAATTAAAGAAGAAGTCAAAAAGAAAAAGCAGCTCTGGAAAGCATATCTCAACGATAAGACTCCAGAAAAGTATCAAGAATATAAAGAACAAAGAAAAATAGTAAAAGACATGATCAAAGAAGCAAAGCTAAAAACATGGGAGGGTTTCGGAAATAAGACGGAAAACAGTCAAGGAAATGCTCCTTGCACTCCTTCAGGGCACACTGAAGAATTTAAGAAAAGCGAAGATGTGATTTCTGTGGAAGAAAATAATTGTTGAATAATTATTAGCTATAAGCAACTTTTTATAAAATTATAACGTGTAAATAGGCTTACTCACCTTTTGATGTAGAAGCTCTTTTCGTGTAGTTGAGTTGTTATGTTACAATAGAATACATTAAGCATAAGATTATTCTTACTTATTTTTGTACTTTTGCTTGGTGTAACACGCTTTCTTGGAGAATATTGGACTGTTTGATAAGTGGTTGGTATTTCCAGTTGATATACTCGAAGGTAAATCAATGTTTTCCGGAACAGGCATAATAATATCCTCGACATGTAAGGGTTCTGTAATATTTAACAAAAATATGATAAAAACTACCATAAATAATTATTTCTATTTATTATTTGGTAAAACTACCGTCAGCACAGCATGTTTGGGTAATTTATTATTTAATGTAAAACGCTTATCTTCGAAATATTTGTAACATATTCTGTGAAAAATATATACCTTCTGACAACCCTTCTCTTTTAGTGTTATGTTACCGGTTGCTGATAACCATAACTTTTATTCAGATTTGGAAGAACGTGCAGAGGTAATTTTGCATTTTTTTGACTCATTTTTCCTGAAAAACTACTTATTATACAAGCAAGAATGAATATATTAACCAATGGTACAAGAAAGACAATTTAGCCTTTAAAAGTTTTTATTGACCTCATTAATCTGCAATATTACAGGTTCTCCCTACGCGAGAGTTTGAATGATAAAAGCAAAAACACCGACTTCGTTTAAAGAGTTTTCCATTTACCTTTAACGATCTAATTGACATTTTCAGACAATTTACGAAGCAACATAGTTATCTTAAAGACTGATCTTTTTAAGTAACTTACTGTTGATATTTACTATCAATATGCTTTTATTAGGCATACACAATAAAGATAGACTTTGAAAAATGATGAGGAACTATCGTACGTCAAAATTAAAATTTAATAATCTAAAACAACTCGCTATCTTATATCTACACCAACTATATATTAACTTAAATTATATTCAAACAAATACGTTTTGAATATTTTCAACACTTTCCCTAAAACTTTATATTGTTTAAATGTAATGTAATATTTAAATTATTCTTAACATGGAACGTAACTTTTCAAATCTAACACGAGGAACTGGTTTCGTAAAAATCTCTGCAACTTGTTCCTCACTGGATACATGTTTTATTCCCATGAGTCCTTTTTGTACTTGTTCTCGCACAAAGTGATAGCGTACATCAATATGTTTTGATTTTTTATGGAATTCTTGATTTTTCATTAATTTTATTACGTTGGCGTTGTCCACTAATAACAGGAATATCCTTCGTCGAATAAGCGTTTCAACCAAACAATCTCTTTAGCCGCTTCACAAGCAGCTACATATTCCGCTTCCATGTCTGCTAGCCCAAGTGATTGGTCCACCACTATTATTAAATTTGAATCTTTATCTTCTTCCTCCAGTGGAGAATATTTTTCAATCGGAGTAGAAACTGGATTCGCTTCATCCATTTTAAACTTTCGTAGCACACTTTCTACATATGTAGTTTGACTAACAAATATTGACTCATCTTCATGGCGTTTGATCAATATATTCACAAAGAATCCAATTGACTCGACTGTTATTTGGAAGTTGGCTTTCAGACAATTAAAGAAATCATCAATGTCACTTTTATTTGTTGCTGCCACAAGCCCATCATCAACATATAAAACCACTATCAATTTTTGATGATCTTTAACTCTATAAAATAAATATGGATCTGCAAAACTCTCTTGAAGTCCAAACTTGATAACTTAAATCTCTTGTTCCAGCAACGTGGCGATTGTTTGAGTTCATATAAACTCTTCTGAAGTTTACATACCCGAGTTGAATCATCTTGAAACCCTTCCGGTTGCTGCATATATATCGTTTCTTCTAGAATACCATTCAAAAACTGTGTCAACTTCAAACGTTCATTAGCAGCAATGCTCAATAAAGTTCGAGTCGTATCAAATCGGGCTACCGGGCTGCAAGTTTCATTGTAGTCAATTCCTTTTTTCTGACTGTAACCTCGAACCACCAATCGAGCTTTATACTTATTAATTGTACCATCTTCTTTTCGTTTGATACGATACACCCATCGATTGGAAATTGGCTTGCAATCCACTGGTAATTCCACCAATGTCCAGGTTAAATTTTCCTCCAGTGATTTCATTTCATCTTCCATTGCTAATCTCCAATTTGTCCAATCAGTAGAATTAACAGCTTCAGCATAAGATCTAGGTCGTCTACTTCAGCTAACATTGATTCAAAACGTTGTGGACAGTTTATCATTGCTCGATTTCTAAGACGTAAAACTATTGGTTGAGTTGCATCATCCGAGGAACTACTTGCCAATTCATATTCAGAGTTACTCGCAGGGCAAACATTTGACTTTGGTAAATTGAAGACGTGATCTTCAGTCTTTTCTGAGTTGTTGTTTATAACAGCTGGAAAAAATACTTCTGTTTTACTAGTATCCTGTTCAAACACCACATCTCGGCTTCGAACTATTTGTGTTCCGGGGAGCTGGACAAAGGGGAGTGCGGAGAGCTGTGTGTTTGTGAAGTAGTTAGGTGGAATGTCAAATACATGACCCGGCAAAATGTTTACTCTGTTGTAATAACCTCCATTCGCAATAGCACATCGCACATGATTATCATAAGCACGCAATTTTGAAGCAACTAAGTTACCGAAATGGTAACTATCGTCTAGAAGTGACCGCTCTAATGGCGTGCTTGCTGACGATGTTAGTATCTCAAAAGCATTTGTACTCGTAGGTGTCTATCGTATCTTTTTTTGGGAAGAACTAGTGGTTGTTGGTAGCTCGGGGTGCTTTATAGCAGCTGAGGAGTTCGTACTCTCTTCTCCCGGTGATGTCTTTAAATACTCTCTCTCTTCATTCTCTATCATTCCTGGCGGGTTTTCCTGGTTATCCGATATCATCGGCAGCTGCAGCAAAAAGCAATGTTAACACATTAAATTTTTGCAGTATTAATAATCATATTAAAAATAAAATAAAAGGTTATTGTGTTGCAGATACCGAAAACACAAGAAGTGTGGATGAGTTTGACAGTAAATGGAACTTTCCACATTGTGCAGGAGCCATTGATGGCAAACATTACAGTGTCCCATAAAAAGTGGCAGCGAACACATCAATTATAAAGGATTTTTCAGCATTGTCCTGTTTGCTTTGGTTGATGCTAACTATAATTTCATGTTTGTGGGTGTGGGTTACCAGGGAAAGATATCCAACGGCGGCGTGTTCTCAACTACCGAGTTGCACAAGCTAATGGAGCAAAAGCGATTGAATCTTACTCCTCTTAACGGGAGAGAAGAAGAGGTGCCATTTGTTTTCATTGGAGATGAGGCCTTTGCTATAACGGAAAATCTAATGAAAGTTTATCCCGGTTACCACGCTAAAGGATCAAAACAAAGAATTTTTAACTACCAACTACCGGTCTTATAATTGATTTGTAAAGTTTAATTTTGGCTGTCCTAGAAAGCACTTTTGAAGACAGCAAATTTTTGTATACCCCCACGCACTTAGACCCTAATGTTAGCCTTCGTTTTATTTCACTACTTATTATTTTACCGTTTGACGCTGTATCTGTTCCTAGGTATATTACACTTTCCACGGGTTTTATTTTAAGCACATTATCTTCTGGTGTAATACATAGTGATTCGTTTTCTTTTGTTTCTCCCATTATTATAAATTGTGATTTTTGATCATTTATTTCTAACCCTACCTCTTTTGCATTTTTTATTATTGAAGTTGTAATTTCTTGAAGTGCATGTTTAGTTCTCGCTACGATCAAAACGTCATCTGCAAACGCTAAGCATTGATGAGGTCCTTTAAGTATATTACCACTTCTTTTGATATTGCTTTTCCTTATTATTTGTTCTAGTACCAGATTGAATATCGTACTTGACAGTGGGTCCCCTTGTTTCAGTCCTCTGCTGCAAATTTTCTTGTCTCTTCGTTTCCCACTCTTACTTTACTGATGGTTTCTTTTAGTGTTATCTTTATTAACCTCTGGAGTTTGTTAGGGCAATTAAATTGTTTTAAGGTTTCTATTATCTTTGTTCTTTTGATTTTATCATATGCCTGGCGAAAATCTATGAAAAATGCATATATCTTAATGTTTTTTCTCCAACATTTTTCTTGTACTTGCTTTATGGTAAAGATGTGGTCGATTGTAGATCTATTTACCCGGAACCCGGCTTGATATTCTCCTAGTAGTTGATTTGTTATTGTTTTTAACTTCTGATCAATTAATTATGCTAATATTTTATAAACTACGTTTTGCAAGCTTATCGGTCTGTAATTTTCACATTTACCTGGTTCTCCTTTTTTAAAGATTGGGATTATTACTGATTCTTTCCACTCGTCTGGCATTTCTTCTTCCTCCCAAATCCTTACTATTAATTTATATAATCTTTCGGTTAGAGCTGGTCCTTCATATTTTAAAAATTCATTGTACATTTCATCACTCCCTGCTGCTTTATTATTCTTTAACTCTGTAATTATTTTTCGTATTTCCTCTAGAGTAGGTATTTCTATATCTTTATTCTGTTCTATTTCATTTTCTTCTTTCTCCCACTGCACTTCATCTTTAAACATCTGTTCAAAATATTCTGCCCATAGTTCTTTAATTTCTTGTTTGTTTCCTATTTTAGCTTCTTCTTTTGCCATAAATATTTGTTGTTGTCTCTTCTTTTTCATTCCTCTCGTTTTTGCGTAAAACCACTTTAGTTTGTTTTCCTTAAAATTTTCTTCCATTGCTTCCATTTGTTTATTCTCAGATTGTCTTTTTTTAATTCTGATTATATTTTTAGTTTCTCTTCTAATTTGTTGATATTTATCTTTAGTCACTTTATTATTTTCTTTCAAATACTCTAGTTTGGCTTTCCTTCTTTTTTCTATCGCTTTTTTACAATCTTCGTCGAACCATTCATTTCTTTCCTTCGTCTCATTCCTTAATGTTTCTTCTGCATTCTCTTTTACTAGCTTGCTTATTTTTCCCCATTCTTCGTTAATATCCATTTCATTATCAATCGTTTCTAATTCTTTTCTAATAGATCTCATATATTTATTTTTTATATCTTCATTGTTTAGTGATTCAATACTTAGTCTCTTTTTTCCTTTCCAGCTATTCTTTACGTGAGTTATTTCTTCCTTTAATGTAATCCTTACCATTATGTGGTCACTACTTATATCCGCTCCTCTATGACTTCTTATGTTTGTAACATTAGTTGCATGTTTCGCTTCTAGAAGCAGATGATCAATTTGGTTTATAGTATGTCCATCAGGACTAATCCAAGTTCCCTTATGTATTTCCTTGTGTTGTAAGTACGTGGATTTAACTTGTAATTTTCTTTCTGCCGCGAAGTTCAGTAGTCTTTCCCCATTATCGTTTGTCTTATTGTGTTTACTAAATTTACCTATTATGCCTTCATATACATCTTACTTCCCCAACTTGGCGTTGAAATCTCCTATTACCATTTTCACGTCAAATCTTGGGCAGTTGTCATACACTTTCTCCAATTCTTCATAGAATTGTTCTTTTTGGTTCTCAGGGCTTTCTTCAGTCGGTGAATGGGCATTTATTATACTCATTTTTCTTTGATTTCCTTTTAGTCTCATATAACTTATTCTTTCATTTGCCCCTTTTATATCTATAATTCTATTTACCATTTGTTTCTGTACTAAGAATCCAGTTCCAAATCTGTTTAGATTTCCTCCATAGTTAATAAAGACATAGTCTTCGTACACGTTTTCTGATTCTCCTTTAATGTTTGTTTCTTGTAATTTCACCTTTTTGTTTATGTATTTCTTTTCCTTCTGTTTTCTTGTTTACCCTAATTTTTAACTCTGTTATTCTTTTCCTCCATTTTTCTTTCTCTTTTCTGCTATCTTTTTTGTTTTGTAATTGAAGAAGTTCTTCTTTGATGAATGTTATTCTTGCATTTTCACTAGGAGCTCTCCGTTTTAGTTCTTTTGTCGGTTCCAAATTTTCTCTTTGTATTTCCTGTTTCCTTACTCTTGTTTGTTTCATTATTCATTCCTGTACTCTTATCATTGTTCATTGCCGGTGTTGTCCGTCCATTATATTTGATAGCTCTCAGGTTTTTGAGGGGCCTGGTATCGGGGTAGGATAAGGGACACTCTTTGTTTTCTCCGTTAATTTCTCTAGCTGTACGTTCCAGATCATTTCTTTTCCGTCAATTATCAACTTCTGGTATTTAATTTTAACGGTCGAACCCTTACTTTTTTCCACCTTTGCGGCATCTCTCAATAGTTTCTGAGTTTTCCTTTCTTTCTTTGTTAGTTCACTGTCAATAAATATATTACTCCCTTTTAATTTAAATTTGTTTTGAATAATTTTCCTTTTTTCATCCATATTTTCCATTTCTATTATGTATTTTTCATCATTCAATTTATAGACATTCTTTACTACGACATCTATTAGTAGGGTATCCATTATAAAGTTTTTAGTGGCATTTTTCAAATTTTTTCTATCCACTATATCAATTTTTATTCCTGAGATAACTAAATTATTTTTAATTCTATCTCGTTCCAGTTTTTCAAGTTTTGTTTCTATTTCTTCCATCTTTTCATTCTTATTAACATTAACTTGTTCAGTAGCAACATGGCAAAATGATTATGCCTAATACCACAGAGCAGATTGCTCTGTGCTAATACCTACAAAATTGCTTCATATTTTCTTTGTTCAGTCAATAAAAATGAAATCTAAATTGTGTTTTTGAAACCTAAGTATCTACCAACTAACATAAACCTAAGTATCTACCAACTAACATAAATTAATCATCAAAAATTACGTAATTCAAATCTAATATACAATTCATTCACCGTACTCAACATGGATCTTGGCTTGTTCTTGTCCCATCCAAATTTCATACTCTCAAAGGCAAACCATGAGCTTTTGTAAACTTCATTTGCCCCTAAAAAAATTCAAAATCAGTTGTATCACGTGCACTTTCCAGCAGACTTTCTAGAACTGAACTCTTCAGCCATGAATATGAATATTTTTGAAGAAATGAAAAACACGCAAAACACAGTTGAACTTTTTTTAAAATCAAAAGCTTAGGTAATTTTACGGTACCTACCTATTCCAGTGCCGGTGCTTTTCGTCATTTTCATTTTCTCCCTCCTGAGGGTTGCTAAAAGATAATCCATTTTCTTCTTGCACTCATCAACTGACCTACTCACTTGCTTTGCTATTTCCTCCTAAGCATCTTGTTTTCGCACTTTATTAAAATGATCCAGATGTTTCGGGTCCTAAATGAGCTTATATTTTCGGTAGATTTCTATGAAGTTCATTGTGTTCTCTTTACTCCACTCCATGATTATGCACAAATTATTTTATATTTAAACTACCACTACTGGTACGTACTAAAAGCGTGGCGTTCTGAACAGGAATGAACGTGCAACGGATGCAAATCACAACCCCGTCGAAATGCGACTCACAGCGTATCGTATCTTTTCTTTTATGTCACGTTTCTTTGCATCATATTTTGATACGTCACTATGCAATGTTTCTTCGTATCCACTGATACGATACGCAACAAATGGATACCGGCCTTTAGGTTATAAAGTTGTCTACTTTTATTGTGTTTGTTTATGTGGCCATAGAGTTCTCTTTTCCCTCTTATACCTTTTTATAGTGTCGAGAGGGCCGGACACACCGAGCCGCAGAGCGGTCACCCATCCAAGTTCTGGCCAAGCAGGCCCTTGCTTAGCTTTATATATTTCAGTATTACGGGCACTCCCACCCTGCCGGTTGGCCATACAGTTAAAAATTATATTTTACCTGGATGCCTAAAGGGTGGAAGAGAAATCAACGTAGAAACAATAACAGTTTGTTTTGTGATTTCTTTTATCATTTAAAAACTCAAGCATTTTACAAACAATTTATTAAATCAAAATACATATCACTATCACAAAGCCTACTACTAAAAATTAAACAATTCGAACAAATTCACTTACATAGAAGAAAAACGTTTTCGTAACTAAATAAAGTTGCGTTCTGCAAAAACTTAAAAAACTAAGATATAACACAAAACACTTATTATAATCTCAAGAAATTGGAGAAAAAATGAAAATGACATAATTAACGATACATATAAAATACTAAAGTTTTATAACTCTTCTATAAGAAAGCTATAAAAATATAACAGATCAAAGTCTACAGTATTTTCTTATCTTAATATTAAACTTCCTAAATAATTTTGGAAACAAAGCAAACTATAAAAAGGTTCATAAAAAAATGCAAAGTAATAAACCCTAATTACTTTGTTGTAATTACCCCAGAACGTTTAGTAATGAAATATTTATTAGTGCTATCTTCTTTCAACTGTTTAAATTCAAGCCCGTGCTTTTGAACTTCCTTCTTGCAAAATTCGAGTTCCTTTTCTGTTAAATTAGCTGGCAAATTATATTGCGTACTTTGAGAATCCTTCAGTAATTCTTCACAATACTGAGTCATGGATTCACGAAATTCCTTGGTCACTTCTGTTGTATCGCTTGGTTCTTTATTGATTTCGGTGTTCTTAAAAATAGCCTTTGCTAAAGCTACTTCTCGGTTATAACTTTCTTTCCTTTTAGCATCTAATTTAAGAAACTCCTTAGTAATAGAAGGATTTTGAGGTTCTATTCTCTGTGCTTGTTTTAATTTACGTTCGGCCCATTCAAAGTCGGAAAGTAATATTAAAGACCTCGCATGATTAAAGTAAACTTTCGCAGGAACCTTCAGTGTGGTACCTTTGCACATGTTATAAATTTTGTTACAATTTGTGCAAGCTCGACGAGGCTCTTGAAGTTTTGTGTACGCAACTACTACATTTGTAAGCAGACGAAGTAACAATTGCTGTTGTTTTTCTTGATCTTCATAATTTCGAAGAGTGCACATTTCCAACTTTGATATGGCAGTATTATAGTCTTTAATGGCTTGCTTGATCAAGCCTTTGGCATACAAATCGTTGGCCTTGGAACAAAGCGCATGGGCATACTTGTAAATTTCTCCAAAATCCTTTTTCTTTTCTTCGGGTAAATCTACATACGACACTGCAGCACCAGAAGTGACAATATTTTTTAGTTCTATTTCAAATAAAATACTTGCATTCGGAGGCACACGTTGTAAACAACCAGCTTTTCCATACGCATAATCGGGAATAATTAAAAACTGAGATTTTTCTGTTAGTTTCATACTTTTTACAGCCATTTCTAAACCTGGTATAACTGTACCTTCACCCAACCGAAAAGTGTGGGGCCTCTTACGTAAATACGTAGAATCGAAAGGTTCATCGTTATACTCAACATAGGCATTATAGTCAATTGTTACAGTGCTATTGGCAGGAACCCCATCTCCATACCCCTCGCGTAGTACTCGCTTTTTAATTGCACCGTCACTTAAAATATCACTCATCTTTTTACCCAAATTTTCGAAAGGTTCTCCGTCTTGATATGTATCTTCATCTTCAAGATCACAACAACCTGGATTGACGTACTTTAGTACGTCTTCTGGGTTATACGCCAGCTGATCGGGCTCCTCCTCCTGCAGATCCTCGAAATTCAACTCAAAAGTTGCCCCATCGTTATTAATCAAATCTCTGAAATTTATGTAAATATTTAAATTAACTTAACAATGCTAATCTTTGTACAAGAAAAAAATTATGAATAAGTTATTTTTTTGTGTACTTAATGGAAAACGGCCATTTAATATGTAGAAAATAGTAAATTAAAGTGACACTTTAATCTTTAGCAACGCTTTAGTCCTTGGCCAACACTTTACTCGTTAGCAACCAAAACTTTATTCCTTAGCAACAGTTTGTTCGTTTACTTGTTACTATGTACGTGTTGCAGTTGTTTTAAATCAGTTTCCGTACAAACATAACCTTGATAAATTTGTCTAGAAAATTAGTTTCATTCGAACTTTTCCAATAAGTACAAAAAAAAATAGCATATTCAACGGGTAAAAAAAGTGGTTCTGTAGCTCGTGAAAATTGTAATTCACTAAACATTTTTCCACTCGCTAAAAAACTACCACTTTTCTTTACTGGTAGAATAATCTACTAGGACTTATTATATGCGCTTACCCAATGCTTAGAGGAGTCGTGAGCCGCACTAAATTATCGGCAACCTCGTCCGAAGGTACTTCCATTTTGAAATCAAATTTTAAAATCTCCAAGTAATAATAATTAAGCGTTAAATGCAAATGAGAATATGACACTACTGTAAAACAATAAATTAACGTTGTAACAATCTTAAACAAGAGAAAAAATAAGAATTCACAATTTTCAAAGGCAACCACCACAAGCAAACTTATTTTTCAAATCACGCTTTATAACCTTTTTACTCAAACTTGTCAACAAACAACGTGCTACCGTGCGAGATGAGTGAAGAGTGAAGTTATGCACGAGATTTTACGCATGCGCACAAAGCCCGGGATGTGTATTCTGAATACCTATATGACGAAACCAATGAAAGTGGTCGCCATGGGATATAAACAAACCCCCTTTTTCACAATTGTTTAAATAATTCAAAATCAAAAATCCTAAATTATTTAATAGTATATTATACACGACCCTATAATGAATGCTATTATTACCGAGGATAATGTTTGCAACACGAGCGAGCGAGCGAGCGAGTTTTGCAATTATCCGAGGTAGTAGTAGTCATTATAGCGAGTCGTATACTATACTTTGTCCACGAACACAAATACGAAGAATTTTTAATTAAAATTTAAATAACAACGCTACTAAAACCATGTGGTAGGACTATGTTAAACGAAGTGGTAGGATTAGAAACATAACCTATTTCCTTCATTATACACCATAGATAAAGTGACCATGACGGACAGTCCGTCATTTAGAAGCCGTGTCCGTCATTAAAAGTTGTCCGTAAAAGGTCCGTCATTGACACCTGTCCAGCAATTTGTCCGTCATTTTTAAACTTTCCATGAAAAGGATTTATAAAAACACGAACACAATAATGGTATTCACCAAAAAGGCCAAATCGCGATTAGCATAGCTATTAGGTTGTCTCATTCATATTTGATTTTTATTAACCAAGTTCAAGCGATGGTATCGTAATTCTGTAATATGCTTCTGTTAACATATTATACAGCACTAAAAAGCCTGTCGAACTGACTATCTAATAGTTGTAAAATAATTCTAATAGACCAACCAGTTGAGATTTGATCAGCGTTTAAAAATTGATCGTTTTTTTTTTTGGCCCACTGACCCACTGTGTAGTTTAGAACTTTGCAAAATATATATTTAAAAAACTGTTTTAACCGTCAGTAGTATAATATTTTATTTCTTGCAGCTTCTAATTTTTGTTCATTCATACTTTTACTACATTTTTTGTCAGTTTACGTCTTTGAATATTGTATATTCTAAAAGGTACACCACTGACATACCGGAAATATTCAGCCGCCATATTTAAGCCCCATCTTGGTCTCACGCATGTTTTATGTAGCCTCCTTCCTGTAGTTTTATATACAAATGTTGAGACATATTGTTTAGCGGTTAATTGTGATGTATTCGAACATTTACTGTAGCACATTATTTTAATTATTTTATTCTGTTGTGTTAAATAAAACTGTGTTTATTGTTGTTTATTTCTCTGTAATTATTTGTGACAATTCTCGCAGTAGAGTAAATTTAACTATAATTTTATAACTACCATATTCTAAAGAAGGTAAACCACCGAGAGCGAGAGATATTTCAGCGTTTTATAAATTTAGGTAAACCTCTTTATACCAGGTGATCAACGAAGTTTATAATTAGGGGAGGCTGTGATTGGTGCTATTTTATGCCGTGTGGTTGGACACACTGAGAAATGAATAATAAATTGACAATAAGGTATTTCCATGTGACGTCATTAACAGCTAATCACGGGTCGTTTTGTTAGTCCGTTTATGGAACTGTGGCCTATTTTCTTGATGTTTAATTTATTTTACACTATACGTCCCTACTCTATGGTTTACAAAAAGTTAAAGAATTATAAATTTTGATCAACAAAAACAGGTTAAAAACACAGATTTATTACACACAACTTCCACAAGAGCGCTAACAAACGTGGCCGGTGGCCCGCAATCAGCTGTTAGGGGAGGAGCCAATGACGTCACTGTGACGTACTTGGAAATGGCTAATGTTAAATTGTGTGTGTTGCCAACTTTATGGAAATATCACAGCCTGCTCTAATTATAAATTCCGTTGATCACACGGTGTGCGGTGTCGAATCTGATACGTTGGCGCTTGCGTCTAACGCGTGCCATGCACAACCTAAATTTTACTTATGTATGTAAAAAAATATCTATAAACTGGCTGAAAATGAAAAGTGAAAACAATATACCTAACTGTCAGTTTTGTCGCCATGGCCTAGCCATGTCATTATTAATCTACTATTAATAGACACTTGTTTTCGTAATCCCATGGTATTAGTATTAGTGATTTTTCCAAAAATAACATTAATTATATTTTGTTTTTTCCGGTTCCGGATGATAATAAATTTATAAACAGTAATACGAATGAATACAGGATTTTTTCTCTATCGAAATATATAAAAGTTTAGCTCTAAAATAATTAGGGAAGACAATAATTAAACTTTAAAAAATTAGCATTGAAATTCCTATGGTGCATTTGGCAAGTCACCAAGTATATAAGAGCTTGTATAATTTCATATTTCATACACCTCAACTGAAGTACAAATTCGATTTACTGAACTGGCAATCGGTTGATAAAATGAATGAGGCACGTGACTCAGATTGTCAACGGCCTGCTACCAGGAAATTGTAATTGGTAACGGACGTAACGGTCATTCGTCACTTGATAAGTGATAAGCTGATACTTAATTAGGTAATTGTTGGAGAACGTAGGCCAGTAGGCCTATTATTATGTCTAACAAAAAATCAACATATTTAAAATGAACCATATTGCATTTTTACACTACTTATTCGTCACATTACTAAAACGACTTTACTACTTTTACAATATAATCTCGGTAATTCCCAAGCTGAGCTTGTTTTTCCATTCCTTTTTTTCTACTTAAAGAAAAAAGGACTTTTGTTTATCATCATACCATGCAAGAACAAAGGAAAATCGTAGACTAATTATTTATTTTACCAAACAATAATACAGACAGATCGATAAAAAAACCAATTAGGGTAGGCTGTGAAATTGAATTATTTTGAATTGGTACTTTAGCCACATCCACAGAATGACATTTTAAACGTTTGTAATTTGACATTTTTATTGTAAACAAAGTTTATAACCTTAAATTCATGTCAGAAATGTCATTCTGTGGATGTGGCTAAAGTACCAATTCAAAATAATTCAATTTCACAGCCTACCGTAATTGGTTTTTTTATTGATCTGTCTGTATAATGACTGTGTACCTATGTAAATGTAGATATTTTGATAGACTTTTCATGTGTAGTTCTCTCATTTTCTTCAATAATTTGTTTTTTTTTTAATTTGTATTTAATGTTTTTAAGTGAAATATTGAGAGTTAAGCTCGGTGTATCCGGCCCCCTCAACACTGTAAAGGTATAAGAGGGTAAAAGGAGAAAGAAAGAAAGAATTATAACTCCACCCTCCACCATTGTATTTAACCTTCACTTACGTGTTTTCATTATACTTTCATTAGAATTGTTATTCTCGCAAAATGGAAGATGGTAGGTAGCTAACCCAAATTTAGGTTAGGTAAACTAATCTAAATCAACTAACCTGAGAAAATCTCATAACTAACCTAAGATTAAATTCTGATGATAATAATAATAATGCAGTGTTCCCCCATTTGAGTAGCAATTTCTTTGGTAAATTTTCAACCAAAAACTCGCCTCGAAATTTTTGGCTATTAAGTAAATCAATAAGAAAAAAAGTTTGAAAATATTTTAATGTAGGTATATCTTACTACACCAAATCTTTGAAGTACATCACGAGGTTTGCTACTTCAGCTTTGTACTTTAAAAATATAAAATTTTAAAGCAATTATGATAAGATTATAAGCAGAAAGTTAATGGTTGTTTTAGGTAGAGGGGGCATTACCGTCAACGCCGTGCATATTTGCATGGTAAACTGAGCTAACATCGTTAGGTTTTTTTCTCTCTCTCTCCTTCTCTCTCTCTCCTTCTCTCTCTCTCCTTCTCCCTCTACACCTATCTCACACAACCTTACATAAAATTGTATGGATATTTTTGATTAATCTTGTATTATCGACGAACTACATTCACTAACAAAGTTTTAAAGCAACCCATTCATAGGAAGTTTCGGAAACCCAAATTTTTATATGTTACATAGTTTATTTATTTCAAGTGACCTAAAGCACAGTCTAGTAATATAACCAGTCGTCTCACTCGCCGGATTTTGTGGGTCAGAATTCCAATGCGCCTGTGTAAAGTTTAGCCTAATGCGCAGTTAGAATAAAACGTGTTTGCGGTGCAGGTTGCAGTTATTAGCCATAAACCACGTGCTTGTATGTGTTTGAGTGGTGCTTGTTATTCGTTCATTCAAAAATCGCGCCAAAATATTCATGATCAGCCGAATGCGCACTGCACATTTCGGAGACATGAACATCAAAGGTGCCGACACGAAGTGAGACGACTGGTTATATTACTAGACTGTGCCTAAAGTATTTTGTTGCAAATTTCACGGCGGTGTAATCACAGTGACGTATATTTAGTCACTACACTAAAACGCTTGACAACTTAATCCTAACCTCAAAATTTCAGTTTATTTCACATTTCACAACTCGTTGCAGAACGTTTTGTAATTTTTACCTGTATTATCAATTATCACATAATTTATAGTGAAAATGTCAGAACCATCATCAACGGCGACCAAAACACCAATGGTGTACATATGCGGAGGTAAGGATTGTTAGAAATTCACGTCGATAAAAATATTCGTGTGTGTTCATGTTGGCATTAAAAATAAATGTATTTAGTGGAAGCTTGATTTTAAAATTAAACGCACAAATTAATTATATATTGTTGTAGAATGCCATAGTGAAAATGAAATTCGACCAAGGGATCCTATACGTTGTCGAGAATGTGGTTATCGTATTATGTACAAAAAGCGTACCAAGAGATGTATCCTTTTATTCGAGTATTAATGTTTTAGTGAGCGAGATTTTGGGCTTGAAGGCGTTTATCGGTTTATCGTCACATTTTAAAAGCATAATGAAAAATTTTGTTAAGTTTTTTATGGTACTAACTACTTTGATCGTTTGGTAAATTTCGACGGCCTGTGAATATTTACCGTTGAAACTTGAACCTATGCAAGCCAATTGTTTAACACACTTTTGATGTACGATGGCACCAGAAGTTATGGAAACAAGCCGATAAACTCCTTCAACATGTACTTTCAGAATAATTTTTAAGAATTTTCCTTAATCCATTACTTAGTGATCGTATTTGATGCAAGATGACAGATTGGCAGTTCTTTAAGATTATTATAATATAACAAATAATTAAGTTCAATTAAGATTAAATAAACGTTTTTAATGTATTTTTGTTTTTTTTGATGCATGAATCCTTTATATTTGACTCCATAATTACACAATTTATTTAATTTACTTCTAAGCAAATTGGGAAATTTAAAACTTTTGTCTGTGATACATATACCGATTTGTTAAAAAAAGCATCTTCCTAGCTCAAGTTTGAAAAAGTTCATGTTTCGGCCACTTTTGTAAGGACCTGCCTCGGGCCTTGAAAGCCTTCGAAATTATTTAAATATCGATAAATAGGCTTCAACACAATAAAGCATCAGAGGTTATAGATATGCATAAACAGTGTCTCCTAATCAACTGATCATTAATAACTACAAAGCCGTACACATTGTTAAGTGAATACAAAAATTATTGAAAAAATGCCAAGTTCAAGACCATCTATTAATAAACAAACTATTATCAGAATTTTGTTGACCTTTAATCTTCGTTTTGCGTGTTACAATTGTCCATTTTATGAAATATTTATGCACAAGGTGTTTCACAAATATAGGGTGCTTTTGATATCTAACCTAGAAGAATCTTCAACTTGTACCCTTATAGCCTTGTCAACAACGACTTACTACTTGAACTCTTAGCTGGGACTGTCATTTTTTTTATAAAATGCTCTTGATTGGTTGTGCGCAAAACAAACAAGTGAAAGTTACAAAGTTGCTGCATCGATTTGAACTTGTAGTCGCATTTGCAAATTTCAAGGTCAGTGCGCAAGGGCAACATTTGACCACCTCGGATACCGAGCTTCGTCTTTAACGAATTTTCAAGGCCGTTTTGAACGATCAATAAGGCTAAATACGCATAATATGATACACTATTTTTGGTGTGCGCGAGCTAAATTTAGTTCTACGCATGTACACGCACAACGAACACTTTGTTGTAATAGGGACAGCCCTTAAAAGTGCGTAGGAGTAATGCAGCAGCCCTTTTGGATTTTGATTTAATTATAAGCCCTTCAGAAATCCACGAAAATAATTTTTAAACATTTTAATGACATTCTAGGTGCTTGTTTTAGACGAAATAATGCTAAATATCTTGTACTAGGTGTTTATTTGTTGCACCACGTGCTGAAATGACGTAGTTGGTTCGACCACGTGGGTTGTCCGTTGCGTTTTATAGTGGCGGGAAAATTGTATTGCTTTATTTTTTACTCTGCACACATGGAAAAGTTTTGCGCTCGTATTTGGTGGTTTAAAAGGCGCTAAACGGTTGATTTTGATAGTTTGAAGATGAGGAACAATGATTCATTCGAAAACAACCCTTTTTAGGTACTTTTTTTGAAACGGACATACCGCCAAAAATGTGTGTAAGGCCGCAAGTTCATTCACAAAAATGTAATTGTATAAATTTAGTTCAAAATATTTTATGGGTAATTCTCATTTCATTTCATTTGTTTTGATGGTATTTTGTCATCTGCTGTGAACTGAAATTCTCAAAATTAGCTAGTTTCACTTGTTTTTTGATAGTCATTTTTTGGCATTTGCTGATTTGTGATTTTTTTATAAACTGTCACGGGCGTGTATTGCTAAAACACATGAATGTGTAAAATTATAATTACTTTTACAACTTTACGCTTGAAATAATCGGAATTTGATTGTTTTATATTATTATGTGAATTTTAAATGCACATTGTTTATTATAGTTATCATTAACTGTGTAATTATTTACGTGTAACCTTTCATTTATTCTTTATGAGATTACTAAAAGGTAATGATTAGTGCATAAACAATATATTTTATATGGATCAGATAGCTAACATATTTCTGTTGGCAGTGGCGTAACAAAATTTAATTACGTTTATTTTATCAAAATTACTTTGCTTATTTCTTGGATGAGATAGATTTACGCTTGCGTTACAGGTGTACGTATACGAAATACGAGGGCGTATTACCCTCAGAAAAAATGTCTTCGACAACTCTACAAAATATTGTTCAACAGTTTCTTCGAGTACTTCATCAGATGCAAAACGCTTTTGCCTGAGATGCGTTTTTAAGTTTTTGAATAGAAAGAAGTCTGGCGAAGTTAGGCCTGGGCTATAAGGTGGATGCCTTAACTCTATGATTATCTGCTGGACTTTATGACACTGCGATCCCAGTTCTCCAGGCCACTCTATCCCATACAAAGTCATCGTTTAAATTCCTTTCTGTCATTGCCCTTCGTATTCCGTCATTCCAAGATCTTCCTGGTCTGCCCATTTTCTTTACCCTCCCCCCCCCTGGAACCCCCCCGGTTCCATTCAAAAACTCCTTTTGGCCATCTATTGTCTTGCATCTTCATTAGATGCCAAACCATTTCAGATTTCTATTCGTTCTACGGCCGACTCGTTGCTGTTCATAATAGATATTTCTTATTTGTGTATTTGAAACATGTTCCATCGGGGATATTCATGTCGTAAATAATCAATTTCGAAAGCCCATATCTTCCATTTTGTTTCCGCATTAAGGCTCCAGACTCACACCCGTAACAGAGAACAGACTCAACCATGACTTCGCCTATAACCTTTCTATTGCTGGATTCTTTGCTTTATCTCATCAGTCCCTAAACCTTCTGTAGTTATTGTCGCACCTAGTACTTAAAAGAATCTACTTGATCTACTTTCGAGTCATCATTGATCTGCGTCTGAGTTTATCACTAGATGTTCCGTCTTCTTTAAACTTACTTGAAGACACCCCAGTTCTCATATTCTGTGTATAGCCGTCTGATCATAAACTCCAAATCGAAGGCATCCTGTGCTAGCATGACTTGATGTTCGGCAAAGCTTAATGCAAATAATCGATGTTCGTTTACAGCAGTGGCCGATATCGGCCCTCAGAGGTCAATATAACATTGTTAAGGGTCGATAGAAAAATATAAGACATTAATTCGATTAACTTGGATTACCTCCATCGGCTCCATCCTGAATGACAACGCAATTGAGAGTGAGTCGGGGGAACAGTGACATGAATAGGACCTGTAAGATGGAGCAAGGTCATGAAAATATTTACGGATGCCAATCAAGTAAGCCAAAATGACGTATTTACTAATATATAAATATATAAATGGATGTCGGTGGTTCCGGCGCGGCGGGAGCGAGATTGCAACATGTGCATGGTTGCTTATTTACTTATACTTACACGTATTCGATCCCAGTCTCATTTTTGCGCATCGACAGACAAGTGAGCGTTAATGTTGTTGGACAGTTAGCCTGGTTTGGTTTTCGCAGAGAATTTTTCATGCTTTCCTATCTTTCGCGATTGTTCTTGCTCTTCCCCATGCAATTCTTTTTTCTTGTAGTACTTTGGCAACTACGTTGTTCCATATTCCATGTTTGTCTTGGTCTTCCACGTCTTCTCTTATCATCTGAACCTATTTCCCAGATCATTTTCGTAACTTGGTAATCTTTCATCCTTGTTAAATGACCAAACCATCGTAGCTGGTTTCTCTCGATGTTATTATATAAAGGTTTTACGTTCAATATTCTCCTAATTTCTTCATTCCTGATCTTATATTTCCTGCTAACTCTTTTTATTCTTCCAGCATACGCATTTCGCCTTTTGCTCAATACCCAGGACTCACTTCCGTATATTATGGCAGAGGTGAAACTATGAAAGGTTATTTTTATAAAGTTCTTTAATTATTTTAACTAGTCGAGGGACGACATCCATGATATTTAGTGCTTCCCATAATTTATTTCTTGGTACCGAGTCATAAGCCTTTGCTACATACATCTATAAAGGCCAAGTGCACTTCCACTCCTACTGCTTTTCTTTTTTCTAGTAGGTACTTGCTGAAGAATAAATAAATTGTCGACACACGATCTTCCCAGCGTAAATCCACTCTGGCCTTCTTCTATTTTTTCTTGGATATCTGCTCTTTTCTCTGTAGTCTCTTTCCAAACCAACGAAATAAAAAAAGAAGGAAGGACCATAACACCAACAGTATGCAATTTAGATGGTGTATCAATATGGCGGATTTTAGAGGGTGATTGGCTGGGAACACTAAATACGTCAACTGTCAAAGACAAAAACGTAAGCAAACAGTTAGTCTACCAATAAAAACTCGTGCCGGTTGGTGTTTCAATATGGCGTGTGTGACGTATTTTCGTTGCACTTGTAGTTATGCACCATAATACCTTAGTTTCCTTCCTTCTTTTTTTTTATTTCGTTGTTCCAAACAGTCTGCTAATACTATAGGTTACGCTCAAGCTTCTAGGATCTTTTCTCTCTCGCTTTTTAAATATTGACACTATTTGTGCTTTTTTCCACTCTCTTGGAACTTTATTGAACTCAAGGCAATTCTTTATAAAGTGAGTCAGTCGGTCTAATAATTCTGTTCCTCCCCATTTTACCAGCTCTATGGGGATTCGCCCTGATCCAGGCGATCGTCTGTTTTTTTTTACTTACCCGTTGTTATTGCCATTGACTCTTGATTATCCGTATATAAATCCTGTGTATTTATTTGATATTGTGATCTCCTTTCCACTAGTAATTCTGTATAATGTTTTTCCCACTATCCTACTCATCTATAGCCTATAGCAATAAAATTGTTAAAATAATTTGTACTATTTTAATTATATTCCAACCGTCCGTTGATTGTGAGCCGGCTAAAAGACTATCAATTTGCAGATATCTCTCCTCGTTCGTTGTCTGAGGATAAAATAGTCTATTATCGACTTTTGTTGCATTGATGGCTTCTCCCACGTAAATTTATGTACGTCTTTGTGAGCTAAATATGCGTTTATTATTGGTAGTTGATTTTGTTTACATGTTTCCCTATTACGTCATCGTTTGTTCTTGAACTTACTCGCGCATTAAAATCGCCTGCAATTATTAACTCTTGATTATTATTTATTTTATCTAGTGCCGTGTGCCGTTGTCAGTTCACTATAAAAATTTTCTTTTAAGACATTGTTGGAATCAACCGTTGGTGCATATATCGTTTCAAAACCGTATATGGTCATCGTCACTTTTACTATTCTTTCCGAGATGCACTCAAAATCTTTTGTCTCTTTTTTATAGCAACGGAAACACCGGCTTTAACACGCTCTGATTTATCTACACCTGACCAAATACGAATAAATTCTCCTGTCATTATCAAGAAGTAAACCTTCTCAAATCTCTATAAACTACAGAAATTACTACAAGTAAAAAAATTGATAGTTTTCTAGTGAGTGGAAAAATGTTTGATTCACGAGCGTTAGGGAGTGAATTGAATTTCCACGAGCTAGAAAACCACGTTTCTTACGCGGTTAATCTGCTATTTGGCTATTTCTTTGTATACTTAACGGAAAAGTATGAAACTCTAAAGTCGTCCCATAGGTAATGTCCGTTTTCTTATTATTGCAAACTAGGATGCGATGTGTACCTACAGGTTCAGGCATGCATCACAAAATGCGTTGATGATTCATTTGTTCATGAGCAATGTTGGGAGTGTCAGTATTACATTATAATCTATTAGCACCTTTGAATATAAAAACTCAAGAAGCAACTGTATTCAAATTTGCGACGGGAGTGGCCATTTTGAAAACCCACGTTTGACTCATTGTCGATTGTTGTTGTGATTGTTTCCCGCGTGTCATTTGCTGATCATTTCTGTTAGTTAGGTTAGGTTTTCACTTTGAAATAAGAAATTACGCTATTGATAGATACTTATGAGAGCTGATAATTGTTCTGATGTATATAGTGCGTAAATAAACTAATCTCGTAGTTAATAAGCGATGTAAATAGTACGATAGTGTCATAGATTAGGTTAGTTTAGTTAGTGCCACTGGCAACCGGAAACGAAAATTCGCCATATGCAAAACCCATCGCGGTCCACAATTTGTCTTGCATATGCTCCTGGGTTTTTATATTCAAAGATTAGCACAGTCAAAGTCATGAAATTGCCAAAAGATCATATCCGACATGCAATGCTTTATGAATTAAAAAAAATAATAATAATGCAAGTGTAGCAACACCTAATATTCAGGAAATTTATGGCAGGGATGCTTTGAATGAGAAGACGTGTTGTGGAAGATTTGAAAAATTTTGATCTGGTAATTGATCAAATGTGTTCAGGCTGTCCTGTTAAATTTGATAGTGAACTGGCTGCTAAACTTGATGAAAATCCTGCCTTAACAGTCGAAGATCTTTTAAGAAAACTTGGTTCCGGGGAGTCAACTGTCCATCGTCACTTACAAGGGCTGGGAAAAGTGTGTAAATACGGAAAATGGGTTCCCCACCAAATTTCAGAAAACCATCACAGAGAATGTATTAACATATGCACATTTTTGCATTTGTGAGAAGCTCAAGAGACTTTTTTAAAACGGGTAGTGAAACTGGATGAAAAGTAAACGTAAAGGCCCGTCCGCACACAACGACTTATCATATACGATAAAACGGTCATGCAAATCGTTCGACAATACGTACGACTTGTGGGATGTCCACATTATTACGTCTTGTCGTCCAACTTCTAGTACAACTAATCGGCACCCCTCATGAGGAAGTACTTCTGTGGTCAATTTATGCTGTGTGCATTGCAAAAAATCAAAATAAAGGCATCAAGAGAAATCACAGATCAAGTTGTTAAAGTCCGGTCACCATAGTGCTTAAACTACGATATCTCTATAAATTCGCATAGAAATTTACAAGAACATTGACGAAGATGAAACAAATTTCAATATGTATAAACTATACATAAGTACGTGAAATGAACTACAAATACTCCGAGCACTAATAAGGAGAACTAAATGAGATTGAACGATAAGACACGTTCCTTCTTGTCGTATCAATTCTCGGAAAATGATGCTTCCACGTTCAGTCTTCCGACTTGTCGTCCAACTTCATTCAGTTCATGCAAGACGTATGTTTTGCGGTCCACACTCTCCGTCTTATTTGATACGATTTGTCTGATTCGACAAGACGTACGATAAATCGTTGTGTGTGGACGGCCCTTAAGAGGCAATGGGTTAGCAGGTGTTTTCATGTATTTCATAGTTTACAGAATTATCTAGCTAGATGGTAGAGGTAGAGAACAGAAGAATTTTCAAAATGTAAAAAACGTTGTATCTTCATTTTTGCTCAACAGCTTTATTCAATGGCATATTTCAGGTTATGATAGATGGCAAACAGTTGTAAGTAATAATGGAAATTATATTATTGATTAAAAGTGTTTTATTTACCAACGTTTAAAAAAATCTGTAGAATTCGGTGATTATTTAGGTATAGGATACCCTGATAATTTTCTAAACAAATTTGTTAAATTTACCAAGGTTATGTTTGTACGGAAACATAGCAACGATTTAAAACAATTGCAACACGTACCTACATAGTAACAAGTAAACAAACTGGGTTGCTAAGGAATAAAGCTTTGGTTGCTAACGAGTAAAGTGTTGACCAAGAACTAAAGCGTTGCTAATTATTAAAAAACCAGTTTAATTTACTATTTTCTACATATTAAAATGGCCTACTTCTAAGTGCCACAGCGTCACAGCTATTTTTTAATAATTAGTTTGACATCGTCGCCTTTTTGTTGCATGGCAAGGTAGATAACATAAAAGTACGGCCTCGTATTATTATTAATTATAATTAATGTTAAATAATTTTTGCAAATATTTTAGCTTTCTTTAGTACTCGACAAAGATTGTTCGTTATCTATTGTTTTAGTAAAAAGATTGGTGAGTATTGCTTAAAACAACGGAAAAGCTAGTGGATTTGTAAACTTGCAAGGTTAAAATTTATGTTTCGGGCTTGAAATCTACCTACCTACTTGTAATACTCTTAAAACTTTTCCCTCCACAAATTTTATAAGAAGGGATTGATAAGCCATCCTTGCAAATAAAATTGAAGATACGTCTATTTTACATTGTAACGTCCCTCGTGTTCGTATTTTAACCGTTTTTATCTTGTGTCTTGTCTTTTTCTTATTTTAATTTGTGATATTTTAATTAAAAATGACAAAAAGAAGGAACAGGCATAATATCCGTAGCGGCGCCGATAACAGCCCTTCCGATAGCCCACCGTTTGTCGAAGAAGAAAATTGCGAAAATTTACGTAGAGATCAGCAAGACAATGAAGAGCTGATAATAGAAGTAAGTATTTGATGTTTGAATTCAGTTATAAGGCGTTTCAAAAAATACCTTGGTTTAACTATGATCACACATTTGCCTTCTAACTTAATCTGGTTTACTTATCGGGACTTAAATTTCAGTCGCTCTCAAGCTGGCTATGAATAAAAATTGAACCTGTGGTCTTTTGTTAAAAACAAAAACAAATGCCTAAACGTCCCAAACTATTAAATTTCCAAGAGTTATCTTGAATATAATATAAGTGACGATCCTTTTCCCTCTACAATGAATGGCGTAACCTATACCTGGGCATTTTATTATTATTTTTTTAAATGTATAGAAACAATTAGTTTTGGCCCTCATATGCCTCGGAACTACCACCGTATATTACCGAGAAAGTAAATAACACAGCTAACCCCTTCGTATTTATTATACAATAATTGAATTTTTTCGCTTCGGAATATGATTGGTTAAAGCTGTTCCCCCTACCATTTTCATCAACTGCTGTTTTAACGTTATATTAAATTCCTTGGAAGCGTTTTCTAAGTTACCACAGTTAAGCAAAGTGACAGTAACATAATCGCGATGTGTCCGTTTTCGTGGATTTCGCTACCAAAGTGTACCTCATTCACCCTTGGAATTTACTTGATAGAAATTCTTCGGCGAATCCGTAGAGAGCTACAAAGGATTTTTATGGTAATTAACTAGTCATTAATGTGAAATAAAGCAAGGTTATTGTGCGTCTCATTTTATAAAAACGAGATGCAAAATGTTTTATTTTATGATCTACCCGTAAGAGGGCTCTGATGTCAAGTAGTTGTTATACTTTCTACCAGTAGGTGGCGCTGTTTTACTTGCAGTCGATTACTTGGACGGCATAAAGGGGTTGCCATATCAGGCCAAAATACATTGTTCAAAATAAATAGTACTTACCGTTAGTAGAACCCTTACTCTCAAATGGTTTGGAAACATTACCGTATTCAGCCATTGCTTGCCAGATAATATGTTTCTTCGGATATCTTGATATTTTAATTCGTTTGAATCTTGACAATGATAATAATATAACTTACCGGATACCTATACATCTTTTGGACCAGAAGGTACATAAGTAGCTGAGTAAACGAAGTCAGTATGCGTACACCTCGGATTCCTTCCTCATATATGACATTATACAATTTTGTTAATACATTTAATGCTTTGTCACCCATGTTGTTGAGGTATTCCTCGGTAATTTCGTTGTTGCCTGCTGCTTTATTACCTTTGGTTAAATTAATTCCATGTTCAGTCTCTGCTCTTAAAATTTGCGGTCCATCCTTTGGCCTAACTTAAGGATGTATTTCATTCCTGTTGTCATCAAACAGTTGTTGAATATATTTATCCCAGGTTTGTTTTTCGCTTCTATGCCCAAGATTAATATATTTTGATCATCCGTGATTTTTGTGTTTTGCTTCTAGCTGCTCTATTTCTTCGCATTTTTCCATTAAACATTTTTTTTTTGCTTTGTTGATCTCCTGTTGTATTTGTCGTTTAATTTCCTTAGGAAGGTTGGGAGTCCTTGCTCTTTGCTAATCTTCTTCTTGGTAATTTTAGAATATCTGACGTGATCCATTCTTTTTCTGGTTTTTCTTTGCCTCTCTATCAATTTTCCTGCTTTTTCACCTTTTATTGTATTCCAGTTAGGAGTTTCCTTAACTTGCTTTTTAAATTTTACTCTGATTTGGGCCACTACTGGATTATGGTCGAATCGACATCTGTCCATGGGTATGTTTTAATATTTGTGACGCTGTGACTAAATGCGAAATTTTGAAAATAATTTCTAGTCATAAGATATTAAAATGATCTTGCTGTTGTTTATTTAGTTACGCCACTGGCACGTTGCGTATCGTTTGTTATGTAAACAAAAGAAAGTCTGTGGTAGTCGAAGAAGTTCAGCGTTTTTTATTTAAAATATTTTCGAAAAAATCTTCAAATTTTAGATTTAAATTCCATACTGTACGTGCGTTACACAACATAAAGCTGATAAAGAATATGACGCTTGCGCATTCAGTTGTTTCAGCTAAAATCTAGACATCTAGGTATCCAAAACAAGTGTTGTCGCAACAAAGATATAAGAAAATTAATAATAACAGTTTATGTGGTATGGTGCATGGTGCATCCGAGGGTGTGACCGATTGTCATCGACATTCAACATGCTATTACACCTGTCAGTCGACAAATAAATATATCCCCGGAGGTACGTGCGATGTTTGTATCTGAACCCGGCATAGCCTTGAATTTCTGTTCGTCGGTTTGTTGAGCTAGGACATGGCACCGGAATGACCAAAATTAATCTTTATGTGGTCTCTGAGTTTTCTTAGAAACCCAGAAAATCGTACTTTGCATATAGGTCCGTATCTAGGGTGGCGGGAGAAAGCTACAGTGTGATTCATTGACATTGAATTCACCCTCCATTCAGGGGTTGGGGTGTTTTTTCGGTAGCCCTTTGCTTGCCCTAAGCTGCCACCTACGTTTGTTGGACGTGTTTCAATCTTTGTTCTTAAATGTACATCAACGTGCGCGTTTTACATCACCTAAATTGTGATGCAATTGAAAAATGATTACGCGATTGATAAGAATTGCTTATTTCTTATTTATTTACTTTTAAAACTTTATAATAACGCACTTACCATTAATTAAGGACGCGTTTCGACTTAACAAAGGACATGCACTTTGTATAGATATAATAGTCGGCGTTGTTTACAAAACAATGCACACAGCATTCTTTTTTTATTTTGAACTAATCAAAAATAGCCGAATATAATCAATTTTTTTACGTCGTGTTTGTTACTGCTATTTTAATCCTGTTCATTAGTGTAATTAATGACATCAAGAACGACCGTAATTGCGCGTCAGATTCCTAAAATTTAATTTATTAACATGTGAGCCAGTGGTTTTTTAAAATTATATTAAAAACAACCAAATTTTACTTCTTTTGTTTTGCAGGTTTGTAGTGATTTAATTTAATTTAAAAGTTATTAGGAAATTAATTTGCTGCTAATTTAAGAATTTATTTCATTATGCTGGAGAAGGCGATTAATAGTTTTTTTACAATCGGAAAACTTTTGGTAAGACTCAGAATATAAGTATTAACTATAAGGTGTTCCGCAACGTTATTAAGAAGTTTTATGATTATCCAACCGTTTCTGCTTTGCATTGTTTGGTAATATTTTTGAATACGCTGCTCCGATTGTATAAATTTTGTACTAGCTATAATAATTAATTTTCAGATTAAGTACTAATTATCCTTTTAAATGTGGTCCGTTCGCAGTTTAAATATTTAAATGCTACACATTCTGTATGTAAAATATTCCTTGGAAAAGCTCAGGCACTGAATTATAATCTGATGCCCAGATAACAGAGGTAATAAAGTCATTGACCTTTGACATTATAACTTTGTTAGGTATTTGGAAAATAATCGACATTTAAATAATCGATAATCATGAATCGAATTAAGTTATTTAATTTAATTGCTGAAATTATTCTCCACTTGTTAATATATCTAAATTGCAATAATTAGTAAAGAATACAAAATAAAAGAAAAAATCAGTATTTTAATCATAACAAAATGTTTGTAAGCTTGCATTACATTTGCTAAAAATTAAAAACAGCAATAGTGTCCCTCCATCCGTTTTGCATATCGTCGATGAAACCAAAAAACCGTGTAACTCCATTTATGCCAATTTTACATTCGAAAATATTCAAACGAAAGAGTTGAGAGTTCTAACATGTCAATTAGATAAATATAGGGAGCATTCTATAGTAGAATTTTGTAATGTTGTTGAATGGTTATTTTTTCTGGGGAGATACATTTATTTCGATTAAAAAATATGTATATTTATTAGGAGATGTACATTTTGCATAAGATCGTATGAAAGAATAGTCTAAACATTTATTCTTATTTATGTAGTTGTGATATTGTTTTTACATTCTGTTAGAAAATTCAAATAATAAACTTAAAAAGGCATTCTTAAAATACACGACTATTATTCGTTTAAAAGTCTATGAAAAATTCATCACCAAATTAAGAAACTAAAATTCTTGAAAAGGAATAGGAATGATAATCTGGTTTCAAACTTTTCTTTTGTGTATAGGTTTGGTAAATCTTGACTTTGTAGTGGTTTTGGGTTTTCTTAAATCTTACAGGTAATGGTGTCCAAGCTTCGTCTATGTGCCGAAGTTTATGATTGTATTTGAGGGATTTCAGATCTATTACAGTAGGATCACTAACTTTTCGACCTGGTCTTAATAGACGTATAATGTCTATTCTTTGAAAAACGTGTAGTCTAGATACTTAGCATCATAAGGAAATGCGTTTACTCATGCATTTTCACAGATAGTTATGTAGTCAGCAGGTAAATTTATATCACGATTTCTTATCCTCCGTTCAATAGTGGAATGTCATCGAGTCAACCTCCATTTGTGTCTGGACTTTTGAATGATGACTATTTTGTAAATCATAGCTATATTAAGTAACGCATTAGACAAGCTAGTGTTACGATTCTGCCCTGTACATCCATCGCTCCTATTATTTGGCTTATCTATAATACCTTATAATACTTTGGTTTCTATAAAAGAAGTCAAAATAGAACAAAATTAATTTGCTGTAAGGCCTCCTTCTGTTTCATTCCACAGATAACAGAAACCTTCATGAGTTTGTGTGTTAGGTATAAATTGTAAAATTGTGTACTACTAATTTAGTTTTGTAATACATGGACCAAATAAATGAATTTCAGTACTTAGGGGTGACAATTGAAGAAACAGGAAACCACCATACAGAAATAAACAACAGAATAGAGAAAGCGAATAAAGTATATTATGCAATGAGTAAAGGTTTTATAAATAAGAAAGAAATATCGAAACAAACAAAAATGAAAATATACACAGCGATATATAGACCTATTCTCACGTACGGCTGCGAAACATGGGTAACAACGCAACAAGATAAGAGTAAGATCCAAGCGAGTGAGATGAAGTATTTAAGAAGGGTAAAACAAGTCACAAGAAAAGATAGAATAAGGAACGACGTAATAAGAGAGGAACTTAAAATTCAGTCTGTAGCAGATTTTATAGAACAGAGGCAGCTAGGATGGTGGGGCCATTTGCAGAGGATGAGTAACAAAATACCAGCTAAAAGAATATGGGAAGCAAAGACACCACAGAAAAAGAGAAGAGGAAGACCTAGACAGACCTGGGATGATGTCATAAGAAAAATCCTAACAAGAAAAGGAAAGTCGTGGGCAGATGCTAAGAAGATAGCCATAAATAGAAAGGACTGGGCAAAATTTGTGAAATGTGAAATATAAATAGTATTTGTACAGAAAACCCCTACACCCTTTGGGTATAACAGGGAATTTGATTATATATAATACATGGGCGACACTTTGTTTAAAGGTGCTAGCAAGACGGAGCATATCCATGGTAAATACAACATCCGATTTATTTATCTTTGAATCTTCATCTTTAGCAATTCTAGCTTCTTCTTTTAAATTCTGATGGTTCTCATATTCTTCACTTGAAATGGTTTTTGCTTTATATCGCAGTGATATAACGATAGGTTCATTTGAAAAAATCTTTCATTTCACTTTCTACTTGGCACAATACTGATTGAGATAAAAACGATATAATTCTTGTTTTATTTGCCATATTGGCTCGAAGTATAATCGCTGTGTTGACGCACGGCAATAGAGACTTTCTGCTTTTGTGAGTGAATTAAACAAAATTGCTAGATGTTCATTCAGCATGCTCATTACAGTTTGCGTTGTTTTCTTGTTTGAGTTGTCCAAATCTCCCTTGATCCACGAAAGAACACAATTTTCTTTTAAATCTAGAGTATTATTAAAGATTTTCTTGCACACTCGATACTGGTTTAAATTTACTTCTAAACTATATTTTACTGAATAATTTCGTCTCGATACTTTCCCGCCTCTGCGTTTTTTAACCGAATGTAACCTCTTTCGTATTCTCGTTTTTCTGGCCAAGTTTTTTTCTAAAATGCATTGAATAGTATGCGTCGATCTACTTCAGACAGTTCTCGACATTTCAAAGCAGTCTTACTTCCAGACAGTTTACAATTACATTGCCTTTCTCCTTATAAAGTAAACCTAATTGTCGCTGTTTCTTGTTTTGTTTCTTCTTTTTATATTCGGAAGCTTACGTTTTTTCTTGTTGGACTATATTTTCAGTCTTATTTGTTTCATTATCACAGTCATCGTTAAATCCACCAGTCTCAGCTTTATTTTTTGTTTTGTCCTCTTCACTAGAATCACAATCAGTTTCTTCAGGTTTGTATGTACTATTAATCACTATTAGATTCATCATGATTTGTTTCCTTTGAATAATTATTGTCACATAATGTAGTTTGTTGTTGGACATTGAAAATTGCATGGTTATTGACTTACCACGATGATCTTCGTTCAGCTTGTAGTTAGAATTAATACCAGTAGTGCTGTAATCTTGAAGTTTATTCTGGCTCATATTAGAAGGGAAGCAATGTTATCAAGATTTTGGAAATTTCGCGTCTCATTACCACGACAGCCTAATATTGTCATTATTATTAAGTGCTTCAGTAAATAATGCTGCGACCTCCATTTCACCAGATAATAAACTACAGGAATTAAGTAGTGTATTGACTGTCTGAGATTTACATAACCAACAGACTGCTGTTCTTCGTTATCCAGAATGCCAGGTTTTATATTTTCGCATTTTTGTGTTGAGTTAAAATTACTCTGAAAACTATTATTTTTTGTTCGAGGGACGTTTAGGTTCAAAAGTTGAAGAATTTGTAGTAAGCCCTCGTGACATGCTAAAACAACAAAAATGGAATAGTAATTTATCTACAAACAGTTAAGAAAAAAGTGTATCTCCATATTTGTACCTAATTACAATAATTAATGATACGTTTAAAACACTGAAACATTATTACAGCCTTACCTCAATCTATCATATGATCAAAAAGTCTTTGCATAGCAGATGCTGTGGAAATTACATGTCATCTCTGAAATTATTTCCTTCTATTATTTTTACGTTATTAGCCATTTCCCAAACTTCTAATAAAAGCAAATTTTCAAGGAAAAAAACAACATTTTTATAAGTAAACAAAGTTTAGTTGAGATTTGCAACAAACAATTACAAAGAAATATCTTTTTGGAACATTTTTAGTTGCAATCTGTTCACTTTTGAAAGATCTCAAGTAAATATCAATGACGGAAAAATAATAGAAGTAGCCAAATCCGGAGATGACTTTTAATTCCACAGCAACTGATCGTACTGTAGATTCCCACAATAACACAAGTTTCAAAGTATATTTACAGCACAAGGCACTTTAATAAAGTTAACCCATTGCACTGTTATGCGTACTTACACAGTTTTTCTGTCACATTATCACGTGAAGGAGTTAGGTGGATTTTTAACATCTGTAACATTTTTTGGTCTAACGATAACGGAAACAGATTATGTAATCTAGCGGCAGCTTTGAACATGGAAATAGCAAGTACAAGATTTAAACATCAAAGAATTCATAAGGAAACACGGAGAAGACCATTTTAACATCAAAAAAAGCAGTTAAACTAATCAACGATGTACGTTCATACAGAGGAGTGAACGCAGACAGTGAATGCTTGATAACTCTATTGATCCGTTGCACGCACACTCCTTGTGCTGCGAAGATCTTTTTCGTCAATTCTCGATCATAATTGGATGTTATCGTATTTGCCGTACTGGATCCGCACATTTGACATTATTCTTCTTTTGTTGCATTCTGCGGTGGCACCCCCTGATATGTTGGGACAATAAACCGGGTTCACACCTTAATTAATGAACTTAGCTTTGCAACTGACCACAGACTAGTACGAATGAGTCTGAAACTAGAGTTTAAAAGAAACAGGTTTAAGAATGTACAAAAGTTTCAAGTCAGCAGCAAACTAAATTGGCAAATTATTTCTGAAAATGAAAAATAAGTCAAAGTTAGAAGAAACTCAGGACAACAACGATTCATTACAAAACCTCAGTGTTCAACATTTGTATTATAAAATCTGCAACTAAATAGTCGAAGCAACAAGATATGTAGGTACAACAGGACTACCAACCGAGCAGTAAAAATTTTGAGGATCTCTCGGGAAATACAAAAAATCCCACTGAAAAAAGGGAACATCTTAGGCAGCTTTCTCACTACTGCAACTGGTTTCATGCCATTTTCACATTAAAACGACTGCTTTGTATCAGTTCTTACGATATCTTCGTCTGATGAGGAGGATGTCCTTGTTTTATGGTGGCATACAAGAACGAGAAAAAGTAGGCGATTATGGAGAAAAATTTTAATCTGCGACTGTATACGGTTATGCAAGAACTAGAAGATCCAGTAAAATTTCAAACGATGTACAGAATGAGCTCTGAAAGCTTTTTGGAATCAGTTCGAATAGTGGCTCCTCACTGGTAGGCATTTTAAAAGTTAAATATGCAAACAATTTAATAAAACAATTCCCTGCAATGAAACTGCACGACTGGGAAAGCCAGTTTCATGTTATGAGTCAGTTTCATGAAACCAGTTGTATTATTCATATGCAATCAGTTGCATTAGTGAAAAAACTGCCTTAAAAATAAAGGAGACATTCGAAGTCAAATAGAATACTGTGAGCTTAATAAAACAACGAAAAGAGCTATCAGAAATGATTTGCATAAAGTTAAAAAGAAAAAGCAGAAAAAATAATAGAAGAGTCTGGGTCTACAAGAAAAATCAAGAAAGCTTGGATTGCAAAGCTAAAAGATACCACTGATAAAGTGACATTCTTGAAATTGCAACGGAGTTTTACAAAGACTTAACGCAAAGCAAGCGACGAGTGCAAACAGAACATTACTTCCACAAAATATAGAAAAGCACAATGAAAATTTAATACTTGAACGACAAGTCCCCAGGAGAAGATGGAATAACAAATTAACATCTGAAAAATCTTTCTCAAAATGTTAGACACAAAATATACACCAAGAAATCCCAGCTCAATGGAAAGAATCAATAATCATTATAATTCACAAAAATGGAAATATACACAGACCGATTAGATTGCTCCCCTTATTATACATATAACCTTTTCACAAAGATAATGATAATAATAATAATAAAAGTCTATCCATCCCCATTGCGGGCAAAGGCCTCCCCCAAATTCTTCCAAGATTTCTTGTTCTTGACTATGTCCATCCATCGTTCTCCTCCTTGTTGTATCAACTCATCCTCCCATCGTGTAGTTGGTCTTCCGCCCTTGTTGGTTTCCAGCATGTTGGAATTTTGGTCCATCTATCATCTTGAAACCTAGTCAGGTGCCCAGCCCAATTCCATTTTAATAGATTACTTCTTACCAAGACATCTTGCACCCCGGATCTTCTAATTATTTCAATAGGAATTTTATCACTTACCTTAGAACGCTCCATTCTGCTTTGATTTACTCGTAACTTGTATTTTAATTTATTATTAAGCGACCACGTTTGCGCACCGTAAGTCATGCATGGAATCACACACCTTACGTTTAACGCGCACTGGTAATTTCGATTTAAAGATGTGTCCAGAAGCACTTCCATCCCGCGTTCACCCATCTACTGAGTTCTTTTTCCGTGCTGTTACTAAATGATAATACTTGCCCTAGATAAACAACATCTTTTATGTATTTAATAACTTTATCTTCAATCGTTATGTTATCCACCAGAAGTTTATTGTTAAACCTGCATCTATACTGGCTATCTGTAGCTCTTCCAGCATTCTTGTTAATTGGGTATTCAATTCCGCTAGCAGCACCACATCATCTGCGAAACACAGATTTGACAATTTTCTTCCATCTATTGTTATCCTACAGTTGACCAGTTCAGCTTCCGAAAGATTTGTTCCAGAGCACCATTGAAAAGGGCAGGAGAGATAGGATCTCCTTGTTTGACTCTTCTATTTATTTTAAATAATGATCCTGTGCTATCTAGACGGATTTTCACATGAAATTGTCCGACTCGCTTCGCTCGTCGTTCAAACGTCATGCTCGGCACACAAAATGACACTTTTACTCCTAATAACACAATATACTATTATAGTTTCGGTAATTGAGTTCCCAGCATAAATCCATTTAATAATTTGAACTTTTTCTGCTACTATGTACTGCATTTTGAAGTTTCTAATGACAGATGCAATTAATTTATTTAACAATGTATATCCATGAAAAGTTTTGAATGTGTCCATTGTTTTGCAATGCTTCATCTTTGTCTTATCTATTCGATTCATATGTTTTTCCTTGTTGCACTCATTAATTCCCCATATTTCCAGTAACATCCGGACGATCTGTATATTCTATATAATAGTTATTTATGTATCAAGGGCGTAAAGATGCTTTTATGGCTTGAGACGTGATTTTGAGCCCGAGACGCTAGTCGAGGGCTAAAGACACGTCGAAGGCCATAAAAGCAAGTTACGCCAGTGGTACATACATAATTTTATGCACGATCGAAGATTTTAAAACTGAAATAAAAGGAAGAAATTAATTTTCTACCCACATCGAGTAGTTAGTTGCTCAATTATTTTAATTTTTTACTGACAACTGTCAAATGGTTGAAGCATTTACGCCTAGGAATATTCACATAAATAACTGTGTTAACTGTGTTGTTAATACAAATTACCCTAAATAGAGTTCTAATAAAGAGCATACATTCGATTTTAATTTTAAAAAATTCTTTATAAGACTGTTAAACTGTTTATCAATTTTTGACGTTTCATTATAGACCGGCGGCCTATAAAGACACCCACGGGCTATAAATAGACGTTTATGTCAAACAAATTCAGACATAATTGACACATTATAATGCGATCGTGCATAAATATACTTATGCTCAATATTCTGATCTTTCAGCGCAAGTAACATGTAGCTATACAAGAAACTATCAAAAGCCTTCCTGAAATTGATGAATAATAAATGGATTGTAATATCGAATTCTCTACATTTTTCAATGACTTGATTGATACTTTGGAGGTGGTCTGTTGTTGAATAACTTGGTCTAAAACCCGCTTGTTCTATAGGTTGTTCGTTGTTCAGTTTTGTGGATATTGTTTCTTTAATTATCCGGTAAAAATCTTGTATAATAATGGAGTTAGATTAATGGGCTTATAAATTGGTGATGTCCTCTAGGTTCCCTTTCTTATGCAATAATATGATTATTGATTCATGCCATGATTTTGGTGTTGTCTCCGTCTCTAGGATTTTATTAAATTTAACTTTTGTGGTGCTTTTGCTAGGTGTTCAGCTTTTATTCCATCCTCCCCCGGCGCTTTGTCTTTTGTTCTCTTGTCGTTATTTGGGAATGTTAATGTTGTTTATTTACTTCTTTGTATAGGTTCTTATAATATTCTGTAGCCACTCCATTTATTTCTCTTCAATCCCTTTTTAATTTATTTGTGGTGTTTTTTAATTCTACACTTACAAGCTCTTTGGTTTTTTCCGATAGTTCCGTCCTACTCCTTGTTGTGGCATCTGTTTTATCATTAGAGGCTGTACGTATTATATTACAAATAAGTTCGTTTAGGTGATGAACTTCATATTCTAGTCTTCGATCCCTTCATCCAGTTTCTTCAAATATTTTACACCTATTTGAAGCGAGCTTTCCTTTGTTCGTAAATTCCTAATTCTCTTGGCTCTATCATAGTTCCCATTGATTCTTAGCTTCATATATGCAACATTCTGTGGTCTGTACTAAATTTCAGGTTATTTATTAACTCTAAGTTTGTTAGTATGTAGTCAATTTCATTTCTTACTGGTTTGTTTGGTGAAATTCAAGTCCACGTTTTACCTCTTCTCTTCTTAAGCAATGTATTGACTATTACCATGTTGTGTTTACGTGCAAAATCAATGAGTTTCTTTCCGGCTTCATTTCTTATGCCATATCCGTAAGGCCATCCAATTTGACTATTAAAATCACCTATTGTTATGATATTTGCAGTTTTCTGTTTTAAATCGTTTAGGGCCCTGTTTACTTCTTCATAAAAGAATTCGATTTCGTTTTCATCGGATACCATTGTAGGGGCATAAACCTGTATAATTTCAATTTTTAAATTACCTCTTAGAGTGACAATTAACGTAGCACAGCGATCTGAGTATCCCATAAATTCTTCAATATTGCTTTGCCACTTATATTTGAGCAGAGATAATACAGCAAAATCTACAAGAAGATCTCAATAAAAACCAACCCACCGAACAAGCAGGATTTAGACCAGGTTTCTTCACAACAGATCATTTACAGGCAATCAACCAGTTAATGGAGAAATGCAACGAATTCAATCAACCTGTGGATAGACTTCCGAAAAGCCTTCGATACCATTGACCATGAATATATGCTTAGCTCATTACTCCGGTCCGAAATTTATAAGTATAATTCGCAGGTAGCAGCGCATAAATAAAACTCGAAAAACTAGGCAGTAGTTTTGAGCCCCATACCTGTTTACTAGTCAACTGGAACAAATTTAGGAATTCTCATCTAAGGCAAGAGGCGTACGAATTTAAGATTTGCAGACGATGTGGTGTTTTTCGCTGAAACTAGAAGAGACTTGGAAACAATGCTGCAAGATATCCACAGTATAAGTTTGGAATCAGGTCTAACCATAAATTTTAAAAAGATGAAGGTTTTAACAAACCGAAATTCTACAAACTAATAAACTATGTATTCTTTCTTTCTTAATCTATTTCCTCTTTTTACCGCAATGAAGTGTTGAGGTTCATTTTGCACTTGCTGGTGTGCAGTGGAGGTATCACAGTCCAACCAGCTTTCATCCACAATACATTCATACACCTTAAACCTAATCCTTAACTAACGAATTCGACCCAAATCGGCTCCATAAAACTATGGCCACTGCTGGAATTGAACCCGTGTCAGCCGGCTAGCTAGCAGGCCCTTACCTGACTGAGGCTGCCAATAAACTATGTAAACGTTTTTAAATAAAATATCCCTAAAAGAAAATACTTAACATGAACTCTAATAAAAACCTACAGCAAAAACTCAGATTAATGCAAACAAAAATGTCAAGCAAATTGACAGAATCCCGTTAACAGAGATCAGGAGAAGAACAGGCGCAGAGGACGTCGTCACAAAATGTAGAAGTTTAAAATGGAACTGATGGCCAAATTAATAACAGACTGGAAGCCCATTGACGATGGAACTAGATGGGTTGACGAAATCCTAGGAAATGCCGGTTCAAATTGCAGACCGAAAAACCTGCAAGAGGATGGAGACCTTTAGCTGCAACTGGGTTAGATAGGCTGATAGAATAGAATAGACTAGCGTCCCTTAAGTAAGAGCAATGTGGGGCACTAAAATCATCAAGTATTGCCGTTTTCCTGTGCCACGAAGCCCTGGTCAATTGTATTACCATATTAAAAAAAATTGTAATTACTAACAAAAAATTCATTGTTAAATTTTCTATAATTGTGAATTACCTTCATTTAGGCCAACCAACAAGTTTTCTAAAGTTTATTCCTTTGTTAATTTTCGTTAAGAAAATAGAAGGAAGATGTACATTTTTTAAAATGAAACAATTGAGCAATAGTATTAGCAAATGACGATTACGGCTTTGTATTGTTATCAATAGCACTTGTGATGCTGACCTTTATTTATAAACATTTAGATAGACTCTGTGATTGTGAAGTTCACAATAGTTCCTGAATAATCAGTTAAGTTCATTGTATATTCGAAGCAAGGTGACAGATTTGTGAATAATTTCTTTGGTCGATCATTCGGTCCATACCCAATGTATTTTAATATAATGGTAGTTTGGAAATCGATTCAGTTTTCCTAAGCTTCCTAAAAACTTCTATTAAGTAAAATAACAAAATGTTAGATAAAGTTCAAAGGTTTTATCCTTGGATGTGCAAATAAGTCCCAAGAAATGTTTACATGCGAAATTACAGGTAGTTTATCAGTTACTAACAGGGACATTTATCATGTATTTAAATAAGGCCATGAAGCTTTCTCTAATTGTTTTTAATATATTCCAGGGTAGAATGTCGGCAGACACGGAATTGACGAATATGCAGGCAGGGATACAGCAGTTACTGCCTGACATTACTTCGCTCAGTTTATTGCATCGACCTCATCATCCGCATCATCCCAATATGCAGCCACAATCAGGTAACACTTTTATTCTGAATGTTTTTTATTTTTTCCTTTGTAGTTTTGTTGTTTGTTTGTTATTTGTTTTGTTTATTTGTTTGTTTGTTATAGTACAGTGAGTAGTTTTATGCATGAAATTTTAATTTCAATTTCCTTTTCACTCTTAATCGTTTGTTCTACTTAGTTGAAGGAAACAAGACTCAATGCTTGTTTTATTATTTTTTAGAGTTTAATGAATTCAAGTTGTACGTTTGTTGCTTGTAAAAGCAATATGCATTTTAAAAAGTAAACCAAACTTTGTTCGATTTTTTGTTGCATCTGATTATTTTAATATTGCGATAAGTTCGGATAGTACTTACAGTAATTAGTGGTAATTTAAAATCATAAAACATATACTTTACATAAGCTTATTTATATAATTTTTTTTAATTCGATTTAAGACTCGAATTGTTAAGGTTACATAGTCAATTCCGCTGCTAATCCTTTATATAATTATTTATTAATATTAAACTTAACTAAAGCATTTTATAGAGAGCTACATGCTTTTCAACTGTTAGTTTATTTATTGGGTGGTGAGCCCATCTTGTATGTTCCAAATTGTGTTTTGAAAATCAGTTGTGGCTCTAAAGAATAAGTCTATTTATTTTTATTTTCCTTGTGATATAATCTTTTGAAATTCGCTTAACTTTTATAACTTGAAACGGTGTCCTATACACAGGCTCTTTTGTGTATTTCGTTCAGTCTTATATCATTTCTTTCTTGCTTTTTTCTTTATCCGTTTGGCCCTTTAGGACGTTGGATTAAGTTCTTTGCTTTCTGTTTCCTTTACCCAAAAAAGTCTTATATCATTTAAAGATGGGAATTTTAGGTACTTTGATTACCTGTACTCGTTTGGTTACTTTCGGATTCAGTATTCATAACAAAGTATTTGTTACTCAATACCAAATCAGTACTTTTTCTGATTGAGTTTCGATGATTACATATACATATAAGAAGTTACTGAGGGCATCGAAAAGATTCATATTCGTACCTTATCGAGTTTTTTTACTTTACTAAGGAGACGTGTAAAAAATTGCTTTGTAATATACGGTATTTGTACTCGTGCTTCATTCATGGTATTTTGCTGTTATATATTTAATAGATTGAATACAGATATTTTTGTTTGTATTTTTAAACTAAATATATTTCATCCAATTTCATGTTTTCCTTTAAACTATCTTTAAAGATTTTTTAAAACCGTTAAACACAAATAGACCTCAGACAAACAATGAAGGAAAAACGATAATAGTAGTGGAAGAACAACTGAAAATATGCGAAGAGCACTTCTCCATCATTCTGAGGAAGACATCGGAGAATTTACTGATTGAAGGTACATGCTAACTTTAGACACCTCCTCTAAGCGCTAACAAGATCAAGGTTAAGACATCTGCAAAACTCATGAAAGTAGATATCCCAAGCAGTCTTACAACCGGTTATACAGACATATGGAACAAGGAAACAATCCCTCTTGAATGGAAAGAAGCTACCAAATGCGATAATTGACAAGGCATTACTCATTAAACATGATTAACAAATGCATTTCACATATTTTAAACAACAGACTCAGAGTAAATTGAATCCCGCCTAAGAACAAAGCAGTGTGGATTTAGACCGACAATGTGTAGACCACATAAATGCGTTAAGAATAATTATAGAACAATCTGTTGAATGCAGAAGACCACTGTACTTAACCTTCACTGACTTCAAGCAGGCTTTTGACTCTTTCAAACACCCTGTTCTCTGTGAAATACTAAAATTAAATGGGATCATCATCATCATTCAGCTTTTAACAGGCCATTAAGGCCCATAGCTTGTCGAGGAGGGCACACCGAGCCGAAGTGAGCTGAGCCTGAATCGGGTCACCCATCCGAGCTCTGACCATAGTCACCGATGCTTAACTGTGCAGAGCGATGCACCATGCCAATACTCACTACCGTAGGGATACCTCCTAAATTATATGAAAGCAGCAGTTGCAAAGTTAATCATAGAGCAAGAGGTAGCAAGAGTATCCCTATACTTTTAGGCGTTAAGCAGGGATGCCCTCTATCCCCACTATTGTTTAATATCATTTTAGACTGAATAATGAAAATTTTAATCGTCTTGGTATAACCTGAGAAATTCAGACGCAATTTCATGACTTAGATTTCACAAATGACGTATCCCTGCTAGCTCACACACACACCGCCATACAAACGAAACTAAAAGACTAACGGATCAAGCCAAGATGGTTGGATTAGAAATAAACATTAATAAACAATCAACAACGAGGCTATCGAGGAGGTGGAACAGTTCTGTTACTTAGGAAGCATTGTTTCCAAGAATGGGGGAACAGAAGAGGACATAAAGCAACCAGTAAACAAGGCAAGACTAGTCTTGCCTTGTTATAATAATCACCTGATTACCAAGATCAAACTAAGGATATTTAACTCTAACGTTAAATCCATATTTCTATATGGGTGCGAAACCTCGAAGTCGATAACCAAGATCAAACCACATGATCCAAACAAGTGTTTGTGCAGAATAATGAAAATCCACTGGTACGATTTTGTTACTGACGAACATAGAAAATGAAACTGGATTGGACAATCCCTCAGACGAAAAAGAAATAATATTGCAAGAACCCTCAGGGAATTAGAAGAAGAGGGAGGCCAAAGTTAACTTGGAGGAGAACAGTACAACGGTAAGCCCTAGCAGCAGGCAGGACCTGAGTACGATGGAAGTTATTCTTTGATGCTCTGTACTCCACTTAGGGAACGAGAGGAAATATATGCATGTTATATATCTTTAAAGATTAAATATTGCAATGATATGCAAAATGAAATTATTTAAATTGCAAATTTAAGTTTTTAATAAATTTTCTGGCTGTTTTGTTACACCAATTGACGAATCAGTATGGTAACCAATTACCAAACGTTCGGATCCTTACAAGTAACGAATGCTAAAGTAAAGAATAGTTACTATCTGCTCATCTATAATTTTTATTATGTCCTTCACCCACAGTATTATGTAATAAATGAGGTTCAGTGTCGATCATTTTAGCTTATTCTATGGGTATTTTATACATATAGACTATACTCTGAAGTTAAGTTAAGTTAATCTAATTGTATACCACTCGAGCAGTCGCAAATAATCAAATACTTTGCCTCCTTGCTCGACGTATCATCGTCGCTATGCGACTCGTGGTGTTTCTTGACAATACGTCTCGTAACTCGTCAAAGTATTTTCGATTATTTTCTATGCTCTCGTGATATAAATAGTGATTATACCACGTCTAGCGAATATACAGCTCCTGATTGTTAGCGCTGCTAGTTAAGCGAAGCGATGTCAAACTAGTAGCATCCTCTTCTGCGTTACTGGTTTACTCGCTGTAAAATGAAAACGTATGACTCAGTCACCTCAAAACTGAATCGATTGCATAAAGGAATTTTAAGCGCTAGAGTTGTATATTGGCTAGACGTACTTTATTTGACAATCGCAACAGAAAAATCAGGGCTTAACGCTATGCCCTACGTGAATGCCGGCACTGCAATGCGGCCAACGTTTATAATAAAACTGCATGTACTAAATGAATATGTCCAAATTGCATAATATGTTATACATGCGTTTAGCACAATGTTGGATTTTCACATCGCATGGATGGTTTGATCATTTAAAACAGTTTGATTTTTCACCACAGTTGTCGCCTGAGGAAGGGTTAATTTCCGAAGTACACAAACTGGGGTTGCAGATTACGTTTTTTTAAATTTCTTTAATATTTTTAGTTTCGGTAAACTATTTTCCATTAGTAAAAAGGAATGTATTAAATTCGAAGTCGTTGTTCAAGTTGGAACACTTTGCACTATTATAAAGTGCTATTTAAAACGCAGTTACATGCCGTATTGTCATTGGACACATGCGGCTTTTTCGGCAAATGTTTACGATGTGCGTTAGGTGCATTGCTCACATTGCACGCACCTACGACATAGCCTAATACTTTTGTCACCTTTAAAAATTATTTTGAGTGCTTGAAAATCTTTCTATTCTAAACCTATCAAATTTTGCAATTTTCTTTGTATTTTTTCCTTTTGCTTTTATTTGTTCCAGGTGAATCGTCTTCTGTCGATTTCTTTCATTATAGCACCTATTCAAAGGGTGTCCCCTCTGTGGGCGAAACGTTAAGTTCTTTTCTCTCAACAATGACACAGTCATAACCCTGAAAACATTCTTTTAACACTTTTATCACCTGTTATTTATTATTCTAAATAATGATTGGTGTTTTAAGAATTACATTTACTTTAGGTTTTTCGATTGTCTACCATTAGTTCTTCCATACAGAATAGAAACTTGTCCTTTACAAAGTGAGCCTCGTCTCACACCATGTATTTTGATTTTCCTTGATTTATTACCAGGCCATACTCTTCCACCATCTGTACGAGCTTTGCTACCACTGTCTGCAACTCCTCCTTACTCCTCATCATCAGCATGACGTCTGCAAACGCTAAACAGCTCTGTTTATACTGCTCTGACGTAGTATTTTCTCTAATACTATGCTAAATAACGTTGGTGAAAGTGGGTCCCCTTGTCTTAATACATCTTTGACCGAAAAGAGTTACGCTCTATTCTTACTTTGGATTCAGTTTCCTTCCGCCTATTTTATTAATTTCGGTTTCATTCCTATTTCTTTTCCCCTGATCACTATATCATAGGCCTGATGAAAGTCAATAAACAGAACACGCGTTTGTACCTTGTGTTTGTAACCTTCAGCTTGCAGTTCCCTTAGTATAAATATCCGGTCTGTGACTGACCGTCCCTTGCGAAATCCACACTGGTATTCTCCAATGTTTTCCAGTTCGTTATTTAGTCGGTTCTTAATACACGTTGCCATTATTTTGTATGCTGCTCCTAATAAGGCTATGCCTTTATAGTTCTCGCAGACTGTCTTGGTATTATGGTATTATTACTGCTCTTAAAAAGTTACGTACGCCGTCCTCTATAGAAAAATATAAAAATCAGTAGAATCTTTTAATAAATTCAACAAAGAACGTAGTTTTACATAAGGTAACATTGAAAAATGACAAATTATTGATTCTGATCGTTGGTTTATTAAGCTTAGCACAAGGGCTAAACCAGCGTGGTTTCAGTGTACAATTGAATGGAATTCGCTGGTAGTCAATATAACTATGTTTTGTCAGCGGTTTAACCCTTTATTGATATAACACTGGTTGCGTTTAACATAGCCGATGGTCAGACTGCTAACATTATTAAATCAGGCTGAGTATGAAAGAATATTGCATAATATGTGTGAAAGCAATTTACAATCAATTAAGTTTACTGGCCCTTTCTTATACTCACAATTTTAATTTTAAACATTTTGCAGAAGTAGCTGACAATTATTCATGCAATGGGAAATCCATTTAGAAAGTCATCCCTCATTAATAAATAAATTTCCTTAGAGTATTTTAAGAAGGAATGTTAATATTCTTTTAATGTTTTTACTAATTTCAACTTATGGTTTTTAGAAATTATGCATTTGCACCACTCAGTTTTAGAAAGTTTAGTTGTGTGTTTCATGCATTAAACTCCTACCTAAAACTTAAAACACTTACATGCTTTATGTCTTTTATAGAAAGGGTGTTGTTTCAGCCATCTTTGTTTTCAGGATAACTTAACATAGTAAAAAGATACTACTAAAATAGTTCTGTTCACTTTATGATTTGTGGGTCCATTTAAACAGTTATTTTACCTTGCAAAAGTCTTTTTTTTTTAGTGGTTTCATATTAGCTATTTTTATAAATAATGACTAGGTTTGAATTTATTCGTTATGAAGTCCTAAATTGAATTAAAAAAGCTTTATGTTTTTATGTAGCTGCTAAAAAGCATAATAAAATAAATTCAACCATCTTCCAAGTTATAAATATTTATAGGCATGAGGAATGTTTGAAGTCAAAATTTTATATGTTCAACTGGGTATGAAAGCGACTTAGGAGGCCTTAACCCTTTATGTTGCCGGTTGCCGGCCATACTCCCTCGTGGCGTATAAGTGCCAAGGTAACCTTCATGTTAAAAACAAACAGATAATAATTTCGTCACTTTAGAAAAACTTGTACGATTCGATACCTAAATTGATTACATATTAAACCATGATAAATTTTTCTCTTAATTTATATAAGAAATGTTGTTTTCCTGCTTTGGAATGTTTTCATTTAATATTACTCAAATTGTTTTTCTCATAAAAGCAGATATTAAATATTTGTGTAATGAAACGTAGACAACACATTCTTGACATTTCCTTAAATTAGTCCAAAAATACTTCCTTAATCAATTTCCAAGACTGGTTTTAAAAAAAATAATAACGTACGTCGTGAATATTATGTTACTATGAATTGAAATAAACTCAGTCGATACAGGGCATGCGCAAAGTAGTCACGACGCAGCTGAGTTTTTTTGTCCATTCTTGCTATTTAATCATTGTTGTGGGAATTTCTGATTCATGCAAATCTTTAGGAATCCGCATTAGTTGCATTAAATTAGTTACTATATTTTTTATTTTCGATTTTCTTTCTGTAGCCTATTTTGTTGTTCTTTTATCATTTTAATTCGATTTCTGCACGTTTTTAAATGTTGTCTACGCATCATACTTTACGCGTAACTAACACGCGGCTTTCAAAAATAGCGATTCTTTAATGAATTTCAAAAGCGTTTTGAATATGGTACCGATTTCGTTTTTGTTTCTCCGTTCATTTGTTTCCGTGTAGTAGAAGAAGACGGAAGACAATCGTTCGTTGTGAATAAGTTCGCATACAGGGGGGATCGTGACGTCACGCGCTGTGCAAATGGGCAAATGGTTGCCTGCCTTTGTAACTTAAACAGACAGTTTTCTGGTTCGTGGTGTGTTTTGTGTGCTTGTGTGGGATTTAATAGATAAAAATGTACCCTGGACAAGGAGGCCGTAAGTTCTTTATTTGTCGTTTTATTTGTTGGGCGAAAATCTAACCCCTCGGGCGAATTCTTTTCATTTTGCAGTAAAACGAGGCCTGGTTTTGTATTACCCACTCTTCGATAAACTATCATTTAATTTTATGGGTTTTCACGGGGGCCTCCGTGTTATTTACGCGATTTTATTATGTTAGAAGAATTTGGGCGATTTTTAAAGAAACAACGTTGTTCGAAGAATCGTTAACCTAACCTTCCTCTTGTTAAACGAAATAGACTCGCTAAGGTCATTGGAAATTCTGCAATTGTCGATTTTTCGTTGTAAAACGGCAGTGGCGTCTTTATTTTATTATATTTGCAATTTTCATGTATGTTCATTAGTAAAGAACGAGGTATTTAAATGCCCTCAAGTGGTTTTGCAACGTTGTAAACAAATAGCCAAAGTTTTAACTTTGATTATTATCAGATGTTTCTAAAAATATATTAAAATCACGTTCGATAATTTAGTAATATTTTTTCGTATCTCAAGGACCAACGGATTTCTCATTTTTATTTCCGCCAAAATCGATACGGAATTAATAATTTGTCGGCCTTGGATGCGAATCAGACGGCTGACATAACGAAATACGGTGAAAACAAAACGATATAGCCCCATTTTCGCACAGTAAATTCGGGCAGGGGTGTAATTAGGTCATCGAATTTTGCATCTAACCCAAAACAGTTTTGGGGCCGCTGCGACGTTGGGAAGTTCATTGACCTTCGACCTGTCTGAAGTCTGGCTGAATTTTATTGATTCAGTCCGACCCTGTGTAAAATGCATGCCCAAATAATTTTCAAAAAAATACAGAATGTCAAAATACTACTTTTCGTAGCAAGAAAATTATTGATTAAAACAAAAGCACGTTTAATCAGCAGCAGAACTTTGCATTTGCAAGGGAAACTGTTTACATTATCATGTCAACATACAATGACTAAATATAAGACCCAAATGTCTTTTGTATCTTTAACAATGCTATATCGTTAATGTTGAAGTTATGTAGATCGCTGTGCAGAATAAAAGATGAAATACATTTCTAGTCCAAGTCCAAAGTTTATAATAAATATTACATAAAACGATGAGTGTTGAACTTTCTTTTCTGTTGGATTGTTATTATCGGTAGGTTTTGATAACGGTTATTGTGTTCACGTAATATGCTGCGATTAATTTCAAGGTACGATGATGATGTCTTGATTGTCATAACCTTCTGTGTTTTCATGAACATGAATTTTTGCAAAAATAAATGTCATCTAAGCTTGTGAGGCATTTAGGTTTTTGGAGACTAATTAATTGAACCTAATCATTAATTTTGTGCCCTAAAAACTATTAATACCAAAAACATCAATTGACATTATGCATTGTTTGGAATGTGGAACTACAATTTTCTTTTTTATAAAATGCTTTATTAAGAATTCTTCCTAAAATATTTTTTCCTGGGAAATTAAAACTTACAGTAGATTCGTAAGATTAGGTATATTCTCTGATTACATTTAGTTTCAAAGTATGTTGATCTCTCTCTCTCTCTCTCTCTCACCTGGTGCCTTCTCAGTTGTTGAGGTTAGTGATTAACAGGGCAAACCTCCATCTATTGGAATAATTGTTCTCTAATTTCTGACATTGCTCATCCACGATGTTCGTCTCCTTCCTTTTCCGCTTTTACCTTCTATCTCTCGCTCTATTTTAAGTACATATTTTTCAGGGCGCATCAGATGGCCAAAATGTTTTTGCACTATAATTATTAATTCTCTTTGATGGTGCATGGGATTTCAAGTACTCTTCTGTAGCACCACATTTCAAATGCTGCTACTCGATGAATTATTTACTTCTTTAAAGTCGAGAGGAATTGACCATACATATGCTTTCAGGAATCTGCTTCTTGGTTTTACGTTTAAGTTTCTGTTGCAAAGTTAACTTTTGTATTTGACGAACACTGTTCGAGCTAATTCACAATCAGTCGGCCTAGGTACTTGTGTCTTTGCACTTGCTAAATTCGTTTATTGTTATGAGTTATGAATAATGTTGATATTTACAATATTTCGACTAATAACCATAACTTTAGTTTTATTTGTGTTTATTTTAATACTTGCAGGTATTTTTCATTGATGGCTATTAAGGCGCAATTCCACTGAGGTAACATGTGGCATGCGGCAGTGAAGCATGCATCTTTGTCGCATGCGTCATTTTTTGACAGAATTCAGCATGTCGAGTAATGTCACCCGCTATCCGACTGCTAGTGGATTGGTGTGGCTTGTATCCTGCGACATGGAGTGGAATATAGAAAGAATTTGTTGTGGTCAGCTTTCCATCGTGTACGAAAATCGGCAAGACCTTTCCTAGCAAGTATTCAAAATCTTTTAAATAAGCTTCATCATCAGAAACCAATTTATAGAAAAAGTCATTCCGAGATTCTAGACTATTAACATTTTCTCTTCTGCACCATCTTGGCGACTTCTTTTTCTTCTTCTGTTACTTAAAGCTGTTACTAAATCTGCAGCCGCCGTGATCGTTTCCCAAAGTACTGATGTTGCTTGCTTCAACTGAATTGGTTTAACCGCATGCTCCAAACATGACGACAAAACTCATGCGATAATTAAAGTTGTGGCACGATTTATGTCACTCATCAAGATCAGGTCAATCTTAAGTTATTTAACAGAACTCCATTGGTCTTTATACCTATGATTCTTCCAGCTAAAGCGTTTTGTATAATTGTCTTAGAATATATATTAAATAAGATAGGCGATAGGATACGTCCCTGTCGGAATCCTTTTAATTTCGACATCCTTGGTGAGATCTTCGTCAATTCTCACTTTGGCTTTCTGTTTCCAAGTACTTTTGATGTTGTAGCTTATCAAATTTTCAAAGTCAATGTAGCAGATGTATAAATCACGCCTCATGTCTAAGCATTTTTCACCCAAAACTGCCAAACTAAGGATTGCCTCTCTAGTTCCCATTCGTGATCGAAATCCAAACTGAGTATTACCAATGTTTTGCTCACACTTGTTTTTTATTCTTTCGTATATTCAGTAGCAAGTGTGAATGAGCCTCTACACTGCATTGCGGTGGAAGAGGAAATGTATTATGAATGTATGATGTACTGCATTTGTTTACGTTAGCTTTTGTGGAGATTGCCACGAACTGATTGGAGCCACTCTTCTGGTATTTCAGCTATGTCGTATATGTCATTAAACAATTGAGTTGGGCTCTTAATTTCCTACCTTGTCCGAAAGCGTATTTCGTCTTGACCTGGTGACTTGCCTATTTTGCTCTTTTTTACTTCGGATGTGAGAATCTTGGGACCTTTGTCAGTACTACTACTACTACTCCGGTCGATCATCATAGAATAGTTCTTGGATATAAGCTTGCCATGTTTTCTTCTATAAATATGACTTGAGGTAATTAAAAGCATAAGAATGAAAAGTGGATAAAAACAATTTTTGTTAATTTTTGGTTTTGACCAGTTTTTGACTCTCCTAATAAAAGATGAAAGGTGGACAGATCCGCTTATGTTGCTGACTAGCAGTTTTATCCAAAGTTGAATACAAGTCACAAACTAGAGTGACAAGTGGTTAAATCCGACAACTAAGTTTTTGGTTTTTATCCACTTTTCATTCTGTTAGATTATCCAAGCATTTACTCTTTAAATTCCCAGATAACTAACTCTCTCATACATTTATGTAATTGAAAGTCATCATGTATTTTTTAAAGTTCTATTTCGTAACACTTAGCAGCAATCCATTTCTTTGTAACTTCTTTTATTTTAGTTCTTATCCGATTATCAATATTTCTATATTGTTCTTGATTGAAATGTTTAAATAGCCTTCTTCTCTCCATCAGTTCAAGGATTTCATCTGTCATCCATGACTTCTTTTCGTATTACGCACATTCCTTGGTAGAACATTGGTAACTTGCTTGTACGATATTATCTTTAATAATTTTCCATTTATTTTGCTCTTGAGATGTTTCGTCAATTTTATTAATATAAATAAATAATAAATAAATTTATCGTTTCTTCGATACATATAAAATATCATAAACAAGGGTGGGGGAGGGGAATGGGCTATCGATACAGTTTATTTGTAAATTAACAATAAAAATTAATACATTATTCATTCAGAGCGAAAGATCTTAATTACACCGAAAATTTTTGTAGGCCTGCTTAAGATCCCATTTAAGAGATTTACATTCGTTATCAAACCAAGGTTTAGATTTAGTCATCGTCGAGTTATTAACTTTTATTGTTCTACTTAAATCTAAGAAATTCGCTATTTCTTTAATTCCTGCATTTAATTCTTCTGCAGCACTGTCAGAGCTTAAACTACTCAAACACTGCTGCAACTAATGGGAGTAAGTACTGATATTAGCATACCTGGAGCGTTTTTTCCCGCCCCAAATGTATATCTTTTTGTTGACTAACTTATTTGAAACGTTATCTGTCTGCAAACATTCAGCTTCGATTGTTAATTGTACTACAACTGGTAAATGATCCATACCAAATCAATAACACTTTTCCCAAGACCACTTATATATGTAAAGTTAGTTGGGCTGTCACCCACAGTTCGGCCGTTTAAGAGCACAAATCCTAGTGCCTCCATAGCTTGCAATAATAGGGACCCTCTAGTGGTAGTCATTTTGTCTTGTTTGCTACATTCGCAGCCTCATTCCTTGCTGGCTGGGTCTTTTAAAAAATTTGCCGAGATCACGAAGGTCTTCTTCAGTTGGATTATCGGTTACTTCTGTTTCCGTATTTTATTGCTTTGTGGTGTCGTTTTTTGATGTATTTACATTTTTTACAATATTTCCTAACTGTTTGCTTGACTCCGGGAGGGCTTTCAATAAGCTTTGCGTCCATACTTTGGGTTTGTAGTGTTTTCTCTGAGGCCTTGGTTCGTTTTCTTCGTATTATTCTCTTGTTCTAGTGCGTTCTCTGGTGATCTATCTATTCTTCTGAATGCTTTTTCATCTGCGTTTTTCCCCCCTTTTTCCCCATGGTTCTTCATCTTCGCTTTGGTTATTGGTAATTAATTCGCTGGCTTCGTATTCTTGTTCTGCTACTATTAGTTTCCCTCCTTTTATGTGTGCCATATATCCTTCTTTTCTTGCCGCTTTTAGATGGTGAACCAGGAATCCCCTTTCCTTTTGTTCTTTCAAAGTTTTATCGGTCTCTAACCAGATATTTGTTCCCTTTAACTTGTGGGCATTCTTAAGAAGTTCGGATTTTCTCATTGATCTTATTAATTCGATAAGGACTGGTCTATTGGATTTTTCTTTGAATTGTCCAAGCCTTCTAATATTATCCACCTCCAGGTTAAAGTCCAGATGAATCTCTATTCTGTTCGTAATCTCTTTCAGTAAGTCTTGTTTCCTCTTTTTCATCTTTTAATCCATGGCAAATTAGATTGTTTTTCTTTAGGATTTTTTCTAGTCTTTCGATTCTTGCTTCTTGCTCATTTATTTGTATCTCTCTTTTTTGTAATAGTTCTTTCATTTGTTTGATTTCATCGCCATTTTTTTTGTTATCATTGAAGGATTGGTTTATATTGTTGTTTATTGTTTTTAGTTGGTCTTGTATTCCTTCTAAAAAAAATTTTTTTGATTCATATAGAAATAATTTTCTAATTGCTGAAATAGTTTGACTGTTTGTTTTCTAGTCGTGATTTATGTGTTTTAATTTCAATTTAATCGTAACAACTACCAGATTGTGATCCGATTTAACATCTGTATCAGGATTTGTACTTTAGACTGCAGAATGAAATCAGTTTGATTCTTTACTATAATGTTGTTGATTGTGTTGAGGGGACTTCCATGTATATAGGCGTCTGGGAGGTAGGCCGTACCATGCTTTAGTTATGGCCATCTCTGTTTGACAGAATTCCACTAGCTTATCTCTTCGGTCATTTCCAATTTTACCCCTCCTCACTTTTGCATTAAAATCTCCACATATTATGCCTTTTTAAATTCTTAAAGACATTACTGAGTTGGTCGTAGAATTGTGTAATTCAATCTTCCTCGGACTCTGCAGTGGGAGCATAGACTTGAATAATATCTACGTCTAGGGTGCCCCTCTTAATTGTAGTACTAGTATTTTGTCTGATACTGGAGTAAATCTTTTAACATAATTTTGTACTGTCCGCGCGTTTTACGTTGGCGAGAGCCGGCGCAACCCGAACCAGTTTCCGACTAAGCCGAGCTTAGAATGAAATGGGCAGTGGCATAGCGTGAATTTTTTTAATAAAATAAAAAACACTATTTTAACTAATTCATAATACAGCACAATTCAAATATAGCATTTCAGAGGTGTTCGTCACTGCAGTAAAACTCATCGTCACTGGAATCTTCGTTTAAATTAATTATTAATTCTTCGGTGTGCACTGCCTTTACGGTAAAACGCACGTGCAGTAAATCACTTGAAACAAATATTGCTACCTTATATTGGTTATCCGCCTCGTCACCGGAATAGTATACTATGGCTTCGTCATTCGTCTTAAAACTTCCTTTTCCATACCATCTTTATGTCAAGCCTTGACATTTCTTTGGCTGTATTCACCAGTTTACCAACTTCAAAGTCTTGGTCTGAACGAGAATGGGTGGACTACTCTGCGTCTCGGTGTGCCCGGCGCCCTCGACGCTGTAAAGGTATAAGAGAGTAACAGAGAAAAAGAAAGATTTAATAGTTTCCAGCCGGGGATTCTTCGCACCCTCTGTCTATTTAAGACTGCCGGGCACTGAGGGCCATCTGCTTATCTTCTTCTACCATATTAACTTTCCTTGGTTGGTTGTATCCAATGCGTTAGTTTCCCCTTACCTTACACATCACAGTATCAGAACGGTTATAATCCATATACGATAGTCACCTCTGAATATCTAATATTAAGCTGTACCGAAGTCCGCTGTCTCCACCTTAATCTAGTACTGAAATGGCTGATGCCCAATGTCAGTTAGTTTTGGTCCGCCACGGTTACTCACCATGGGGGACTAGCAACCCCATATAAGTTTTCATAAATGTGTAAAAATCACCACCACTTCAAAGAAGGAATCTATGCCAAATATTCTTCGTGATTAAATACAATTTTTATGTAATAGGCTAATAGGCTTTGACCTTTTGAGCATAGTTCACTGACAAGAACAGGGATGATATGGCAATGCATATTGTTGGACACAATTTGATACGGTGCCGTCATATCAGTTTGTTTACAATTATTATAAAAATTTATCGATGTGTGATATTAATATAAACCATGTAATGTTTTATGTCAGCTGCTTTTATAGTATTTTTAGAAATGTTTGTTTACAAACTTCTACTTTTAGGTATAATAGTATCAAGCATATTTATTAGAAAAATGGATTACAGTTACTTCCAGGTATTATTTAAACAAAGAATGCATTATAGCATGATTACTAATAAATATTTTAAATTTTGTTAAGGAACATTCCAATATTCCTTGTCAATTTTTTTTAATAAAAGAAAGCATGTCGCCACTTCAGGAAGTATAATTATCTGTATTTTTCTAAGTGCAGTGTTATCTATTTTTAGAAATGCATTTAATCATGCTTATAATCAGTTAATTATAAACACTCGTGTGTTACATTATCGCATCATAATCATTCATGTTCGGAACTAATTAAGTTCGGTTTTCCTATTACTATTATTAATTATTAAAAGGTTGGGTTTAGCACAGTTCTAGATGAATTGATATTGGCAAAATGAGAAGACACGTAAAACAAACTAATGTGGGACTGTTTTGTTCTCCAGAGTCATGGCAGTCCAGTCCTCCCTGCCAGACTTCGAGTCCAACCACACAAACCACATTTGCAGATCCACTATCAAGTATGTTTTCTAATTATAAGTTATTTACTAGGTTAGCTTTGTAACTTATGAACTTACACCGGTAGAAGTGTTTGTCGGTTAAATCTATACTAATAAATACTATTGGTATTCTTTTATGTGTTCTGTGTTAACTTACTAACTAACTAACAAGGCGGTATATGGAAGTCGAACTGTAGTTAATTAATATTTTTTATAGCGGGAACATCCGGTGGTGCCTTAACTGGTACAAGCACCGCCGTTGCCTTGCCGGGTGCTGCTGGTGCTACTCTGGCATCTGGCACTCCTCCCGACCCACCACATTTCCAATGTCCTCGAAGACCAAACTTAGGTCGGGAAGGAAGACCAATCGGTCTCAAAGCCAACCACTTCCAAATATCAATGCCCAGAGGTTTTGTTCACCATTATGACGTCACCATACAACCTGATAAATGTCCTCGAAAGGTAAAATGTGTCGTCTGTTTTTGAAATATAAAATTAACTTATTTTGTATGTAGGTTAATCGTGAAATTATTGAAACGATGGTCCATGCGTACAGTAAAATATTCGGTAATTTGAAACCAGTATTCGATGGGCGTAATAATTTATATACAAGAGATCCCTTGCCTATTGGAAATTCGCGCGAAGAATTAGAAGTTACCTTGCCGGGTGAAGGCAAGGATCGCTTGTTTAGAGTTACTATTAAATGGGTAGCTCAAGTGTCTTTGTATGGATTAGAGGAAGCACTCGAGGGTCGTACTAGACAAATTCCATATGAAGCTATTTTAGCGCTTGATGTCGTAATGAGGCACTTACCTTCCATGAGTTACACTCCCGTTGGTAGAAGTTTCTTCAGCAGCCCTGAGGGATATTATCATCCTTTAGGTAAGCATTGCATTTGTTTGTTTCAAGACTGTTTGATTGGATTGGATGCAGTAATTTTAGTTGCGAACCTTTTGGTTACTTTGCTTTTTTTCTAATATTGTGTTGGTTGTCATTATGTAACATTTATGACCCAGTACGATCCGCACGATGTTCTTTATGATATTGTTGCTGAACAGTACTGGAAGATTAAATCGTTGCTGTCCTGCCATTTGACTATTAATGCAGGTGAAATGGGTTCGAAATGTAACATACAAATCAAATAGTTTTTAAATTTAAATGTCGTTTTCAATCTGTACATGTTTGTTGTTTTTTTAGGTGGTGGTCGAGAAGTTTGGTTTGGTTTCCATCAGTCTGTCCGCCCTAGTCAATGGAAAATGATGCTCAATATCGACGGTAATAATTAATCAACTCTTTGCATATTTAATCTAAAACATGTAATGCTTTTACAGTATCAGCAACAGCATTTTATAAAGCACAACCCGTTATCGAATTTATGTGTGAAGTATTAGATATAAGGGATATAAATGAACAAAGAAAACCATTGACGGATAGTCAGAGGGTAAAATTTACAAAAGAAATTAAAGGTTTAAAAATTGAAATAACGCATTGCGGAACAATGCGAAGAAAATATAGGGTCTGTAATGTTACTAGAAGACCAGCTCAAATGCAATCGTAAGTTGTGCTTGTTTTTCTGTGTATCCTTCGTGTTATATCTTATGTTTCTAGATTCCCTCTACAATTAGATAACGGGCAGACTGTAGAATGTACGGTAGCTAAGTACTTCCTGGACAAGTACAAAATGAAATTAAGATATCCACACTTACCATGTCTGCAGGTAAATATCTTTATCATTTCCAAGTTTTTCCTCGTCTCCGTTTCTTCCTTAATATTTAGTCCAAATCAAAGAATTGCTTCAAATAGTTTTAAAATGTTTCAGGTTGGACAGGAACACAAACACACCTACTTACCATTAGAAGTTTGTAATATCGTGGCAGGACAAAGATGTATTAAAAAACTAACCGATATGCAAACTTCTACCATGATTAAGGCAACTGCAAGGTAAGTTGTGTAGTTAGTTGTGAGTATTCCTTGTACTTAATTAATCTATGTTTGATAGGTCTGCACCAGACAGAGAACGTGAAATTAACAACCTAGTCCGAAGAGCAGACTTTAATAACGACGCTTACGTTCAAGAATTTGGTCTTACAATCAGTAATAATATGATGGAAGTACGAGGTCGTGTTCTTCCGCCTCCTAAGTTGCAATATGGAGGACGAGTGGCTTCCCTCAGCGGACAGGTGGGCTGGCACGTCAGTTTCATGTTGTATTTCCTTTATTAGTGTAGAGTAGTTCTTTCTGACGTGAATTCATTTGTGTAGTTAATGAACCTTCAGAATGAATAACCTGTAGTTACAAATCTGTATTTGTGATTTGTCCATTTTTACTGTTTAGCATGATGTTCTAATTAGTAGATGTTCCTTTATGGTATTGGGCTATGTTTGATGTTTAGATGTTTTCGGAAAAAGTAAGTTATCGCAAAGTCATTGTAATTGGGACAAATTAATTAGAATTTCAAATTTATGCGGTGAACCATTAATTTTTTACAGAAAATTTAAATAAAATCATGCCATAAGTAAAAATCACAAAATATTAAACATAAACCATTTGGAGACTGGAAGCGAGGTCAAATTTTTTTCTATGATTGTTAACATTTATATGACCTTATGCATTACAAAACGCTAGTTTATTGCTTTTAACGTTTCCCTTGAGAAGGCACAGCAATCTTCTAATTCAAATTTCGAATAGTTTCTAACCACTTCGTTGCTTTCTGCAGGATTGGCAGTATATTTTCAAATCCCTTTAGGATGAGTTTAGTTAAAAGTACCTACTCACTTACAGGCCGGACTGTCCGGTTTGACTGATGTAGCCCCTAGTCCAGGATAAGGGTGGTCTGATGATTTCATACAATTTCAATACACAATAGGCCTGAAGGTTGGTGATCAGTTCATCAGTTTGTTGGCTATTCTGTTGAAAAACTGTTCTGTCAGAAATGAAGTTTTCAAAACAAAAGTCTTCTGTTATTAATTGAAGATACGTCGAAAAGTAGAAGATGTTTTTCGGTGAACAAATGGCTTCTAGAAAGGAACAAATATTCCCATATGAATTTAATTCGGAAATTAAGAAAGTCCAGTTCAGAGGACTTCGAAAATTATTTAAGAATGAATGAGGAAATGCTTCTAGTTTGTTGAAATTAGTGAAGCCCTATATTCCTAAGAAGAATACGAAAATGTGACAAGCAATAAGTGCTAAAGAAAGGCTTATTGTCACTTTTGAAGTTCTCCGCAAGCATCAGGGGTAATAATTCTCTTTAATCAGCTGTAAAAAGTAATAAATCAAAATACCACGAGGAAGGATTATAAATCTCATGGGTAGAGGCTCCTGACTGCTTTGACTTATTAATTTTTTTCATTTCTTCTCGGAACGACGAACGAATATTATTGATTTTTTGCTTCACTGCATCAATATTCGCTGATGGATTGGTATTTTTATATGTATAATTCAAGCAACTTATTATAGCCTATTTCTTTAGTCTTTTGTCAGAATAACATTTGGACTTAATTTTCCATAGAGCAGTATGCTATTTATAAATTCTTCTGAATTTGCTATCACCATGTGCATACAATACGTACACGAATGACTCGGCCTGTCACGAAAATATTAAAATCTTTGAATATCTATCCGCTTTCAGTCTAGTTTGAAGCTGATTTCTGGCCGTTGGCGACACACGCATGATAAACCTCAGGTATGACCTGACAAGCGGCCTGTTAGTTTATGGACGAACGCGGTATCGTCAGCTGGGCTGTCTGTCCGTGGCTAGCCGGCGGCCGGTAAATGAATAGGTATTATTAGCTAATTGGTCAAAGATCCTGGATGGAGTGGGATGAGATGAAGTGAGGGGCAAGTGTATTATAGTGATACAGCACGAGGCTGTGTTCTCTCTACTCTCAGATAATATTTCTGTTCACCGTTAATCCGTCCTCTTTTACCATTAGGTATCGAAGTGTTTACAGCTAGCAACTTTGCTTGCTCTCGGTTGTGCCCTTTCTTTTCTAGATTTTTTGCACTTTCGTGGTTTAATTTTCTTTTTCTTATCATTAATTATTACCCAGGTGTTGTGCAATTCGTCCTTAGAGTTTGTCTCCACTATTAACAGATCATCTGCATATGGGAATGTATCTATTTTAACACGTTCTAAATCCTTACTCCTGCTGTTACCCTTTCTACTTTATTGCTCATGTTCTTAGCTATTTCGTCCATGACAATTATAAACGATTAAGGACTTCGTGTTCCTCTTGTCTCATTTCTTTGTAGCTTCTAAATATCGGTATATTCCTTTGGTCCTCCACTCTTGCACAATTTCTAGCTTGTTTGTACAATTAGATTACATCCGTATACTGTCAAATGCTTTTTCCAAGTCAATTCCACAGATATATTTTTCCGTTGTGGTTTTGTATGTCTTCTGTTATACATTTGATACAAAAAATCCAATCTCGCACGCCTTTATTTGGCTCGAACAGGTATCGTAATGTTAAACAGCCATGCTACTTTTAGGCTTCAGGTAATTGAATTTGAGAGTGTATACAACTTCAGGTCATTACCTGACGTTCATTTAAAGGTTATATTTTAATCTTCTTTTTTTAGGTTATTTGCCGTTCATTTAACCACTCTGTTTTTCACTTTACAAACTATCTCTCCGTCTTTTTCTTGAGTGTCCATCGATCTACTTCCAATTCAATCACAGATGAAATTTAGAGTTTGTTTATGCTGTCTAACGAATAAAACTAGTGGAAATGTTACACAATCATGCATATATTTATGTTAATGTTATCGGCAAAGTGTGATAATTCTAAAGATCTCCATCAGGTAATGAGAGTTGCGGCAGGCGGCCACATAATTTTATCAACAGTAATATCATAAGTGGTAAATGGTATTCGGCATGACAATTTCTTGAATTATAATGAAATTACTGAAATATCTTTCTTTAAATATTTTATTTGCCACTAATGCAGTCATTTACCATACAAAAGTTCATTAATATTTTTCCATTATTATTAAATTTGGGCTCTCACCATCTTTCAGTTTTACCTTCTGCCTCTATTTAGGTCCCCCACAACGTCAATGTTGTTCATTATTTTATCAAGTTCTTTCTGGAGTTGTGTTCACATCTAGTTTGATTTCTGCTATTATGTTTTACCTCTGTTGCACATCGTTACTCCGTGTACCTTTCTTCTCACCGTTCGTATGTGTTTTTTAATCATCCTTCACTTTTGTAGTATTTCCTATCATCACTACTTTCATCTAGAGATACAATGATTATTCGGTAAACTATTCACCAGTCATAATATTCGACCGTTTTACGAAACATTTGGCAGAACCGAATAATTCCGCTAAATTTTTATTTAAATTTTTCATGCATGCATGCAACTACTAAATATTTTGTATATTTTAATTTTTAATATCATCGTTTTATTAGTTCCATTCCAATAGTAACAACTAAAAATGTGACGGGTTTATTTATCAATCTTGTCACACTATTTATAAAACTAAACAATAAACAGAAAAAATAAGCATTTCTTAAAAATTAAAAATCAAATAAAAATACGATAAATATAATTGTTTTAAAACTTGTATTCATACACTACAGGGTGTACCAGTAAAATCCGAACAAAACCATGTCATTTTTCACACAATCATTTATTGAAATCAAAAACTAACTTACATGAAAAGTATTTTTATATATTTGGATTGGGACATTCCTGAAGAATATATTTATTGAATGTAACTGCCCTTTACTTCGATGACTGCTTCAATTCTGGCCGCTTCGTTCTTAAGAGAACACAGTAGATGTAAGATGTGAATCTGAGACAGGTAGATTTACTCATCTCCAAAATAGCCACTAATTTCCTTTACTAAGGTTTGGAGTCCTTTCAGTCTTCTCCCTAACCTGGATCTTCCGCACAGGTGTATACGAGTCTTCATCGGACCCCTCGAAAGCCGCCTAGCGATGGACAATGTTGTTAACCTCGGGTAACTGAAGAACTTTATAATTTCCAGCACGAAGACTTGAGAATCGCGGCTTTCCGGTTATACTCCGGACACGACTTAACCAGCTTGAACATTACAAGATTATGTTTTTGTTGTTGATGAATCAGGTTTATTTTAGTGCCATATAGTTGCCGGCTGGCCAAAATTTCAGATTGAAAATTGTGTGGATTCTAGTGGTACACTCTGTATAGCTGTTCATAGCCTATTGAAACACAATCTAAGTTTATGTATCCTGATTTATGGAATCGTGACTCCGATAAATGAAATCTAAGTTAGGATTGGATTGTTAAGTTAATAATTATCTCTCTTAATTTTGCAGTTACACTTGTGGTTCCTTGGCTCCCTTTACCTTTGTACTTATATCTTTTATGTAGTTATAGCCATTATAGGTATACATGTATAATGTATTTAATAAAAGTTCACGCAATGCAATATTCGATATTCGGTTCTCCTCCCCTAGAATTTTTGACTTTTTTAACCATTAGAATCCCAATCATATTTTTCCCTTCCTTTTTGTTTTTCTTCAAATGTGTGGCTATTCTTAGTGAATATTTTAGTCCCTTTTAGTAATCTCTTCTTTTCCAATGCCTCCTTTTTATTTTCCCATGAATTTATTTCCACAATTATTATTTTCTTTATTTTTCTCCATTATAAGCAGTTCAGCCTTGTTTGATTAGATGATTTTTTATTTAGAGGTGTGGAAGTAGTCATTTTCAGTAAGTTTTTTTAAATAATAAATTTATTATTTAAGTTTATATGTTGTTTAATATTCATACGTTTCGGAAATAATTCCTTTATCAATGAGTGACATTTTAAAAATTATACAGGCAGTACATTTAAAATCATTTGGTTTTAATGAAACATTATAGTAAATATACAAAGATTTGTACTTTTCTTGTTAATAAACTTCAATTTTTGATTTAAAATCATTTGGAATTAGTGAACCATTAAAGTAGGTACATATTATAAAGAATTTCCCTTTCTTGTTAATAAACTTCAATTTTTGATTTAAAATCATTTGGATTTAATGAACCATTATAGTACAGATTACAAAGATTTTTCTTTTCTTGTTAATAAGACTTCAATTATTGACTTGTACGTTTGGTGTTTGTACGTGAAGTCACCAAACGTACAAGTCAATAATTGAAGTCTTATTAACAAGAAAAGAAAAATCTTTGTAATCTGTACTATAATGGTTCATTAAATCCAAATGATTTTAAATCAAAAATTGAAGTTTATTAACAAGAAAGGGAAATTCTTTATAATATGTACCTACTTTAATGGTTCACTAATTCCAAATGATTTTAAATCAAAAATTGAAGTTTATTAACAAGAAAAGTACAAATCTTTGTATATTTACTATAATGTTTCATTAAAACCAAATGATTTTAAATGTACTGCCTGTATAATTTTTAAAATGTCACTCATTGATAAAGGAATTATTTCCGAAACGTATGAATATTAAACAACATATAAACTTAAATAATAAATTTATTATTTAAAAAAACTTACTGAAAATGACTACTTCCACACCTCTAAACCAAGATAATCAGTAAACAACAAATCTACATGATTTTTTATAATTGTTTTAAATGTTTTATGCTTTTCTTTCTCCTGCTTTCTTTTCCCATTCAACTTTTTCCTTTTGAAATTCTTCATTGATCTTTGTTAAATTTGTCTTCAAATCCGTGTGGTTTTTATTCAATTCTGTTTTTAGTTTGTCTAACCTTTTTAAGTTTGTGTCCATGGACTCCATGGCCACCAAAAAAAAAAACGAATTCTTTTAACTCGTACCCAATTAAATAGTGATGCGATTTGCCTATTCAGATGGCAGTAAATAAATAAAACAATTTTCATTGACAGCAGTACAAGAATGTTTGTATTTTCAGGAATTTGGGGGATTATTTTCATCATTTCATCTTTGAATTGTTGAAGCTAGCCTTTGTTTCACCCATAAGTTCATTCCCGAAAGCTTCCTTGATTGTTTTTATTATTAGTTATGCTCCTGAATGCCATGATTTAATGTAAGTGTTCCTCATCAAACTTGAATTAATTCATATGTCAGGAAAGGCTCAGGTCAGAGGTTTCATAATTCATGCCAATGCGTATTACAGTACTTAGGGCACAAATGTACCAAAGTCCCTTGATGTGGGTTCATATTTCAGTGCTAGCTTAGCAAAAACTTGTTTACACTAGCAGTTGCTATTTTTTGTAGCAAAATTTATTTCCTCTGTGTTCTTGCTCTCTGTCAAATGTCAAAAGCAATAGAATGGGAAACTTCGTTAAAAAGGAAACAACATTTCACCCGCTCACATTTTAAAGTTGAAATTTTTACTATTTGACGTTTATTTATTTTAAAAGCAGAGTAAAAACATTATCCGCACGTTCTTGCTAATGCCCCGCCATAAACAACCGTTGCTAGCTGCTATCATGTAGCATTAGTGTGTGCTAGGCTGAATGACTAAACCTGTTGCAAAAATATTACCAATAGCCAGAAAAATACCTAACATTTTTTTTTGTTTACTTTTACTCTGGAATGATTTTAATTATCACATTTTGTTATTTTTACACATTGACATTTATAAATCAACCTATATGACGGGTGTTCGTGTGGTCAAGTGACCTATGCAAAAATTTTAAACATACAGTTGTGAACATAACTCTAAGTGTCACTTGTTGTTCTCCACTAAAAACCATTGTGATTCGCAATTGAACCGTGAAAAACTGGAAAGTTACTCGCCTGCTAGTTCTAAAAAGAACTAGTTTTCTAGTATCTCAGCTGTGGCTCTAGTTATGACATAGGGTAACGCTGACAATTGCAAACATCAGCCAACTTGAGCACAGGTTTTTTTGAACGCGTGTTATGTGGATTGCTTTGAAAATTTCATTATTTAATTTCCTGTCTATTTAACTTAATTATTTGAGGAATTCATCTCTTTATGTAATGTTGTAATGTTCATATTAAGGTTCTTAAATATGCATAAAAATAGTAGAACTTCATGTAATAGAAATTTAAGTAAAAAATAATTAGGCTATATTAGGCCGCAATTTTGTCATAAGCGTTTGTTTACAGAGTAAGCAGCAAGCAATGCCAAATCAAGGAGTTTGGGATATGAGAGGGAAACAATTCTTTACTGGTGTTGAAATTCGAGTTTGGGCCATCGCATGCTTTGCACCACAGAGAACAGTACGAGAAGATGCTTTAAGGTATTTAATTTTATAGTTTCTTGTGTAAGTAAAATTAATTCAATTTTTGTTTTTTAGAAATTTTACCCAGCAGCTACAAAAGATCTCAAACGATGCTGGAATGCCAATTATAGGTCAACCGTGTTTCTGCAAGTATGCTACTGGCCCTGATCAAGTGGAACCCATGTTTAGATACCTCAAATCTACTTTCCAAGCTTTGCAGCTAGTTGTGGTTGTACTTCCAGGAAAGACACCTGTCTATGGTTGGTTGAAATTCTTATTTTTTAATTTTATAGTGATGGTAGAGCTTGACTTGTGACAGGATTTGTTGAAACCTGTAATCGTCCGTGGATTACTGAAGCTATCAAAATTAAATAATGATGTTTGATTTTAGCTGAAGTTAAAAGGGTAGGCGACACTGTCCTAGGTATGGCCACCCAATGTGTTCAAGCAAAGAATGTCAACAAGACTTCCCCTCAAACTCTGTCCAATCTTTGCCTAAAAATCAACGTTAAGTTGGGAGGAATCAATAGTATACTAGTGCCATCCATCAGACCAAAGGTAAAAACGTTTGTTTACATTAAAGTAATTCTAAATATTAACACCTGTTTTTATAAAATTAAAGAATTTTTGCTGTAAGTTTATTTAGTGTATTTAAAGAACACTTCGGATGATTTAGAGTAAATAAATTTGCAGATATTTAATGAACCCGTGATATTTTTGGGTGCTGATGTCACCCACCCACCTGCAGGTGATAATAAAAAGCCTTCAATTGCTGCTGTAGTTGGATCAATGGATGCTCATCCTTCACGTTATGCTGCTACTGTTCGTGTACAACAACACCGCCAGGAAATTATACAAGAGCTCAGTTCTATGGTTCGGTGAGTTTGTTTAGGCTTTATTTTGCGGTGATACATTGATGAATTTATTTAACAGGGAATTACTTATCATGTTTTACAAATCCACGGGTGGTTACAAGCCTCATCGTATTATCTTGTATCGAGATGGTGTATCGGAAGGACAATTTTTGCAGCTGTTGCAACATGAATTAACAGCAATCCGCGAAGCTTGTATTAAATTAGAAGCTGATTATAAACCAGGCATAACGTTCATAGTCGTCCAAAAACGACATCATACTAGGCTCTTCTGTGCCGATAAAAAAGAACAAAGTGGAAAAAGTGGTAACATACCGGCAGGCACGACTGTCGATGTGGGTATCACTCATCCTACTGAGTTCGATTTTTATCTTTGTAGCCATCAAGGGATTCAGGTAAATTATAAATATGTTTTATTGTTTTTTAGCTTAATTTTATTTTTGTCAACAGGGAACATCAAGACCATCTCATTATCATGTGTTATGGGACGACTCCCATTTGGATTCGGATGAATTACAGTGTTTAACGTATCAGTTATGTCATACGTATGTACGTTGTACGCGGTCTGTATCTATTCCAGCACCTGCGTATTATGCACATCTTGTTGCATTCCGAGCAAGATACCACCTGGTGGAAAAAGAGCATGACAGGTTAGTTGAGTGTATTAGTAACCTATACCAATTCCTTTATGTTTTTGTTTATAACAAATTTTTAATTTATTCTATACATACAGTACTCATTCATTATGAACCTTGCAGGGTCAGTTATTTTACTCTTCTAAACTTTGCCTTAAATTTACAATATGCATACCCAACTCCTAGGCTATCCTATCGTATCAGTCTGTGCAACATTTAATCTTGTTTACAGCAATCTCTTAAGACAAAAAATGTAACCCAAAAAAGATTTGCGTATAACAAATGATTATCTATGTGTGAGTTGCAGTTTAAAACTGCACATTTTTCAAAGATAAATAATATAAAGGCAGCAACGTCAAGGGCGCCAATTGGAGAGTGAAACTTAGTCATGGGCAGAATGGAATGATTTTGATAATTGAATAAATCACTTGGAATACGAATGATCATTCAAAATGTGATTGACCATTCGGTATAGGAACGATGCATTGCCACCGATGTCGCGCAAAGCGAATGAATTTGGATTTGGTTTTGCTTTGAATCATTTGTTTAGTGGTCAGTGTGCGGTACAGTATGCGGTTGTGAATAACCTTATCTTTGTGTGACATTTGCTTTGTTATAATTACAACCAACAAGTGCAGGACAAAAGTAACTCTATTATGATAGAAATTCATTGGTTATTCGTCATTCACTATTCGTTTTACTGTGCTGAAAAAAAAAATTGTTAGAATGATTTGACAATAATCGAAATATTCCGAATACAAATCACAATCAAGTAATCCGATTTTTTCATCACATTCGCCCATCACTAAGTGAAACTACTGATTCTGAAAGGTTTTTCTTCTTCTTACGACAGCATCACCTTACATGGCTATTTTTTACTTTTGAAACTGCAGCACGAAATGGATCTGTAGATATTTTAAACCAGTCACGCAGGTTTTTAAGCTAGGATATTCTGCGCCTTCCCACACTTCTTTTTCCTTGTATTTTGCCTTCAATCACTAGTTGTAACAGACGGTATTTTTGCTCTCTGATGATGTGTCCTAGGTCCTTATTCATACATTTGAGTACTTCTTTATTGGTTATTCTATCTATCCAAGATATTCGTAGTATGCGTCTATACATCCAGAATTCAAAAGCTTCCAACTTTTTTGTTGTTTCCTGGTTCAATGTCCAACTTTCAACTCCATACAGCAAAATGGGAAAGATATAACAGCGGATAAATCTTAGACGTAGTTCTAGATTAATATCAGGACTTGTTATTTTCACGAAGGCTGCTCGTGCTTGCTCTATTCTGGTTAATATTTCTTTACTTCCAGTTTTGTTGCACCCAAGTTCCGAGACCAAATTCTTCACTTTTCTGATTTATCTTTTGCAGCATATCTTGCAAGTCATTTACGTCATCTGTTAGTATAATCGTATCGTCTGCATAGTGTATGTTATTTATCATTTCACCATTAATTGATACTCTTGCAAATTTGTTCTCCAACGCCTCACAGAAAATAGCTTCAGAATATATATTGAATAAGGTTGGCGATAATACGCAGCCTTGTCTTATGCCAATTTCTTCTGAGAAGTTGTTGTCTACTCTCACTCTTGCCTTTTGATGCCAATAAAGATTCATTATAATTAGAGAGCGGATTTTATGCAAAATGCATATCGCTTATTTTTTATAGTTAAAAAATATCGTTTTGTTTTTAGACGAATTGCACTAAATGCAATCATTTAACGTTAATTAATTTTTGCATATTTCGCCAAATACTGCATATATTGGAATTTTATGCATATTTTACATTTTTATGCATAAATTAACATATATTTAAAATTTTTTTAAATTTTGCATTGCCAGATGTACGTAGTTCAGTATCCAATTGTTTCGATCCCGAGTTCCAAATTCACTTTAGAATGCATTTTTCTAACTTAGAAAGTGTATTTTTAAATGAATAATAGCTTTAAAGAAAGATCATAAATAGCCTGTCAACAGTTATTACCTGACTTTAAAAGCAACATTAATACTTTCTGATTATGAAGCTCCAAAGCCACTATTTCCTAGTATTTTAAAATTCTAAAGGTTCTAAGTAGTTAAAGTAATTTGGACTTCCCCAACGTAACTGTTTAGTTATTTAATCTTTCTTGAGAGAGTAGCGGAGAAAATATTTTGTTCTGCAAAATTTTAAACGTTCTTTGCGGGGAGATGTAACTGAATAGCAGGGCAGAGTTAAGTGAACTTCAAGATTTTAAATAACACTCATAATTTTTTATGTTAAAATAATAATTAATAATTAAGTTTTTCCTATTAAAAGAATTACCGGCATATAGTTTTTTATATTTCATGTCATAATTTGGTAGTAATACAGGCAAATAGATAATACATTATTTGTGCAAATTTTGAATTAATAATGCATTTTTGTTGCATATTTTAAGGTTTTTAAGTGCATATAAATGCAAATATTTCGGCATTTTATGGTGCATAAAATCCGCTCTCTAGTTATAATTGTGATATCATGGTTACCAATATGTAGCTTTTGTAATATGTCAATTACCGTTTGATGTTTGACTCTATCAAAAGCTTTATTATAGTGGATTCTAGCATGTATTATTTTGAGGAAAATATGAAGTATTTGGCTCATTAGGCTATTCGTTCATAGTGGCTTTATATTTCTTGGGAAGCATGATAAAGGTGGATTTAAGCCAATCCTCAGGTATCGCTCCTGATTTATATATTGCATTAAATAAATCCGTTAGGATCCTTATAGTTAGTTCTGCATGTAGTATATTATCAGGCCCAACTGATTTTCCACTTTTTATTAGCTGTATCGCTTATGTTATTTCACTCTATGTTAGATCAGGGCCTTCGTCTGTATCTTGATTTGTATTTATTTTGCACATTTCGCTTCGTTGGTCATAGAATAGTTCTTCTGCATATTCTCGCCATCTCTTTAGTTTGTTGTAATAATCGTACCGTCTATTTTTTAGTGTACTTATTATATTTTTACGTCCTGTATGTGTCACCTGTTTTATTTTCTTGTGTATGTTAAATTCGTCGTATCTTTTTTGCAGCTGTTCAATTTCTTCACATTCTTTCTTTGCTTCCCGAATTTTTGTTCTAATTAGTTTGTTTGTTTCTTGGTATTTCTCTTTTTCTACGTTTCTGTAGTCTGTCCGCAAACCATGCGAAGTAATAAATTAAACTGGCAGCGGAAACTCATAGGTTTCGGTGTTAATTTTTGTATAAGTAACATAAGATATTAAATACTTCTATGTATAAAAATCTTTTGCAAAATCTTCCGTTACCATATGGGACGACTATGGCAAGCAGGTAGCAGAAGGTAAGCAGATTACTACAAAGGTTTTCTATTGTCATTTGCTACTTAGTAAATTCTGCCGTTATTATAAGCAGACGCAAAATGCTAGTAAAATTTGTAAAAATGTGCATACAAGTTTGAAAATATTTTAATTTTGATTTATTACTTCGCATGGTTTGCGGACAGACTATAGAACCTATCGCTTTGTTTTGAGTATCTGCGATAACTTCTTTCACTTTTTTCCATTTTGTCTTCATCTAGATTCCTGCTTTGTTGTATGTTGATAAAACGTTGGTTTAGCTGTAAGGTTACTTCTTTAATAGAATTATCTTTAAGTTTTTGTGTATCTACTTTTTGCTTAATTCGGCTTCCGAATTTCATAATCACCGAATTGTGATCTGAATACACATCTGAGCCGGGTGCTGTCTTTACAGATTTAACACCATTTCGATATCTGATTACGTATTATATGATTCTTATTATCTGCTGGTGATTTCCATGTATAGAGTCGTCTGTGGGGTAATTTGAACCACGTATTTGCTATCATTCATTTTTCTTTTACACAGAACTGTAGTAGTCAGTCGCCTCTCTCATTTCTTTTCCCTAATCCATGTTCTCCTACGAGGGCTTCATATTGTCCTTTGCCAATTTTCAAGTTGAAATCACCCATAATTGTGAAATCTGATTTTCTAAGTAACTTTATCTTTTATCTGATTATAAAATCTTTCAATTTCATCATTTTTATCACTTGTAGGTGCATAAATTTGCACTATATTTAGCTTCCCTAAAGATGTCTCGAACTGGATTAGTAAAACTCGATCCGATACGGGGTAGAAGTTAGTCACAACTTTATCGATTCTTTTACTTAGTATTACCCCATATCACATAACAATCAGATTCGCCAAATTAATGTAAAATCTGGCAGCATTTTTATGATTAGTTTGCATTCGGAATTTGGCATTTGGAATTAGTTGATTTGTATACAAATCAAGCACTTCAGGGTCGCTCGAGTAGCGTGTCTGCCCGTGCAATGGTGGCGCCGCCTGGCCACCGAATGCAAACTAATCATAAAAATGCTGCCAGATTTTACACTTACTTCTTAACTTGGCGAATCTGATGGTTATGTGATCAGGGGTATTACTCCTACTCCATATTGATGATATTTGTTGTCGTTGCCTGAATAATATAGAGTGCCATTACTAGTGGAGTTTGACCAGCGGGTTTCACTTAGGCCAAGAATTTCTATTTTCATCCTGGACATTTCGTTGACAACATTGTGGAGTTTACCTGCTTAATATATGCTGTGTACATTCCATGTTGTTATGTTCATTTTTTCTTTATGAATCTAATAGGTGCCCCGGACTCACAGCCGAATTATCTTTAACTGTAGCCGTATTGATTGTCTTGGGAAATGATAGAGTGGTAGTTTTCCGTTGCTTTCCACTCCGCAGTAACACAACCATTAAAGCTTCCTTTAGCCATGCTTGTGCCTGTTCGATATCTAGTCCGTTTAGGGATCCTCCCATATACACTAGCTCGATACTGACAGTACTGCTGCCTACTGCCAGGCCTATTGGTCCGCGGGAGATATTTCATTTCTCTCCTACCACCCATATCTGGGAGGCATTCTCCTATCTGTCATTCGGGGATGCGTCCTCTAGGGGTTTCAGGCTCCCCCGTTGAGAAAGGTTTTTACTGTGCCGTAAAAAATAACTTTAGCATCTCAAGCCTCTGGTCTCATTTGAGCTCCATTAATATGTTCAATAATTGTTTTTTTTATAATCTATATGCATATTACGTACATTTGCCAAAAAATAAACAACAAAAATGCTTTCACTTGTTTCATATATTTTACTGGTGATTGGGATTTAAAGTAGTGCTTCAGTAACTGCCTATCAAAAATAACAGTATCAAACACATCTCCGATCAAAAATGTCATAGTTGTAAGGAACTCATCCAACACTTAACCAAACTTCTTCAGTAATAGTATGACCCATTATTCCCTTTTGGGACAGGGATGTTGTGAATTCCTTCCATCGCCTTTTGTCTCTTGCTATGAATCCCAATTCCACGATAGACGATTTACTTTCCTCCATGACTCTTTCGGGCGACTTATTTTCCTTTCCCTTTGAGGGTAGCACTCTTTTGCATATTTTTCTGTCGTTTTTTTCGTAATATATGCCCAAGCCAACCTAACTTCCTTTTCCTTATTTCCACTTCTATTCTTCCTTCTCCTGTCTTTCTCCACAATTCCTTGTTAGATATGCATATTGTTTAACCACCACCAACACTTGTAACCTCTGTTTAACCTTGTTTGTAACTGTCAATGATTCCGAGCCGTAAGAACTGCCTTTACAGTTGCTCTAAACACTAGTTTGATTCGCCGAGTAATGTTATTAGAATACCACACTTTGTTAAGTTTTATAAACATAACTGGCACTTAAGTCTTTTAGCACTCCACTCCCTGTCGACGTTACACTACTCAGATATGTAAAATCTTCTCTGTTTCTATTTTCTCCCCATTTACTGTGTTTCTGCATTCACACACATCAGTTTAGTCTTCATTTTTATTAACTTTTAACCCTAGTCTGTTGGGCATTATGTTCATCCCTGTTGTGTGATAGCAAGTATGTCATCAGCAAAGTCCAAGTCTTCTAAGCTTTCGTTGTATTCGAATGCTATTTCTCTTCTTTTATCTTGCAGATTCGCATTTAGTACCTCATCCATTACTACTAGGAACAGTAACGGCGACAGTATGCACCCTTGTCTCACTACACCCACTGTATTAAGGTAAGGCGCCACAGACATCCGAACTTGACTTTACTTGACTTGACTTGAGTCAAGAAGAAATACGGTTTGGTTATATTGTATGAATGCAGCGCCACTGGATCTTGACTGTACCAGAGTGGACCGATGAACCGCTCGTTAACCCCTACTACCTCAATGCACTGATAATTTCCCACGGTTTTATACAATGTGTGTTAAGATTGTTGTGCATAATGGAAATCCAAAACGAAAGTAAGAAGGAAATTGTTGAGAGTTCATTCGAAAATAATTCTGCTGTTAAATGTTTCAGGAATGCATGAAAGTCGCCGTACTTTTTCCGTTGCTTAATATACGAACTCGGCCACTTCTTTTTTTCTAATAGAACTAGTATTCGTTAGTAAAAATTCAAATTCTGAGTCGGAAGACTGAACTTAAATCTAAAGCTGCAAGAACAGCGGCGGACATGTTTATTTGATGAAGCACCTTATCAAACCGTGGCTGTAAAGAAAATTCAAGCCTGGTCAGGATGCTATGGGGCATGGTTCAGTCAAGTCAAGTCCGGATGTCTGTGACGCCTTAGCTTTTGTCTGGAATTCTTCCGATCTGCATTTGTAGTTATTATATCCTTCTTTTATTAGGTTTATTAGCTTCTGTTTTTAAGCGCCATTCATATGCAGCCTTTGTCCACCAAGTCAAAAGACTTTTTCACAGTCGATGAACAGCGGGGACTGGAATTCCAACGATCGTTCTATAATTATTCTCCGTGGTACACTGCTTTTTTTAAATCCACCTTCCTTCCTCATTTTACCGTCTAATGCATGTATGATTCTTCATCCCCATCCAGTTATCGCATATGTATTTTCACAATGTCTTCCACTCATCTGGAAATACTTCTTCGTGCCTCGTTTTCACAAAAAAAAGGTAGTAACACAAAAGACATACTCCACGTTTTAGATTCGGTTGTTCTTCATTTATTTCGTTTACGGGTTGCTTATAATTTACTTTTAGAAATGAACTTATATCGGACGGTAGGTTTCTAAGGTTTGCTCTAGCAGTAAGGTGCTCCTTCATAAGACTGAGAGATAAGTTTTTGAGAAATATTCTTCGGTATTTCGGACAACTTGTCGGTTTGGCTAAGGAATATAATACCTGGGCATTTATTCCAGAAATATTCATAAGGCTATAAAAAATAGTATAAGGCCATCTTCTTGTTATTCGAGAAACCGAATAAACAGCGCACATTTTGTCTACTGTATCAACACCGCCCTTGGTAGCATTGTAGTCCATGATTATTTGTGGTTTATTGGTAGTAGGATCAATTTCATTCTTGTAGTGTAGTGTTAAAAGGAGTATGACGGCCTTATTTTTTCGTGGAACATATGATGTAAGCATTTTGTTCCTTTGAAATCCAAATGACTTCAATTGTACCTCTTTATTCTTGTGTGGAAGGAATTCTGGAGGAATTTCCTTCTTATTTTTTTTAAGAGTCCCAATCAATGTAATTTTTTTTTTCAAGTAGATAATCAGAAAGGGGAATGCTAGTATAATAGTTGTCTGTTGTCAAATTCCTTCCAGAATTTTCAATTGGAGCAACTAGTCGTTTCACAATGTCGATTGGCGAATTTGACGAGGTGTATGGGCCATCCGGTTGTTTGCCACCGTAGACTTCGAGATTGTATGTATAAAAAGATTTAGCGTCACATAAAGCATACATTTTGACGCCATACTTTGCTGGTTTACTTGGTATATATTGAATCCAACTGCAACGGATAGTTGTATATTCACTTAGTTTGAAGCACGCCTTGCTGTTGATTACAAATGAATCTAAAAATGTGCGGACAGCCACTAATTTATCCACCTTACGCCTTTCTACCCTGGTTGTCCTATCATCAAATCTAAGGCTACGAGTTAGAAACAAAAATCGTTTGTAGCTCATCACTGCTATAGTAATTTCGATTCCAGTTCCATGTGATGCCCAAAGTTCTTTCACATTTGTGCGGTGTGCCTTTTTAATTCCTACCAAAAATAATAACCCCAAATAGGCCATAAATTCACATCTACTTGTAGAGCTTATGCCCTTCTGGCTGGCGAAAGGCTTAGATGCGCACTAGACTAAGTGGGCTGTCTTAACTATTGAGAGAGACGATAATCCACTTAAAAGCACGTTGTACAGAAGTACAGTGGCGTACTATTTTTCCACTATTTAAATTTTACCTAGATTATTTAGTTACCGAATAAAGTTTTTTACGGCTCTAATTCCGTACGAAATAGATTTAGGTATTTAAATATTAAGACTTGTTGGATTTTATATAAATACAGGTTTATATATTATTTAAGTAAAAATTGTACTGCTTGTACGTACGCCACTGAATATAGTAGCACTCAAGGGCGGAGTTACCAGCAAAAGTGACCACCTTGTCTGACCGTTCTTTCGCCAGCCAGAAGAGAATAAGCTCTATTCTTGCAGTCTCGCTCCCTGGCATATTCATAGCGTGTTCTAAGTTGATCAATGTACATATTTGTAAAAGTTACAATTTCTTCTATCATAGCAAGGTTAATAATTTTCAAAAATGCCTCTAATTCATTATTTATGTCTTTGGCACACCGGTTTAGACCAGAGGATTCCTTTACAATATTGATTTTCTTGGTTTTGGAATAATTACCATAAGTCAACTTACGCCATTTGGTTGTTCCGTCTTTTGCAATATAAAAGTTGTCATCATTAAGATTTTCATCATCTAGCTCTACATTCGAAAGATCTTGTTCAGACGCACTATCATACTCATTTATTTCAATATGTTCATCAGTAAGATCACTATCACTATCATTGCACACATTTTCATCTGCACTTTCCGGTTCTTCAAACATACGTTGAACGATACTTGCAAGTTCCCCTTGAGTAAGAGGCTTCTGAGATGAGGTCATTTTTCGAGAAACTAAAAATATAAATAATAAAATTAGAAAAAGTAAATTAGGAGTAAACCGTGTAAATTATATAACTTCATAAATAAAAAATATACAATACTTACATGGCCGAGCGCGCGTCGTAATCTTTACGTCAGACGATATTATCACATCAAAGTGTGCTCACAGACTAAACCCCCACAGTGTGTTCCATAGATGTTGTTCTAAGAATTCTTTAGGGTTATGGTAAAGCTGGGATTCGCAGAAAAGTTTTACTAGGGAACAACTAAATTTGTCGTAAATTTTACAACAGCGCGCCCGCTCAAAGGTTAAATAACGAATTAACTTGCGCTTTTAGTTGGTGGTTGCATAAAGTTAAACAGTAACAGAAATGTTGCTTAAACTGCAATAATTATTACTCCAGCTGAAATCATTGCTATTAGTAAATGGCTGTAGCCATAATTGGAATGTTATCTAATCCATAACTCTTAATTATGAAGAGAATACATAGGTCTGAATAACTGTAGGTATTGACTCAGTAACACATGAGCGATGTCGTACTCCAAAGGGGCTTGCACATTACTTGTACTCATGACGTTGAGGCTTGCCGACTTGACCGACTTGGCACGTCCACGTACAGATGAATAACGAGCACCAGTAATGTGGACGTGGCGCTACTCATATAAATATCATTGCGGTATTTCTTAACTTGAGAAAATCAGGTTGCTAATTTCAAAACTACCAATTTTCTAAACTTGGCCGCTAACTTCTGAATTAAACAAATTATTAATACTTTTTGTTATTTACAGTGGTGAAGGGTCTCATCAGTCAGGCTCTTCCGAGGATCGTACACCTGGAGCTATGGCACGTGCAATTACAGTTCATGCTGACACCAAGAAAGTAATGTATTTTGCTTAATGTATTCGCGCCAAAAGGTACAATAGGTATTACTCATACCAAATATAATTGTAAAATGTCCATATGTTCAGGTCGGTATGTTGCCCTGGGCACTTTTTTTTGTTATCTATGTTTTGCTTACCAAAAAATTATGTGCCAAATTGTTTAAGAGCAATCGATGATGTACCCGTTCGTGATTTTTAATTTTGATTTTATCAGTTGCTAGTAGATATAGGTACATATTCAAATTTATAATACCAAATTACTAAATAACTGACAAATATTGTGTTCAATTTCACAGTCATACACGTTGTAATTTATTTTGCCATCATTTCGCATCACGTTTTCAAACCTAATTGTTTTCTTTTATATATTTATTATTTAATAAGTTATTCTGTGATTTGGTATTTGTAGTTTTTAAGATCTTTTTATCAATGCAATTACGAATTATTCCTGATTATTGTTAAAGGGCAACATATCACTTATTAGTTGTCCCCTTGTAAATCATAAGAAAGCAGGCAGTTGACAATTTTTTTGCGTAACGATAACGACTCATTTGTTTCTTTGTGATACAACAAAGTTTAAAGTGCAGCTTCAACGAGCTGATCGGATTTATACTTTTTTTCGTAACATGCTCAATGTAATTATGCAATCAAGTCTTTGAAAAAATCAATGTTTCTAACACCATTAATGTTTTTATTGTATGGGGGTAATAATCGTGTGCTTATGATTTTTTTGTTCGCTTCTAAAATTTTCTATTATATTGTTGAGCTTTTGATTTTGAAATTGTAATGATGATTATGGTAATTTTGACACAGTAATTTAAGAATATATAATGTATTAATAAGTGCCAGTTTAAATCTGATGGAAGAAATCTTATAGCTTTAAACCGTAATGTCTTTCTATGTCAAAAAAAACTAAACCATATAAGAACGTAAACGAGCATCAAAAGGTTTCACTTAGATGTAGTAAAAATTTTAGTAGAAAAACACAAAACAAACGGCTTCTGTTGTAGATTTCTTTGACTTAGACCCCTTTCTTCTTGTAGTAACAATAAAACAGTAAACAAAAGAAACTTGGGAGATCACAAAAAAACGGGTAATATTTTAGTAACAAATTTTTAAATTTTTGGTGCTTACACTTTGAAGTAGAATCAAACTTAACCAACCAAATTTTTTAATTTTAGATGTTAAAATAATAATCTCGAATTTACTCTACATATTATTTATTCATATCTTCACCGTGTGTACTATATTCTAAACTTATTTTAAAGTAATAATATTTAACATTTATTTGCACGTTGTACATAGTAGAAAAAATTGTTGATATCCAAAAAATGGGTCTAGACAATAAGAACAAATACTTATCCTGTTTAGACAACATTCCAGAAGCACAAAGAATGCCTAGTTAGTTTCTTTTTTTAATTCGTAAATGATTTTCAAAATACGCCATACGAATTTGTAGTTTAATCTCTGAATCTTGCCTATGATACATTCACACGCGACGAACCATTTTGTCATTTACTTGTGTTGGTATATCGATTCAAATACATCCTTTAAAAATAACCACTTGTAAAAGGCTTTTTTATCCAAGAATTACAAGAATTTAATAAAATCCCCTCTCAGAAGTAATTGATGGTGTTAAAGTAATAAAATGAACTTTGAAAAAATATAAAAACTGTGACAAACTTTATACCAAATGTTAGTTACGTTGTTACTCAACCAATCCATCTGTTTGTGAAATTACTGAATTAATTATTATTATCCGCCTTTCACTTATTCTTTGCGCTTTTTCAAATCTCACTTTAGTGAGGGGTTTTGATCTACTCTCCATAGGGACTTGGTCCTTGTGGGAGTGGTGGAATTAATTAATTATATCGGAAATACATTCAGTATTATTTGTGTAAATCCCATCATGAGTGAGATCTGGACGGCCACAAGCATATATCTCGCCTATTAAAAACAAACAACGTTTACTCGTCGATGAACAACAAGCTGTTCAATTATCAAATAATTTTAATGCCAACAGTCAACATAAACAAACTGAAATCATGGCTTATGTAGGTTTAATTCTACACCAGAATAATTCTAACTTTCCACAAAATTTTGCCTAAACAATTTACAATAAAACAGCACTTCATTAGACATTTGTTCGCTGCCGATCATACCGAGCGGCATTGTCGGCAACCTAGTGCTACATGTTGAAAACACACATTTGCTATTTATTTGTTATTGTTTGTGTGGCATTGGCAACTAGACTATCTGCTGGCATCGGCCTTCGGCGAATTCAGGCCGACACAAGCAGAGAGCCTAGCCGCCAATGGCAAACAAACAGTAACAGATAAACAACAAATGTGTGTATTACGCCTCACGGCGTTTTGGGCATGTAACACTAGGTTGCCGACTAGGCAGCAAACATGTTAATATCTGAAAGGTAGCATCTGCAAGTTGTAGCAGTAGGTGAGCTACTCTGCGGTAAACCATTTCAAAATTGTTAACTAAGCCATGTAAGTGACTTGCTCGCTTATCGTTAATGATGCTGGACACTTATTTACAAATAACTGTTCTACAGCAACATTCGTGCTCTCATAGCGGTTCATTTTGGTAATATTTAGTTATTTGTTTACTTTTTCACAACGTGCAATGTCGCAGTCTCATTGATGCCTATTGCATTGTATTACAATAGAGATGATGGGGCCCTCTTGAACTTGACATTATACTCCATCGGCTTTCAAATTGTGCCATATTAAAAGGTCTAAAATCAGTCGAAAACCACCGAAGATTCTGTCTTATAACTCGGCTGTTGATTTGTACGAAACATTAATAAAGCCTGTTCGTAATAAAATTAGTTAGGATGTATGTCATCATACATCCTGTAGTTCCATCAAGCTACTCGATTTTCCAGGTATCACTATAGACACGCATAATAAATGTAAAAAGGCAACGTTAACAATTTTAACATCCATGAGACGGCATTTGCTCTTTAATTTAATTCTTAAAAATAAGTAGGTAGTTTTAAATGTATAAATAATTGTTACAACTTGGCCGATGTTGTTTCTAAAATTTGAATTAAGGCAACATTTAAGATCAAACGGCCACCTTAACTAACAGGATTCAAATGTCGCTGAAACAGATCCTTAAACCTTAACTAACAGGATTCAAACGTCGATGAAGCAGATCCTTAAACGTTAACTAACAGGATTCAAACCTCGATGAAGCAGATCCTTAAACGTTAACTAATAGGATTCAAATGTCGCTGAAACAGATCCTTAAACCTTAACTAATAGGATTCAAACGTCGCTAAAGCAGATCCTTAAACCTTAACTAACAGGATTCAAACCTCGATGAAGCAGATCCTTAAACCTTAACGAACAGGATTCAAACCTCGATGAAGCAGATCCTTAAACCTTAACTAACAGGATTCAAACGTCGCTGAAACAGATCCTTAAACATTAACTAACAGGATTCAAACGTCGCTGAAACAGATCCTTAAACGTTAACTAACAGGATTCAAAGCTCGCTGAAGCAGATCCTTAAACCTTAACGAACAGGATTCAAATCTCGCTGAAGCAGATCCTTAAACCTTAACTAACAGGATTCAAACCTCGATGAAGCAGATCCTTAAACGTTAACTAACGGGATTCAAACCTCGCTGAAGGAGATCCTTAAACCTTAACTAACAAGATTCAAACCTCGCCGAAGCAGATCCTTAAACCTTAACGAACAGGATTCAAACCTCGCTGAAGCAGATCCTTAAACCTTAACTAACAGGATTCAAACCTCGCCGAAGCAGATCCTTAAACCTTAACGAACAGGATTCAAACGTCAACGAACAGAATTCAAACGTCGCTGAAGCAGATCCTTAAATTACTGCAAGCAAAAGTGATTTTTTCTTAACTTTACAAAAATATTAAATGTGGCGGTATTTTCATGATTGCTTGGCAATCTTCTTCCATTTCTCCTGATCCTTAGCCTCTTTCAAATCCTCTACAACAGTCTCTTACCATTTCATCATAGGACGGCCCACTCACCTTGTACTCTTGAACTTCCCATTCATGAAGCTTTTTGGCACTCTATCCTGGGCACCCGGTGACCTAACCACCCTAATCCTTTGAACCTTTACGCCTGGGGTAATACTGGGCTGATATATAAAATGAAACTTATAGAATTCGGTCTTGTGATAAAATATGTGAGTTCCGGTAAGCAGCAAATGTTAAAACTATTGTCGTAGTCTGATTACAATTTGGTTACTGCAGCAGCAATTCACAAACGTAGGATTACGAATGAAATGTAGATCCAACAACGCATATTCGTTAGCCATATTTATTATCTTATAGGATCGTTTCATGAGCTTGTAACTATCAACAGACATACGTGTTTGTTTGTCATGATCAATTTGACTGTAAACCTCAAGTAAACGACACATTGTAGCTGCATATGTTGTCACAACTAACTTAACCTTTCGTTAGTCTGGTGAAAAATTGTTACGTCGTAGTCTGGTGGAGCCTCATAAACCCCAACTAACTATCCTTTTTTTAGTAATTCATTGGTGAATTTTAGGTAATTTATAGCAATAGTGATTAGACTATGTTTTAAAAATATTCTTATTTAAAGAAACCTGTAAAAACTTCAAAAAACTAATGGAATAGTTACGGGTATTTTATAAATTTATAATTCTTTTCCAGAACATTGTAAACATGGCGTTATTACATGATCCAAACAAGGGCCTTATTTACAAGTAACACACGTAATGCTCGTTTTCGTGGACAAAATTGACGTCTTCGTTTTGATGGCGAAGGTTCATCTGGTTGTTCTTCCTGCTGTTTCAGCAATCTAACATTTTTTTGCCTATCAAGCTTAAAATCATTGCTTGCTTGCTCCCAATTACCTCACGGTGTTGGGGTATTGAGCAATCTTTTGTATTCTCTTCTGGCCCTAGCTTAGTCTTTCCCTTTCTTCTAGCGATGTCTTTGATGTTTTCTTCCCATTATATTCGGGGCCTTCCTCTTGGTCTTTGACCCTCGCAACTCATTTCAAAAGCCTTCTTTGGGTATCCGTCGTCTCCCATTCGGATCATTGTATCTTGAAATCATTGATAAGTTGTAAATCACTTTGAAAGCCAAAGACGCTAAATTTTAGTGGCCTGTCTTTTACTGACAAAGATTTCAGGGTTGCTAGTAAGCTTGTGTTCCGAAAGTTTCGTACCAGAAACTGGAGTTATCATCCTCAATACAATTTCTACTGGAGTAATGCTCAACCTAAATATGGGGCTCATACTTCCATGTTGACTTTTCAAGCCATATTTTGCCGGCTCGTTTGGACAGTATATTCCAAACTGAAGCTGCATCGCCCTCTAAACGCCTCCCAATTTCTCATCCACTGTCGGATAGTCACAAGGTGTGTAAAGAGATTTACAGTTTTGTACAAAATGATCAAATCAGTTGTCTATCTTTAATTCTTTCTTCGTGACTGATTATTTAAATCTCTAAGCAAATCTTAGCAGAGGACGGAACACTTCACAAATCCTGAAATTTTAACAGAACACTTTGGAAATAATAATAATAAAAATAAATAAATTAACCCATATTTTTCTAATTATAAAAATTTTGCTATCTTTTGTGCTAGAATACCTTGTTTAAACGATTTTCAAAATTTGAAAGAAAATTACTGGCTTCAGAGCCAGCGACCCATACTCAAATAAGTACAATGGGATTTGCATTAAAGGTAAATATTAAAGAAATTACTTTAGATATGAAAAGATTTATTTGAACAAAGAGCAAGTATTGACAAAAATTACTAAATCTAAACACAGCGTTACGTTGCACTATGAGATGTAAGGCATATTGCAGTTGCCTTTGTAACTCCTTTGGAAAATGCCCGCCTTCACTTGTTAGAATACGAGACGATCTTTGAACAGTAGCCTTATCAAAATTTCTAGGCCTCTCCGTCACTACCACTAGCCAATAAATGCAACCTCCAAGAATTAACAAAGGACACATTCAGCATGCGAGTCCAAAGGGGAACCTGTATGCTAACGATAGTTGTTAACGGCTTGGTCTAGAACAGGGGTCGGCAAACTCTTGAAACGGAAGAGCCAATCCTGTCCCTTACAACATTTTAAAAATTATCTTTCTTTCTTTCTTCAATTCCCTTATACCTGTTATGATGTCGGGTATTGGGAGTTTAACCATTTCTTCCATTCCTGTCTGTTTTGAGCCATCTTTCGTAGTTCCTCTATCGTTCTTCCGTTTTCTTCTACAAGTTCTTTTATTTTATTCTCCCATTAAAAATTATAAGAGAGCCATAACTTTCACATTTTGCCATTACCAACGTTACCTTGCCTGGTAGAGGACGCCCTGCGCTCACTTATTAGTCTGACCTGCTTATAGTCGCCGTCAAAGAAAATAGTTAAAACCACTTGAGATTTACATCTATAATCCCTTGTAAAACCTAATGTAGGTGCCGATTGCAGAACCGTATTTACAAATTCTATTTAAACAGATGAAATATGCTTATAATTGCTACACTAAAATTTAACAATCCGTTTAAGAGCCCCTTGTTACTAGGTTTTACAAGGGATTATAGATGTAAATCTCAAGTGGTTTTAACCATTTTCCTTGACGGCAACTATACCATGTGCTTAACCATCCCCTCCATTCTCATCCTTCCTTTAGGCTTATGAAACAATGCTATACTCACATCTTTCCCAACGGCTTCCGTTAAGCAGGACCTGCTAAAATGTAATGTGTGGAGCTGGCCTTTCAATTTTACTTCAGAGCCACATGTACGTACCGAAATAGCCGCAGTTTGCTGACCCCTTGTCTAGAATTATAATTTGCAAGTAAGTGGGGCTGTGACATATCAATTTTTTCCTTTGACCACTGGTTCGATGCTGTCGCAATTTATGGCCATTGTTGTTATCTATCCACCTAAGTAACCGTATTTTGTTTTCTTTATCATATTGAAACTTGAAGTAACCACGGTCTTTCGATTATCTCGTATTATTCCTATAGTCAAATAATCCAACTCTCTCAAATGTAGGAGGTGTTAATTGGGCTTTTCGCACACTCTGTTGCATTGGTGGAATGCGACGTTTCAGGGACTGGATCTGCCCCCGTCTTCATGCATCTAGTGAAATAATTATCAAGAAATATAATGTGGTTGCTAGGTTCAGATACTACTTTCAGGAGGCCCTTTTGTTTTGCATCACAATACCGTGTCATTGTCAAGACAGAAGGAGTCCTTCTGTCTCAACAATGTTAATACTGTTAATAGTGGCACTGACCGTGGAAGTCTTGGAATTCATTATGTATCAAACATGTAGCAATAACCACTAAAACTACAAATTATCCAGTCCTTGTAACTAAAGTTTGTCGCCGAAGCCGATGTTGCCTTAGGCCGAAGTCGAAGGTGCAACCAGACTTAGAACACGAAATACATAAACATAATAAAATTAATAATATTAATGATAATACATAATAAAAATAAAGTCAAACTTCAATCAATTTTAAACAAAAAAATAATCTTATTCACTTGTATTCCCAAATGGTAAATACAAATACAGAATAATAAAAAAAACTAAGTCTTAATAATCAAACTCAAGCAGCTTAACGTTGTAGGCTAGAAACAAAAGATTTTCTCTCTGTAAATTAGCCCTTCTATCGTCATAGATTTGTCCAGCAGCCTAAATAATTGCTCACTAGCTACACTATTGGGAGGAGCCGATAAATATTTAGTCGCTGATTTTTGTAAATAAATATAAGGACTCTCGTTTACGTGAATCGCTCGGTTGGATGTGACCTTCGGCTTCGGTTTTTGTGGGTCGGACACTACTTGTAAGCAAACCTGTCTGGCTTGCTTGTTTCGAAGAAACATTTGGTGCCCAAAATACTTAACCATCGCTTCATCTATTGAAAGTTTCTCATGAATGAATAAAATTTGTATTTAACATATTCATTCTAGGATGTAGTTTATACATCCGTGTTTGATTTCATAATATCTATTGCGGCTCATGCTATTGGTTGTAGTAAGGTGGCAGTCTCATTGAGCCACCACTAACCGCTGTCAACTAAAATTTCAGCATATGCAATGACATGCTGTTAGTCTCACTGAACCACCGACATCCACCCACCGTCAACAGATGGTGGTCACCGGTTTGAAATTTTCAACTTGTTTGAATTTTGGTGGACTTTGGTTGTTGACACTGCGCAGGTTATTCCATTTGTGGGTATTCTGACCTAAAATAAACGTAATCGAAGATCTGCGGCACGCGAATAACGTAAACATAACCAACACAAAGACACGTGATAATATAATTACAACCTTCAACACCAAAGTTACTACCAATATATCAATTTCAAGTCAAAAAATCACTAACAGGCAAGCGGAGAATTTAAATTTTTGGCGATCAGCGGTGGTGCAGTGAGACTACAGCATGTAATTTCAGTTGGTGGTGGTGGGTGATGATGCCTCAGTGAGACTGCCGCCTAAGAGTATGAACATCTTCGTCTAGATACCAGCACAATGTTTCCCTTGGTGATGATAACCACTAAATAGCAATATTCCTGTAAATATCTTGATTTCATCTACAATTACAGCAACAGTATTATGTTGTGCAGCATATCTCATTGCCTCTTGAATTATGGATTTTTATTATTTTTTCATCGAATAGCTTCTCAAAAACTTTAACTGGATTTAGCCCTTATAATTTAGTTTTAACATTGTTTTCACAATGTAAATAGCCAGTTCCTTCATCCATACTTCTATCAATTATATCTTCTGTTCAACTCGGGCCTTTTGCTATTGATTTTTGTTTTTTCTTTTGTGGATCATCTTCTGAGTCGTCGTTAAGGAAAAAACTACATCCAATGGTAAACTATCTTGTTTGTATATCACCGTCATCAAGTTCTTCATCGTCGGTTAGGTAATCGGCAGGATGTAGAATAATGACAATGTCGACATTTTTAGTCATCAATATAATCTATTGCAGCTTGAAGATGCTTATATTTCGTGCCTTAAAACCTGCCCGTACTAATAGATTTTTCCGCCATTTCTGAAGAAAAAGTAACCTGTATTATATAATCAAATGAGTACATCGAAATATATAGTCAAATATTTTTACATATAATGAAGTAGAACCTCTTTTATTATTATGGACAGTCTGAGTTGCTTAAAGTAATAAGCGCTTGAGTTTCAAACATGGCGCAAAATTTAAAATCATATGAGACATATTAATTTTCCTTATTTTTAACGGAACACTTATTGGCTTTCTGTGGAGCAGCAATGTTCTGCAGAACATAGTTTGGGAGACGCTAGTATAGTGAATACTAGTACTGCAAGGTTGTGATTGAAATTGGTTAATTCGAATTATGTCCTTACTGGCTTTTACAGCCATTGTTGTTGTACTAAGCGCCCACTGCATTTCAACTCATTTTGCATAGGCAAGAAATCCTTGCCACACTGATTTAATAAGCTGGTAGGCTGTCCAGTATTGTTTTAAAAGATAATTCCATCGTTTAAAGCTCAGCTGTTGGAAGTAACATAACCTAACAGTTGGTCGAAGGCATGTTAAACACACAGCTGTGGAGGCCGTCTAACATTGTTACAAAGGATAATTACGCCATTTAGAGCAAAACAGAAGTAACATAACTTAACATTTGGTCTAAGGCACGTTCCACATAGTTGTTATATTCTCAAAGGCCACTGCGATTTACATTTTTATTTTCCAATCTAATTGATTGGGTCCAGTTTAACATAATCTTAGCAGCGAAGTGCAATGCCGAATTAACCGAATTCAATAAAATTCCATTAATAATGTAAATCTTTTTAATCAATGTATGTACTGGCTTCGCAAACTTATACCGCCGGGGCCTTCAGTAGCTGTATTTTTTAATAATAATAAATGTTTGATTTCGGTTAGTTGTGCATACACTTCGCCGTTGGTGTTCTTTCAAGGCATACCAGCATAAGTAAACAAATATCCATGGCCTCCTGTTGTGATAAAACGAAGGCCGTAGTATTTTCCTAAAAGTTGTGCATACTGTGGCGCCCCCTATGAATTTCTCCCACACAATATATGTAGTCACATGGTCATTATGGTGGCGCCCTCACCAAAACTAAACTACAAAACACTTTCGTCTTAAATGCAAGAGGCCGTGCTAAAGCTTTTCTCATTCCTGTAAATGGTTTGTTATCGAATGAAACACATGACAAAAGTAAAAAATGGCATATTTTGAATCCTGGGTGTCATTTATGAATAAAAATATTCCGAATAATTTTCTAACCAGGAAATCTGGGTATGTAGTTTTGTAGAAGTATCATTTTTATTTATTATAATTTTAGTATGACATACGTTATATTTTATTAATGTCTAGTTGTAGTTAATTACACATTCTTATGTGTACACATGAAGTTCGATGGGAAAAATTTGTTATGTAGTGTCTAAAATAAAAAAAATTGCATGTGTGCCTCGTGTTTTTGACACGAATATTTTTGGGCTCTTTGGACATTACATTTAGTAGAATGATAGTTAACCAACATGACTGCTTATTAATGCCTTTCTTCACTTAAACATGGGGATATTATAAATGTTTAATGGAAAAAGGATACTTATTACTTATGAAAGAGGAATGCAAACTTTAATCGAAATTGTTTAGAATATAAAACAGTGAGCACTTGTCATTGATCGATCAAGGTAAATGATGTTGTTAATGTAATTTCACTTTTAATGGTACAAATTTGAAAGTGTCAGTGTTTTATATGTGTATTCTTGACCACCGAATGTTGATGTTCTCTATGTTTACTCTTAGCACGTCGTGTTTTAAAAGTGTTTGCGTTCCTCTTTCGCTGGGAGCAGCCAAGTCCAGCCAAGTATTTTTTAGTAGTACTTCTTGATGTATGTAATCTTAAATCTAATAAAACCATAAATCTAGGTTGTTTCACAGAACAATGCAAAGAATAAATAGTTTTTAAGGGATTAAAGCCGGGAAAGAGACTTCGTAAAGAATATAATATGAAGATAAAATAGCATAATGAAACACTGTACTTTATGCTACTGGTAATTCCTATATTAATAGTATTAAGAGTATTTTTCTTGTGGTAAAGCTAAGCTGCTGTAATTTATTTATACATATCTGTAAAGTGAAAGTTTTATGCGTCGACAATAATACATTTCATATCAAATACCGAGCATACATATGAAATAAATATCAATATTTGTTTTAGATTTGAATATGTTTTAGTGGAAAAATTCAACTCTATGCTTAAATTAGTTTCGTACTTTAGGTGAAAAATCTTGAAAAATTAGCATGTGCGGCTTAGCGTTGCCACTGTTCATTATTTATTTTAGTATGTATTGCTGTTACTCGAATTATTCCATAAGCACCAGCTACTGACATTGTGGAAATTACTTAATTTGTTATCTTAATTAGGTTAGATCTACAAATAAAGTTGTGAAAGTTTGCGAAATAATTCGAATTAGGTAAACAGCAGTTGTTGTAAACGCAGCCAATTATTAATGATAAATTGAGTGGGATAATTTCCGTAATTTTATTGCTTTAAGCAAATAATTTGTTATTCCAAAATTATATTCGTAGACGATACGCGAATTTATTAATACTTAATATAGTCATATAGTTCGCATATCATGTTTTGTTGTAGTTTTAAGACACATTATTTTATTTTTTAGAATTAGTCGCAGATGCAATAGCTTGTGTTATTATTGTGTTAACAGGTAATATTGATTTTCTACAAATTCAATTCACATTAGGGTGTAAAATATTTTAATGTTTATTATGCAAAACATTCTTGTATTTTATGTCTAATAAATTATTAATATGATTGTTTCTCTTTGTCTTTTTCGAATTACCATTGTTTTATGCTATAAAGTGTTGGAATAAATCTTTTGTTGTTAAAGGTCAGACAGAAATAAACCATGTCGATTTTAGATTGATTGGTTAACTGCATATTTAAATTGATATTAAGTATTTCAAACAACAAAGATGAGCGATTGTGTAATAGGAAATTTAATCTGTTGCCTGATTGTTCGGCTTATTGCTCGTCGGAGTATTTGCGGCTCCTTGGAACTTCTCAATTCGTTTGTCGAGGTGGATTACTCCCCTTATATTTCATTTATGAAATCTTTCGAGTGAAATTCATATTTTTATGTGATTTTTCCGCCTATTAGTTATGCTACTTTATTTGCATACATGGTGCGCAACAAGAAATGAAATCACCACGACGTAGAAATGCTATCAAGACATGGAAAATAAAGAAACACAAAAGAAAATTTAAAGGATAGAGTCGGTAAAACCGGAAAGAATTTACTTCCGAATGAAATTAAGACAAACAAATGAACTAAATAACCAGGCATCGCTTAAAGATGGAGATTTATGCGCCGGCACATGGAAATATAGCATTACAAATGCTGTCAAAACCACGAACAAGAGAAAACCTTTACAAAATAAGAAAAGGGAAAATAACTATATGAATTAATCAAGTAAAATGGGTAATTTTGAAGAAAAAGTAAAAAACAAAGTGAAACAAGCACAACAAAAATTCTTAATACTTAAACAACACTTCCAGTGAAATTCATATTTTTATGTGATTTTTCCGCCTATTAGTTATGCTACTTTATTTGCATAATGGAAATAGGGTGGCGGTGGGAGTATGTGGCTTTAGTTTTGCGCATGCGCAGTGTGGATTTCTGTCGAGGTGTCGTACTTGAATTTTACACGAGGGCTCTTTGCGATTGAACTTTGTTGAAGTGACTACCATTTTTGCAACGTTAATTTCAACGTACAATTTTACTTTAATTATGTTCTGTTGAATGGAATTTACAGTATCCGATGTTTGGATGATTTTTCCGATTTAGTAATATCTAAATTATTCGTAATTTTGCACATTTGTTAGCACATGTGGTGCGTTTAACTTTTCTTTTTATATTCATTTACTGATGAATTTGGATCTTACAGCAACCTTTTGGGGTTTACTTGTACATCTAATTCCCATGGTTGGAAGTAGTTGGTAGTTTCCTGTTGATGGGGGGATAGAATTTTAATTTATGCCTCATTGGGAAATTCGAAGCACGTGGAGGACGCCATTTTGCTGTGCCATTTTCCCGTTTCACTTTGCAGTTACATTTAAATGTTACATCTGGAATTATTTTTCATCGTCCAACAACTGCTTATGATATTGATTTGAGGAGATAAGTGCCAATAATTATTATTCATTTGATAAAAACAAACTTTTGGTAATAGGAACGCATGAGTTAAGAAGGGCAACTTTGGCTTTGCATTTCAGTCCAAAATTAATAATTTTTCATATTCCAAAATGAGCTGTTTGTAACAGGAACACATGAGTTAAGAAGGGTAAGTTTGACTTTGTATTTCAGTCCAAAATTAATAATTTGTCGCACTCGAAGACGAACTTTTGGTAATAGGAACACATGAGTTAAGAAGGGTAACTTTGGCTTCGAATTTCAGCCCAAAATTAATAATTTGTCGCACTCGAAGACGAACTTTTGGTAATAGGAACACATGAGTTAAGAAGGGTAAGTTTGGTTTTGTATTTCAGTCCAAAATTAATATTTTGTCGCACCCGAAAACGAGATTTTGGTAATAGGAACACATGAGTTAAGAAGGGTAACTTTGGTTTTGTATTTCAGTCCAAAATTAATAATTTGTCGCTCTCGAAAACGAACTTTTGGTAATAGGAACACATGAGTTAAGAAGGGTAAGTTTGGCTTTGCATTTCAGTCCAAAATTAATAATTTTTTATACTCGAAAATGAACTATTTGTAACACGAACATATGAGTTAAGAAGGGTAAGTTTCGCTTTGTATTTCAGTCCAAAATTAATAATTTTGCATACTCGAATGTGAACTGTTTGTAACAGGAATACATGAGTTAGGAAGGGTAAGTTTGGCTTTGTATTTCAGTCCAAAATTAATATTTTGTCGCACTCCAAAACGAGATTTTGGTAATAGGAACACATGAGTTAAGAAGGGTAACTTTGGTTTTGTATTTCAGTCCAAAATTAATAGTTTGTCGCTCTCGAAAACGAACTTTTGGTAATAGGAACACATGAGTTAAGAAGGGTAACTTTGGCTTCGAATTTCAGCCCAAAATTAATAATTTGTCGCACTCGAAGACGAACTTTTGGTAATAGGAACACATGAGTTAAGAAGGGTAAGTTTGGTTTTGTATTTCAGTCCAAAATTAATATTTTGTCGCACTCGAAAACGAGATTTTGGTAATAGGAACACATGAGTTAAGAAGGGTAACTTTGGTTTTGTATTTCAGTCCAAAATTAATAATTTGTCGCTCTCGAAAACGAGATTTTGGTAATAGGAACACACGAGTTAAGAAGGGTAACTTTGGCTTTGCATTTCAGTCCAAAATTAATAATTTTTTATACTCGAAAATGAACTATTTGAAACACGAACATATGAGTTAAGAAGGGTAAGTTTGGCTTTGTATTTCAGTCCAAAATTAATAATTTTTCATACTCGAATGTGAACTGTTTGTAACAGGAATACATGAGTTAGGAAGGGTAAGTTTGGCTTTGTATTTCAGTCCAAAATTTATAATTTGTCGCTCTCGAAAACGAACTTTTGGTAATAGGAACACATGAGTTAAGAAGGGTAACTTTGGCTTTGAATTTCAGTCCAAAATTAATAATTTTTCATACTCGAATATGAACTGTTTGTAATAGGAATACATGAGTTAGGAAGGGTAAGTTTGGCTTTGTATTTCAGTCCAAAATTAATAATTTGTCGCACTCGAAAACGAGATTTTGGTAATAGGAACACATGAGTTAAGAAGGGTAAGTTTGGCTTTGTATTTCAGTCCAAAATTAATAATTTGTCGCTCTCGAAAACGAACTTTTGGTAATAGGAACACATGAGTTAAGAAGGGTAACTTTGGCTTTGAATTTCAGTCCAAAATTAATAATTTTTCATACTCGAATATGAACTGTTTGTAACAGGAATACATGAGTTAGGAAGGGTAAGTTTGGCTTTGTATTTCAGTCCAAAATTAATAATTTGTCGCACTCGAAAACGAGATTTTGGTAATAGGAACACATGAGTTAAGAAGGGTAAGTTTGGCTTTGTATTTCAGTCCAAAATTAATAATTTGTCGCTCTCGAAAACGAACTTTTGGTAATAGTAACACATGAGTTAAGAAGGGTAACTTTGGCTTTGAATTTCAGTCCAAAATTAATAATTTTTCATACTCGAATATGAACTGTTTGTAACAGGAATACATGAGTTAGGAAGGGTAAGTTTGGCTTTGTATTTCAGTCCAAAATTAATAATTTGTCGCACTCGAAAACGAGATTTTGGTAATAGGAACACATGAGTTAAGAAGGGTAACTTTGGCTTTGAATTTCAGTCCAAAATTAATAATTTTTCATACTCGAATATGAACTGTTTGTAACAGGAATACATGAGTTAGGAAGGGTAAGTTTGGCTTTGTATTTCAGTCCAAAATTAATAATTTGTCGCACTCGAAAACGAGATTTGGTAATAGGAACACATGAGTTAAGAAGGGCAACTTTGGCTTTGCATTTCAGTCCAAAATTAATAATTTTTCATATTCGAAAATGAGCTGTTTGTAACAGGAACACATGAGTTAAGAAGGGTAAGTTTGGCTTTGTATTTCAGTCCAAAATTAATAATTTGTCGCACTCGAAAACGAGATTTGGTAATAGGAACACATGAGTTAAGAAGGGCAACTTTGGCTTTGCATTTCAGTCCAAAATTAATAATTTTTCATGTTCGAAAATGAACTGTTTGTAACAGGAACACATGAGTTAAGAAGGGTAACTTTGGTTTTGTATTTCAGTGCAAAATTAATAATTTGTCGCTCTCGAAAACGAACTTTTGGTAATAGGAACACATGAGTTAAGAAGGGCAACTTTGGCTTTGCATTTCAGTCCAAAATTAATAATTTTTCATATTCGAAAATGAGCTGTTTGTAACAGGAACACATGAGTTAAGAAGGGTAAGTTTGGCTTTGTATTTCAGTCCAAAATTAATAATTTGTCGCACTCGAAAACGAGATTTGGTAATAGGAACACATGAGTTAAGAAGGACAACTTTGGCTTTGTATTTCAGTCCAAAATTAATAATTTTTCATACTCGAATGTGAACTGTTTGTAACAGGAATACATGAGTTAGGAAGGGTAAGTTTGGCTTTGTATTTCGGTCCAAAATTAATAATTTGTCGCTCTCGAAAACGAACTTTTGGTAATAGGAACACATGAGTTAAGAAGGGTAACTTTGGCTTTGAATTTCAGTCCAAAATTAATAATGTCTTATACTCGAAAATGAACTATTTGTAACACGAACGTATGAGTTAAGAAGGGTAAGTTTGGCTTTGTATTTCAGTTCAAAATTAATAATTTGTCCCACTCGAAAACGAGATTTTGGTAATAGGAACACACGAGTTAAGAAGGGTAACTTTGGCTTTGCATTTCAGTCCAAAATTAATAATTTTTTATACTCGAAAATGAACTATTTGAAACACGAACATATGAGTTAAGAAGGGTAAGTTTGGCTTTGTATTTCAGTCCAAAATTAATAATTTTTCATACTCGAATGTGAACTGTTTGTAACAGGAATACATGAGTTAGGAAGGGTAAGTTTGGCTTTGTATTTCAGTCCAAAATTTATAATTTGTCGCTCTCGAAAACGAACTTTTGGTAATAGGAACACATGAGTTAAGAAGGGTAACTTTGGCTTTGAATTTCAGTCCAAAATTAATAATTTTTCATACTCGAATATGAACTGTTTGTAACAGGAATACATGAGTTAGGAAGGGTAAGTTTGGCTTTGTATTTCAGTCCAAAATTAATAATTTGTCGCACTCGAAAACGAGATTTTGGTAATAGGAACACATGAGTTAAGAAGGGTAAGTTTGGCTTTGTATTTCAGTTCCTAAATTAATAATTTGTCGCTCTCGAAAACGAACTTTTGGTAATAGGAACACATGAGTTAAGAAGGGTAACTTTGGCTTTGAATTTCAGTCCAAAATTAATAATTTCTTATACTCGAAAATGAACTATTTGTAACACGAACATATGAGTTAAGAAGGGTAAGTTTGGCTTTGTATTTCAGTCCAAAATTAATAATTTGTCGCACTCGAAAACGAGATTTTGGTAATAGGAACACATGAGTTAAGAAGGGTAACTTTGGCTTTGAATTTCAGTCCAAAATTAATAATTTTTCATACTCGAATATGAACTGTTTGTAACAGGAATACATGAGTTAGGAAGGGTAAGTTTGGCTTTGTATTTCAGTCCAAAATTAATAATTTGTCGCACTCGAAAACGAGATTTGGTAATAGGAACACATGAGTTAAGAAGGGCAACTTTGGCTTTGCATTTCAGTCCAAAATTAATAATTTTTCATATTCGAAAATGAGCTGTTTGTAACAGGAACACATGAGTTAAGAAGGGTAAGTTTGGCTTTGTATTTCAGTCCAAAATTAATAATTTGTCGCACTCGAAAACGAGATTTGGTAATAGGAACACATGAGTTAAGAAGGGCAACTTTGGCTTTGCATTTCAGTCCAAAATTAATAATTTTTCATGTTCGAAAATGAACTGTTTGTAACAGGAACACATGAGTTAAGAAGGGTAACTTTGGTTTTGTATTTCAGTGCAAAATTAATAATTTGTCGCTCTCGAAAACGAACTTTTGGTAATAGGAACACATGAGTTAAGAAGGGCAACTTTGGCTTTGCATTTCAGTCCAAAATTAATAATTTTTCATATTCGAAAATGAGCTGTTTGTAACAGGAACACATGAGTTAAGAAGGGTAAGTTTGGCTTTGTATTTCAGTCCAAAATTAATAATTTGTCGCACTCGAAAACGAGATTTGGTAATAGGAACACATGAGTTAAGAAGGACAACTTTGGCTTTGTATTTCAGTCCAAAATTAATAATTTTTCATACTCGAATGTGAACTGTTTGTAACAGGAATACATGAGTTAGGAAGGGTAAGTTTGGCTTTGTATTTCGGTCCAAAATTAATAATTTGTCGCTCTCGAAAACGAACTTTTGGTAATAGGAACACATGAGTTAAGAAGGGTAACTTTGGCTTTGAATTTCAGTCCAAAATTAATAATGTCTTATACTCGAAAATGAACTATTTGTAACACGAACGTATGAGTTAAGAAGGGTAAGTTTGGCTTTGTATTTCAGTTCAAAATTAATAATTTGTCCCACTCGAAAACGAGATTTTGGTAATAGGAACACACGAGTTAAGAAGGGTAACTTTGGCTTTGCATTTCAGTCCAAAATTAATAATTTTTTATACTCGAAAATGAACTATTTGAAACACGAACATATGAGTTAAGAAGGGTAAGTTTGGCTTTGTATTTCAGTCCAAAATTAATAATTTTTCATACTCGAATGTGAACTGTTTGTAACAGGAATACATGAGTTAGGAAGGGTAAGTTTGGCTTTGTATTTCAGTCCAAAATTTATAATTTGTCGCTCTCGAAAACGAACTTTTGGTAATAGGAACACATGAGTTAAGAAGGGTAACTTTGGCTTTGAATTTCAGTCCAAAATTAATAATTTTTCATACTCGAATATGAACTGTTTGTAACAGGAATACATGAGTTAGGAAGGGTAAGTTTGGCTTTGTATTTCAGTCCAAAATTAATAATTTGTCGCACTCGAAAACGAGATTTTGGTAATAGGAACACATGAGTTAAGAAGGGTAAGTTTGGCTTTGTATTTCAGTTCCTAAATTAATAATTTGTCGCTCTCGAAAACGAACTTTTGGTAATAGGAACACATGAGTTAAGAAGGGTAACTTTGGCTTTGAATTTCAGTCCAAAATTAATAATTTCTTATACTCGAAAATGAACTATTTGTAACACGAACATATGAGTTAAGAAGGGTAAGTTTGGCTTTGTATTTCAGTCCAAAATTAATAATTTGTCGCACTCGAAAACGAGATTTTGGTAATAGGAACACATGAGTTAAGAAGGGCAACTTTGGCTTTGCATTTCAGTCCAAAATTAATAATTTTTCATATTCGAAAATGAGCTGTTTGTAACAGGAATACATGAGTTAGGAAGGGTAAGTTTGGCTTTGTATTTCAGTCCAGAATTGATAATTTGTAGCACTAGAAAACAAACTTTTGGTAATAGGAACGCATGAGCTAAGAAGGGTAAGTGCCGTTTCACATGGAGCGTATGATCAGCACTGATCGTCAGCGCTGACCATGCGCGCCATTTCCATACGCGACTTACGCCTTTTCACATGCATATCGTATGGTCAACAACCGACAAGTCGCTGTTGCCATTTTTGCTGATCGGATGTTCATGTAACTATGTATCGACGTAATGAATAGTTGCCGTGGCTTGGCTGATAAAGCGAAGAAGAGAAAAAAAAAGAGATTATGGGTGCATCCCACAGTTAGTAAACGGCTCTTAGCAGGTTGACTACATTGAAATATATTCGTTACGAAGTATATATTTCACTGGTTGACTACAAAGGGCAAATCTGACAACTAGGCGAGATGGTACGAAACGGACCATCAGTTCTCATGTGAAGCTATTCATTATAAACAATGACTCGTGCGCGCGCTGACAATACGACGACGCAAGGGCTCGATGTATGCTCGCCGTTCCAAATCACGCGTACTGATCATACGCGCTTCATGTAAAATTACTCATTTAAACACATGGCGCTTGGTTATACGTCCTGACGATCCGTCCGGATCATACGCTCCATGTGAAACGGCACTTCTACTGTTTCTATGGTGCATAAGAGCTCACTTGTTAGGTTGCCTTTAAAATATGCCTTTCTCTATAAAATACGCTTTTCTCTATAAAATACGTCGTTGCCTAGCAATCTTCGCATTTTGTGTATTGTGACGCGTCTCAAATAATAATTTATTAAAATCTCTAATAATATATTAGTGAAAGATATTAGTGTTACACAAAAACTTGAAGACAACTCGTGTTTTATAGTTTAAAAATCTCGGTCTATCAAATCCTCGGCTCACTTCGTTCGCTCGGATTTTTAGTAGTGTTTGTAGAAAAAATATTTTTCGTTTTTAAGTATTTTGGGTTGCCTGACTCAAAAACCGCCAAGAATGGATTGGATCTTCTAGTATTGCTTCTACTGAACAAAACTTCAAAATGCAGTATAAGTATTTGCGATTACCGATTTTTTAATCTCTTAATCCTCTTTGTAAACATTGAAAGTAAATGAAACAGAGTCGGTGAATGTTGGGCTTCCTATCTTTAATTAGTTTTTAAAAACTTATAAGCAATTTTTTCTAAAGTCAAATAAAGATTACGCCAAAATTATACAAATTTGCAAAAGGGTCGATACACGACGAAGATAATATTGAAATTCACCCCGCAACATGCAAAAATCAATACATTGTTGATGGATGTCTTGTGTAAGCCCATTTTTCTAAGTTACATAATAGGTCATAATTTAATTACTAACTATATTAAAATTGGTCGTTCTGACCTTGTTGCGTATAAAGGAAAGGTCTAAAAATTTTAATTCATACCCGTCCTTCTTTCCAACTGTCATTATATAACCGTACCGTTAGTTTAAACTATATAATTTTCAGAGCGTAAGTAATATGCTACTAAAATTACCCCTTAACGGCGGAGTTTACACTATTTACCATAAAGTTGGCAACACAGGCCTGCAAGTTGAAATTAAAAATTTTAAGTGTCAGAATTGAGACATTTATTTTTAAAAATGTTTGATATTCAACATAAAATTTTTCTCACTGAAAGTTTTTTCCACAAACTTATTTTATTGCTGCGTTTCAGCAAAATAATGTTTACTGTATCATCTAAGATCGTACAAAGTACGAGCATAACCTCAAATATAGGGTTATTCAAAAGTAAGTTACATTTTGAAGTAGATATAACAGGGATATAACATTTGTAAGAATTAACATACACAAATTAATAACACATTTATACTCATAAAGATATGGGGTTTACTGGATTCAGTTTAAATGTTGAATATGTCCGCCATTTTGTTCTTCAACAATGTTCAACAAGCAACAATCTTTCTTCTATGTTGTGAACAGCATTTTCTATTTTCTATATCAATCCAGCAGATTTTTGGCTGTGGAGTTATTTAAAAGAACGAGTTTTTTTTAACTAATCCCACTACTATCGACGAACTAAAATATGCCATTTCGCAAGAAATTGAAAATATTCCACGAGATATAATAGAAAATGCTGTTCAGATATAGAAGAAAGATTGTTGCTCGTTGAAGAACAAAATGGCGGACATATTCAACATTTAAGCTGAATTCAGTAAACCCCATATCTTTATGAATATATGAGTATAAATGTGTTTTTACTTTGTATACTTACTTTTGAATAACCTTATATAACAATTGTCAATTTATTATTCATTTCTCAGTGTGTCCAACCACACAGCATAAAATAGCACCAATCACAGCCTCCTCTAATTATGAATTCCGTTGATCACCCGGTATTTGCAAAAATTGAGATATCGAAAAAATCTTCACATCAATAGATACATAAAAACATCTCCTTTTCAAAGAGCACACGAACATTTTTCCAAAATGCAAATTAATTCGGAAATATTGGAAATAAGATTTTAGAAATATCGTTGTAATTCACTATTCATAATGTAGCGTGTAGGCAACTTAACTAACAGAGTGCGTTAGATACTAGGAAATATTTAAAATATGAAATAGAATTCGAAGACAAACTATTTCATATTGTTCTAAGAAACAAATTAGTTGTCCCAACTTGTCAGTTATTACCCGACTCTACAGTTTTGAGTCATACACAAATCCGTGCTTATTTAAGTAGTTATGCAACTTTAGATACTTATCAACCGAAAGAGAAACGGGCATTTAGGGTGGTCATTAAACACCTACACCATTCAATCCCAATAGATGTAATAAAAACAGAACTCACCGAACTCGGACACACAGTCAGGAACATTATCAATGCAAGGCACAGAATCACAAAAGAGCCAATGAACCTATTCTTTGTAGACCTGGAACCTTCTGAGAACAACAAAGACATCTACAAAACACAACACCTTCAATACAACCGAATACTAATAGAACCACCACGAACCAGCAGAACCCCAGTACAATGCATGAGATGCCAGCTGTATGGCCATACCAAAGCATACTGTTCTCGACCATTTGTTTGTGTCAAATGTGGAGGCGAACACAGTACGGCAAGCTGTAAGAAGAGCAGAGACACGCCAGCAACGTGCGCCCTATGTGGAGGTGGCCATCCAGCCAATTATCGTGGATGTGCGTACTACCACAGCCTACTAAAATCCAAAACCATCAACCAAAGACCTCAAATCCCATCCTTAAACTCCCAAAGTCAGTTCCCAAACCTACGCCCCCCCACAAGCTACGTCAACATAGTCCGAACTGCAGAATCCCAACCTGCAAACACTTCCGAACAGTCACTTAGTCTCACTCTTAACAAATTCCTGGATGACTTTAAATCCATGTTTTCCCAATTACTTCAACAAAATAGCATGGTCTTGAACATGCTCACAATGCTACTCAACAAATCAACCAATGGATAAATTCCTCATAATTGCACAATGGAACGCCAATGGCCTTTTAAGACACAAAGACGAACTTACCCTATTTCTTAAACAAAACCATATTGACATAATGCTAATAAGTGAAACACACTTCACAGAAAAATCTTATTTTAAAATCCCAAACTATGTAACTTACCATACTAATCACCCCGACAAAACTGGACATGCGGGAACAGCTATCCTAATAAAACAAAGTATCAAGCACTACGCTCTCCCCAACTACGATGAAGCTGCACTCCAGGCCACATCCATTAAGGTGCTCACTTTACCCTTTGAACTTACGGTAGCGGCGGTCTATTGTCCTCCCCGACATAACATCAAAAAAGAGGACTTCGAAAAATTCTTCCACACTCTGGGACCAAAATTCATCTCTGGGGGCGACTTCAATAGTAAACATACCACATGGGGCTCTCGATTAGACACTACCAAAGGTAGAGAGCTGTTTAAGGTCCTACAACAAAACAATTACAACTACCTGTCAACGGGAACCCCAACATACTGGCCTACGGACCCCAAAAAAATACCCGACCTTCTTGATCTTTTCATCGTCAATGGCATATCTAAACCCTACACAGACATCTACGCAAGTCTTGATTTAACATCAGATCACTCACCCATCGTAGCAACAATTAGTGTTTCCATCATCCACAAAGAGCCCCACAAAAGACTCCACAACTTCAAAACAGATTGGGAACATTATCGCCTTATCCTACATGATAGCATTGACCTGAAACTTAGTCTCAAGAACCCTAAGGAAGTAGACAACGCCGTCAACCAACTCAACACACTACTAACAACAGCAGCTCAACTAGCCACGCCCTACACCGATCGCAAACAATCTAACAATAATATCCCCCTTGAAGTCAAACAACTAGTCGCTCTAAAACGGAAAGCCAGAGCCCATTGGCAAAAAACGCACCATCCATCAGACAAAACAAAACTCAACAAACTTAGTAATCAACTAAAGGCAAAGCTTAAGAACCTACGAGAAGACTCCTTCAACACATACGTAACAAACCTAAACAGATACGACAACACAATCTGGAAACCAATCAAATCCTCCTTAAAACCCCAAACAACATCTCCACCCATAAGAAAACTACCACCAGCGCTAGGATGGGCTAAAAGTGACAAGGAAAGAGCGGACCTATTTGCTTACCATCTCTCCGGTGTCTTTAAACCACATGAAGACATACTCAATGATCCACTCCCAGAAACCCTTATACCACCTGAAACTCCCCCCACTTCAATTCCGTCAGTCACACCTAGGGACATCAAAACCGAGATTCAAAGACTAAATCTCAAGAAAACGCCAGGGATGGATCAAATTACACCCAGAATGTTACGAGAACTCCCAAAAAAAGGAATCGTACTCCTGACCTACATCTTCAACGCTATCCTGAGAATTCAATACTGGCCTACAGAATTTAAAAAAGCCGATATAATCCTTATTCCCAAGCCAGGTAAAGACCCCACCTACGCAACATCATATCGCCCTATAAGCCTGCTGTCGGTGACCTCAAAACTTCTAGAAAGACTAGTGCTACGAACTCTTGATCCGGAATTCACACCAACAAACTGGATACCAGATTACCAATTTGGTTTTCGCAAGAAGCACTCAACAATTCAACAGTGCCACCGGATCACACAAATAATAAATACAGCCTTCGAGGAAAAATCCTACTGCATTGCCACCCTACTGGACGTTAGCCAGGCCTTCGATAAGGTCTGGCATAAAGGGCTCATCTATAAAATCCAACAAATCCTACCCCCTTCCTTCCATAAGTTGTTAGAATCCTACCTTACCCATCGGCAATTTAGAACAAGAGTCAACCATGCAACTTCAGCACTAAATCCAATCAATTCCGGCGTACCTCAGGGCAGCGTCCTGGGTCCATTCCTCTACCTTTTATACACCTCAGATCTCCCAACCACTCCAACCACAACGATAGGCACTTTTGCCGACGACACCATTATACTTGCGAAACACACGGATGTAAACTCCGCCGCACGCCAAGTCCAAAACCACCTTACTCTCCTTGAAGACTGGCTCAAGAAATGGAGGATGAAAGTTAACGAAACGAAATCAAGCCATGTGTCGTTCACCCTGAGGAAAGAACGCTGTCCACCAACCTATCTAAATAATATCGAGATCCCCCAAACTACCTCCATGAAATATTTAGGTCTTCACCTCGACAACAAACTCACTTGGAGGGAACATATTAACAAAAAAAAGCAACATATACAAATACGATTCAAATCTCTTTATTGGCTACTTGGAAGAAACTCACCCCTATCGCTAGACAATAAATTGCTAATTTACAAAACCGTCATCAAGCCCATATGGACCTACGGCGTGGAGCTGTGGGGATGCGCCAGCAAGACAAACATCGCCATCATACAAAGACAACAGTCAAAAATACTAAGAGTTCTAACCAACGCGCCGTGGTACATAACCAATCAGATGCTACACGTAGATCTTAATATCCCGTTTATAACACAAGCCATACAGGATAAAACAACAAAACATCTAGACAAAATCGCAGTCCACACCAACCCCCTGCTAACTGACCTCCCACACCAAGAAGTAATCAGAAGACTCAAACGACGCTGGCCCACTGACTTTCACTAAAGAGGACCCACCGCTGGATGGACCCTCACCATGTCAATTATAAAGTCAACACATTAGCTTATAGGATACTATTGTATTTTGATTGCTGATATATGTTTGAATAAAAAAAAAAAAAAAAATTTAAGTAGTTATGCAACTTTAGATACGTCAAATAGAATGTCACTGCATGTAAATGCCAGCCTTAATAGATCTGAATTTGTAAGTTGGGTTGCCTATTTCAATTGTTAAGGGGCGCGTTTTATGTGAATCACTCAGTATGTTCCAACATATGCGCTACTTTTTACTACGTTTTTAACACATAAAAACTAGTAGTTTTATATTTTCTAAGACTTCTATTTGTTTTTATCTATTACATTTCAGTCTTTAATGTTTTTTTTATTTTCTTTGATGCATTGTCAGCCATGGTTGTTGGAAATTTTTGTTTGTTGATACTTTTCTTCAAAATTAATTTTCACAATAAGATTACTATATGTATTTACATGATTTTACTTATATTTCACGTCGTTAAACTAATAAAATTGTATGAATAATTACTTTTTAGCTAAATTCAAATTTTAAACATTATGTAATGAAAAGTATACAAAATGTGCTTTTGTATGAGAAACGTTCAGTATGTCAAATAGCACCTTACTTTATTTACAATGAAATGTCAGTCAGACAATTCGAAATGTTTTCAAATTGTGACCCATTTTCCGACCTTTATTTGATTATAAACCCTCAGTTGTGTTGTGAACGTGTGTGGAGTGTGTTGCTGCAGTTATAACACATGCTCCGCACATCGGACTAATTAAGGGTACCAATATTTTCTCCGAACTATTTTAGAAAGCTTGGTGGTATAACACAGTTTGGACAATCCATAAACTTGTGCGAAAACGTAACTGTACTTTTAATTGGATTATTTACCGAGACCTTCAAGACTTCTGCGTAAGTTTTTACTTCCTTTTTTTTCAAGATCTAAGAAATTTCTCTAATGAATAAAACGTTTGGAATGCGGTAATTCGCTACAAGTTAGAGGGAAATAATTTTGGTGTTGAATTAAAACGTTAGCGTTTCGCGCCACATTCTGTTTATTTTTTGACACGCACGCTGATTACTGATTAATTATTTTTTTAATTTAATTATTACACGAAGCATGCCCGTATAACTGTTTTTAATACTGTAACTTCTTTAACCCAAATTGGCCCAGTGCCAGGGGCGAGATGAATTTTGAATGTCACCTAGTTTTTCGATCCAAAACAGGTAGTAAATTCTTTTTCCGTATCCATGGTATGTAATTGACAGATTATTTATCTCATTTGAGGTTAACAATGGCGGATAGCGGGTAAATATGAAAAAGCGGGACGATATGAACATTTGCGGGTTTTTACCGTGCATGCTATCGACGTGACATCTACCGATAGAATTTAGAATCAAAATTATTATTTGATTATACAAAAATCTTCATTTAAGTGATTGATAAATGTAATTATTTTTTAAAATTCAAGCAAATACGATTATTTTTTATATAAATTCAGTATAGAAGTTATTTTTAATACCAAAATTTGACATGTGTAATTTGAGGTTATATGTCAAAAACGTAGGTACGAATTATATTATAACTATTTTTATTTAATACGAACTTCTTATGGATGCGGAAAAATAACTTGTGCCCTACGGGAATCTAACGGCATATTTCATCCCTCGGCTTTTGCTGCCCTCGCTCACTACGTTCGCTCGTGCAGCAGAAATCTTCGGGATGAAATATGCCTATATCTTCCCTTATGACGCAATATACTATTATGAGAAGAATGCAGGCCTTTGAACAGGATATATTTTTAAATTTCAATGCAGTTAAGATTTCTAGGAATCGTGTTGAATCATTCAGCATCTCTAATTTTATTTTAGTATTTTAGTTAGAGGGGGCAAACTTTAAATCAATAAATTTTTGTTTATTTGCTGGAGAAAATCGGAGCATTCAATTGTTTTTTGTAAGATTTACTTCGTAATTTGTTGAAAAAAAAAATAAATCGTCTCCTTTGAATCCCCGCCGATGCCCTTGGCTACGTTTATTTTGAATTTGGCGCATTTTTTTTTTATTAGCAGCTCTCTTCGTGTTAAACTTTATTAAATTAATGCTTTCGATATTCAGATGTTGTTGATGCTCAATGTTTTCTTTGGTCCTTCGATGCTCACTTTTTCCTTGATCTTCAAATTTTTCTTTGAATTTTTTGTTCCATGAGTATGGAAAGCAGCAGCTTTCTATAAGAATTTTTTAAGAGCAATTTTGCAATCCTCGAACGAATGCAATTTATTAATTTGCAATCAAAATAATAGCATCATTCAGCTCATTATATGAAAGTTAGTTTTTCCCCGATCGAACTTCATAAACTACCAAAGAAGTTAAATACATACGTCTAAAACTTTCTACCAGTGATTGTGGCATGTATTTTATTTGCAAGACTCGTTATACTTCCGAGATTTTATATTGCTTACTTCCTCTTATCGTGTCATTGACTGGTGATTGTGTGATGGCTATCATCAGTAAAGTGAAAATACGTGCTATTAACGTTAGCACAGACATCAATTGTTGATTTGTTATTTACCAGTCATTTTCTTTTTGTTTTATTTTAACTACATAAGGATGTCAGTGCCATTATCAAGGTTATCATTACTTTTTCTACTATAAATACACGCGGCTTAATGACCGAAAAATCGACAAATTATTTCAAGCTTAGTAGCAGTTAGAAATCTAGATTTTACAGTTTATTTGGAAAATCTATATACCATGAGACATGAGATCGAAAAAAAGATGATTCTGAGCAGGCCTTGACTAGTACAACACGATTGGCAAGACTGATTTCAAAATGTGGCAGTAGGTTAGAGGTTAATAAATGTCAAATAAATTAAAACACAAAACAGTATTTATTTAGGGAACAAACTGAAAACTAAGATGAATACATGTTAGAGTAGGTGTTCAAAATGTGATCCTTCACTAGTATTACAACGATAAACTTAAATAATTCTGGAAACAAGATTGCAAAACTGACTTACATTTGAAATGTCACTGTCACATTATAATTCATAGGCATTCTAGAACCAGTGTAACCAATCGTGTTGTACTAGTCAAGGCCTGCTCAGAATCATCTTTTTTTCGATCTCATGGTATTAACAATCAAAGTAGGGATTTCACTTAATTATCGAATACTTGGGTGATGGGTAATCAACTAATGTAACAAAGTAGCTGAATATTTAAAAAATCCACGAAGTTTTACCTTGGCATTTATTTTTCTTTAAGTACTTAGGTACTTCGTACCACAAAGGGGCCTTGTAACTTGTAACTTCCTTTTGCGTTCGTAACCAGCATCCATTCTTATTTGTGAGGTATTTTAGAATAAACCATTCATAGAGTTTTTTCACCACTAAGATTTGAATGTACGCCAAGCTGGCCCGATGCGTCATCGAAGCCCCGTTTAATAAATTTGGAATAAGTATATTTAAAGATTTTCTTGAAAGGGGCAGTTACAAAAGCCTGGAAAACAACCTTTACCTAATCATATTTTTATCACACCGTTTATCTACAAATAAAAGAGTACATTTTTCAATCTTCCTTCTGTATTTTTATTTCATAGAATAATTCAGTTAACTGATAAATTTTCAAATAAATTATTAACTAATCTAAAACTTTTTCCATTTGTTTCCCACTTTCGTACATTTATTAATTTTTTAAGTTTAATTAGTAAACAATAATTTTATAAAAACGAAAAGCTACCCACCCTAATTTATGTCATCAAATATGTAAATATCGACAAATAAGTAAATAAGTCAACACCTAGTGATTAAGAATAATTTTTGCCTGTTTTTTATTAACATAAAATAATAAATATCTAACAATAAGTGTAGAAAGTGCAACGATCTAAATTATCGATAGTAAGAAAACGTAACGAGCATAGAAAACGTGTGTGAATATTAGAAAGCAAGTTGGCATCAATAAAATACGTAAGTGCTTAATTAAATAAAAAATTAACATTAAAAACGAAAACAAAACAAAGTAACACGAACTCGTCTTAGATCGATTTAATACCACACTGAGAAGAAGAAGAAAAAAGAAGGCACAAGAGTTGCTGTACGAGGTTTGGCAATTTAATTCCCGGACTGACGTTGCAGCTCTAAAGATACGTGATATTAAGCCAAAATTAAAGCAGCATGTTTTAGTTCACACTTTTATCAAGAAGGCTTGGCTAATAGAATGTCCAAGATGGCGCTAGAACCGAGCGTCCGTCAACCGCTCGAAACGCCGATTCGATCGCAAAGATTGCCGACTGACTCTCCGAATGATGGCAGATGAGTTGAATATTAATAAGGAGACGATTCGACAAATTTTACATGAAGATTTGGGAAAGAGGAAAATCTATGCAAAGTTGGTCCCGCACAATCTGACGGATGAGCAAAAAAACAGAGGAGAGTTGCATCATGTGCAGACTTCGTTGAGACTTGTCGTGCCAATGCGAATTTTCTTAACCGCATCATCACTGGTGATGCGTCGTGGGTGTTTCAGTACACGATCCTGAGACGAAACGGCAAAGCATGCGGTGAACTGAACAATCATCACTAAGACCAAAAAAGTTTCGTTTGCAAAAATCCAAATCAATACCATACTGATTATCTTTTTCGATAAACAATGTGTGATCCATAAATAATTTGTACCTGAAGGGCATTCTACGTCGAAGTGATGAAGAGATTATTGCAGCGCATTTTTCGAATGCGACCAAAATGGTTCTTGGTTCTTGTTGCATAACAGTGCGCCTGCCCATTCCACACTGTTTGTGAAGTCATTTCTTATGAAACACGGCGTTGTTGAAATCAATCACCCACACTATTCGCCAGATTTAGCACCGGCAGACCTTTTTCTCTTTCCCAAAGTGAAAACTGTTCGTAAAGGAAAAAGGTTTCAGGACGTGGAAGACATTTAAAAAAATGTAACCGCCGAATTGAAAGCAATATCCGACTATTTTCAAAACCTTTTAGAACGTTGCAATAAGTGTATTCATGTAAATGTAGATTATTTTGAATGGATACCGTAGCATGCCCTAACTTTAACTAGTTTTTAACTTTAAATTTTTGTCCTAGCAACATGAATCTTCTTTGATTAATATTGAGCGTTCCACATAAGGGGGTTATATTAGAGCTTTTCGTATTTGATAATTTTTTTATTTGTAAACAAAATACACATCATCATCATCATCATCAATTGACATGGAGCAGATCCTCGTGGATCAATCCTGGATTACGTCAGGCCCACCCCATGCCAACAGGGAACACTGTATGACGTTAACATGCCTGTGACGCTAGCCGCTAGACACCGCTTCTACAGTGCAAGGCAGTTAGTAGATCACATATTCAATGGGAGTCGAATATATGACCGAGATGGTTAACCAAGTTTTTTTTTATTTTTTAATACGAACATAAAAAATAAAAATAAGGTGGTCAGTGTTAGGTCGTACTATCCCTAACTTTGGCCAGCAGCTATATTTCTATATAACATAGTACAATACTGAATTTTGGTCAATTTTACGTTTTCTACGGATTACTTTGACCAAGTTAAAGTAAAAAAGAACATGAAAAGCTCATAAAACATTACTTTAATAAAAAATCAACATTGAAAAACACCTTAAGTTAAATTATAACACATTTGCTTGAACAATAAATAAAACGAAAACACATTTTTGAACAAAAAGGTGTCGATAAAACTGCACATACTTGATCAGAAGAAATTAGGCTTTTGTCAGGAACATCAGGCCAAACAAATTTGGTCATTTTTCATCGTACACAATTAACAGAATATTCACCAGCCTCAATTTCTTCTACTTTTCGAATGTAAAACTTCTTAGAATTTCGAATTTCGATCTGAACAAAACTTTATGATGTAGCTTCCTACTTCACATCTGGATTTTATTCTACAGTAGGTACATCGACGATTTGTTCTTCGATATTACTTTCCTCGGGGTAGCCTATAAAGACGCTATTATCAAAGCTATCCTGGTATGGTATATCATCTGAATCTCGTATAGAATCATCATCTATATCTGAATGTTCAACAGACTCATTAAGATTCGTCTTGCTTTTTATTACTGTTTATCTTAACAGGTTTAGACGTTGAAGCACCCTCATTCAAATCCTCAAGTCGAATGATTTTACCCGCTTCACATCTTACTTTGGTCCTCTTCTTCTTGGGAACGTTTTTATCATGTCGCATCTCAGATAGCATTTTTACCACAATACATAAAATCAGTGTTGGTTGAAGTTGGCACACTGTAGGTTTGTTGGTCCATTTGGGATACTTCGTAACCGTTTCTTCTTCGGAAGCTTCTAGCAAGGTAAGGTGAAATATGAGGTAAAATTCGTGTTTTCTCTATGACAAACTCCATCAAATGCTTGTCTAACGTCTGACATTACAGGAGACCTTTAAATTGTAGTTTGCATGGTATTTGTTATACGATGGCATTGCTGGGCTATAAAATGTTAATCAATCGGTGTTTGGATAGCTATTCACCTTACAAGTACGAATCGTTTTTCCAGCAGCTTTGACATAACTGAAAGAAGACTGATAGGTCGATACGGTTAAAGATTGTCATCAGCACTATCTGACTAGAATTTTGCCGAAACCAAGGGACTGGAAGGAATATTTATCCTACGAAACATCGTACAGGTGGTTCTATACGATCCGGTGATCCTGGGGCCTTCCCGATAACTAACGCCTGAGCCGTAATTCGGGAAGTCAGTGTGCTAGGTTGGCGCCCGGACATCGTCCGGGTGGCTGAGGTCGGTGCAACGGCCAGACTCGCTTCATTCCCCTAAAGACGTCCCTGACATCCTTCAGATGTCGGGGGGGCTTAACTGCTTGGTGTCGCCTAGTCTAGTCATATTCCAATAGGAGGTGGTTCTATCTCGTATGCAAAATACGGCACACTCGCATTAAAATCATATCAATTCAGACCGGTAGTCGAATCCAAGGCCTTTGGTTAACAAGGCAAGTATGCTACTAGGTGTCTGTTACCATCTTACCCTTGCACATCTTTTTCGCCTTACTAAGGTATTTCCATTATTTCGTGTGGGATATTATTTATTTTAATATTCGTAGGTCTTGGAGTGACCTTCTAGTCAGTTGCTTGTGTTTAGATGTTACTCGACATGTTGCCCAACGTAGGGCGGGCTCTTTGTAGCAGATTGTTGCGTTTATGGTCGCTATTATTGAAGAACGATCAGATATTAGGTTATAAATGTAATACTATACCATGGCTTACAAGTCCTTTGGTAATAAAAAGGGTTAGTAGGTCAGAGACTTTAATGGTTCGACATATTTGTATGGTGGCGGAAATTTGACAGTAATTACCATATTTGCGAAAACTAAATTCACAAATGGGCAATAAGCAAAACTGTTGAATACATGTATACTGTCATGAAAAAACATGGATTTGACGCTGATATATTTCTGCACAAAATATGGATCGGCTACGAAAAGCTCAGATAACCATGAAGCATGCTTGACCTAAAATTAAACGACAGAAAACCAAAATATGAATTTGCCAACCAACTCGAGCTGTTGATGTTGCGAAATTATTGGCATGGAAAAGGCGACGCTGGCTAGGGGTATCATGAGACTAGATGGCAACAGCAGGGCTAAGAGGGTGTTAGAGTGGTAATCAAGGAAAAGGCGAAGGAGAAGGGTTTGAAGGTCATCAAATCAGCAAATCTTGCAATAAGATCATCAATAACATTCTTAATTTCTACAACGTATTTTTCACAGTTATAATTAAAATTAGGATGGTTTTGTAAATGGTCATTGATATTTGGAAAATGATCAAATTTTTTTAATTGGAAATCTTCAATCAGCACGAACCAACTTTTATAAGCAGTAATGCAACTAATCATTTCTTATTGCCTTCTTTTTCCCTGGTAACTTTTAAGTTCAAATCGCTTAGTTTGGATGTAAAATCTGCTAGAAACGTTAAGTCACTGAGTCAACTTTCATCAAGCAATTTTTGACATTATTTGTCACTCGCTCTTCAAGAAAATTAATAATCTCACTCAAGAAGTCACGAAATCGTTGTAAAAATTTACTTTTACTTGGCCATCTTACATCCATATGTAATAACATTTCTGGTTGTAAGAAAAAGATACCTCTCGAGAGATTTCTGCTCGGCTTGAGTTAACAATTTTGTATGTTATATCCATGACTTCTTTTGTACGAGTATTTGATCTCCTGCTGGCTAAAACTTGCTGGTGGATTATACAGTAATAGGAAGAAAAACTTGGGAATTCGTCACAGCTTCGACGCAGTGCTATAAATCCGTTCGCATGGCCAATCATTGCCTTTGCTCCATCTGTTGTTATTGACATCTGACATCAACTTACAAACTGGAAGTTTCCGCTTAGAAATGAAAGTTTTAAAAGCGTTGAATATATATCGACACCTCTAGTTCTTTCTTTCAAAGGAATCATGCCCAACATTTCTTCTTTAAGGGGGAAATCTTCAAAAACCATGCGAATGAAAACAAGCAACTGAGGTGTATCACGTATGTCCGTCGATTAATTAATTTATGTAAATTGAAAACATTTATTAATATCACTGCATAACTGATCAGCTACGTTTTCACTCATTTTTTTAATCCGGCGCATTACACTATCTCGTGGCAATTGTAAGTTCTTAATTGCATGGACAATTTCATTTTTGATCTTAAAATCCCTAAAAACTAAATTCGACATTTCCAAGAAAGTTTTTTTGTTAAGAAATTCTCCATCAGAAAATGGCTTACATTTCTTTCCTAAAAGATAGCAGACTGAATGATGCTGCAGTTACTGCGATTGATTTTAAGGTGTTTCTTTAAAATGCATTTTGTTATGCTGCCAATTGAGCCTTTAAATGACTGATTTTATTTCTACTTAAAGCACTATTTAATAGATATTCCGATCGATATTTATTATGGACAGTCAAAAAGAGTCGTTCCAAATTGCCTTTTTTAGTTATTGCTAGAGACAAATGGCATATTAAGCAACAACATTTATCTCGTACCATTGTAAAACAATAAGCATGTTCACACTCTTCGTGGATATGGTAAGTTTTGCATTTTTTTTCTTACTCATTTTAATTGGAGGGTTTTGGAAATCAAGAGAAAAATCAATTTTAATTTTTGTCCAAAACCCCGAAACCCCCCTTTTAAAACCCTTTAAAAAGTATGTAAAGGAAGTGGACCAGAAGTAAATTGCACAATCTCAGTGGGACGAAGAGACAGATAGGCTGATAACAAATAGAAAGATTGTACTTACATTTTTATGAAACAAATAGTAAACACACAGTTTATTTTTAGTGATTGTATTGTACATGAAGAAAATTATTTTCGCTCATAATATAACCTTGCCCCTTCGGATTCGAATGGTTACAGCATACGTTTTCTCGGTGCTGTATTATGGAGCAGAGAGCTGGACCTTAATATACGTACTACTTAAACGGCTAAAAGCTTTCGAAATGTAGGTATACCAAAGACTGCTCAAAATTGCTTGGACAGATAGAGCCACGAATGAGGAAGTATTAAGAAGAATCAATAAACAAATGAAGGCTCGTTAAGACTGTGAAGTGAAAGAAACTGGAGTATTTCGGTCATATTATGAGACATGATACTGTACTATTTGCAGAATCAATAGAAGAAATAGAACAACTATTAACACTGTTAGAGGAAGAAAGTAACAACTACGGACTAAATATCAACTATCAGAAGATAAAAATTATGATCGTTGACAGATTACAAAATAGCAAACCAAACATAAAGCAAGTGAGAAAATGCCAAGCAGTAAATCAGTATGTGTATCTAGGAGCTCTTAATATTAATGATGCACCGTGGAAATTAAACGTAGATGTGAGATGACGAGGAAGGCAGTCAGGGACTTAAACAAAACATGAACCGACAGCGACATAACCTTAAATACAAAAAAGAAGTCGGAGAAACGCTAGTGTTCCCAGTCCTATTATATGGCGCAGAGTCTTGGACACTGAAAACCCAATACAGAAAAAGAATAGATGCACTGGAAATGTAGTGCTGGAGGCGAATATTGCGAATTTCCTGGACTACCAGAAGAACAAATGAGTCAATCTTAACGGAAATCGCAGAACCTCGTCGACTATCCCAAATAGTAGTAGCAAGAAGGCATAAAGACAATCTAGAAAAGCTGATAGTCCAAGGAAAAATGGAAGGTACCAGAGCAAGAGGAAGGTCGCCTAAGCGATGGATTGAACAAATAAAGGAAAAATCGCAGCACACCAGGCGACGCATATATCTAGAAACAGAGAAAGATGAAGACAAATCGTGAGAAAAGCAACAGAAGCTTACGAATAAAGCTGATCACGACTCGTCTGTCAAGAGGATACGAAGAAGAACAAGATGAGACATCAAAGAAAATATGCGATACTACAGGGAAAATAGACAGCAGAAGAATATTGTGAAACGACATAACTAAACATATGACACAGTTAGTTGAACTGTCGGAGAAGTTACAAGCTGTGGTTATAAGCATGACATGCTTGAGGTGTGATCGACTTGTTTCGCCTATCTTTGCCTTATTTTGGGTTTTTGTTTTGTTTTACTAGTGCGAAATTGGAACATAGCACAAGGCAGAAACCGATGGAAGCAACTACTTGAAGACCCAACCCATTGATGATGATGATGATGATAACTAAGATGACGATGAAGTTAACGTAGATCAAAATTTTACCCGACGAAATCAGCTGATTTTCTAAAGACATACAAAATGCCGTTTAAATTAAATTCGTTGCAGCTCAGTTGTTTTGTAAAAATTGAAGACAAATGCGAACATAGTGCCTTAGAAAGGAGGCGAAAATAAACTTTCCAGTTTTCAATATCTCACGATGTAGAACAAAAGATCGCAAGAAAATACTAAAAAGTATCTTTTTTCGTATTTTTCCCAAGGTTTGTCTATCCCCACTGCGAGTTATGCGTCTGGCTGTAAACAAAAGCTACTTTTCGTTTTCAGTCAATATCAATCAGTAAGGCATGACAATTTTCAGTAAAACAAAAACACACCAATCCCAGTTAGAGTTGGATATTTTGTTTTATTTAACCAAGTCTGTATCAGTGGATCTCCTACTGTTTCCAAGAACCGTAAATTTTCAGACACGCCGTAGAATTAAAAGAAATTTTAACTAGGGAAACGCGCAGTAGATTTCACACTAACTAATTTAACAGTTCTAATAATAAAAAAAAATTCAATTAATGCAAGGACGCTCAATTGTTTTTATCCAAACGGATGTGTTTTATCTAGTTGTATTTGTTCAGTGACGGGCGATACCTCTAATTTCATTTATCGTCATCCGCGAGTCCGTGACATTTCCTTTTGCTTTGTAGAAAAAGAATCATTGTGAATTCAACAATCGCTTCTGTCCTTGATCTTGTCGTGCACACCCGAAATAAAACGAGATATAATTATTTTTAATTTTGCATTAAGAGCCGTGAAATCTTTGTTAATCGGACGTTAAATATCTGACGCGCGCGAAGTTGTTAATTTCTTTTTTTTAATTCTTGATTAAGTTCTGTCTCATGAATTAAAAGTTCACAGATTAAAATTTCGAATTGATTGTGGTGTATAGAAAGCCAAAACAGACGAGGTGTTATTGAACTCTTTTGAACTTTGGTGTGAATTTTTGTTTCATTTTTGGTGTGGACTAAGGTAAGAATTTTTTCAACATTACTAAATCCTTATTTATCAAGTTTCTTGGGAAAAATAAAATTTTACAAAAATTCTCGAAAACAAAAAAGTAAACTTTTGTTTAATTGTTTATTAAAGTAAATTAAACCAAACTGAATCTTGTATAAAAATTAAGCATTTTTTTTATTCAAGGAATCCATTCTTAAATAATGTAAAATTCCTCCAATACACAGAATGTATTTTTTCAAAAATTCAATCAAAATTCACAGTTTTCAACAAAAAAGAAAAAATTAACAACAAAGCTGAGTAGGCCATGTCTTGCAACGATTTCGTTTTGTTTTTGACGTCAATGTCTTATTTATTAATTGCAAGACATTTGCGAAATTGTATAAATATTAAACAAATTAATTGTTGATCTTTTGTTTTCTGAAGTATTCACTGCTCGCTTTCATTGTTGATCTGTGTGACGCACTCTGACAGATTAAACTAGCATTGGTAATATCGATTCGTAATTGAAAATAATGAATTATTTGTATGGCGAGTTGAATGTTATCGTGTTCTTTGGACCAAACATGCGCGGTTAGGGGTTTTATTAGTTTAGTAATTGTCTCATATGTGAAAATTGGCAAAAACAAACCCAGCTATTAAATTATAAAATAACGAGTTTTTTAAGGAAAACTTTTCAATTGTTTAATCAGAGTTTAACAGCAACCTTGAAGTGAATTAAAAGCACATAAGTTTAATTTTTTATTCCACAAAGTTAGGAGTTTCGAGTTTTATTTAGGTGGAGTTCTAACTTTATTTGGTTTTAATTTTTAATTTGAGTTTTACCTTAAAATAAATTAATTTTTTTGAGTCTTAACATTTTTGAAATTTAAACGCTCACTAACTTTATGAATCAAAATGTTAAAGCAAAAGAGGTTTTTGAAGTTCTCCATGAAATCAGTCGAAGATGTTAGAAAATTAAAAAAAAAATAAATAGTGGAAGCACTGTTTTTATGTTAAGCAACGCCCTAGTTGATATATCGTAATGTAAATGTTGTCAATATGTAAAAACATTTGGAAGTACTATGCTCCCTTTCGGGTACATAATAACCGTGCTAATACACCGGGTGTCAACGAAACCAGATGCACCCTTGTCTTTTAAAAATCATATTTTAAGACCAAAATTAATGTAATATGCTCTTAAAACTGCATCATTTGATGTGGAACATAAGTTTCTGTTATTTCCGGTTTCACCGGAATTAATCTCATCTTTGTTATTTGATAGAACACTCTGTATGTTTATAAATTTTTGGAATCGGGATTTATTTTTACATGTGATAGTATTAACTTTGAACACAAAGTACCTAAATGTTTGTGAAAAAACTTATAAATAGAGACCGGATCTAGTAAAATCATTTCAATAGAGCGGCACACTTAAGTAGTAAGTTAAAACAACTTTTAAAACAGTTGTTTACTATTACCGCTCGCTAGAAATTATAGTAGTGTTTTATAACGCATATAAAAGGATGGCACAGTTCATTATATGGTGGCCAAGTTTTCGTTTGTTATTGAAGAAACATAAGCATGCGGGCAACGGCAAAATTTATTAAATAATAAAAATAAAGTTGAAAAAAACTTACGTAAGTTATATAGTTATTACTTATTACTTTATTAGTTATTATCTCATTGTTAGAATATTATACCTATAGTAATTCTAGCAAAAAACATTTTTAAAAAATTTTGTTGGAATTACAGACCTTATTTAAAAATATTTAGTACGTTTATGGATTTACCTATTTGGATGACTCATCACCTAAAAATTTTACCTAAAATCCGGTCTCTACTTATAAAGGAAAGTCGAGGTCCCCAACACTCAAAACAAATTGTTTTAGAACTTCAACTCTAGTACGTATGCCACTTGTTTTGTGCATTTCATTTCTTTCAATTGTTTTTGAAACCCAGCGAATCGATTTAAATGTACAAAAACAGTTTTTCTGAATGGAGAGCGTTGTTTGTTTCTTTGTTATTGTTAACCTCTTATACCTTTCGGTGTCGAGGCCGGTGCGTTAATGTATCAGGTTTTACGCGTGCAATGCACAACCCGGCCCGACTCTGCAGGTTACGTGATTGGTGCGTCGTTTGATCCTACATACTGCATCGTCTGTGTACGTGTTAGACCTTTTTACTCAGCCTCTTACGTCTGTATTCGGGGAAGAGCGTCGTTAATTAGGTGCCCAACGAGGAATGGTCACCACTGCAGGAAAATCCTGCCCGTCGGTAGATTCGAACCAAGGACTAGCGCAACGCTAGCCTGACGCTCTACCATTACGCCACCCTGGCATTTGTTAAATGGAGAGCGTTGTTCCAAATTAAATTTTCAAATTAATGCTATTTTTATGGTATCAATTAAATCCTTAAAAAACACTCGTAATATCCTAGTGGTGCAATTTGAAAAAAGTTAGTTATTCCTAAAAAATTACTTTTGCCAACTTTCGGTCATTCTGATACACCAACGAAAACAGCTGAAGTTCTAACACAATTTGTTTTGAATATTGGGGCACCTTGATGTTCATTTTATGTGGGTCATATTAATCTTCTTCTTCTCAGTCCCTTTCCGTCCACTTCTGGACATAGGCATCCGTTAACATTATCCATTTCTCTTTATTTTGCGCTATATGACACCATTTTTTCTCGGCAACCTCTTTGATGTTATCTAGCCACTTTTTCTGGGGTCTCCCAACAGAATGCTCTGGGTCTCCAATGCACCATACGGTTTGTCCATTTACTAGCATTTTCTCTGGCTACATGCCCTACTCAGTTCCACTTGAGTACTGATATTCGTTGCAGTACATCTATTACTCCAGGTCTTCTTCGGTTTTCATCATTTCTAATCCTATCTCTCAAGCTTACACCGAGCATTGCACGCCCCATTAACTGTCAAAGTCATAGTTTTCAAACCGTAAGTAACCACTGGTAACACGCATTTGTTATACAGTTCCTTTTTTAAGCTGTAAGCTATAATTCAATTTGCCAAATGCTGTCCAGCTTAGCTTATTTCAGCAGTTTGATTTTGTTTTCCTAATCTGATAATGTCGTTCTCGATAACTTGGTTTTCAACAATTATTGGAGTCTGCTCTGTAGTCATAGTTTTTGTTTTGTGAAAGTTCATTTCGGGGTCTCTTAATTCTTGATTATCCTTTCCAGTCAAAACGATATCTTCTGCGAATCGTAAATGTACAGGGTGGGGCACGGGAACCAAGTGTTTTTGGAAAGGCTAGTACTCGGCTATTAGGAGAGGGAGGGTCGTGCGGCAGGTGGCATTCCATTCCTTGGCTCATAACATTTCACTTTCAGTTGCCATTTATTCTCCTTGGTTGCCATCATGGAGCCATGAACACTAGAACACCGCACGTTCGCATATGATTGTTTTGTTAGGAGTGGCGAGTCGGTGACCGCGGTTCAGCGTGAGTTTCGCCGCAGAGACATTCAGCTGCACTTCGAATCAGCAATCGTACTGTATCAGACGAATTTTGCGTGGAGAATTACGTTTTCACCCATACAAGTTAGCGACTGTGCAGAAATTGAATGTAAGGGATTACCCCCAACGATTGAATTTTGCACAGGAAATGCTTGCACTTTATGAGCAGAATGAAAACATAATGGTGGCACTGAGTGATGAAGCCCATTTCCACCTTAATGGGGCCGTCAACAAACAAAATTGTTGGTATTGGGCTGCTGAAAATTGGCGACAACTGTATGAAAAACCGCTGCATGCAGTGTTGTAGCGTCCACGGCTACATGATGGCAACTGAAAGTGAAATGGTATGAGCCAAGGAATGGAATGCCACCTGCCGCACGACCCTCTCCCTCCTAATGGCCGAGTACTAGCCTTTCCAAAAACACTTGGTTCCCGTGCCCCACCTTGTATTTGCCATCAAGTTTTATACCTTTATTTTCCCAATTAAGGTCTTTAAGTATATCTTCTAAGGCAAGGATAAACCATTAGCGTATTTTGTCAGAAATTGTGTCTTCATCGACTGTGAGTTTGCAAAGTAACCTTGTCGCATTAGTATATCTTAAATCTATTCATGCCTTGCCTAGTGCGTTAAATACTGTTTGTATTTCAATGGAATCAAAGGCTTTTTTATAATCCACGAATGCTAGATATGTTGGAAAATTACATTCAGCGCTTTTTTCAATTAGAAACGTAATGGTTTGCAAATAGTCTATGGTGCTAAAGCTTTTTTTAAAACCTGCGTGTTCAGGAGACGGATAAAAGTCGAACTTATTTGTTAAGCGATTTGTCCAGCCTTAGCTGGAAGGTAGAAGACCGCTGGGAACTTGGGGTTATTCTTTATTTTTGTGTCTTCATGATTAGGTTTAACTTTAAATGGAAATTGGTCTACTACACCACACTGGCCGGGCGGTTTGGTGGATGAAGATATAGGAAGGATACAAATGGTGTAGATGGAAACTAAAGGTTGGCGAAGTAGATCTGTCTCCCATCGGGATCATGGGAGTGTCTACCCGCTACTCTCTAGATTAATAAATAAAAACTCGGATATATCGACTTTGAAGGAACGAACAAATTTTTGTTGTTATAACCGAGTTGTCGTTACAACCAGTCCTGCATAATAACATGTCTAGCTTTCATATTTTATTAAAATGAAACATCTAAAAAAGTGTTACGTATTTAATTCAAAACGTTTATTAAGTAAAGATACATAGATACATTCTACTTTTATAGATATAAAATATCTAAAAAGTATCGTTTAATTAATATTAATAGGTTTAAAGAAGCTCGTAATTTTTGTCTGTTGTAATAGTCGCTTCCAGTATAGTATATTGAAAGACAAGTGTTATAATGATCCTTATTGTAATATGAGTACAGTTTGCGTAAACGAGCCGTAGGCGAGTTTCGCAATGTACGAATATTACAACTCGTCATTGTAACACATTTTTTTCATACTATTTTTCCTATTTCGCATAATTTATTTTAATTTAAAAAATTAATATTAAGTAGAAATATTAAATATCAAGGTTGGTAAGATTGACAGTTCCATTTAAAATTTAAAATGCAAATAACAATTTATTTTGACGTTTATTAAAAATATATCCGAAAGTTACATCTAACAAGATTTCTATCTCAAAATGGACGGAGAATTACAATGCACTCCTCCTGAGATAAGAAACATTGCCTCTAATGCAGTTAAATAAATTTAATTGCAGTATTTTTACATATGCAATAATGACAGATGTGTTTGACATATAGACTCAGTTACGAACGTTACAGATAAAATATTCCCTAAAAAGTAAAAACAGCTGTAAAAAATTCGATATTTTTATTATTTTTTTAACAGCATTTCCGACAAACTACAGTGCATTCATTTCCACTAAAAATGCAAGTCTGCTCTTGTCAAACGTGACTAAATGAAAGTCACAAAAAGTATTGATTACTTCTATTTAAAAGTAATTAGGTATATTTAAGAATTGTCGTTATAATCGTGTTAGAGGTTAAAAGTCGATTCAAAATTGTAACAGAATTGTCGTAACAACCGATGTCGTTATAAGCGAGTTCTACTGTATGTATAAAAATTTATTTTGTCATCAAAATATTTCAAACTTGATATTAATATACGTAAAATTAAATGGAAATATACAGGGTGTTCCATTTAAAATAATAATAGCTGAGGTTAATAGTGACAGAAACTTGCGTTACACGATAGGGATGCCCCAGGTTCCATTGATACTATATACAGGGTGGTTCTTAAGTAATGAGACACAAAATAACAGTAGATATGCGGGGGCAAAATGTTATGATTTACCTAAAGTTATGTTAGTCCAAAAGTTCATATAAAACGAAATTTTAATTTTAATATTCTTCTGCAATTACAAGTTTTCGAAATATTCACAAGAAAATTGGCAAAATTGATTTTTTTTTGGGGATGGGAAACAATAGTCCATCCTTGACAATTGCCTGCAAAAAAGGTATACTGTTTAAATGTCGTAACAGGTTCCAAGATATTTGAAGCAACACTTTATTCTTTGTTTGAGTAAACTTTCACGCAGTAAGCCTACATTTAGAACAAGAATTTTGACATATTCTCGTCAAAAACAAGTAACATGTTTAAAATTCAGTCGTAAGAAGTAGTAACTATATTAAATAACACACAGGTTATTAATTGTCATTAACAAACATACGTAACAGAAAGGACAATGAACGAACAAGAGAGATTTTTAAATATCTGGTAATGTTTTCATAAAGTCCCCTGTAGATTTAAAGTTTTGTAAAATATTTGTTTTAAAGCGAAACAGTGGGTTAAATATACCAGAAAAACACAAAATTTCAAGATTGAAAAAATTTCTTAAAAATACTTAGAATGAAATTCAATGGTTTATCGCAGAAAAATTGCAGAATAAACAGTTGGTTCGATTGACTTTTCGTGCAGCGAAAGAATAAATTAAACTAATGTTTGAAACATTACAATTAAAAAAACTGAAACTCAACAAAATAGCAATAAAGAGATCAAAGATGGAACAAACGAAAAATTGTTCAGAATATCGAAAATTATACAGGGTGTAACACAACTTATCCCAAAAATGTTAACCATACATGCACCCTTAAATAAGAAGCCGATTTGTTAAAAAAAAAATTTAATAAAAGTCCAACACAAAACGAGAGAAGATTCTTGTTATAGCTGTTTCTCCATTTGAAGTTTTATATTGACATTTCTTTAGCAAGGGAAAATAGGCAACAATAACAATGAAAAAACTTCATTTTGGACGTAAAGCAATTTTTTAACAACACACTGTAAATTGTTTTGTTTATGGCTTCAGGAATTTTGCACCTGCAGATTCTTAAATAAGAAAGGAAGTAAAAAAGACAAACCAAATTTACCCAGAGTAAAACCTTAGTGGCACTCCACAGAAAAATTACAGAATAAAAAATTGGTTCAGTTTTTTTAAAACTGTTATTTTTCATTTCTTCACCGACTTCCGTATCAGATGAATTTTAGTGCTACGAAAAAACGCTACATTTTTAATATTAAAATACTAAAAAGGCAGCTTGTATTTTTAAATAAATATTGTTTATTTAAAAAAAAATTAAAAGGTTATCAAAATACTGATAAAGAAATCAAATACAAAAAAAACGATTATTCAAAGTGTAAAACGTTAATTCCTTAAAAAAATCAGGAATAAACAATTGAATGTATTAAATAAGACTGAAGTTTAAATTTTTATACTACCTAGTCATGCTTTAAAGACAGAAAGAGCAGACTTTTATTAAAACAACAAGAAAAAGGCATCTTTGAGTAGGAGCCATGTTTAAGGACACCCTGTAGATTTCATGATTTTTTATATTTGTTATTTTTAAATTTAACTTATGTACGGAAAAAATCATAATTTGGAGAGTATAATATAAAAAATGCATGAAATAAAATCCATTCTTAAGTTTTTTAACTCATAATCAATTTCAGCACGTTTATACGAGGGTCGTTTGAAAAGTTAGATAAATGAAAAAGAAAATACGAATACTTATATTTATTTTTCAACATAATCTCCATTGAGCTCAATACATTTTGCCCAAGGATGTTCCAAAGCTATTATACCGTTTTTATAAACTGATTTCTCATGGTTTACAAAATAGCATGAACCACCTCATTGTTGTCAGAAAATCGTTGCCCTTCGAGCAATCTTTTGAGGTTCGGGAACAAATGGTAGTCAGGCGGGACTAAATCGGTGAGTAGGGGGCGAATGATCCAGCAATTCGAACCTGAGTTCATGGATTGTAGCCATGAAAACCGTTGACGTGTGAACAGGTGCATTGTCCTGATGAAAAACGATGCTTTTGGCAAGGTGCGGTCACTTTTCTTGATTTCTTCGCTCAAATTTTGCAGCAAACCTGCCTAATATTCTCCACTGATTGTCCTTCATTTTCCTTTTCCAGGTAGTCAATAAAGATCGCACCCTGTGAATCCTAGAAAACCGATGCCATGACCTTGCCGGCAGACGCTATTGTCTTCGCCTTCTTTGGCCACTTTTAAGTCAGCAATTCACAATTGTACTGTTTTAAATAAAGGGGAAGACTCGCCAAAGATACGATCTAGCTTTCTTTGCTTTGGGTCACCGTTTTCCCCTTCACAAAATAGTATTTTATCACGGCGCGATTCTCATTTGTGTCTATCATTTTTGAAAATGCTTGCACTTTCGCCTACTCCACGTGACCAAACAATAACCTCGCAATGCACTGAGCTGAAACTCGATAAGGGCTCGTTTGAATGTCTGCGTCGTTTACCTTCCTTTTCATACAACCCTCGTATCATAGAAAAATGTAATAATGTAATAAACGGTTGAAACGATTCTTTATTTGTTTTTCATAACTTATTTGATTTCTTCTGTGCTGGGTACGTTTTAGTGAAACCAATTAATAAACAATGTTTAAGATGGCAAAGAAAACTGCTCTCTTTAAGAACCTGCTGTAGATTTAAAACATATAATATTGTTTTTTGTATTAAAATAAATCATCAAAATTTGAAGAACATAAAACCTAAAAAAGGACGAAAGATTAGTATATTACGTCACTAGGAGTAGAAAGCACAAGAAAGAGCTTTCTGCTCCGAGTGACATATACTATTTTTTCTTCAAGCGCTATATAACTATTTTGCATGTTAATCAATGAAAACGACAGACCATTTGAAAAGTACTTACTTGACTGTCAAGAACTTGTGTAGACGCGTGCACAGAAAGGATCTTTCTACGTTTCTACACAAAAGAAATATCATTCGAAAATAATTTTCGAAGCGTACAACGCGCTTTTGAAGTAATTTTACCTTTTTAACTGCCTAAATTTATCCAAACTTGACAGTTGTAATCAAAACAATGACAAGTGGCGCCACCACTTGTGACGAGTGGCACCAACATTATGTTACTAGTAACAAAATGATTTCCATTATTGTATTAGTAACATAATGGAGTATTTTTACCTTGTGTATTCAGTAGCAAAATGTTACGATTATGCAATTATGATACGCTTGAAGAAAAAATAATTAATTGATTTGCAGTGCAGCCAATATAGACCAATTAGTGTTAGAAAATAGAAAATAAACAGTTGAATTGAAATTATGTTAATGCAATCGTTTTTTGCTGTCTTCGTTACTATGTTGTATTGTGTGAGTTTGAAGAAGCAGATATACGAAAAAGTTGTTTATTTCAGGACAGCCTCCATATTTCCCAACAATAAACTTGCTCTTTAAAAAAAAACGTGCACGTTTCCATAAAATTTCAAAGCAAAACACATAAAAGCAAACAAAGAATGAACTAAATTTCAAGTTCTAGGAACGCAGATTTAAAATGACCTCGTAAAACAAAAAATAACGCTGGTTTTTAAAACTAAAGTAGATACTTATTTGTATAATTTTTATAGACACCCTGTAGATTGGATAAATACTAAAGCTATGATTTTTTTTCGTTTTGAGGAAGTTTTGTAGTTTTACTGTGAGTAAATAATCTATGTAAGTATTAAATTCTATTGCATAGTTTGTTGGTATCCGTGAACAACCATGGCCTGTTCGATTTTGACAGGTCGTGCATTAAACCCAGGTTCATAACTTGGCAATTCGCAAAAAAAAGTGCGCCACCGCTGAGGTTCAAACCCTGCGTAAGTTGATCGTGAAGCAAACTCTCAATTCGTTGCGCTGCGCCATTGTTTATTTATAACTACATTTAATGGGCTCTAGGCTTGCGGGTATCAAGTATCTCAGGTTTGACGTTTAGGTCCGCAGAAATATAAATTGGATCATTTTTGTTATATCAAAATTATGTCAGTGAATCAAGTGAATGTAATGAAAAGCACGGCCTGCTCAGTTTATAAATTCATTTGTTTTTCATTTAGTGGATTTCGGGGCAAAGCAAAGAAACAAAATCCCAAAATTAAGAAGGAAGCCCATACTTTGAAGTATGGTGAAAACCTTACAGCAACTTATTAAGAATTTTAAACACGTAAAAATGAAACAATTTCCAAACCAAATAAAATTTATTCTAATTTAATTCCAACAAATCGTGTTTTTCAAACACGTTAAAATTTAAACCACGTGCCAGATTTTTATTCTTACGCGGTTGTTCGGCAGTTTTAAGTTCCTGGTTTCAGACTCTTTAAATAAAACTAGGCAAAGTAATAGTAAGAAGTGTACCGTTAGTGTGGCGACAAAAATACATTGACGTCTTCAACATGTTTATTTTAAGTGAAATTTGCAAAATTTTAGGTTGCGACCTACATGTTTAATTTACTAAGCCTTTTCTATGTACTTGTCGGATGAAAATGTAACATCGTGTGTGTCGTGTCGTAACACTAACGTAATAATTTTAATTAGTTAAGAGAGCGTGTGATTGAATTCTAACCCACATAATCGAATCTTCCATAATTTACGCGTTTTATCTGTCATCTGTTGTTAACATGCTCTTTACTGTTTTTTTGTTGATGGTACATGGTGTAGCGAAAGTGATAAATTACTTTCGTTATCAATACGTCTTCGTAATGGTTCTTTCTTTAGTCACAGTTAGTGTCCCAAAAGTCTTGGAAACTTAATTTGGCTTCTGATGGTTAATGTATGTCTTAATTTAAATCACGCTTAACTAATTTCTTTAGCTTTAAGTCAAGTGTCAAGATTAGTTTCAATTAAAAAATGTTTTAAAAATCCATTATTTATACTAACTTTTTTGTGACTATTAAATAATACTTCTTTTATATGTATACACTTCTCCTGTGAAATAATGATCTACAGAATTCATACCGTTGAATAATGACTTATAACTCACGGACTTTGCCCAATCATAATAGTGCAGATTCTTAAAACGTTGTTGATAATAATGTCAAGGACCGATTTTAGAACTTTTCCAGCCAGTCATAAAACGTAGTTCATTATAGAATAAATTTAATTTATGCACAATCAGTTAGCTTAGTCTTGTAAATATTGTCACGTGCTAATTTCACACTACGACATTTATAAGGGAGATATCGACGTCCTTAAGCCCGCGGCTAGCAAACAGTGAAGAAGGGGGGTTCGAAACCCTAAACCCTTCAAATAGGGGTCACCCAAAGATGATCACGAAGAACGTACCGCAGATAGTTGCTCTGGGCTCGAAGGAGCTTGGGTGTTGCTGCACGCTGCACCCTACTGCTGGAGGTACTTACCGTTACTTTACTGAAATAAAACCACTGGTAGATAGGCACACAAGGCCATACACAAATATTAAAACAAAACACAAAGACACAAATAAAAGGCGAGAATGAATTATCAATACAATCTAATGAATGCAAGTAATATTCAAAACATGACACAAAATGTATCTATAAGTTCTATCTTAAATTACGTGAAAGGGGTGATTAAGGGATGTCACATTTACTCGAATTACGGCAAATATAATAACTGCTAGACTCCCTTAACCGCAATCAAAAGAATGATGATTACAATTACAAAACTTAAGCTAAAAATCTGGCTACAAATAGTTACACACATGCAACATAAAATACGTAAACGTCACGGCCACGGCAATTCGCAATGTTTCTAAACCGTTAACACTAAAACAAAACGTAATACGCAGTAGTTGAAGACTTCGTTGAACAGATTAAACAAAAGAAAGGATGCTTGAAGTGCTTGATTTACACACGATAATTACTGGTGCCTGCCACGAGTGGATTACCAAAAATACGGCACTGAATTAGGGCTTGAATCGGTACACTCACAACCGACAGTAAAGGCAGCCTAAAGTATTTACCTGGGAAGGGCTTTGTTGGTGGTGGCCCAGAAGCGGTGGAAGCTTAAAACCCCAGGGACAGATATAGCAGCAGTCGGCGTAGAAAAGAAGAGATGGAATCCTTCTTCCGGAAGCAGATGTGAAGACAACAAGATGCCCGTCACAGGTAGATGATTTAATCCAAGAATGAAACCTGTGAGGAACGGGAAACTTCACCAACGTCGAACTTAAACGGAACTTCCAACAAATAACTTAAATTTCCCGGTACGAAATAAACGAAATTTTCTGGGATTATCCGACAATATGTCGTAACATAGTTTTCCACGAAAACTAACGAAAGCGAAAGGCCGATACGTAAAATGGGAATTTTCTACCACAAAAGTCCGGAAACGGCAATTGCACGACTAAAGATGTTGACAGCTGAATATACTTTGAAGTGCCTTGCCATTTTTCCGTAAAACGAAGGATGTTAAAAAGAGATGCAGGTGAAACCTTACAAGACGCGGCTTTATAGTACCTCGTGATCAACGGGTGCTTCCCCAGATTAACAATGACGAAATCAAGCACACAGAATATTGCATTACCATATTTGGCATGCATTTGGGATTTCTTCGAACTATTACGCAGCCCAAAAAGGAATGTGCTAAATTGGCATTATACACGCAGACTCTGCAAGCTACAGGGCCGGCTTAAACTTTCAAAAACGGCCGTAATATACTAATTTACGCAAAATTTAAAAAATCGTGACAATATGCTTAATTTGCTGTGACCAAAAAGTAGTCTTCCCAGCCTAAAAAACTCCCTTTTTTTCTCGCGAACCATTACATGATGACTTTAACCATGTTGATCTATTTGTTGCTATGGTAATTGTGGGTTTCCTTTTTCGATTTGTTTTGAATCATCGAAGACGAAGCCCCAATAGCTGGCTTAAAGTCCCAAAAGTTAAACGTTAGCTTGTTCGTTGTCATATAGGCAAGCTTGTTCTTTAGCGCAAATGAGTTTAAGAATATTATTTCTTGATGCCTGCTCCAGAGTACAACAGTACTTAAGTATTGTCCACGGTGAAACTGCCTAGTTTTCTGGGCCAAATCGGCAACTCTAGTATTGGTATATATTATTGTTTTGGATATTATGTTATGAATAATATTTATATTTTGCGGAATAGCCACAACGCACTTCGCATCTCTACCATTGCAATTTGATCCATAGATGCGTCATCAATTTTTGAAAAGACATATTGTTTCTTAAAGATAATTTAAGCAGAAGGAAATATATTACTGCTCGTAGGAAAGGTATCCTTTGGACAGTTTCTTGAGGGATAAATTGGTCCTAGGTCTTTACCATCGTTTAAAAAATTTCTTGCAACTTTAAAACCATTTTAGGCCAATGTCCTCTACGTAGTTAGATATCTAATGTACGGAGGGTTATTGCAGGTCTAAGGACTAGATAGGGACGGTATGTATCGTCGTAAACTAACACCCCATAACAAAGCATGGGTCTTAATGGCAATATAGAGCCAAGGAACACCCTTTGGTGATAGTTGCATAAGTTAAGAGGCTATACTTGCTTTTTTGATTGTTGTTTTGTATGTTCCTCCAAATTTAGTTTCTTGTCAAGTATAATGATGCTAGAGTTTTTGACTTCATGTATGAAGAGGGAAGGGAGTTATAAAAAATACTCGGAGTTGCTTAGATTAAATTACACTTCATAATGTAGAAACTTAAATCATTAAGCCAAAGCAAGAGGCTCTCCAGCACTAAATCTCATAGTAGTGGTGTCAGACTGTCACTTTTAGAACAACCTTACAACCTATGTTTACCCTTCTGTAGTATGATCCATTTATAAAGGGTATCATTAACCCCTTGCTTGTTTAGAGGTTTATCACTAGTATTAAAGGTTATTTTATCAATAATGCCTTCGACGTCAATAAAAACAGTTGTACGTCCATTTAGAAAGTGTAAGGAGCATTCTCTAGGTACGTCTCCTGGGGTATAAGCATGTTGATTGGAATCTAAGGAATTTGTAAGAATGGGTTAAGATACTCGACGTCAGTGCAAGTGGTCTCAGCTTTAAATTTCAATCAAAAGCTCAACTTTTCTTGATCATTGGATAAAATTGGGAACCGAAATTTATCGATAGAGTAGGAAGGTAGGCTATTGTCGAAAGCTTATCGTTGATTAGTCAGAATTGTTGTATGGTTGTAATTAGTTGTGATCAGCACATGCAACAGGGCAACCCTAATGTAATTTTGATAAAGCCTAATCTTGAATACGTTACGTATATTAAAATTGCTAACTTTTATTACGTTGTGTGTTAAATTTGGATTTCTGGGAGACCCCCCAATTAGAATTACCGTATTGTAACCCTTTTGATCAATACACGCAACCGGAAAGCAATGCTTTACCGCCGTGCACATAATATGAAGAATTTATACACGTTAGAACAGAGCAACAAAGTGCAATACAGCTAACTGTATATTTTATAGTAATTATGTAGATATCCGTATCAGCGTACTAATCGAACTTCCAGACCGCTATACAGCGTAACTGAATAGCTAAGACTGGATCCCGTGGTTAAGATTTGATCCCGTATTTATACTGAAAAATCCGCGTACAACGGGGTGGTGATTACACGTTCTCACGGGTGTTTACAGAAGTGGGTTGGTATCAACACGTTCCCATGGGTAACACTTGCCCCAAAACTAATAAATTTCATAGTCGAGTTAAAATTCTAATACTGTGGTATATTTCATATTCTTTTGTAATTTGACACTTGACTAAAAAGGGTGCGTGTCGGTTTGTTTACATATAGACGGCGTAACTAATTTATAAAAGGGGCGGTGGTTTGAGTGCTCAAGTCCGAGAATTTATGATACTGCTGTTATTAGTTTACAAATGAAACCAATACTTTCTTGCCACATTATTGCTCAAAAACACCCCTAACGTTATGCTTTGAATAAAAGGAAATACATTAAAATATGATCCCTGAAAAATAGAAAAATAAAATTATAAACGCGCAGGTGGCCATCACAACCCTCCATGTTGCCAACTAAGTTTCCTTAGAAAGATCGATATACATATCTTTATCTGCTTTTTTATAGTATTCCTAATATCTTTGTCGTTTGTCACTTAGGCTTTCCAAACTTTCATAAGGAAGAATGTACCTAAGGCTAATGGACCAATTAAATTTGACAATAAAAGCGTCCTTTCAAACTAAGTTAAACCATAAATCTGTGTCTTTAACGTATTGTGCATTGTGCATTATATACGTTTAAAATTGAAATATTAAAAGTGCAAAATATATTTGTGGCTCGCCTAACATTTTTAATTGCTAAATTGGCTCGAGTCAATTTAAAGGTTGGGCACCACTGATATAACGTATGACTAAATGCAGAATTTGCATCAAAGGTTTGATTATTGTCACTGACATTGACGTTATGTAAAAGATAACCGCAAAAGACAACAGGGAATTCTTTGGCCATGATATCACAGAAAGTGGGAGATTAAGTAATTTATCGTGTCTAATTTAGGTTACCTAATTTCGAAGAATTATCATTTTAAGTTTGTTTTTCAAACACTTCCTTGACCTCAAATAAAACTATTGTTTGACACAAAATTTAATTTGGTCGTTGCTAATAGTTTTAGACTGAAATCTTTCGCAATATTACAATGCTTTAAATTAAATTCAGAAATCATTCTCAAATATTTCATAACGAGCTAAGCCCTCAAAAATAATATGTAAAGTATGCAACTTATAAAACTCATTTTTCATAGGGGCTTGTGAAAGGTTGTAACAAATACGCAAGCATAAATAACCTGCATTTGATTAAAAATAAAATTGAAAGTCTGTAATTTAATAGTTGGATTGCAATAACCTGCTTAGAAACGTCAGTTTTATTAATCAGATATTAATATCTGAAGTTTTAATCATTTAGGTTAAAAAAGAAATCATTTCCAATAAGTACAAAAGCAATTGCGGTAGCCGCTGCAATTATTTTAACTATACAGGGTGGATACAGCCAATAGCATCGCCTTACTGGTTTGTTAAATATTTGTTTTGCCAGATGTTGTTGTAACAAAACCTTTTATGCATTTGTTCTGCGATGCAGTCTACTGCATTTTGGGCAATAACATGCAACTTTTTAAAACCTTTTTTGACTCAAAAATCTGTGAGGTTAGATAAAAGAATAGCTTTCGGAAATTGTGAACTTCGAAATTTTGAGAGTTTCGGCTTATTAAACTTGGCAGTTCCTGAATTCTTAAATCTTTTGAGTATGCTAACCTCGGTGCTTCTTAAAGTTTATATAGAAAGTATGTATATAAAAAGTACTACTTTTCTATTTACATTGACTTCTGCACTTCTAAGAAGAACAAAATAAATGTTTATTATCCCCCAAGCAACAGAACTAATTTAGAAGTGTTTTATGTATACTTTCAATCACTAGGAGCACGCTTTATTTCTGGATGCCATTATAGCGTATAATACCCCCCAGTTCAAGCAAGGCGACTAGATTACCTATCCACAGGCAAGCCAACCTATTGTTGGCCTACAGACTACAGACATCAACAAAATCCCCGATACTTTTTTTATTACAAAGTCGAAGAAAACAATTACCTTTACTGTGACAACTCACCAGTATTTTTAAATCTAAGCACAAACATATTCGAGAAGAATAGACTGCCACAGCTACATAACATTCACACGAACTGGGACTATTTTAGGGAAATAGTTGAAGAAAACTTTTGTTAAATATTTTCTTAAAAACACAAGAAGATATTCTATTGCGAAACTAACGACCATCATACAAAAGGTAACCTAGGAGGTCACACTTGAAACTAAACCCTCCAAAAGAAAGCAAAGTTACCCTTCTGTCAGCATTGATAAAATTGTGGAACTTTAGGAGATACCCTGTGATAATCAAGCATACAACAGAGCTGCAAGAGAACTAAAATAAACTGTTTTAGAGAACATAAGAAAAATTGCTTTAAAAACTCTCTCGAAAGATTAACGGCAACCGGCAACCCAAAGCAGTGAATATTCATTATGGAAGGCAATCAAGAGACAAAGAACCTCAGACGTATGTAGGGCTCGTGCGTTTTGTAAACTACATACCTACGTCGACATGACGTCATGCGCATAATACCAATTTTTAAAAACCCCTTTGTGACGCATATGCGCGATGTTGTGACGTCATTTAGCGCGTGGCGTAGGTATGTAGTTTACAAAACGCACGAGCCCTACCACCGATTCGGAAGCAGGATGGGACATGGGCTAAAAGTGGCCATGAAAAAGCATAGAGATTCCACACGCCCACAGTCCGGTCGGCATTTTAGTTCTGCGGGGGGATTTGAGGGCATACCTTTCGTCGGTAATTGGTTACCCCTCAGCTGGACTGCCTCGACAAACTCTCTACCTCTCCACGCCCCACTTCTGTCGGATACGGATTGTATTCATACCTCTAGCAGCTGTCCAATTTGTAAGGCGATCGAAAAGTTTATCCGCGTCCGGAAGCGCCAGCACGGCAGCTGTTATTATATCTGCTGAAGCTGCTAGGTTCACGATCCGGTTTCTCATGGATTATGGACGGGATGGCGGATTGGAACGACGCGACGTGACACCTAGGCCTCTGTCGCGCGTGCTTGCATGAATGAATGCATCGGAGCTTGTGCGGTTTAAATGCAGGAATCGTCGTACAGAGAGTCCCACTCGTCGATCTGCTTCTCGCAACAGTTTATCAGTAATTCTCGGACTTTGTAGCACACTTATGTGCCTGGGTCAGGTATGGTTTAAGGATGTTTAACTTTTGGGCTGGCTTCAGCGGCGCTGCCTCTAACCGCTGAAGGTGGGTTCGAAGGCTTTCGATGCAAGGTCTCGATTGCCCGTACCTACAGCCCAGGTATTTGAAGAACTCATCTGGACTGAGTTGTTTTAGGCTCTTTCCACCACTATAAAATAAAAGTCTGGTGTGAGTGAATAAGATGTTTTTGCCTTGCACGACTCCTGACGTGAGAGCAATGCTCTTTTCCGTATTCAGGGTCAAACTGCGCGACTTAACTGTTTGTTAGCGTCCTTTGGCCCATCTGCCAGGACCACTAAGTCGTCCGCGTAGCCTAACACTGATACTTTCAAGTGGTCTGAAATTTTCATCCATTTCCCCTCTCCTCAAGTTGACAGATGAGCCCATCAATAACCAAGCTAAAAAGGACGGGTGATAGGGGATCTTCTTGTTTGACGCCTCTGGTAATATCGATGTGACGTGTTTTTCTGTCACCGACGTCTATCGATGTACAGGAGCCCATATACCCTTCCATGATGAATCTAATGTGCCCTCCTCTACCCTAAATCTCCGGAGTGCTCTTTCGACGGATTTATGGGAGACCTTGTCAAAAGCCTTACGTAAATCGAGTGAAAGGATGTTATACGGCATTAGGTTCGTCTGTCATCTCGAAAATGTTTTTACCCCATTACCAAGAGATCAAGATACAAACATCAACCAAGAGACAAATAACTACATGGACGCCCCACTACAACTTTCATTGCCAATCAAGGCATTTGCAATTAAAGAAATCAAATCTATGGTAGTTACCACGAAAGCAAACATATCTCTTGGCCATGACTTAATAACTGCACGGATCTCGAAAGAATTACCAAGGAAAAGATTACTAATGATCACTTTTATTTGAGAACAGAATCTTCCCAGCTTAGTGGAAAGTCGCCAAAATTAAACTTACCCCGAAACGTTCCACAGGACGCTGCTTCCTATAGACGCATAAGTCTTCTACCCATCACCTCCAAATTCGATTCCTAAATGATAATCGAATGACATTCGAATACCAGTTCGGATTTAGAAAGGAACATTTCACTATTAAAAAAATCCATCGAATAATAGAAGTAATAAATAATATTGCACAGCCGCCTTCATAGACATTAGCCAGGCTTTCGACAAGGTGTGGCATAAAGGGCTAATACCTAATGCTAAAATGTTACCTGGAACAAAGATACTTCTTAGTTAATTAGTTCGTCAGATATTTGTGAATGAATGATAAAGGTCTTACCTGGCAATCTCACATTTGGAAAAAGCGGAAAGAACTAAACCTGAGGTATTAGAGTAAGCACAAAACGAGAAGGACATGTACGTCATCAACGATCTGCGCGGCGGGAAAATTCCAGTGGCGTAACACAAGATTTTTAACACGAAACCCCACGAACGCCAATGACAAACAACAAAGAGTCTCCCCTTCCGTAACCATTTGGATTCGCCGAACGGCGCATAGCCACGTGAGTGCTGTTCTCGTTTTGAGTCTACTCTACAAACACAACTGGCTGTTAAGAAGAAACTCCGAGCTCTTGCTGAAAAAAATTACTTATTTATAAGCCATTTTCAGACGAATATGGATGTATGGCCGTCAACTATGGGGCACTGCATCCACATAAAACATAACCATCATTGAAGTATTTCAAGTAAAAACCCTCCGAATCATAACATCACAGACACGGAAATACTTGGTGACCTCAAAATAAGTTCAGTGAAAAGTGCTATAGTAAAAAATATACCTATCATCCTAATACCCTGGCGATAAATCTACTAGACAATAGTGACCAAAAATAGAAGACATTGCACTCTGGACCTACCGTTTAGATTCAACTAAAGCTATGGTTTAAACTCATGGTTATATGGTTATATAGCTACTTATAATCGCTACAGTATATCCACTTCGCAATAAGTTAATAGTTATTGTTGAAGAAGGCGGGTGGTTTACATCCAATTCAACCCACCATATATGATGTTACCTACCAAAGAAAATAAACTGCCTAAAAATATTAAAATTACAGAGCCGGTACATCGGATCAAAAAATCCTCTAAACATCCAGGCTTCTCGTTTGGTCCTTCGAGACGATTCAAAGCTAAAAATTTGATTCCAATAAAATTCCTCTAAGTTTTATTTATGTAACGCGAGATACGAAACAAACTTCACACCAATCCACGCCTTTGTAAACTCGAACAATTTTGTTGGTTTTATTGTTGTCGTTTGTTACAGCTTTTATTGGGAAATACAACGGCATACTTGACTGGCCGAATCTAATTGATACAAAGAGAATTAAATCTCTGTTTTTCTGGTAGTTTCGTTTAAGTTGCGTTCAAAATGCAACGTGCATTAAATTGAACACGGATAAAGGATGCTGCTTTATGACCTTATAAAATATTTCTAAAATGTCGAGGTGTTCAACGAAGTCGAACAAATTAACAATTACTTTTACGGGCGGTGCATCTTATTATCAGTTTTATGTCACGGTGACCTTGATGAGATACATCAAAGAATTTTTACGGTCACTACTTTCGAAACGCACAACGCACTATAAAAATTATCTAACGGTAACAAAATTATGAGATGTTCATAATACTTAATTTAATGCGGCTGCTCGTTATGAAATTTCCTAAAACCATTAAGTTTTTTCGAACTTTATTCGAAATTATTAAATAACTATACTTTTGAATTTTTTTAATAATCCTGTTATAACTTTGAGAATTGTATGAGTCTGATACAGTTATTTATTAGTTTCAGTACTTAACCTTTGAGTTTATCATGAAACTGTTAATATAATACAAGGTCTTCATGATAATTTTTATTGTCTGGTGGTCAAATTTATATCTATTAATTAATTAGTATTTTCACACAAAACCAGATGTTCACTATTTCAGAGATATGTAAGATACATTTTAATCAAAGCTTTAATTAATTTTAAATGCTAATCTCAATTTACAGACCGGAAAATTGCATAATTTTAAACTTGCGTTTTCCTTTGTGATTTTTAAAACTTGTAAGTCGAATGTTTTATTAGTAGCTACTTTTAAAAATGAATTTGAAAGTCTAGTGTTGCCTACATATACTCCATTCAAAATACAAACACCTGTCTGAATACAGCTGCAAATTTATGATTCACACTCTGATTGGTCAAATAAAGAGCATCTTTAACAAATGACTCTTGGCAAGTTACTATTAATTCTAACTCCAGCTCCACACTTGCGTTGTTCGTGTACGAATATTCGCTATTTATCCGAATAGCGAATATTCGTACACGAACAACCCAAGTGTGGAGCCGGGGTAATTAAAATCGCAGTATTTTGTATATGTTTTAGAATTAATTTTAATCAAATCTTTACTTTATTTTGAAATGCTAATATGAATTAATTTGTATATAAACTGGAAATTTTAAGTTACGTAATATTAAACTTACGTTTTCCTTTGTGATTTTAAAATTTATAAGTCGAATACTTTATTAATACTTACCTGTATTTAAAACGAATCTGATAATCAGGTGTTACTATACTCCATTCAAAATAAAAACACCTGTTTGAAGCTGCAGATCTATGATTCATATTGTAGTGTTTTAATCTATGTGATTACATTAAATAAAATTTCTTCTGAATTAAATCCTTGAATGCCCCACGTAACTGGGCACCAAAATATATGTAGTGTAAAGTAGTGTTTTATTAATACACTAAAATAAATAAAGTTTACTTAAATGCCACACGTTGGTGGGCCAATATATATGTAGTGATATTTAATCACTCATAAAATAAAATAAAGTTTACTTGAAATTTAATTTTGAACTTAATAAATAAGTTGGATTAATCCTGTAATTGTGTGTGTATTTTTCGTGATGTATCTCAGGGTGTGTATATTAAGTGTGTATAGTTATACGAATTATAATTAATACAATAACTAGTTAGTATCACAAATCTCCTGTAAAATAACGGCACACAATACAGATAAAAATTGAATCGAATATTACACAACATAAAAGAATTATTGAATTAAATCGTGGGTTCTCTTCTATCCATTTTCTGTACGCCATTGCCTTTCCTTCCCTTTCCACTATGTCCTTTATATTTTCTCTTCACTTTTTTCTTGGCTTTCTTCTTAATCTACGTCCTTCCACCCATTTCTGTTACCATCCTAGGCAGTTTATCTTTCCCCATCCTCCATTATTGTTGTTCCTCTATGGTCGTTATTGCTGGTTCTTGTTTCAGTTTGTCCCTTATTATTTCGTTTCTCACTCGGTCTATTTTTGTGTTTCCTGTTACTTTTCTCAAGTATTTCATTTTCGTTGCTATTATAGTTGACTTATGTTTGTCTGTCAAAGTCTACGAGTAGCTTTCTGCTCCATAAATCGAAGTTGGTAGAAACACTGTTCTACAAATCCTCATCTTTGTTTTATTATTTATCACTTTTTCCAATTGTGAACTGTTTGTGGTATAATACAGATTGTTCGCATTACTCACTATGTTTGTATTTCTTTATCTATTTTTCCATCGTTTGATATTACGGTTCCTAAATACATATAACTGCTCACTTCCTCTAACACTTCATTGTCTATATTTATTCTATCTTTACTTATTTTCATCACTTTGCAGTTGCCTATGTTTATTGATTTACTTGTTCTAGTTCTTCTTTCCAAATGTTTATCGCGTGTTGTGATTCTCTTTCATTTTTAGATATTAGATATTATATCGTCTGCATACAGTAGTTGTTGTATGCATATACCTAGCTCTTTTATAAATATATTTGTGCGCAAATAGTAAATTCCCAATTATTATTTGGTTTTCTGTACACAACTGAATCATTTTTCTACCATTTCCATTTCACTTCTTCTCCCCCGTATCTGCCGATAATACCATGTTCTATCTCCTATCTCTTTATTTCCTGTCCTGGTATTCTAGTCACGCATTATTATAACATATTCGCATTTTTCTCTACTAATTTCTGTTATTTCGTGGAATTTGTTATAACAATCATTCTTTCATCTTTTGAGTCTGTTGTTGGGGCGTAAATCTGTATTAGTTTATCGATTCTGGCAACAGTAGATTTAGTTCTATTATTCTCGAATCGGTTATCATCTTCTCTGTTTCTTCACTCCTTCCTTCGCTCGACAAGTTTTCTCAATTCCTGAGTATCTCAGTGTACAGTTTTTATCTAGTAATTTTTCGCCTGTTCCTTTTTTCTTTGTTTCACTTATTCCTAGTATTTGTATTGTTATCATTTCTTCTACAATTTCTGGTTCCTTTCGATTTATTGTCTTAATATTCCAGTTGCGATTCTTATTTCCTTTTTTTATTCTGTTTGTTTACCATAATAACTCATTGTCCTGTCCATTGCTTGGGTCGTTTGAACAGTCATTTAATGTTTCTAACTTCAGACTTTTGCACTTTCAATTATTAGGATGATTAGCTTCCATTAGGTGCTGTTGTTTTAGAATTCTTTTTTTGTTCTATGAAGTATTGTTTTTCATTACTTTGTTTTGTAAATTGGCTAACTGGTTATCATTTATTTTATTTGTTAAGTTGTTGATTATTCCATGAAAATCTTTAGTAATTGAGATATTTTTACCCAATTCCATATTTGCTCCTTTCATTGTTTAAACTGTAATTATTTATAAACCACAAACGCATGACGTTAGTTTATTTTATTATTATTATTATTATTGTGACATTTATGTAGCTTAACAATTACATGACAACATAAAACCGATCATATAAGTCATTCCCACAGCCACCTGTGTTTTGTAATGGTGTCCATTGTTATTGTTTATCAGAGATTCTTTTTGTAAGAATGTGAATTAAGTTTTTTAATTAGCAATCATGCCAATAAAATTTATAGTTCCAGCATTGTGAATTAAAGTGTACATTTAAAAAATTTACAAAACTCGGATTTACTCAATAAAAAGCCACAGAAGATTTATTAGATTTCAATCTGTTAAACTAACAATAATGTTGTTGCTCTATAAATGTTATCAAAACATAAATGCTATCATTGTTTTTTTTTAACTGTATAGACAGTGGTGTGATCGTGGAAAAAGAGGTCATAGTGTGATATTTTTATACTACTGATACTCAAGTAAAGTGACCGTAGTAAATAAGTCTTGATTGTGATAAATAATAAAATATTCATTGACTCTTTCGTTTAATAACCTTTCGAACAGGTGAGTCTTATGTTAATCATTTAGATAAACACAGACTGATTTCTTTTATGTTCATACTTCTTTAAACTCGTGTGCCACTTTAATTGTTACCAAAAGTAAACTCATGGGTGTGTCATCAACATAGCACATACCATCACATATTCATCATTGTAAAGAACAGCTATTATTGTGTAGATTGCTAATAATACTATTGGAATATAAATTGCAAATTATTTATGTATGAATATTATAGCAATGATTGCTAATTTTACACACAGTTGATTTTGAACCATTCGAAGCATCCATCCAGAAAAACTTTCTCATTTCGCTTTGTTTGTTTCAGATTCGTATTATGGTAAATAAGTTACACTTGGTTGCAACATGTGTTTTGGTATGCATCGTACGAATACGAGGTAAGTGGATTTTCAATTATGTATTGTAAAATTAGAAAATGCATTTAAGTTGTGCAAATGAAAACATCTGATTTGCATATAGAGTTTGAGTGCATAACTTTACGATTGCAATTTTACATTATTAACTTTCAATAAGAAAGTAATTTAAGAAAGATAATTTTATCGTTTGTATTACTTTTATTTAGGACATTAATTTCACATACAACAAAAGGCTAACAGATCAAAAATATAAACAAAGATTTGAAAGTGTTAAAATTTATACGAAGTGGTTGGTATAGCAGAGTGAATATTTTTAGGTTTGAGGTTTGTGGTTACGTAAACTGAATGCCAATGAAACCTGGAACACCCCTATATTTATTTACAATAAAGTAATTTTTTATTTATTAATGTAAAGTGCGGTGACCTGCATCAAATGAAAGTCAGGGTTCCCCAACATTCAAGATAAATTGTTTTGGAACTTCAACTGTTTTCCTTGCTGTATAGAATGACCTAAAATTTAGATCAATTGTCACAATTTTCGTCGCGATAAAAAATGATAACGAAAACAAACCCCATTTCTATGGTATACAAAAGAAATATGATAACTGCTCATTCTGTAAAAACGCGTGGAATTATTTTGAGTGTCCCACAGATATTCTGAATGTGGTCGCTAATAACAATTGTGAATCGATTATCAACAGTTCAATAATTAATTACTCATTAAAATGTATTTGATTAACACAAGTCATGTGAAGAAGATAATAAGTTTCAGTATAAAACAAGTAGATCAAAAATAGTGAGACATGAAAGTAGAACAAACACAGTACAACGTTTATGTTTGATTAATGTTGCTTTTGGGGGGGGGGGGGGGATTAGGCAGGCATGCCCCCGTCAGATATAATAAAAAACTCTTGGGGATGTTGGGAAGCAATGAGGACGAAGTGTTATCTATAAACCTGTTAACAGATAGATACGTGTCGCACGCCAGTTATGACGGATTATAGCCGATCAGAATCCACCCATATCAGTGCTCTAATCGCTTGGGTTACCCCAAAGGTAGAGCTATGGATGGAGATTTTGTTAGGCCCCTACTTTGGGTAAAGGTATATCATAATACTCGATATTCGAAAAATTTTTAGGAATCGAGAACTTGGATAAGAACCGATAACCCTGAACGTTTATGATGCTGATTCTCAGTTCTCGGTAATACAGCTTATTTACTTTTTAAAGTTTATGTTTTAAAAATTTATTGTATATTTTACTTTTGTATTTAATTATTTATTTTGTAGTATCTCCGTTGATTATTTACAATCTGTCGTAAAGTGAACTAGAAATTCAGTAAATTATACATCAAAGTTTTAACGGTAATTACACATCGCGAGGGAGTATGGCCGGGCCACATGGAGGGTTGAGGCCTCCTAAGTCGCTTTCATACCCGGTTGTTTCACACGCTTACATGTACGTGGTGATGTTAGCAATAATAATAACATGAACAAGTAAGTTGTACGGTAGTAAGTACCCAGTGATACAACCTTTTTTAAGTTATATTAATAGATCTATGGGTTTGAATCTCTTGAGTCTGCGTATTCCCTCTTCATTACTTAGAAGGTCCACCGCCAGGGCTACTTCTAAATACAATGGCCAGGGTATTAGGATAATTTGCCAATCTATCTCGATATCGCGGGCTGAGTTTAGTAGCACCCTTAGTAGAAAATGTGTTTCTTCTTCCTTTAGATCGAAATGATGGGTTTCTCAGCACGAATACCTCTTATTTTGATTTGAGTGGATTCTATCTTTATAAAATGTCTTCTTTTGATGGGAAATTAGTTTCTTCTTCCTTTAGGTTGAAGCCATGGGTTTGTCAGAAAATCGACAAAAATGGTCCGGTTTTATTTTTGATTTCGGCTGGAATAGATTCTACTTTTGTAAAATGGCCTTTTCTCGTCTTGAAATTCGCTATCCTTCAGCAGGAACTTAAACAGCAGAGAATTGTGGTGGAAAATAGGTTTCTTCTTCGTTTAGGTCGAAGCTATGGTTTTTGCAGCATGAATTAGCAAAAAGGGCCGTGTTTTACTTCTTATTTTAATTTGAGTGGATAATCCCTTTGTAAAATGTCTTTTTCCTCAAATTACACTTTCTCACCTTGAAATTTCCTCTCCTTCAGCAGAAGTCAAAATAATGGAGAATTTTGGTGCAAAACTGGTTTCTTCTTTTTTTAGATCGAATCCGTGGGTTTGTCAGAAAATCGACAAGATGGTCAAGTTTTATTTTTTATTTCGATTGTAAAATACCTCTCTTCCATTTTGAAATGGTCCTTTCTCACCTTTGAAGTTAGTTGTCCTTCAGCAATAAGACAAAATAACCGAGAGTTTTGGGGTAAAATAGATTTATTCCTTTTAGTTCGAAGCCATGGGTTTTAGTCCAGTCAATAAATATATTGTAGAGTGCATGAAATATGCGAGAGTTTTGGACTTCAGGGCTTTGTTAGGAGTAGTTAGTAGGTAAACATACTAAAAGTCCCCGCCCCTGGGAGGTGAGCATAAGGTGGGAGAAGATCTCATTTTTGGGTTTTTCGATTATATCTCGGAAACGGTGGACTCTAGAAAAAATATGTTCTAAATAAAAATGAAAGCTAATTAAATTTCCTATAAAATTGCTTCTATACATATTTGTCAAACTTCCAACGGTTTTCGAGATATACGTTATTGAAAATCGATAATTTTCGAAAAAAATCATTTTTACCTCACTTTTTGTCAAACATTTGCTTCTAGTGCCTCCCACGACCGTTTCTCAGAAAAATTGTCAAACACAAAGTTGTAGAGCATTAAATTTACTTCAATTTTATATATACTTTTGCTACTTTATTTTCAACTGGATCAAAAGTTCAACATGTCGTTTTCATTGATTAACATGCAAAATAGTTGTATAGCGCTTGAAGAAAAAATAGTATATGTCACTCGGAGCAGAAAGCTCTTTCTTGTGCTTCGCCCAGATTGCTTAGCCTCGGCTATCGCCTCGGCCGCAACCTTCTGAGCTCAGCACAAAATTGGGCTTTCTACTCCTAGTGACGTAATATACTATTGAATGTACAATGTGATTTTTTAAAAACTCAATTGCAGCAGACCGTATTCTGACTTAATACAGACAGTTCTAAGGTTATTAAGACAGAATACGGCCTGCTGCAATTGAGTTTTTAAAAAATCACATTGTACCTGAAATCTATACGACATTCGTTGAGAGCTTGAGTTATTGTCAAATAAATAGATTTCAGGGAACATGAATGTTGCCTTCTTGTAATCTAAAAGCCTCATCAATTCAAGTCTCACATTCCCCTTATGGTTTTTTTGAACGTCAATGCTAATCTGTTGGACCTTAACTCTTCTTTTAATGGATCCGGTCTATGAGACCCAGAGCATAAAAAATTATCTTCAGTTCCTTTGCTTTTTAAGTAATAGAATTGAACTTATCAGTATCTCCTTAATGTTTGGTTAATTTTTGTTTGCATCACTTAATTCAAATAATTCGAAAATCATTTATTGTCAGCAGGGCAGTTAGGCTTGTAAGATACAACCCATGGGAGTGTGTAACCATTATTTACCATCCAATCCATTGGTGGTTTGCCAATCATACAGTTCCAGCATGCATTTTAGAATTAACGGAGCCACAAGTGAAATTACAATTTATTGTAAATTACAGATGTTTTCGCAGATTATAAATTTTGATTATAAACTATTCTCTTTAGTTTCTTCAGTAAGAACACGATTTACTACTTTTACTGAAAAATTTCAAATTTGCAAAATGACAGACACATCTAGTAAACATTCGACGAGAGTGTAGGGAAGGTAATGCAATACAACTAAGTTCAATACCTTTCTTGTTTAGTGAGATTATTTTTGGTCCAAATAAATGTCGCATTAATCTAACGTTACTCATCCACTACGACCAGAATGTATACTCTCAATATACATTTTAGTCAAGTGTCAAGTACGGTAGTGCAACAGATAACAAAAATGACTCCATTATCGCAAGTACAATCTAACTTTGGATACATGCCGCAGTATCTACCGGAACTCTTAACAGCCTCAACAACAGCGGCGGCCCGGCTGATGACGCAGGAGAAACGCTGCTTCACCTATATTTTTCGGTCAAATGTTTTTTTTTTATTCAAAATCCGAAATCATTTTAATTTTTTCATTTTCTTTAATTCAGTTGATATAAGAGTTCTAATTTATGTTTTTTATGCCCGGCGCACAGTACATCGTACAGCAAGCCCCTGCAGGTTATGCCGCAATACATAGGTACTGCAGACCACAAGCGTTCAACTGAAGCAGATTCGCTTATACAGGAATACTGCGTCAATTTTCGTATGTTTGCATGGCAACGGCAAGCTTGCAAATTAATTTGAACATAGAAGTGAAACAGATTTAAGACCTGCGTCAGTCACAACCTGCCTTCTGGTTTCGGTGTTACATACAGTGGTTCCCATTCGTATTCGTACAGAGCCGCGCGTTTGGTTTAAATGAAAATTCAAATACATACGTAGGTAAACGAAAATCGACAATTTTTGTCATCACTTTTTATAAATCATTTATTTAACAATTATCAATATTTGTACAAAGATCACTTCTAGTCTAAATAATAAAATATTGGAAAGACAGTGAAAATTGCAGACACACTCGTATTCGTACAGTTTAATAATCGACAGCTTGCTATATAACAAAACAATTAAGTTTATCCTAATATTTGATTGAATGCCTTTGTTATCTATGACTTCCTGGAGTCGCTTTGGCATCGATTGCACCAATTTTTTCGTACAACCGGGGGGCTGCCTCTGCAGTTCGACCCTCAAAGAGGGGAGGGGGAACCTAATAATCTACTTCACCCATATCTAAAGTCACGAGCCGCCACTGCTCAACAAGATATTACAACGAATCAACAATATAACACAGCTTTTGCGCATCTGACACAGAATGCATCAAAAATTTAAAAAAAAACGCAGCAGATAACACTAACATTTGAAAACGCTAAAACAAACCAAAATGATTGCATGACTATTGGTTTCACAAGCCGATTACGTCAAATATGTATGATGCATTATCTGACAATAACGAAACTGATACGACCACGTCCAATTGAAATGACGTGAAAGACAAAGTTCTCAAACCACCACCAATATTCGTAGCAGACGTAAAATGTATTGTACCATTTATACAATTGTTAAAACAGATGGCTGGGCACAATTACGAAATTAAGGTCAAGATTCAAACTAAAACTCCTGAAATATATTCGTGCATCATAAAGCATATTGACGAAAGACACGGTAACACCGATATAACAACAAAAGTAAACAAAATAAATAGTATTAAAAATTAACAGACCCTATCTAAGGGTAGAAAAATTTAAAAGCAAAGCCAAGAAATTCGTCTATAATGAGGAGGATGATAGAGGCGGTATTAAATGAATTAAGGAAACACGATGAATTAAGCTGCGAGAAAGAACGGAAAATGATAAAAGCGTTAATGGAAAGCAAAACCTATAATCGTAATTTTTAAGTGGTTCTACGGGGAATACAGTAATGCACTACTCAACTGACATCGGAGATATAAAGAAAGAAATCGAAGTACATGGGCACAAAGAAAGAAATATAAGCAATATAAGACAAAAATGCATTAAAAGACAGCTGCCATTATTCTACACCGAAATTGGGCCAGATAACAGCACCAATAAAAAAAAATTGCAACATGAAATACTTAATGAATACACGAATAACAATTGAACTTCCACGCCCTAAAAGGAAAATATCAGAATGTCCAAAATGCCAGAGAAACGACCGTACAAAGAGCTTTTGCAACAGGACCCCACGCTATGTAAAATGTTCAGGAAATCATTCAACCGCCGACTGTCAAAGGAGAAAAAGAAACAATGATGCGAACTGTGTTAACCCCCATAAACAACTGCAAAGTAATAGATATCCTACGTTAAGAAGAAAACAAATAAACGCTAAGCAAATAAATTGAAAATCAACTCTCCAACAAAATCGAATAGAAGAAACACGAACCTCGTATGCCTAAGTTGATACAACAATATACATCTACACAACAAATGGATGACATTAATGAGTTAAAAAACATGTTGGCAAAACTTCTGGAGCAGATGAGTACTATGCTCAATCTTTTAAATGCGCCGTCTTTAAAAATTGCATAGTGGCTCAATATACATTAAAGATAGCTTAGTCCTGCCAACATGGGTAGTAAATATAAGCATTTATTTTAAACAATAAATTAGATATTGTGCTAATATTAGAAGTTGTGTTGCGAAAACCGCCTAGTGTGTTTTTACCCTTAGGATGTTACTTACGACCTTACGAGGTTTTCGTGCGTGAAAGGTTCCATGTAAAATTTCCCCGAAGAGTTGGTGTCTCATGTGTGAGGCTGAGGCTGCTTCCTCCTCTTCTTCACATAGCCTGCAAAGTGTGTCCCTTTTGTATGCACCTATTTTTTGTAGATGTCTTCTTAGATGGAAGGAAGTACAGACTCTTGTGGGATATGTTTGTCTTCGTTCAATTTAAGAGTTATCTCAATCGCGACGTTGTTCTTCAAAAGCCTTGTACTTCATTCTAAGGTAGGAACGGTTTATAGGCAGAAATACCCAGGTGGTTTGCCATAGCCTTCCGAGGGAAGCGGTCTGGTGTTTTTGGTGTATGTGAGGCCCTGGGAATCGAGCGTATTAATCTCAGTTGTCAGACGCACGCTGAACCACGACCGCGACACTTTTGTTTATAATGCACAGGGTGGACCATGATTATAACTACTTTCTATATAACATTAAGAAAAAATAGTATGTTGAAGGGAAATATCCGCTTTATAACGTACTTTAAAAATATAAAATGCTTATTACACCTCGAAAAGATTGAACTACTCTAAGCAGTCTAACCTATTATGTATGGACTCCTAACATACTGATACAGATACAATATCCAACTACAGTGTGATTGTAAATGATTAAAAACAATTTGAATTTGGCGCCACAGTTTTTAGTGTATTTCATACTTTGAATTTGGCTAAACTGGATCAATTTGGTAACTTTCGCTGCCGAATAATAGGAGCAACTCGCTAACTTTGTTGGAGGTTTCCAGGTTTCTTTTATTTTGTTATTTGTTTATTTTGTCTTTTAATGCAATATGAAAATAAATAATGGCCAAAATTAATTTTTGAAAATCATAAACAATATGAAACTAAATAATCACCAAAATTAACTTTTTTTTAAATTATTAATATAATATTAACCATCCCTATTCGAGATGCTACTTAACAAAGATAAAAATCCTAAAGGCTTAAAATTTTACGAACATGAAAAAACTTCGCAAATCTCTTCGATACGAAGCTTTATGGTTCAAACACCAACAGACCAATTAGATCCCGATTCTTGAAAGCCAAAGCTGAAGATTTTACAAAACTGTTTACTGGTCATGAATTTGTATGTAGACAGGTCTCAATACGAGAAGAAAGCGTTCGGTCGAGTCAAAATTGTTACGGAAGGGGAGACTCTTTGTTGTTTGCATTGGCGATCGTAGTGTTTGTTGTATTTATTTCGTTCGCCCCCCCCCTGGAATTTTCCCGCCGCACAGATTGCTGATGACGTACATGTTCTTCTCGTTTTGAGACCACAATACCTCAGGTTGGCTACATGGATGCAAACATGCAAACAACCTCATGTCAGAAGTTCACAAATTTCAAATTTAGGCGAAACTCGGGTGCAGGAGCAACAATGTATTACACACTTTTATACATGGAAAGCGCAAAAAAAGTAATACTGTTTTTTAAAACCTTTTCATGCTAGAGTTAATTATATCATCTAAAAATAACAAAATTTCATAAGACTTAAATAACTTGTTTTTAATATAATGATTTCTATATTACAGGAGCTCCTGCCATCATAGAAATGGTAGACGAAGGAGAATTTACAGACAATTGGAATTACAAACTGGAACCTGACAAGACACCCCTGTTGGCTGCGCTTATCCGAAATCATACTTTACCACCAGCCGCCAATGGCAGTGTAAGTAGGTACCGAAATATTCCATCCACAATTATTATGTGTCCCTTAAACTTAAAGCCCTTTATTTTAAATTTAATTAGATAAAATATAAAGATGAAAATTAATTTAAATTGAGGCGCCTTCATTTTCAGTATATGTTCTTCGTTCTAAATACACAAATAAATAATGTTGGTATCATGCGAGAAAAGTGGAAGTTGAAAAGGAATTTTTCTGATACACTAAGGGTTTGTGCGTTTTAATTTTTTAAGGGCAGCCCTATATTGAGGATTTTCTAAGGGATTATTATGCTCTGCATTGTTGCGTTGTTTAATTTTGTGATGCTTTCGGTTGCTGTTGTAGAACATTGGCAGTTGTAGTAAATCGCAGTTATTTAGTGAAGGGTTTAATGTAAATTGTGAAAATTGTATTTGTAATGCTTTTAATTTTTAGGGTCGCCTATTATGGGAACTGGATCAAGATAAATCAACTCATTTGCCGCAATTCGTCGACAAAGCTCTCAAATTATTGAATCTCAAACAAGTAGCTTTTGAAATTGAGAACTCTGTTATGTCGAAGGTATCGTGCACGGCTTGTAAAGCAGGTGGGTTTGCATTAATTTCTGTACAATGAACCATACACCCTTGAAGTTTTTATTTAAAATAGATAGGTAGGTGCCCTTACGTGCAAAGGCAACGATTAAACTATATACGAGGGTCGTTTGATAATTAGGGTAAAACGCAAATTAAACACATTTTTTTGGAAAAAATCAATTTTATTTTTCAACATAGCCTTCATTGAGGGCTATACATGGCCCATCGAGATTCCAATTTTTTCAACCCGTTACAAAAGAAGCTTCTTTCAAGGGCTGCGAAATACTCCTTGACAGCTTCACTAGACGTGAATTTCTTCCCACCGAGCAAAATTTTGAAGTTTGGGAAGAAAAAAAATCACTGGGGGCTAAGTCCGGAGAATAGGGTGGAGGAAGAATTAATTCAAATCCTAAATCATGTAATTTTTCCAATGCAATTGTCGACTTGTGCTATGGCACATTGTCTTGGTGGAACAGCCCTTTTTTGCGCGCCAATCTTGGGCGTTTTTGTTTCAGCTGTTCTTTTAAAAGGTTCGATAAAGTTGCATAATAGGCTCCTGTTATTGTATTTCCCTTCTCCAAGTAGTTAACCAGGATGATTCCTTGTGAATCCCAAAAAAACAGTGGCCATTACGTTCGGAAACGACAAAACGGTCTTCGCCTTCCTTGGTGCACTTTTCGCACTGTTTTGACTGCTGCTTTGTCTCAGGTGTATATGTATCCATGTTTCTTCTACGGTAACGAATCGCCGCAATAAATCCTTCGGATGGCGGGCGATTTTTTTTTTTCATATATAATTTTTCATGCAAGATATTATGCACCGTCAATGCACGATGAAGATGACGATTGGTATTCTAATAACCAAGAAAACATCGACAGGAACAAAGCTATGAACATAACAAAATCAGAATATGACAGAGCAGTTGAAGAGTTCAGTAAAGGAAAGGCCACCGGGATAGATAATATATCAGCTGAAATAATTAAAAACATCAGAGAATCAAACCACAACATATTATATAAATTAATCGACGAAATGTATAGAACAAGAAAGGTACCAAAAATAACATCATTATTCCAACACCAAACAAGGGAAAGAATGAGTTTGTCAGGATTACAAAACAATAAGTTTAATATCGCATGCAGGAAAAATACTTAGCAGAATCGTTTATAGACTAATAGAAGAGTCGTTTGTGATCTTGTGGAGAAGGTGACCGACGCCTAAGTGTGCTCCAAATCGCATCACAGGTTGGCATAAGTTGTGGGAATGCGCATGCACACCTGGGATTTCGTAAAGTGACGGCGAGGTGGATTCTACGTCTCTTCACACTGAAGAACAATGTTCGAAAAAACATCAGTCAACGGCTTCTGAATCGCTTTGAAGAAGTAGGTGAGGCGTTTTTTAACCGAATTATGACTTATGACGAGACGTAGGTACACAACTATACCCCCAAAAACAAGAGGACGAGCATAGAGTGGAGGGAGCTCCGGTCAAGGCCAAAATGACGATCCTGTGCGGACCTAATTACCACTACGGCCATAGCCCTCTCGCCACTCTTCCCTAGCCCTGAGATAAAAAGTCCGGTTTATATTTGAATGACCCTCGTATGACACATACTAAGACATGAAGATGTAAGTACATACAATGTGATTTTTTAAAAACTCAATTGGAGCAGGCCGTATTCTGTCTTAATAACCTTAGAACTGTCTGTATTAAGTCAGAATACGGCCTGCTGCAATTGCGTTTTTAAAAAATCACATTGTACTTAAAACAATTGTGGAAAGTATGATAGAAGGGAAAAAGGCTCCAAGACAGCCAAGACTGCAATACATAAACCAGATAGGTAATTCAAAACATCTTCTTCTTTCTTCTTTATGACGTTTTTTCCCTTTTTGACGGTCCTCCCAGTCCCCTTGTTGGAGATCTCTTTCTATCATTATATTTTTTACATGAGTTTTCCATTTGTAGCAGGGGCGTCCTCTTCGTCTGCGTCTTCAAGACATAAACTGCCTAAAACATATGCAAACCTAAAAGGCTAGCTCAATAGAGGCAAAGTTGTGATGCAGCAAAGAGAGAACTACAGTGCACACTTCAAACGTCTGTAGAACAAAACCAATGCATGGCTTTTGTTTCAAATTTGGCATGATTTTGTTTGAAGTGACACTTGCCAACTGTGACGTCACCAAATAGATAGTGACGCCATCTTTTTTATTTTTATTTCTTTTTATTTATATGAATTATCAAATGACCCTCGTATTGCTTTGCATGTATTTGATCAATAAAATCGAACACCTTTAATTTGTGTGGGAAAAATTCTATCAAACAATCTTTAAACAAAGAATTGAATTAGCTCCGTTATTTAAACGATGTGGTAGGTTGTTTTAGTAGGGTAAAGATTATGATGTTAATTGCGAATGCCATTGTTTGAATTGGTACAATTGAACTTCGTTTGTTAAACAAGTTTATTTATATTTCAATGTACTTCTGATATATTTAAAGTTTCCAAACAATAATTAAAGGTAATTCATTTATAAAAATAAATGAAGAGTACACGGAAAGAAGGGGGAAAGTCACAAAATTTCAAAAATTACGATTTTGACGCCATCTGCTGCTTAATAGGGAATACTTTCATGTCATAAATGTCAATTACATAAAAGTGGTTAGGTCGCTGATCTAGAGCCCGTTAAAGATTGATATACTTTGTAAGAAAGGGGAATATCCAACGCAAACAGGGAAAGAACGGGGAATGTCCATAGTATTTAGGTGCGCGATTGAATTATACGTTTTTTGGTACAATATTTAAAATGAATTTTTCTCAAATACTTGTTTTTGTGACCCTCCCCCTTTTTTCCGTGTACTCTTCAAATGAAATAGAAAGGCGTTTTGCAATTATCCATTTCCAAGTACGTCACAGTGACGTCATTGGCTCCTCCCCTAACAGCTGATTTCGGGCCACCTTTGTTAGCGCTCTTGTGGAAGTTGTGTGTAAATCTGTGATTTTAACCTGTTTTTGTTGATAAAAATTTATAGTTTTTTAAAAAGTTAGCCCCGAATGTCATACGTTTTGACAGCTATAAAAATAATAATAAACTACTTAACTAGCACTTATTCACATAATAGGTAGTACAAACCTGGTGTACAGACACGATTAGAAAAACAAGTTTTTAATTGTCTATATTTTGTAAAAAAATCAAGAAAATAGGTCACAGTTCCATAAACGTGCTAACAAAGCCGGCCCGTGATCAGCTGTTAAGGCGGAGTCATGACGTCACATGGAAATACCTTATAGGGTCGGAAGTATGTTTTGAAATATCGCATATTTTACAATTTTTTTTATAAGCCTTAACCCTCCATGTTGCCAGCCATATTCCGTTGCGGAGTGTTAGTGCCGATATCCTTATCTTTAATTTATTATAAAATTGAATATAAGGTTAGAATATGTATATTAAAACACAAGTTACAGCCTTTTCGCGCACGAGTCCGAAATTTGGATACGAATGCCTTCTGTAACGAGTTTTTTATACTATTTTCTCTGTTCCGGCTTCCATTTGCATTATTTATTTATGTTTATTTTTATAAAAATACTTGACAATTTTCAGTTGGGGAAATTTTGGTAAAATAGTAGGTTGGTAATAGCGATTTTTACTTGACAGTTGACGGAGGTTTAACATTTGACGTTTTTGTTGCTTAGCAATGAATGGTTGCCTAGGTATTTTGTGTATTATTTGATACAGTATCACCAATTTCTGAAAACAAAATATCACCAAAAATCGTTTAATAATAATGAAGCTCATTAAAGCATCAAAATGCATACTGAATATTGTCATTCTAATGCCAAAACAGAGAAAAGCATTTCTAAAATAAAATTAAAGCTGTAACTTTTACATTTTTACGTTAGAAAATAATAATAAATATATGTTTGCATATATTTTCATGCAGCTTGATCATGAAAGGAAATTCACACTTGATTTCTAAGAATTAAGAATACATGTGTTGTTGAATAACATATGGTTATAGGTTTAAATATGTCATTGCAAAAAAATTAAAAAAGATAGTCAAATGATTAATCAGTAGGTATTACAAACAGATGTTTTTAACTCTTACTGTTTTTTGTTATTATGCATAAAGGACAGCTTGTTTAAACATTTCTTCAGTTTTTGTACAATTGCAGTGTCCATTTATAATTACCTAATTAAAAATTTAATAAACAGCGAACCGGCAGTACGGCAGAGTGGGAGTGCACGTAATACTGAAATATATAAAGTTAAGCAAGAGCCTGCTTGGCTACAACTTCGATGGGTGACCTCTCTGCGGCTCGTTGTGTCTGTCCCCCTCGACACCTTAAAGGTATAAGAGGGTAAAAGATAAAAGAAGAATAAACTGCGAAAATACTAAATAGGTCATGCAATTAAAAACTAATCGAAACAGATGAAATCTAAAAATAAACCCACAATGGACAATCAACACAGATTTTATTGTTTTACGCTTGTTAGCATAATTCATCATGACACCAACAACGATAATTATAGTTTGTTTATCTCTGTAGGTGCTGGTTTATTAATTCATTACATCAAGACTGGAAAATCTGAGAAAGAGATTAAGAAAACCATATTTCAATTTTGTGTTTCTTTAAAAATACAATCAGCCAGAGTTTGTGAAGGAATTACGGAGTTATTTGGAGGAGAAGTGATTTATGTATTAGGAAAGGTAAAATTAGGTAAGTTTTTCGTTATACATTTCAATATACTTGGTAGAAATAAAAGTCCTAGAAGAGTTCTTGTTCAATTAAGAAAAAGGTTTGTTCTTGTAGCTGAATCAAATAACTTTTGATAACTACTTTAAAATATAATTTTTTATTATGAAATGCAAATGCAAAAGTTTGTTTCTATTATCTGCAACATTTTATATATTGGATAATAATGTTGAGATTTTATATGATAATAAACACATGTTTTCAGGTCCGGATCAAATTTGCAGCTTTGTAATTGGCGACGCATGCGGAGATGTTTATAATCCATATCATGAATGGGAAGTTATGTTCCCACCGGTACCGAAACCTGCAGTTAAAAACCAAGAAGTTCCAAAGGTTTGTTCCAACATATTCTTTTTTTTGTAATAGTAATGAATTCAAAGACTTCCATGGTCAGTATCAGTGTTAAAAGACTGTGTCGTTGTTGAGAAAGAACAACCCTTTAATAAAGCTAATAGCAGTTGAAGCCATAAGCTTATTATAAAAATTATTTATTAGTTTAAATATACTAAATATTATTTTTTAAATAGGCAGCGGCACCCACTTTCAAAGTGTTACACCTATCAGACACTCATTACGATCCTTATTACATGGAAGGTAGCAATGCCGATTGTGCGGAACCTTTATGTTGTCGATTAACGAACGGACATGCAGCCTCCAAAGAACAATCAGCTGGCAAGTACGTCATTTCCGGAACTCGTTTTGGCACTTTTAAGGTTATTTATTAATGCATTTTTGGTTTTATAGGTGGGGAGATTATAGGAAATGTGATACCCCGAAAATTACCGTGGATAACATGATGAAACACATATCCGAAACGCATACGGTACGATTTATTATCTTTTGTTCCATTAAACCTACTTATGTGATTGTTTAACCAGGATATTGATTATATTCTTTGGACGGGTGATTTACCACCGCATGATATTTGGAATCAAACCAGAGAGGAAAACTTGAAAATTCTAAGGGAGACTATTGCACAGATGTCGGAAACGTTTCCCGGTATTCCTATATTTCCTGCTTTAGGTAACCATGAGTCTGCACCTGTTAACAGGTACATTTACCGCATTATTACTGTAATGTGTTTGTAAATTAATTAATGTCTTGTAGTTTTCCGCCACCGTTCGTAGACAGCCCTGATAGTTCCATCGCATGGCTCTACGATGAATTAGATAAGCAGTGGCGTAAATGGTTACCAAGTTCTGTTAGTAACACTGTTCGAAGAGGAGCTTTTTATTCGGTACTTGTAAGACCCGGTTTTCGGCTCATATCTTTAAATATGAATTATTGTAATAATAAGAATTGGTGGTTATTGTTAAATAGCACTGATCCTGCTACTGAATTGCAATGGTTCATTTACGAGTTGCAGTCGGCTGAATTTAATGGAGAAAAGGTGCACGTTATAGGTTCGTATATGTTTTCATCTTATTATTATTATTTTAATGCGAAGTATTTGGGAGGAGGGGAGCGCTTGATAAAATAGTAGATTGAATTGGCACAAAAACAACACCGAATTATTTTTAAATTGTCTTACTTTCTGATGCTATTTACTTTATAGTTTTTCCATAGAGTTCTTTTGAGTAAACAAACAGTAGAAAATTCCAACCCTTTTACTTTAAAGATGTGAAAATAAAGTAATACGGAGTTTCTGTTTCATTCATTAATTTAAATTACAATTTATTACAATTATCCTAATAAAAAAAAGCTATAAAATTAGGTAGCTATTGGACATGAAGATAAACATAGTCATTTAATCGGCTAAACTACGGGTAGCGGGACTCTCTCCACTCCCTAACCAGGGGAGAGAGGCATGTCCTAACCTAAATCCTATCAACACCTTAACTAACTTGCTTAGGTACCTCTCCTTCCTCCCATCAAGGAAGGAACTGAGAGCTCACATTTTATATAGAATTTCAACTCTCATGAGAATTATAATGGTTTTGTTCAGCACGAAATTATCTTGGACCTCCAGGGGGGAACAGCACTGAGAGAAGGAGTAGGAACGTGGAACATACCAGACTTACTACTTATTACAAATAGGCAAAACAAGGGTAATAGAAAGTAAAATGGAAGGACTAGGATCTCTATGTTAGGCTTGGCTGCGCGACCCTTTACAAATGAATCAAAACAACTTTATGATATGTTCAGACCATGATGACAACAGTCGAAACAGGACAGGCTTCCTAATAAATTATGAAACAAGTAAATATATCATAGGTTGTAATGCAATCACAGATAGGATAATCTCCCGTAAAGTCTGTGCAAAGCCGTGTAATCTCAATATCATCCAAGTGTATGCACCAACTGTAAAAGCAAAGGAAGATGAAATAGACAGCTTTTATTATGGTGTAGAAAATGCTATGTGCTCAACGCCCAAGAGAGAAATGCTCCTTGTCATAAGCGATTTTACTGTGAAGGTCAGAGATCTACTACAACAGCCACTATAGTATAGGCGAAAGAAATGATCGAGGAGAATGACTGCTGAACTTCTGTGCGTAAAACAGACTCACAGTGGTGAATACATTATACCAACATCACATAAAGAGGTTATAAGGTAGGCGAACTAAAAATCCGCATTATTTTAGAACATTATTTATTTAAAAATAAGTGGTAAATACAAAGTGAGAATATATTTCGGTTTTAGTTAAAACACATTAAGTGTCCCTTGCTCAGTTGGTACTTAATATGCTTTGACTAAAAACTTAAATATTTTAGTTTGTATTTATCATTTGTTTTTTAAACAAATAATGTTTCAAACTAACGAAGCCTACCTTATACTTGGAAACACTCGATATGGAACATCATATTCAAATTGGGTTCATCCTTAACTCTAAATGGAAAACGTCTACCAAGAACTGGAAGACATATGAGTATCCTGGGGCTAACTGTGGCTCTGTTCACCAATTATTTATGGCCAAGATGCAACCAAAACTACAAAGAATCAAAATCAATGCAAAACTAATGTACAAAATAAAGAAACACCCACTGACTAATTACCACGACATAAACTGCAACGTGACGACCCCATCATTTTAATACAATGTGGGGAAAAAATAAAATCAAGTATAAACAATGAGAAAAGCTTGTCTACAGTGAAAAACAACAACAAACTTAAACAAGAATGGATGTCGCAAGATACATTGAAATTGATAGAAGAAAGACGTACGCTAAAAAGTAGATGCCTTAATACTTCAAATGAGCAACCTATTCAGTGCAAATTTTGTTACTACGAACATAGCAGACGATATGACCAATTTACAAATGCCGAAAATTAGACGTTGACAGTTAACGAATTAGTCATTAATTGATTAATTTACAAAAATTACGTCGGCCTTGGCGTCTTTTTGGGTATACGTAAATTGGCCTTGATTTGACTATGTTCGCATTTCATCAGTCATATCGTCTGCTATGTTCGTAGTAACAAAATTTACACTGTATACATTGGAGTTTACGACTTAAATCTCTTATAATGGAGTCACAAATCACATGGAAGGTTTCAATCCTAAATTTATCCTTTTTACTTAATATTATTTTGTCACCTTCACTTTCGTCAAAAATAATTTTCTTTTCCTTTTCCTACCAGTTTATCTTCATATTCTGTTTTATTTTCATTACTCTTACTTTATCTATTGTATTTCTATTAGAAATTCTACGTGCTAAGGCTAAGGTGTACGTAGACTATATGGTTTTTTGATCTTTCATGCCTATTAAAGGCATTGTCAACTTATGGAAAGTCGTTTTTTTTTTATTTTATAATTTGATTGAGTAAAGTGAGTATTGCACCTGTGCAAAATTTTACGGCCGAATTTTAATTCGTTACATTGTTATGGGAGCTAAAAGTTTAAGATATGACGTCACGAGTGTCGCGTGCCAGTAAGAGCGGACTGCCGAGTCGACTAATAATACTAAGTAGTAACCCAGCAACGCGGGTGCTATGTTTGTTTAGGAGCCTCAGGAGGCCGACACTGTTGACGTTACGTATTGGGAAATGAATTCTCTCTACCCGTTTATTGTGGTTATTATCAAAGATATTGAAATTCTACCACTGCGGGTAGTTTTACGAGTATTTTAACTAACGTATTTTGATATTTACTAAATATGTTGCATAAGTTGACAATGCCTTTAACAATAAGTGAAACATTTCTCCAATCGACATATCCAGATTTTGAACTTAAAGGCATTGTCAACTTATGCAACATATTTAGTAAATATCAAAATACGTTAGTTAAAATACTCGTAAAAGTACCCGCATTGGTAGAATTTCAATATCTTTGATAATAACCACAATAAACGGGTAGAGAGAATTCAGATCCTACATACGTGACGTCACTGGTGTCGACCTCCGTAGGCTGATACACAATGAACATAACCTAAAAACACGGCAACATAACCTAAATTTAGCGTTGTACTTGTAGCTATGCTAGAGCTCTTACCGGCGACCGACATAGATGACGTCATAGCTTAAACTTTTAACTCCCATAACACGGCAACGAATTAAAATTCGGCCGTAAAATTTTGCAAAGGTGCAATACTCACCTAAAGACGTCCCTGACGTCCTTCAGATGTCAGGGGGGCGGATATGCTTAATTGCTTGGTGTCGCCCAGTCTAGTCATATTCCAATAGCAGGTGCAATACTCAGTTTGCTCAATCAAATTACAAAATAAAAAAAAAATGGACTTTTCATAAGTTGACAAAGCCTTTAAGGAACTTATATCTTTAGAAAATAATTTACATGGAAAACCAAATACTGAATTTGATTGTGGCCCATAAATTAACCACTCTCTTTCCTCTTTATCTCCATTAGCCTTTACTCTATAAAAAATGGTATTGTCTAAATGTCATAGAACAGCGTTGGCGGTAGTGTCGCGTAAAACGCGTGTAGTGCGCCTTATGGCGCGGAGTTGCCGCGGTGCCGCGAAAAATTTTGTTTAATAAATTTCGGACCCCAGCGGTCGTCTAGTCCGCCTAATGGTTAAATCACTGATGCGTAAACGCACTGCTGTAATTGCTTCATCCAACAGCAGGGAGAACAACAGTGGGCTCAAAACACACCCCTGCCTCACCCCTTTGTTGTTTCCGACGGTGTTGATTCTTCATGCCTCGTTCTTACACAATTTTTTGTATTTTGATACAAGCTCTATACACTTCTCACTACGTTCTGCTGTACTCCTCTTTCTTTTAAAATTTTCCATATATCAGCTCTATTTACTCTGTCAAAGGCCTTTTCAAGGTCAATGAAACATAAATGTATTTTCCTCGATTCTCTAATTGCTTTTTCACTTACTTGTCTGAGGATAAAGATGACGTCTTGTACTCCTCTATTTGGCCTGAATCCAGATTGGTTAACCTGTAGCGTTTCTTCTTTTTTTCAGAATTCCTGCGAATATTTTTATTACAGTTCTGACAATCCTTAATGTCTCCTTTTTTAAAGATCGGTGTAACTATTCTCTTTTGCCAGTCCTCTGGTGTGCTTGTCCTGTACTCAGGTCTTTGTTAAATACGTTTTCCGGCCTCCGTCTAGAAACACTCAATTTTCATGCGCATAAATCGTCTGGAAAATGCTTCTTTGCGTGCCTAGACATGAAAGTAAAATTAGGATTTTTGATTAGTGGCGCTGAACCGAACTGACGCCGCCCTCTCATTATCACGCCCAGAAAAATAAATTCTCTAGCGTCAAATATTTGAATAAAAAAAATTATTTTTTATACAAACGTATTTTTATCGGCCGAAAAAATATTGTGTATCACACGCCTAGAAACTGCTTTGCAAGTACTCGCACTTGCAAAGTGGCAGTTTCTAGCCTTGTGATACAAATTACTATCCTGATGCCTTGCTTCTTCTGATGTTGCTTTTATCACATCTGCAGTTATTTGGTCGTGTCTGAGGGCTTTTCCTACTTTTGTCTTACTAATTGCTTCTTTGACTTCTGCTATTGTAATATCGCCTCCTTGCTGTTGTTCTTGCTACTGCTTCTCTCTTATAACTGTGGTTGCTTCTTTGTCCAAATGTCTTAGCTTTGCATCTAGCCTGTTTTGAAATTGCTGCTTTACCTTTTGTTCTTTTAGTCTAACTTTTTATCTTTTGGTTTGTCATTTTTATTTTCTGCTCTTGTTCTGTAACTTTCCTGTTCTTTAATGTTATGGTTACCATAAAGTGTCACTTCCCCTTTTACTTTTATGTCTCTGACTTTTGGCCTTATTTGCTTACTGAATAAAAAATAGTCAATTATGGATTTCTCATTTCCGCTTTTCCTTTCTCTTGTCGTTTTATGAATTTCTCTGTGCATAAAATGCGAGTTTCCTATCATGTTTAGTTGATTTACCTTTAAAATTAAAGGGAACTGAAAACAACATTTATCTTAGTTTATTTTCACGTCCAATAGTCATTACCTTAGGTAATTTATTATTTATTATCATCATTATCTGATTAGTCTACTATAATTAATGCTAAACAACCGTCAATCAGGTTTGCACATACAATAATTTAATCATTGAGAATTACTTTCATCCAGGTCACATTCCTCCCGGTCATTCTGATTGCCTGAAGGTGTGGTCCCGCAACTATTATGCAATAATCAACAGGTACGAATCGACAATCACAGCCCAATTCTTCGGACATACTCACTTTGATGAATTTGAAGTATTTTACGACAATAAGGATTTAAGTGAGTGTATTTAATTAACATGTCGAATAATGATTAATTTTAATTATAATCAGGTCGAGCTATTGGTGTAGCTTACGTTGGTCCTTCTGTTTCGCCTTACTACGATTTAAATCCAGGATACCGGATATATTATGTGGACGGAGATCATGATCACTCTACTAGAGTAAGTATCTGATTATTAAACATTAACGGCAGGTTTGTTTAGGCTTAGTTCCAGAATTGCGAAGGGATATGAAGACAATAAAAAAATTAACTTTGTTGATTTTCAGGCAGTAATAGATCATGAGTCATGGACGATGAATTTAAGAGAAGCGAATCTGTACGGTTATCCGATTTGGTTTAAGCTTTATTCGGCCAGGCAAGCATACGGAATGGAAGCTTTACGACCTCTCGACTGGGATATTTTAGTAGAGCGTATGACTAATGATCCACAGCTGTTTGATCTTTTTTACAAGTATGCTTTTTTAACTGTGTAAAAAGTGAAAATTAACCTTTTTTGATTTAGGTATTATTACAAAGCAAGTCCTGTAAGACCATCGTGTGACACAGCATGTAAAAAACGAATATTATGCGATTTACATTCGGGTCGTTCTCACGATCGACGTAACTTGTGCCAATCTATAGAATCGAGAATAGACAACACAACAAATTCCACTTGGAGGGAGTGGTTTTATAATACCATTTCAGTGTCGTAAGTATGAGTAATGAGTTTTTTGCAGAAGTCGCTGTGTATTTAATGCCTTCACTAATCGTACTTCTTTTGTTTTTCTTGTGGTTTACAGATGGAGACGTATAAAAAATTTCTTTTCTTAATTGTGGTGATATCAACCAACCATGAAAATTGTACCAAAATACTTTTAATGTTGCTGTAGACTTAGTACATATACTCTTAAAAGAGAATGGTATTAAATTTGCAGACTAATAAGAAAATTTACAAAATCAAAAGATTTCTGTTAAATATACAACTAGCGTGATTGCTACAAGGAAGTTGTACTTTGCAGATTTTATACCATTCGCATTAACTCAGTGCTGTGAGCACTATTAATATTTTTTCTGTGCGAACTGCGAGCTGTATATATCACGAGCTTAGTTCTATAAGCTCTGTTAGCTGTTGGGAAATATTTCTATTAAATCACAGCAGAACGATTTTGTAACTTCTATTTTAACTGTATATATTTCTTTTTCTAGTATGGTGTAAGGGAACACTACACACAAGCACACTACATTATACGGTACATGATGGCAATACCTGGTAAGTAAACCAACATTGTTACACATTTTACTTCTTATAAAGTACATAAAATATGAGGAGGGTTCAAATTTAACCCCACAAGATTTATCCTACATTTCAACATACTCCCCTTCTTTGGAAGCTTCACAATCCCTTCTTTATAGAAGTTTTTTGGCCGAGGGGCAAGCCGGTTTTGCACAAAATCTTTGACCTCATCATCTTCAAATCGAATACCGCCCATTGCTTCCTTGGGTGGCCCAAACAAATGAAAATCACAAGAAGACAAATCCGGACTGTAAGGAGGATGTGGAAGTGTCTCACAGTGTAATTTATGTAAAGTTTCCCTAGTCAATTGGGCGGTGTGTGAGTGAGCATTGTCATGGAGAAGAACCACACATCTAAGCAAACGCTTCGCTCTTTTCGTCTGAAATGTAGGCTTCACTTTTTCGACAAGCAGTTGAGCGTAATAAGGGGTATTAATTGTATGTCTATCTGTAAACAAAACCCCTTCTGCGTCCCAAAACACTGGTTTATCTTCCCAGCTGAAGGGATCACTAGGCTTCGATGAAGTTTTGTGTCTCCATTCCATGCTTGATTTTGTGAATTTTGGGACAAAATGGTATACCCAGGTTTTTTCACAGGTCAGTATTGCCTTTAAAAAGCTTCTCCTTCTCGCTCGTATCGATGAAGGGGTTCGGTTGAGATTTCAATCTGTCTTCGTTTCTGTTCAACAGAAAGCAGCTTTGGAACCCACCTTGCACAGGTTTTTCGAAATTTCAAATGTTCTTGGATTATTTCTTTAGCACTCAGTGCCATTACTAAGTACGCATAGGGTATTTTCACATACTTTTCCAAAATATCTAGTAATAATGATGTTAATTATTTTGATACCTTAAGAAAGGGTTGTAGGGATGCCTGGTGCCTGGTCTTAAAGGTGGACAATATTTAGGTTTTGTTGTAAACTTTAACTGTTTAATTTTAATTTAATATTGAGTTTTGTATAATCCGCAAAAATTACCTTCCGGCTTTGACAGCATTCACTGTTGGGGCATAGAGATGTTGTATTTTTTGTTGAACCTTTATTGCACTTTTCTATAAATATTAAACAAAAACTAGGCTTCTAGAAGTGTAAATACACTGTTATTTCGTATGTAACGTTACAATATGCAATAAATATATATATATAAGTATTATATATACCGTATTACATCGATTATAAGACGCCACCGATTATCAGACACACCCTTATTTTTCTAAGCTAGAGCATACCCTTTACCCTGGTAAGACGCCATCGAATATAAGACGCACCATGAATATAGAGTCATCAAAATATGAAAAAACATGCGTCTTATAATCGATGTGTATATAGTTTTCTTACTACCTTTCTCTCCCATATTTCTAATTTCTTTTCCATTTCATCTGTTACCACCCACGTTTCACTCGCAAAAGTCACTATTGGTCTTATCACTGTTCTGTATATTCTCACTTTCAATTGCCTTGATACGTTTTTATCCCTTAATATATTTTTTAAGCCCACTACATACCTCGATCCCAGTGTTATCCTTCTCTGTATATCGCTTCTATAGCTCCCCTCACTTGTTATCTCCGCCCCCAGGTATACTACTTGATTTGTTATGCTCAAAATATACTGTTTGCTTGTGTGTCTTGAGCTTTCACTGTGAGATTTTGTGTTTTGTCCTGTTTTCTGTTCCGTAGAATCATGTATTTTGATTTCTCTGTAGTTATCTCTAAAGCTATTTTTAGTGCTTGTTGTTCTTTTTGAAAATTGTTTTAAGTTCCTCTTTTATTTTCGCCAGTATTATCACATCATCGGCATAAGCCGAACATTGTACTGAGTCCTTAAGTACCTATCTTCTTCTCTAAATTTATTCCACTTTTCCTTAGCACATTTCCCAGAACTATATTATACTGAACAGCGTTGTAGATAACGGTTCGCCTTGCTTTAACCCTAAATCACATTCCATGGTTCTAGATACACATCCCTGAAATCTGATCTTAAACTTTATATTTTGTAGAGTCATTCTTACTAATGCTAATAATTCTTTGTGGAATCCTTGTTCATGCATAGCTTCGAAGATTGCTTTTCGTTTTATTTTGTTGTAAGCTTGCTTGAAGTCCAAGAAGACTGTGTGTAATGGTATATTTTTTCTCTCACATTTTTCACGGATCTGCCTCAGTGTAATAATGTAATCAATTACAAACTTTCCTTTCCTGAATCCTGCTTAATACTGTCCGATTTTATTTTCCGCCTCTTGGACTCTTTTAGTTCCTTACTGGAATATTCGTCGCCCTTCACGGGCTCTTTTATCCATTTATGGAGGTGAATTATTCCTCATTACTTCATAATCTTGTTTATTCACTAATTTGGTTACAGTTTGGTGTGGGTTTTAGCTGATTTTACTATTATTTTCCATGCTCTTCGGTTTTGATTTCCAGTCTTTGACTTGCATTTCCTTTAGATCGTCTATAATTTCATCATACCATTTTTTTGTCTTCCGTGTTCTCTCCCTTCCATGGATTTCCAATATGTTATGCGTTTAATTGTGCTATTTGGTTCGTTTCTTTCAATGTGTCCCAGCCACTCTAATCTTTGCGCCTTTATTGTTTTTATTATGTCCTCTTCATTCATCTCTTTCGGTAATTTGAAATTCATTCTAGGTCTATATTCTCCTTCGCTTGTTCGGACCGGGCCTAATATTGCTCGCAGGTATTTTCTCTCTAGAATTCGTAGTTGTTCTTCACCCTTTCTATTTAAACCATTAGTTCCTCGTCTGCCAACTTAATTAGTTCCACTACAATTTTATTCGACTCGGGACTTCTATTGTTTTTCATCTTTTTTATGACTTCCGTAAATTCCTTCTCTGTCGGCTCCTCAATACTTTGTTCTTGGAATTGGCCTTGTTCGGTTTGTTGTGCCCCCCTGGTCAGTAAATACTTTTCTGAAAAAATGTTCTATCCATATTTCCAACAAGGCCGACTTGTTTTTCAAAAACTGAAAATATTCTTAAAATTCTCTTCAAACCAAGCAGGACTTAATCCCACAATCTTAAAATAAAATTCAAAAATTTTTAGTCCATCGCACCTTTTGTAACATCAATCCTGGGACACACTGTATGTCGAATGCTTTACGGTAGGTAGTGTACAGTCCTCTTTAAATCGTTTAGCCGATTTTCTTCTGATTTGAATGCCACCATCCGATCCAAACAGATTAAATTTAGATTCAGCTGAGAAAATGACATATTTCTATTGCTCAGATGTCCAAGATGTTCTTTCTTTTGCCCATTCTAAATTTTTTTCCCTCATTACTGCTGTTAACAATGGTTTTTTCGCAGGGCAGCAGGTACATAAACCAAGTTGATTATAATAATACGACAGTTAGTTGTTATGGTAGCTGCACTTTTAAATCGATTTCTTCAGCCAATGCGCCCAATTTCTCTATCATCTCGATCCCTGGTTATTTTATTTCTTCCCGTGAGTTTCAAAGAAATAATACGACCATTTTCATTATAAGTCTTACGCTCTTACGTCATAATTTTCACATAGATGCTTCGTTTCGGCACAGTATAAAAACATAATCAGTATGGACATCTGCTGTAATATGGCTGTCACTTGGCGGACTTTCACTGTATTGCTTAGAGATGTCGCCGCTTATAAGAGCGCGAATTTTAAACAATTTCAAATATTCTGTAAAACTTTTTCTATACAAACGTATATTTTTGTGGCGTTTTATAAGTAAAATCCACCGCTTTAAAACACGGCACAACAATAGATATTATACGCATACACAAAATAGATAAACACAGAAAATAAATTAAAATTAAGAAATTGGAGTAAATAACCTCAAAACTTCGGAGACTTGAAATATGACACGTGACTAAAATAATTTTAGTAAAATAATAAGTAAACACTGGCGAACACTAAAGTTACTAAAGTACGATCGTTACGCCACTAGCGGAGTATTGTAGTAATCCCGCCTACACATTGGCATGCCCACATAAAAACAAAAACAGTAGCTGTCCATACTGATTATGTTTGTATACTGTGGTTTCGGTGCATTCCACAACCGATCTCACGCACAGATACATTTTTGTCCACTAATCTTAAAATTTTTACTTTGTCTTCCATACTGAATCGCATTTTCACTTTTTACAACAATGCTATAAAGTAACTCTGATGTTGAACTCTCACCTGTCACGAGTAAACAAACAAGTGTTCATCATTTGTTTTAATGGCAAAGCAATAGTGATAATATTGCCAGGAATAAATGGCTTATAAACCAATAAATATGAGGATGAATCATCAGAAGAGTATATACTTATCTGAAATCTATTTGATAAATCACGGCAGACGGAAATTCGTTGATCTTCAGATCAGCCTATAAATTTCCTGAATGTTCAACTCTGTATGAGGTCGCCTAGTGTGGGATAAATTTTCCACGTGAGTTCAGCCTTCTCTGAATTTTTGGCACCAGTGAAACACTTGAGTTTTTGACAAAGTGTCTACCCCGAATTGTCTTTGAAATCGTTCGAGAACTTCAGCAGGTTTTATGTTTTCATTAATAAGAAATTTAACGATAATAAACCGGTTGTTCCGTCATGGCTGTAGATACTAAACAAAAACAATTGTAACCATAACGACAGTACACACGGTTTCTAGATTGTCCAGTGTATTTGAACCCTCCTCGTACAACAGACGCTTTATGTATATGATTTTATTGGCAACAAAGCTTTTTGATTTTTTTTTGTAAATTACGATCAGTGTCTAACTCTAACGTAGGTATGTTTTACTGTTTCCTTGCTTAAAGGGCTGCATCCTTTCTTTAAAAAAAAAAAAAAAAACACTTGCATGTTTCTAGTCATCCAATTTTTGTTTTTACAAATAACAAAGTGGCACCATGATCTCCCAGGGACATTCTAGCTTTTTTATTTTTAATTTTGCAGAATGTCTGTGCTTTGGTCACTCCCTCGGCTAACGATACAGCTACCAAAGTATGTAATGAGTCTCGGATAAGTGCCTAGTTTTATTATTAGGTGTTATAGTTAGTCTGAATTGTTTCTAGCCAATGGGCAGCTAGGAATTGTTATAATAGAAACGCATGACAAATTTACTAATTATTAAGCCATAGGAAATGTAGTCAAATTTATTACTTACTTATCTCAAAGTTGAATTTTATTTTTGATAACTTTTTTTTTATTATTGCTTGAGTATAGTTTTAAAGATTATAGTGATGACAATGTTAGGTAGATTAAGGTAGTGCGAGATGTATCCAATTTGTAGTAATTTAATTACTAACTCTCTATGTTTTGCTCTGCAGCGATATAACTGTTACAGACATCGTCGATTCTTAAATTAGCTTAACTGATATTTTAATAACAGAAAAGTTTCTACTTGCGTCAATAGATTTATAGATAGATCTCTTTATAAGGTTATATTTTGTTTTCTATTCAATTATAATAATCTTTTTGGTGCTAAGATTTTTAAAAGCATGTAAATATTAGAGTAATTAATTTAAGCAAAAATGTTAAACCTGTTAGTCACTAATGGTTATATACTCAACAAACATTATGATGTCCTCAGTCAGTTTGTTCAGTTTTATTTTATTCTATTTATATAATTCTAGCCTGAACAATAGTAGTAGGTAGGTGATTATCATTTAAGATTGTATTTATTTTTTTTACAAATTTCTATAAATGTCAGAGACTGAAAAGCTGATTTTTTTAAGCTTTTTAATGGTGTAACTGACATATCTTTTTTGTTGTGATGTTTATATTAGACATCTATGAGTTAACAATTAATCATGATTATTATATTAAGACGAAGTTGTTGTACTTTTCAAAGTTATTTTTATAAATACAGAATAATGCAATTTGTGTTGTTTTAATTTTAGATTAGTTTTTAAGATTTAGGTTACAATCTATCTAAAGTGTATAAGGCAACACAAGTTAAAGGTTAAAGGTAAGTTTATGCCTAGCATTGGGATAATAGCTTGTGTTGTGACTGTCGCCGCCTCCCCATCTCCAGTTTCCAATTTTTTCTATCATGGCATTCTCCGTTTGTCAAACCTAAACATTTTTTAAATAAAAAAAATATCTAATTTTATTTGAAATAATATGATATTTAGTAACATTGCACATATAGGTATTTAAAACCCAGTAGTTATTCAATTGCAGAAAATGTTCCAAGGAATTGAAAACTTTGTACTAAAAACCTTCCACTTTTTTGTGTCAATTAATAGACTTAAAATGAAATAAGAACAACATATCACGTGATCGGCGCATCGTGCGAATTTCAGTCGGACTATTCCATTTCCAAGTTTCTGGGGGAAGACGCACCATTCAGTGGCGGCCGTTAGTACAGTGTGATTCTTAGTTACCGGTGGATTTTTGAATTGTGCTTTGATTTGTATTTTAATTATCAGTGGTTCAGTGTTTCTACAGATCGTGTTCAAGGTAGGTTTTACAGAAATTATTAGATTTTCATTTCATAACCTAACTTTAGTCACCCAACAAACGTCTTTATGTTATACCACTTGCGAACTTTTACTGCGCATAGAGACATCAGCTGATGTGTTGTTCGTACTTTAATATATCTCTACCATTCACTGCTGTCTATATTAAACAAACTTAATATACAGTTTCACTTGTTATTTTAAAAATAATGATTGAATTAATGAAATCGCTTTGAATCGCAGCACCTTGAATGAAGACAGTCACTTTATTTGTATCTGTATCTGTAACCTTGAAATACTTAACAGACACTATCCAGATACCAAGTCAAGGCAAGCTATACGGAATCAGCAGGCGGCTCAATATGTACATGTAGCCACTGAATTCCCATCACTGCCAAGGCAGATAAACACAAATCAAGTAGCACCAGCAGTGCGAAGGAACAGCTTACAAGAAACTCTAGGGTGCCATATAATCAAATTACCACCATGGGACAGACCACTACCGCGTCACACCATTCAATTCATGCAAGAAACAATTGCCAATCAAAAAAGTTATTGCAGACCTTATGATGGAAGCAAAAGAAATGAAGAAAACCCTTGAGACCCTTGTTGGAGAAATCAGCATACTATGACACCAAACAACCATAATTAATGGACAAGTACAAAATAGTCACATGGAACTCCAACACCTTAATGCAATATCGTCAAGAAGTGAAGGGAAATCTACATAACCACAAATCAGATAGACATCCTTCTCGTCTCGCAAGCACACTACAGAACGTAACTTACTCCAAGATCCTAGGATACTGCATTTATGACACCAAGCACCCTAATGGCTACGCAAAAGGAGGTACAGCAATAATTGTCAGACCGAGCATCATGAGCTTCCCAAACACCAAGCCACCACTATCCTAGTTGAAGACTGGTCGATCCACTAGCAGTTTCGGCTATATGCTTCCCTCGAAACTACAGGAAAGTTTTGACGAATACTTCAAATCATCATCAAAATCAAATAAATATCGTTTTTTGAATGTGGTAGGGAACATAGCGGGGAAAGGCCCGCCCTGTTCCCGATCGCGCTCCACGGCCGATATAGGGCAGAAGCCCTCTGCAGCCATGGGGAAGGTTGGTTGTGGGGGGGTAGGCCACTCGATTCGAGGTTCTCTAGGGGGGATTTGTTGGTGGAGAATGCCGGATGCGCGGCGGGACGATCAGTCCGTGAAGAGTGTCAGCTGCGGGGAGGGTCGATTAGTCTCGGAATGGGGGCTCTGTGAGCGTCGTTGTTTGGGTTGAGGGAACGGATCTTTTCAGTCGGTTTGTTTTTGGATTGTGGTCATCTGTGGTGAGTGTGTGGTTGTTGAGTAGGAGGGTACTTCAAATCGCTAGGGGGTTAGCTTTAGCTCGAGAGGCGATTACAACGTGAAACGCCCACAATGAGTGTCAAGGGGAAGGACTTGGCCCACCGACTTGACAAAAATCCTGGACTACCTGAATTTCTTCATTACAAAAGACATTGGTCATAAGAAAGTTATGAGCTGTCATCTAACCACTCTCCGGTAGTTCTAACCCTAAACACAACTATCATCACCGAGAAAAACCCTCAACCACAGCTATATAATCCACAAACGGAATGGGATCTCTCTAGGGAAAAGGTTGAGGGGGATCTCCAAATAAATATTTCTCTAAAAACAATAGAAGACAGAAGTGGCAGTATGGAAAAGTTTACGACTACCACACAAAAGCAGCGTGGGAAGCCACACCTACAACAAAATCCCACTTAATGAAGCACGACAACCCTTTAGAAGTTATGAATAAAAAAACTGGAAAACGAAGACTTAGAGCAAAAACACACGAGGCGGTTTCTGACGAATTGGCCGACGATTCGTCCGATGCTACGAATGTGAGCTTTCATCATAAGCGATTCATGTGCAGAGTCGCCGATTCGTCACAAACCGCCTTATGTGTTCTTGGCCTAAAAAGATAATAGCAAAACAGTCGATACCTGCTTGAAAAGCAAGCATACAACAGAGCAGCTAGGGAACTAAAACAGATGATTAGGGAATACAAAGATAAATCCTTCAATGACTACCTACAAGGACTAACAGCTTCCAAAAGCACTGAATACTCCAGAGGCCAGTGCTGCCGGTTCAGAAAGAGGATGGATCCCGGACTCTCTCTACCAACCATATCCTTTACCATGAATGAAACTAAAGCCTTGATAGACAGCCTGAAATCCAAAAAATCACCCGGATATGACCAAATGACAGGGTGCATCTTAAAGGAACTACCCAAAAAAGGGCTGCTGATTACTTTTATTTGCAGCGCAGTGCTGAGAACGGTTAACTTTCCAGCGTAGTGTAAAGTTGCCAAAATCATCCTGACTGATCCAAAAACCCGGAAAACCACCCTAGGAAGCTATCTTGTATACTTACCCGCAAGGGCCGTAAGCCTCCTACTCATCATCTCGAAACTGAAAAAGTTATTATTAAAAAGACTGATGCCGATTATCAGTTCGGATACAGGAAAGAACAATCCACCATACAGCAGGTACATAGAGTAGTCGACACCATAAATAACACCTTTGAAGCAAAAGCCTTCATAGATGCAAGTCAAACATTTATTAAATTTTTACCCAAAGGGCTGTTATAAATATAAACTAAAACAATGTCTTCCTAATCATTTCTATTTGATATTAAAATCCTGTCTACAGGAAATGTATTTCCTAGTTAGGAATGAAGAAGAGCCCACTAATCTATATCCAATAGAATCTGGGGTGCCGCAAGGGAACATCCTTGGACCAATACTTTATCTCCTAAAGGTGCATTCAGACTCAGAAATTCTGTCCGGAAAGTTGATGGAGAAATTTAAACGAACCAATCAGGAGGTGTGTAGAATTTGGATATCTCGACAAATTGAAAAAAAATCTGTAACCTCTTTTATCTTTATATTTACCTGGTGTATTAGCATATATGGTTTTTACGGGTGCAATGCACAACTTGTGTCTCAGCGAGTTACGTGGTTGGTGCACCGCTTAATACCTACATACTGTGCTATGTGTATAGTGTAAGTGTCTGTCTGTATAAGACCTTGTTGCTCTACCTCTTAGGTCTGTATTTGGAGAAGAGTGTTGATAATTTCGTGCCCAATAACGAATGGTCACCAGGGCTCGCTACCAATCTCCAGACTGCAGGAAAACCTGTCTATCGGGGGATTTGAAGCAAGGACTAGTGCAACGGTAGCCTGACGCTTTACCACTGTGCCACCCTGGCATTTGCGTAATTTTATACTATTATTATATTTTTTAACGTTCTCGTCTTGGGCCGGTTTCAATAGTAGAACGGATTGAGTCAAGCTCTACTATTTTATTAAATTTATTCTTCTATGGCATTATCGACATTTTTACTTCTTATATAGCAACGTATCACGTTCTGATTCATTTCTTTCGTCCATTTGATACGTTTGCGTTGTATTCCTGCTTTAGTGGTGAACTGATCATGGTCAATTAAAACACCTTAAGCAAATTCAACTGTTGTAGATGGGTGATTAGTCGATAACGTGTTGTCGGCTGTTACTGTTTCGGATTGTACAACGATTGCCTACCGTGCCCTGACTCTCCTCAGCAGTGGCGTATTTATGAGTGGGGGGGTCCAGGGGGTCTAGACCCACCCCAGAGGCCCAACTGAAATTTTTTTATAAATAAATACCGTTTAATTATGTGTATGTGTATTAATGTGTATTGTCCGAATCACGAGAGATGACCCCTGCCTCATCACACGCTGAATTTAGTAACGACAAACACGCGTGTACATTTGTTCACAAACCCCATGCACACGACAAGGATAGCATTACCATAAGCCTGTGTTATGATTAAAGTGCTTATTTGACTAGAGTAGTTTAAGTCAAATGCGCGTGTTGTCACTAAAACGTCAAACTGTCAAATTATTAATACATTTACATTATTTTATTTTATTAGGTATCTAAATTCCTATGTTAATTGGAATTCGTTTTTGTAGTACCTATTTGTGTTGTGAGGTTTAGATAAATGAACATTTTATTTGGTTTATTGCGTTGCAGAAGAAATACAGTTGTACATTTATTGGTTAGATTATTAATAATTTAAGGTTAAAATTCGTATTGAAAGTACTTGACAGCTGTTTGTTTTCCGGTTAAAGCGCCAATCATAATTCCTTGAGAATACAACTGATGCTAATTTGACTAGCAAGTAAAATCTTATATCATACGGATAGCATTGATGAGGCAGGGTTCATCTTTCGTGGTTTCAATATTATGTATGTGTAAGACCATATTAATCTACCTTTTAGACCTGTATTGGGAGGAGAGCGTCGTTAATTAGAATAATTAGGTGCCCAACGACGAATGGTCACCAGGGCGATTCGAACCAAGGACTAGCGCAACGCTAGCCTGACGCTCTATCACTGCGTGCGCCACCCTAGCTTTCACGTAATTTTATACTACTGGTAATTATCTTAACTGGACCACTCTTTAAAGTAACAAATCGGATTTTGTGTATTTAAATGTACAATGAGGAGGTATGAATAACTTAGTTAAGTAAATATCTGCTAGCTAGCCAAATGATGGCAATGTTTTGATTCCAACAGTGTTAAATATCAGATTACCTCCATTGCTCTCCAGCCAGTGTGAATTAGATCTCGGCATCGACATCTTCGTTTAAAAAAAATAGTGAATTATATAAACGTTATTTAAACATGCTAGTTAGACCTACTGTACGTACCTTTAATTGATGCACCACTAAATTTGATTAATTATGGAAAGATTCTATTAATTAATCGGATTAGTATACTAATCCACTCCATTACTGAAGCTTAGCCTCATTAAAATTATTAAATATTTCCGAATTGCTGTTATAAATTAATAAAATAAATTTAAATGTAAAATTGACAGGTTCATGTTCAAAGACATTTAGATGGCCCAGTATAGCTATATTGCTTGTTGATTTTACTTTTAAAGCAAACTAACGATGGCTTCAAATCGGCATTCTTTCACTGATAAGTGTTCACTTTTTGTGTGTGTCTTTTATGCGTGTATAGCCAATCTACTCGGAATCGCCTTTAGGCATTACTTCAAGTCAGACGGCTGTGTCGTGTGTGTGTTACTACGTGTGTATTGGTCTTGTTACTCTATCTCATAGACCACTTCCGAGTAGAGCACAGTTAATTAAGAGTGCCATTTACATGCAGTGACATTCTATTTGACGTATCTAAAGTTGCATAACTACTTAAATAAGCACGGATTTGTGTATGACTCAAAACTGTAGAGTCGGGTAATATCTGACAAGTTGGGATGACTAAATTGGTTCTTGGAATAATACGAAATAGTTTACCTTCGAATTCTGTTTCATGTTTCATATTTTAAATAGTTCCTATTATATATCGCACTCTGTTAGTTAAGTTGCCTACACGCTACATTAGAAATAGTGAGTTAGGCAACGATATTTCTAAAATTTTATTTCCATTATTTCCGAATTAATTTGCATTTTGGAAAAATGTTCGTGTGGCCTTTGAAAAGGGGATGTTTTTTATCTATCTATTGACGTGGAGATTTTTTCGATACCTCAATTTTTGCAAATACTATTTGAATTTTTTAAAGTAAAATAGAGTTGTGCGTTTTTTATTGCTAAAACGTTATTTTTTTTTATTTGACAAAACCGAGGTGTCTACAGACACACAAAAGATAAATGATTAGAAGCAAAAATCGCCCGCCACCCCTACATTAAAATTGTTTCTCAAAAAATTGAGCAAAATCTGCATATATTCTTTCAAGGTATAAACTCCGCCGTTAACAGGTTCATGTTCAAAGACTTTTAGATGGCCCAGTATAGCTGTATTGCTTGTTGATTTTACTTTTAAATCAAGTTACCTAACGATGAAACGATGACTTCAAATCGGCATTCTTTCTTCTTTCACTGGCAAGTGTTCACTTGGTCAACTGGATCACTATAGATCCATTTAATATAGGCAGTAACCATAGGGATGAACCCTGTAACTTATTAAAAATTATATTAATTTACAAGAAATAGAGTTTAACAAAGCCTCTATTGATATGTTTGTGCCAAAACTTTATTTACATTTATTTAATACATTAAACAAATAAAATTATTTTTAAAAATAAAAAATACGTAAAGTGGCAAAGTGATTAGGAGAACTTGTTTCTTAATTTTTTATGGGTATTTAATTGTAAAATATAAATAATTAATGAGTTTAGCCAAATTTATGTCTTAAAATAAAAAACAAATTCTTCCAAATTACCAGCTAACTTCACGGCAGTTCGCGATGTTGTTTTATAAGTTCGATCTTCAAATTTTTTGTAGTGACGCAGTTCGATAGGTAACGCTCATAATTGCAGGTGCAAACGGTATTAAAACTACATCAAATTGCTATATTACAGCGTAAGTGTATAAAAAAACCCTCTCAAAGTTTGTGGGCCAATCAGAGGCCACGTTTATACCACCGCTTATCCATAGAGTTGACACGCAAACTCGTTTCTTGTCTGCCGTTGCAAGTTTGTTTAGTTTTAGCCGAACGTTGGTGGTTATGTTACGTTAATACCCGCGTACTTTTGAGTTTGCGAATCGTGTTTGTGCTAAATTTTGTGCATTTACTTTGGATTATATTCAATTCCATGAATTAATCAAGGTAAGTTTTCTATTGTTTTTTAATTTACGTAATCTTAAGTGTCATTTGCGGTAGTTTTTAACGAAGTTTTTTGGATTTTAAGACCTGATGAGTAAGGTGTGCGATTTAACCTTGTTACAGTTCGTTTTTTGCTGCCGGCTAGTATTTCTTGTTTTTTATTTTATTAATACGGTTTTCATCTGTAATTATTGTTGCTTTGAATTTGAAAACTTGAAATACCTGAAGTTTGTTTCATTATTTTAAAAGGTAGTTGCGACTTGACATATTACATATTACTATTATTCATTTGTTTATTAAAAAAAACAACATTGTTGAAACATCTGAATAACTTTAAATTTGTTGAAATGTATGTTTAAGTTAGTATTTATTGGGAAATTAGCTAAAACAAATTAGCACTCAGAATGTTTACAAACGATAGGGTAAGTTTTTACCTGAATGTTATTAATAGACAGTGGCGTAGATTTGCGTGAGTTTAATTATAATATAAGTCATGTTAATGGAAATGGGTGGATTTAAACCTGCTCATAAAAATCACAAATCAATACTATATCGTTTCTGTGGGGAATAATCATTTTACATGCAAACTCAAAAAATCATTATACAGATTGTCCGAAATCCAATCTAAACATACAAAAATTAATGAGTGCAAGCCATAAACAATACGGGTAGCACAACAAAGATAGAATGAAATCATGGCTAGGTAAATTTTTAAACTAAAGATCTCTCTCCAATAACAAGCAAGCAAGCAAAAGCATCTGTCATAGATATTGCTTGTTATTGGCGAGAGATTTTAGTTTAAAAATTTACCTAGCCATGATTAAATTCTATCTTTGTTGTGCTACCCATATTGTTTATGTTTTCCTTGTTGCACTCATTAATTTTTGTATGTTTAGATTGGATTTCGGACAATCTGTATACCTAATCAATACAAATGTTTTAAAAATTACAGCAAAATAAAGTTTTTTTCGTTAGTCTTTTGTTTTTAGATAAGAACATTTGATTTTGGCGTAATTTACTTGGTTAATTAATTTTGAAGTAGGTTTTTGTTTTTATTGGAAGTTATTCAAATTCGATATTTATAATAATTTGGTCAACATTTTCGACAAATTGTTAAAAGTAGAATTAGTCGGTTGGTACACCAACCCTACAGTTTTGTTGTTTTTCCCACCGGCTGTGCAAAAAATCGGTTTATTAGCCTGCTCATCTGGCAACGCTATAGTACTTTTTCACTGTAGATTGTTTGGCAGTTACGGCATGACCTTTATCATCACTCTTCAGTGTCTTTGCCTTTTCTACAAGTATTTCGTCGAAGCAAATTGTCCCAAAATATTCATTCATGTTCGAGGAATTTTGTTCAGTAGCATAACACGCTTTCATCTTTAGCATTGGTGGATGTCTGTAATGGGTTTCCTAACCGATTTTTTTAGTTATTTCGGAGGCTGAGGGGAGTTGCTGTATTTAAAAAATAAACACCCTTATCACTTGCCTCACATCACGCCCTTTGTTCATTAGGACAACTTTAAAATGCTTGGAAATACCAGTGGTCCACTAACGGATCCTTGTGATATCCCTTTTTAAATTTGATCCGGATCGAGGTTGTCTTTCTTTTAGGTTCAAGACCTGCCCATTGATACTTCTGGCTAATTCTTAATTCTAAATAATTTTATTTCAACATAATCTCCCTCCCCTTTGGTGTTTCACTGCGTATGTCATAGTCCCAACCATTTGGGCCAGGTTGATTAATATTAATTAATTGATATGAATGTCGAGGGGCTTTGTTGAACTGGTTTGGCGAATTTTTGATTCATTGGTTGTTTAAAAGTATGGCCTGAGGCAGAGTTTATTTCAGTTGTAAAAGCTTCAGGTGCGACTGTTGGCTTAGTACTATGTTTTGAGAGATGACCGTTACGATTTTCTATCTTTGAGTGAATGCTCCGCAGACCCCTAGCTTTGTCAGTAGGCTGCTGGAAGGATTTTCACATCTTCTTCTTCTTGAGCCCTTCTTTAGATCCATTTTTTGATATATCCCTAATTCTTACCTGCGATCTTGGTGTTGCGCCATTCTGATCCATGTGAAACCAGCTGTTTTATTAAAGTCACCATACCACGGTAGTGGTGGTCGTCTTCTATCTCTTCTGTGCTCGTACGGTCTCCATTCTATTATTATGCGATTTCATCTGTTTGTGCTACTTCTAGGCACATGCTCCCCATAGCTCCATTTTAGTTGTGATATTTTTAGGCGAACGTCAGGCACTTTGGTAATTTTTCTAATTCTATCATTTCATACTCTCTTTTCTTGTAACGTTCAACATTGCTCTTTTCATATGTATCTCTTTGTGCTATTCTGATCGTTTGGATCTTCTTCTTTGTTGTCGCCCATGTCTCTGTCCCATATGGCAGTGCTGGCAGAACACACTGGTCAAATATTCTACTTTTTAGACGTTTCCAAACGCTCCCCATCCCGCTCTTATTCTCCTTTTTATTTCTTGTTGTCTACTATTTCTTCCTAGCTCTAATCTCTGTCCCAGATATATATTCTGTCGTTCTTTCAATTTCTAAAGTCTATATCTTGTCCGGGATACTTTATTTTGGTCTTTGTTAAATTCATCTTCAGACCTACTTTATGAGATTCTCTATTAAGGTCATTAATCATGTCTTCGGGATTTTGTGCAAGGAGGACAACGTCAACATATCGTCGATTAGTAAGTTGTTCTCCATCTACATTTATTCCTTTTCCCGTCCAATCTATTCACAGCAACCTACATACTTCATGATAAAACTAAGCCTATCCCGCTTAAACGAGGAGTAATACAAGGAGACACGCTGTCTCCGAAACTCTTTACTCTAACACTTGAAGATGTATCTAAATATCTTAGATATATTTTATCAATGTTATAAATAATTAATATAATTTTTAATGTGTTGCCATGCCATGGCTAATTTATTTTAAAACTTGTTGATAATAATTTTTTATTTGCAAATAATTGCATACAAGTGTTTAAGTTAATTTTCTATGCCTTCTTAGTAAATTCCTAGTTTTTTGCTCACGAATTTGGTTAAGATTTCTTAAATTTCTTTTGTATTTTTTCTGTATTTGAACAATCTGGCATTATTTTTGTCGAAATGCTAATTGAGTGACCCATTTTTCAGTTTCGACAGTAACCTCTTTTGATTAAGGACGATGTTACTTTTGTTCTGGCCAATTTACCTTCCACCATCGGGTGCTAATTCTCCAGAAGGTTGCTGTCTCTGGAGACAACAAAGATTTGGCTTAAAACACCAACCGAATTTTTTCTAAGACTTTGTTATATTGTTCTGATTAATGCTGCAACCATATGTGGATGTCCTTTTACATCGTTCACTGTGGATCGTCCACACATAACGATTTATCATACGTCTTGTCGAAGCAGACAAACCGTATCAAATAAGGCGCAAAATGTGGATAAGTCGAAAGACTGGACCCGAGAGCATCATTTTATGAGAAAGAAGGAACCTGTGGACAGACTTTCCGTCTTATCGTTCAGTCTCGTTCAGTTTTCCATATTGTGGCGAAGACGGTTTGCCTTTAATGTTAGGAATTAATATAAATAAGTTACTTTAATTATTTAGGTAGAGTTTTTGACCAACGTCGCCACCTGAATATTGCTTGGCCTTTTACGAGAGGTTTTTATTCAAAGTCAAATTTAACTAACATTCATGTATTTCATATCTGTGCTTTAGTTTTACAAAATAGTATAAATTGGTTGAATTAAAGTCAAGTTATATAAAGTATTACAAGTCCTGATTCAAAGTGCTTTGATACAAATTATTACAAGTCTCAATTCAAAGTAAAGTGATATAAATTATTCTAAGTCTAAGTCCATAAAACGAATTTAAATAATTCACACAAATATTTCACAAGTCCTGAATTACGTTTTAAGTTAACATAAAACAATCTTAAATGTATTTACTGCAACATCGTCTTGAAGGGTGTCAATCTACCGTAGGTACTGCTTGTTTGATGACTGGGTATGAACCATGTCTCTTATGTGAATTCGTTTTGCTTTTATACAGAAAATTGACCCCTTCTCTCAATATGAACGTGGGAAATGTCTACTTGATATCTTACAAGAATGCTTCTGTCAACATTTCGCACACCTGCGGAATTACATAGAAGCATGTATGAGGTGTTAAGTTTCAGTACATTGTACTTCATATACGTGCCTTATCTCGCATTCTTATAAGATGTAACTCAATACGTCGCCACGTGTAGCTTGCCACTGAAATGACCTTTCGTCATTCCGCTTGCTCGTGTACTTAAGTTATAACTTTAATATTTTTACATTCGTCTTTATTACAATATTAGTGCTCGGAGTATTTGTAGTTCACTTCATATATTTATACATATTGAAATATGTCTGATCTTCGTCAATGTTCTCGGGCATTTCTGTGCGAATTTATAGAGCTATATCGCAGTTTTCTTTGCTTGTGGCAAGTGAAAAATAAGGGGTATAGTGACCGGAATAAGAAGGGTCAGGTATACGAAGTTGTAATAGAAAAATATAATGAGCTAGATGCATCAGCCAACAAAGAGACTGTTACCACACAGCATAGATTAGTTGTAGGACATTAGTCGTACGTCTTGTCGAACGATTTGCATGACCGTTTTATCGTATGATGTCGTTGTGTGTGGACGGAGTATTTATAGTTCATTTTACGTATTTATACATATTGAAATATGTCCGATCTTCATAATTCTCGTAATAGTCTAACATGAGAAAATTCAGGTCGCTTTAACAACCCTTCCCTGGATCATTTTGATTTGCGTTTTCTCTTGATGCCTTTATTTTGATTTTTTTTGTAATGCACACAACATAAATTGACCACAGAAGTACTTCCTCCATGACGGGTGCCGCAGAATTGATAGATTGGTTGTAGCAGAAGTTGAACGACAATACGTAGGTAATAATGTGAACACCCCACAAGTCGTATGTCTCTTGTGTGGACGCGCCTTTACTTGGACATTGCTAGTCTGAAGGTTTTGCTGTTACAAGTGGCTAAATCTGTTTTTTTGTGCTCTTCACTTTACTAGCAGTTCTTGATATTAGTTTTCCTCCGTCAGTGTTTGGGTTGTTTGTGTCTTAATATTTTCTTTAAACTTCATTCGGAATAAAGTGGCATATGTCTGAAGTTTGAAACATTAAAATTATAAAAGAAAGAGTTCTAATTAATATGGATTTGAAAATACTCTTTTGTAAATCTACCAAATAATTTTGCAATTTGCAAATGCTTTCAGACATTTGCATTTATATGAATTATAGCAACAAAAATGGAAAGGACAAGTTGACTTTTTCTGTTTGTCAGTTTTGAAATCCTGTTGGCAAATTCTGAAACTTCAAAATCTTGTATAACAATAATCAAAATTCGGCCAAAGCAATAATAATAAAACCATTGCTAAATGTGATAGAGTAGGTGTAAGGAAGCACTTTCTGTATTAGTTAACAAAAGACTTGTTAACAATCATTTTGAAAGTCCACTTTTGCACAATCCAAACTGGTTTTATATGAAGTACAGAAGCTTCAAGTTCTGTTGTGGTCGGGTAGTAGGTACATACAGCGTGTCCCAGGATAGATGTTACAATAGGTTGGTGTGATGGACAAAAAATTTTTGAATTTTATTTTAAGATTGTGAAATTAAACCCTGCTTGGTTTGAAGAGAATTTTAAGAATATTTTCAGTTTTTGAAAAACAAGTCGGCCTTGACATTGAAGCGAAAACTATTTTTCCGTATCCATGGTATGTAATTGACAGATTATTTATCTCATTTGAGGTTAACAATGGCGGATGGCGGGTAAATATGAAAAAGCGGGACGATATGAACATTTGCGGGTTTTTACCGTGCATGCTATCGACGTGACATCTACCCATAGAATTTAGAATCAAAATTATTATTTGATTATACAAAAATCTTCATTTAAGTGATTGATAAGTGTAATTATTTTTTAAAATTCAAGCAAATACTATTATTTTTTACACAAATTCATTATAGAAGTTATTTTTAATACGAAAATTTAACATATGTAATTTGAGGTTATATGTCAAAAACGTAGGTACGTATTATATTATAACTATTTTTATTTAATACGAACTTCTCATGGATGCGGAAAAATAACTTGTGCCCTACGGGAATCTAACGGCATATTTCATCCCTCGGCTTTTGCTGCCCTCGCTCACTTCGTTCGCTCGTGCAGCAGAAATCTTCGGGATGAAATATGCCTATATCTTCCCTTATGACGCAATATACTATTCTTTTCAGGTAAAGTACCCTTTTTGTTCATGATGCGGCAAAATTTTACTAAGAAAAGTTGTTCATAATAAGAAATTATGACCCTATGCAAAATTTCAGGAAGATCTACCTACTTTGATTAAACCGTCACATTTTAGATTAAACAAAATAAATTGTATTTATTCAAAATTTTCTTTGTAGAACATTGAACGAAACAAATAGCATTTACAAGAAATTTAACTTACGAAACATAATAATAACACTGATCTACAATAAATTATTTATTCCACATAACTGCCAGGAGGCCATGAAAAAACTATCGTTGACTAATCTTCCTGAAATTTTGCATAGGGCCATAATTTCTTATTATGAACAACTTTTCTTAGTAAAATTTTGCCGTATCATGAACAAAAAGGGTACTTTACCTGAAAAGAAAATAGTTTTCGCTTCAATGTCAAGGCCGACTTGTTTTTCAAAAACTGAAAATATTCATAAAATTCTCTTCAAACCAAGCAGGGCTTAATTCCACAATCTTAAAATAAAATTCAAAAATGTTTTGTCCATCACACCTATTGTAACATCTATCCTGGGACACACTGTATATTAAAATGTAACATAAATCAGCTATTTTCTAGAGAAAAAAAAATGACTGACATAAATCACAGTTTGCTAGATTTGTTTTTATATTTGTTATTTGCAAATATTTAATTTTGTAAAATAGATTGCTATATTATTAAAAAGGACAGAACCGAGGTATGTAGCTGCCAAATTTACACATCTGACTTTCGATATTTTATAAACCTTCATCTCATCAAATTCCCATCATTCACGCCAACATCCAAGATGTAATGTGACGAAAATACGAACCTGTCAGTCATCATAAATATAAAAATACATAGGTATCCGACAAAAAAAAGGAAAGTCAGCAGTGTAATTTGTAAATTATTTATAAGGAAATGTTCGTATCGTACAGTAAAAAACTTCACTTAAGATTTCGTTAGAAAATACAGCGTGGGATGATTGATGCAAGCCTTCTGACAGAATCATATCTTGGAAGATTGCAGGAAGTTAATCGATTAAGTAAACGAATTTGATAGAAGGAAACGAATTTTGTAGTGAACGAATTTTATAGAAAACTAACGCCATGGAAAATTGGACTTGGTGATTTCTAGGCTTAAAATATGAAATGGCATCTGGGGGTGTAGAATGATTCTGATAATAAAAAAATATTAAAAAAGAACGACCTTGAGGGAGGAATCACATCAGGAAAGGGGGCGTAAAAAAGCGGGGAATTGGAGGAAAAATCGTGTTACACTCGTAAACCTTATTTGAAAATAAAAATATGAGATTGAAAAAGCAGCAGATGAAATTTGACTTTCACACTTCAATATTTTGTAGCAATCTTTAAATGATTGTATGAACAATTAAATGAATAAAAACAAATAAAAAGGAATAATTGCAAGTTTTGTTATATCAAAGTGCCAGTTAAATAAATCAAACTTTCTTACAAATTTGTCAAATTCATATCTGAATTTTCAAACGGTGAGAACACTGTTGTGTTAATCATAAACGACAAATTAAGCCAGGAATGTTAAGTACCTGTTTTTATCTCGTAACAAGTGCTTTATAAACATTAAAAGTGATAAAAATCGTTACTTTTCTCCAACAATAACGAGGGAATGAATCATATAACATTGAGCATTGTACAAATATGTAAAAATGAACGAGTTTCACTCGCCAATTGACATTAATTTTTATACTTTTAGCCCTGATGATTCACAATTATTAGGTCAAAACCTGTTTGCATTTTGTTATAAAGTCAAAAATGGAAGATGAAATGATTTTTAACAATTTTTTAAAGCTTAGTCTTAAACATTTTTTTAACTAAAAAATGTTATTAAATAAGTTTAAGTGAAAATGTAAGTGTAGTTTTTTAATGAAGTTGTGTTGCTGGATTGATTTTCATTATTTAAATTGACCTCCTGGTGTAAAAGAAAAATAAAATTCCGCTCGTGTTTGCTTAAAAATTAAATTAAATGTTACAAAAGGAACTCTTCAAAAGTTTTGTCAAATTCAACCGTCTTAAGCCCCTTAAAAAGATTTTTTGAAGGTTTAAGCATCCAAACGAGGTGGAAAATTCTGCAAAAAATTTAATTTTTCCAACTAAAATCGTCTTCAAAAGCTCCAAAGGAACTTCTAAAGGCTTTAAGGGTCTAAACAAACGAGAAAATTCCTGTCAAAAATCAAATTTCGCCAACTAAGTAACCTAATATGAATTTTTGAAGACAAGAAGTGTCCAAACTCAATTTCCCTGACTAAAATTGGCTTCTTTCTTTCTTTCTCTTCTTTCTTGTCCAACCTATATATCGGTCCACTGTTGGTCTCTCCCAGTTGCTTCCACCTCTGCCTATCTTGCCTATCCTAGGTCTGCCGATATTTCTTTTTCCCGTGCGTAGTCTCCAGTCTATCATCTTTTTAGTCTATCTCTCATCCCGGCATCTTGAAACGTGGCCGGCCCATCTCCACTTCAATTTCGCAATTCTAGAAGCAACGTCAGTAACTTTTGTGGAACTTCTAATCCACTGAGTAACACAATTTTTTTTTTGAATACTTCATTTATCCAAACGACGGACAAAATCCTTAAAAATTAAATGTTACCAATTAGAATCGTCTTAAATAACCAAACTGAATTTTTGTAATGTTTAAACATGAAAACGGTGGGCAGAACCTGTTTAAAATTTTAATTTTTCCCGCTAAAAATGATTTAAGCAGCCAAGAATGAAATTTTGAAGGTTTCAATAACCCAAATGACGCACAAACTTCTCCTCAAATTTATTTGAAAGGCATCTAAACGGTCGGCAAAAATTTAAATTCTTCCTTAAGTAGCCCAAAAAGCATTTTAAAGCCTTCAACTACCCAAACAAAAGACAAAATTACCATCACCAATTATTAAATTTCGCCAAGTAAAACCTAACAAGAACTTTCGTAAAACTTTTAAGCATTCAAACGATGGGCAAAATTCTGCTTCAAAATTTAAGTTTTCCTGCTAAAATCGGCTTAAGTAGTCTAAAAAAAGTTTTGGAGACGTTAATAACCCAAACGACGGACAATATTCTTTTCATAAATTAAGGCTTCTTTAAATTTCCAAACTATCTACTCTACAATTGTTTCCGACTAAAATTTGTTTAAGTAACCCAGAATTAATTTTTGAAGACTGATAGGCTCATTCAAACGTGGGGTAAACTTCTGGAAAATTAAATGTTGCTAATTAAAATCGCCATAAGTAGCATAATACTGGATTTTTGCAAGTATCGAAACGATCATCAAAATGTTGCTTAAAGAATTGTTCCATAACTACTCGTATAATCGGCTTAGGTAGCTACAACATAATTTGTAAACGCTTTCAGTGTACAAACAACGGCCAAATTATATGTCTTACACCAACCAAGTATGAGAAAATTCTATGAAAATAGATTAACACAACAATTAGAATCAGTACCGATAAACGAAGATATAGAAACGGAACATCAAGTAAACATTTAAGTATTTAGGAATATTAATACATAGGCGAAAGAATAAATTTCAGAGAGAGAATACAGTTAGGATATAAAGCTTTCTATACCAACAAACAACAGTTGAAGGATAAGACACTGAGTAAAAACACAAAAATTAGAATTTAAAAAACAATCAGGCCTATTGTAACCTATGCAGCGGAGACGGCAAATTTAACACAAAACGAAGAACTTGAAAGGAAAATTGTGAGAATAATAATGGGACCAAGGGACCAAGACAATTGATGAATCATGAAATAGATGCCCTGTTAAAAGAAGAAAATATAATTAGAGTTTTCAAATCACAAAAAATAAGGTGGCATGGTCACGTATCTAGGAAGGACGCCAGAGAACTAGGAAGGAAACTAACAGAATTGAGTCTAATAGAGGGACGACCTAGGGGAAGACTAATAAAGATACAAAACTGGAGAAGTATGATTAAGGAGAGGAAAGAATGGAAGAAGATAGTAAATCAGGCTAAACACACCATGATCTGTAGGAAAAGAAAATAATACAGATGGAAAATGTGGTCTTATCCACCATGCAAATGAACCAAGAAAGCCTAATATCAGCTACAGTTTCTCCGTAATGTATAGCTTCTAAAAATAAATAAAAATAAAGGAATCCGCACGATGGGCATAATTTGTAATTCATAATTGAAGGGAAAAATTGATCTTTTGAAGGCTTTAAGGCAAATAGAATCCTTCTTCAGAATTAAATTTCGCAACGAAAATCGTTTTAAGAGACTTAAAATTAATTTTTACATGGCTTAAGTATCGAAACGACGAGCAAAATTCTGCTTAGAAAGTAATGTTTCTAAACAAAATCGCCCTAAGTAGCCTAATAGTATATTGCGTCATAAGGGAAGATATAGGCATATTTCATCCCGAAGATTTTTGCTGCACGAGCGAACGTAGTGAGCGAGGGCAGCAAAAGCTAAGGGATGAAATATGCCGTTAGATTCCCGTAGGGCACAAGTTATTTTTCCGCATCCATGAGAAGTTCGTATTAAATAAAAATAGTTATAATATAATACGTACCTATGTTTTTGACATATAACCTCAAATTACACATGTCAAATTTGCGTATTAAAAATAATTTCTATAATGAATTTATGTAAAAAATAATCGTATTTGCTTGAATTTTAAAAAATAATTACACTTATCAATCACTCAAATGAAGATTTTTGTATAATCAAATAATAATTTTGATTCTAAATTCTATCGGTAGATGTCACGTCGATAGCATGCACGGTAAAAACCCGCAAATGTTCATATCATCCCGCTTTTTCATATTTACCCGCCATCCGCCATTGTTAACCTCAAATGAGATAAATAATCTGTCAATTACATACCATGGATACGGAAAAATGATTTTTCGCAAGGCTTCAATATCCAAACGGACGGCAAAATTTTGTTTAAAAATGAGAGTTTCTTAATTAAAATTGGCTTAAATGATATAAAAAGACAGCTTTAACTTCCAAACATTTAACAAAATTCTGTTTACAAATTAATGTTTTGCAACTAAAATCGACTTAAGTAAATTAAAAGAATTATTTTGAAGGCTTTACGTATCTGAACTATAGTCCGTCCGCAAACGATGCGAAGTTGTAAATCAAAATTTAAAGAAATAGTAATATGAAGTTTTCATAGAAGCCGCTCTTCAGTTTTCGACTTGTATGCACATTTTTACAAATTTTACTAGCATTTTGCGTCTGCTTATAATAACGGCAGAATTTGCGGTTTTAAGTAGCAAATGACAATAGAAACCCTTGCAGTAATCCGCTTACCTTCTGCTACCTGGCCTGCCATAGTCGTCCCATAACATAATAGTATATTGCGTCATAAGGGAAGATATAGGCATATTTCATCCCGAAGATTTTTGCTGCACGAGCGAACGTAGTGAGCGAGGGCAGCAAAAGCTAAGGGATGAAATATGCCGTTAGATTCCCGTAGGGCACAAGTTATTTTTCCGCATCCATGAGAAGTTCGTATTAAATAAAAATAGTTATAATATAATACGTACCTATGTTTTTGACATATAACCTCAAATTACACATGTCAAATTTGCGTATTAAAAATAATTTCTATAATGAATTTATGTAAAAAATAATCGTATTTGCTTGAATTTGGAATCAAAATTATTATTTGATTATACAAAAATCTTCATTTAAGTGATTGATAAGTGTAATTATTTTTTAAAATTCAAGCAAATACGATTATTTTTTACATAAATTCATTATAGAAGTTATTTTTAATACGAAAATTTGACATGTGTAATTTGGGGTTATATGTCAAAAACGTAGGTACGTATTATATTATAACTATTTTTATTTAATACGAACTTCTCATGGATGCGGAAAAATAACTTGTGCCCTACGGGAATCTAACGGCATATTTCATCCCTCGGCTTTTGCTGCCCTCGCTCACTACGTTCGCTCGTGCAGCAGAAATCTTCGGGATGAAATATGCCTATATCTTCCCTTATGACGCAATATACTATAGTGTTTTATGTATACTTATACAAAAAATTAATACCGACGCCTATGAGTTCCCGCTGTCAGTTTAATTTATTACTTCGCATCGTTTGCGGACGGACTATAGTAAGATAATTTTACTTAAAATTAAATTTTACAAACTAAAATCGGCCTAAATAACTCAAAAAATTTTTTTTGTAGGCTTCACGTATTCAAACGACAGACAAGTGTCTCTTTTTAAAAATTAAATTTCGGTAACTAAAATCACCTCAAGTATCCTAAAATTAATTTTTGTAAGGCTTAATTTAGAATTCTTAATTTAACCAACTAAAATTGGTTTAAGTGGGAAAAACTGATTTTTTGAAGGTTTCAAGTCATACAAGTTTCTGCTCCAAAATTAAATTTTCCAACAAAAAATTAATTTTTACATGGTTTAAGTATCCTAACTTCTACCTAAAATTAAAGTTTTTTTAAATAAAAGCGCCCTAAGTGACCTAAAATTAATTTTGAAAGCCGTAAGTACCCAAACAAAGCACAAAATTCTGGTTAATATGAGATTTTCTCATTGAAAATTGGCTTGCTATATAAAAAAAGGCGTTCTAAACAACTTTAGCTTCTAAACATTCAACAAAATTCAGTTTACAAATTAATTTTTCCTAACTAAAATTGCCTAAGGATGCATTTTTGAATGCTGTAAGTATTCACACGCGGCGTAAAAGTTTTACAATCAATTAAATTTTCCAACTAAAATCAACTTGAGTAACATTAAAGGCAATTTTCGAGAAATTTTGTACGACTTACGTCCATTTCTGTCAAGCTTTTAACACAAAAATGCAGATAAATGCACCCGATAAGCAGGTGCTCTAAGTGAAAGCCTTTTCAAGTGTATGAATCACAACACCGCGCCGAAATATTTACTGATAAGCTTATAGAATTGGGTTTAAACTAATGAAACATACCTGCCATGAACGACAAATCATGATGGTATTGCAGTTGGTGGGAATGTATTGATTTTCTAAGCAAATATTTACTTATTAAATATACTTGAGATGTCTAACAAAGCGACCAAGTCGAGGACTAAGTGGTTCGCGTAGTTTTACTTTTGTTATTTCGAAATTACCACGAAAATATCAGATGTGATGTAGAACCAATATTGTTTGGGTGATTTTTATATAGAAGAAAATTTCCTACTCTTCTGCAACTAAAACTATAGATTTGATTTCTTAGTTTGAAAATTGTCTACCTTAATTTCTGGCGAAATTTTAATGATGTAACCATTTCCTTGCAATTCCAAACAAATTCATTTGGAAGTACAAAAATGGAAAAGTGAAGTTTTAAACCGGCAGCAATAGATTAAACAAAGTACCTCCCTTTAATATTTTCAAAATCTGTTTAAATCAGAAAGACTGATTCCAAACAATCCTGACTATAAATATTAAAATTAGAAAAATAAAATAACTGCTGGTTTGATGCAGTAATTCATGTTGTTGGAAGGACTAATACTACAAACGACACCAGATTCAAGTATGAAAGACTTCCAGTTGGTATTACCACTGTTGTTTAGTGTGAAGAAATTCTAATGTATTTAAAAGTTGTTAGGTACTTTGATTAATCCAATAACCGCCAGCTTAAACTGTCAGTTAAGGCCATCTGTACCGCGCTTATCCTCAAACTTTTTAAGTTTGGCTTGAACTATAACATTCCTTAGTTACTACTTTGTTATAACTTTTTTTTTATTCCAACCATGCTTAAACTCTAGTAACTTTACCTTTACTGTAGTAACAAAGTTTGGAAAATGTGAGGGTATTTTTGATTTTGTATTAGAAAGATATATAAAGTATCTCACAATTGTCTTGGATAGTTTTACTTTTAGAGACGAACTGCTTTGATTGTTATATTTTTACAACCTGATAAACAACGAACGTGTCTACAAAAAATATTAAATAAATTTACAACCTTACTTATGTTCTCTTGTTAGCCATGGCTTAATAATTTCCCCAATGTTTAATGATGGTGTTATTTAACGAGCCATGGAGGTTAACAAATTTAAATTTAAGTACCACTCTTGTTCTTTGCTTGCTAATTTACATTTTATTTATAATAATTTATTACGAAAACGATTTACTGTAGTTACATTTAGTACATTTTTTTTATATTATTGTTTGTAGCTGTAGTCTGAGTTCATGTTTTGTTACGTGCCTTGAATTTGGGTGTTCTGTTAGATAATATGATTTTTACGTGTAATAACCTAATAACAACCTGCGATTTTTTGCTGGTATTATTAGGTCATTTACACCGTCCAAAAGCTATATTTAATTGTTGATTAGTGTAAGTTTGTCTAAGTACAATTTTTTACGTGTAGTTCGGTTAATGCTTCGAATATGATCGTAAAATGTGCTTATTTTGCTAATGAAACATCAGAAACTGCAGGGCTGATTTTTAATAAAATTTCGTTTAATGTGAGGTGATGTCGATGCAAGTATACAAATTTGGAAAAAATCCGAAACCAAAACTGATGTGGTATTTAAAGTGGTTATTTTGTTACTGTTTACCTACCTGTTGAAATTAAGTTTGGGCTTTCGAATTAAATCAAAATTTGTGAAATTTCCTTCTTACAAATTTTGCAGATTTCCAAATTCAGAGCTTATTTTTGTCGACCAACATAGGTATGAGAAGCTAGTTCTGCCGTGCTAAGCTAAAAAGCAGTATCTCCAATTTTGGTCATTTTGGGTTACGTTGCTTGTTGTATACTATGGACCATTTTTCATCATTGTACCAAGCTAGAAAGCAGTATCTGCAGTCGTTTATGACATATTTTACTTAGAACAATGTAGGTATCTCCATAACGTCACTATTTCAGAAAGCTAAAGAGCAGTAAGCGACATATAGTTACTACACTAAACAGCAGCATACATATGCCATTACAATTGGATATACTGCTGTTTAGTATTGTACAGCTATACTGTTTGTGCAGTATGTGTTTGAGCTGACGGAAGTTACTGCTTTTTAATGTTGTGGATCTCTACAAATATAAATATTATATTCGCGGCAGACAGGATATGGTATCAATAATCAATAAAGCAAAGTAAAAAATATTGCCATTTGTTCTTTATTTAGAGAAATTTGAAAGTGTTGTAGTCATATGCAATATTGTTGTCAATATTATGGAACTAAAGATACAATACTAAAAAGCAGTTACCACCATTTTAATGTTATTTGATAAAAATTTTAAATATTTATTTAACTCATCATATTTATTACCTAAATGTACATAATATACTAAAATTTTAATGCCATATGTTAACGTTAAGATGGTGGCCAAAGAAGGAAGAGGTTTTTTGGGTTTTTCTCAAAACTATCAAAATGGAGATACTGCTCTCTACCTTAGCACGGCAGAGTTAGTAACGTATCTCAGTCGTATTTTAAATAAAAGGTCCGATTTTCAGCAGTTTTCTGATAGAATTTTCCAAATTTAAGGCCCAAATTTCCAAACTGGAGGGAGGTTTGCTGATTTTTAATTAAGTTTCTTTTTCTGGCGTTTCTTCTTCTTTTGCTTTGTTTGTTAAATGTAACTTAAGCCTAGAAAATCTGTAAATTTATGATTTTATTTTATTTCATATAATAACTAATAACTAAACCGTGATGTTCAATTGTTCGTTTTGAATTTTTCAAATTGAATGTCGAAACTTCGATATTTTGGAAATCTTTTTGGTAGGACTGGTTGACTTATTACTGAACACTGAACACTCAGGTTTGTTTACAACCCTGTTTTTGTATTTCTGAGAAATTTTATTGAAAATCGTACGACACTGATTAACGACCAATAGAAACGTTAATATCAGGCATGGTTACCACGGCCACGCCCATATTTCTCGGAATTTTTTTGTTGATTGGTAGACCAACCTAGGCAAAATTAATAAGTGCAAATTTTTATGTCAAATATGACAGCTGACGTACAAGTTGCTATCGTTACGTTTCTAAAATTTAAATATGTACTGAATTATTATTGCGATGCCGGTACGATTTACTTACCGAATCTACACTCGAGCATTAATTCATGTCCGGGAAATTTTTAGTAGTGCATTTCAACGACGTAATCGGCCCTCGCGTTGCGTTGTTGAAATGCACACCTCAAAATTTCCGAAAAGAATTAATGCTCTTGTGAGATTATAAGTGAATATAAAAACGTGATATTCAACTCTTTTCCTTAATTTTTATTTTAATAAAAGATTTGATTTTTCAGACTCCTAGATTTGAATTTTCCTTTAGTTGAAACAGAAATTGTAGCCAATTTTAAAAAAAGTTGGTTGGATGGCTATTTGAGAAATTTCGTTTTCATTTTAGATTTGAAATCAGAAGAATCTGTTCGTTTCCAGAGAAAACGAAATTCAACTGTTTCTTTGTAATTTTCCAAATTTTTAGCTTTCAAGTTTTAAAAGGCGTACACTAAGTCTAATCTAATTTAACCTAAGAAGACCACACCTACTGGTAAAGCTAAGGTTTTAAAAGTTTTTCCAGAATTTTATTTCAGTACCCCGGAAAATCCTTTTCAAAAATCCTGAAACGAATTAAAACTAAACAAAAGGAATTTGACTTTTTCTTGTTTGATTAAGTAATTAAAACGCCTGCTTTGCAAAAAACCAAAGATGTTTGACCAACATTTTATCAAAAAAATTTATAATTTACAGAAACGTTAAATAAGCTAAAAGATAATTTTAAACTGGCAATCGTTAATTAAAAATCAAGATGAACTTACGGAAAAAATTCATAACCAAACATGTAAACCTGAAATTGTGAACTTGGAAAAGGGAATTCGAAACATTTTCTATTTAGATTTATGTTTGTTGTAGAAAATTCCAAATTATTTAACATTTTCGACTTCAAAGTTGATATTAATTTCGACAATCAAACTTACTTTACTTTTAAATTTTAAACTGAAAAAATACAAACTTGAAAGTTAAAATTTGAAGCTTGTCGAACGTTTTGGAAAAGTAAATTGGAAAAATTTTCTGATTAGATTCACATTCGACGTAGAAAATCACAAATTAACCAATATCTTCGACTCAAAGTCAAAAATGCTGAATTTCGAAATTTTGACCGTTTTTCAAATACATAAATAGTCCAGTCAATAAAGGGGTTATACAGTGACCGGCAAAAATTTCGCAACATATGGGAAAAATTTTTATTATTGGATCGGTTCTGCATGTGCGGTAACCTAAAAATCGAATTTGAGATATGTCACGTGACCACTGGTATGGCGGCAAATTTAAAAAAATCACCGTGAAGTCGCAAGAAGTCGGGTTAGATGACAAAATATTGAAGAAAATTATTTGAAAAAGTTGCTTAGAATTTAATATTAGGCCCATATGAAAAATTTCAAGCATTTAGTTAAAAAAGTTGAAAATCGCAATTTTTTTTGAATATTTTTGAAACAGTCGAACATAAAAATAATTTTAGAAAATAGCCAGTTTCTCTAGAGCAGTCGAACATAAAGCTTTGTATGTAATTCGTACATAAACAAACTTTATAGACTCGCCTTGTTTATTAGACTCGCTCGCTCGCTCACTCGTCCATAAACAGCGCGTCCAATAAAGTTCTAGATTATGTACTAATTACATAAATAGCTATTTCACTATCTTCCGGAATTGTTTCGGTATTCGATGCTTCGATGTATATTTCGCATAGCCAGTTTATTCCTTTGTTTCCTATCCATCTCCGGGTCAATCTTGTCATTTTCACGAGGGCTTGTTCTACTTCTTCTCCCTCGATTGTGTTATTTTCCTCTATTTGGTTCATTGGGAGTATGTCACTTAGTCACTTTCTTCGCCCTCTTCCATCGTCCCTTTTGAGAACTTTTTCTCATATTAACTTCTCCATACTTTCAGTGCTTCTATTTGTTTTCAGCTTCCTTTTTCCTTGTACTTTTATCCCAGTCTCAAAAATTTCTTGCTATCTATTTCATAACCATAATTTAGTTCTTTATCGAATTCTTCCCAACTGATTTGTTTCGCTTTCTTGGCTGCTTTCTTTGCTTTGTTTCTTTTATTATCTTTGATATCTTTAGTTTGTGTATAGATTTTCGATGATAGTTTCTTCAATTTGACTTTATTTTTAACCTCTGATGTCCACCATTTTGTTTTCTTAGTTTGTTTATTTATTTTCCTGATTCCCCATATCTTCGTTGCTGTTTTGTAGATTATTACCATCTATCTTCAAGTGTCCAATTCACATCTAGTTTCTCCAGTCTTGTTAGTTCTTCGTCCGTTGCCAATTGATATCCTTCTTTTGTTTCCTTACCTAAAATGAACAAGTTTTAGAATTTTTATATTTTTAAGAAATCGTTCACGTCCTGGAAAATTCCTCGACAGCTACAAAATTATCCAGAAATTTTGAAACATTAAAAAGAACTGTATTTAAATTTGTGTATGTATGTCTTTTAGAAAGAGATGAGAATATTATCTAAAAAATATTTTGGGCATTCTGATTGGAGAATCTAGGCCTAGTTTTAATATCAACACGAAAACTAATTTCGACTTGATTTTTAAACTGTCACGAGTTTCTGTTATAAATAGATATTTAGCTTTTTTAATCGTAGTTCACAACTTTATTGTTAAAAGTTCTGTTACACTCTGAAAACTTTTCAGTATTTCTAGCTCGTATGCTTTTATTACTTGTTCTTCTTATATTTCTATTGACCACAGGCAGTGCAATATAAAAACAGTCTTCTTCTTGAGACTTAGTTCTCGGATAAAACTGTGGATTTCTTAAGAATTATGTGCTTTTCATAGTTTGTATTTATAACATTATTTTTTTAAGCTAAACTAAATTCACTTGGTGCCATTTGTTTCCCACAAAACCAGGTATTTGTACCTTAAAAATCCTTCAAATACAACAAGATTGCCACTTATATTTAAATACAGCAAATCAAAACACGAACAAAAACTAAGAGAGTACCATCTAATTTATTTGTCCTTTACTTAGTCATTATCGCAATTACCTACGTTCCATTTCGCAGGACTAAAAGGACAAAAAATTGACGGTTATTAGCAAACCGTTATAAATAAGCGTCATTCCACCTCGGGATGTAATTACTTCAATTTGCGCGAAGAAAGTGGCGAGAAAACAAAAACATCACAACAATGGAAAAAAGTAGGTAAACTCGACCTGAATGGCGATATCTAAGAGATAAATTTATCCTGAAAAACAGGTAACAATAGATGTCCAATTACCCATTGTCTTTCCACATTTGAACGAAACCAAAACACGATTATCGACTGAGTTAAATTAAACGGATGCAATGCAAAACATTCCCACCCTCCATTGAATGTCAAATGCATAGGCGAAAGCTGGCATTGTATTCTAATCATCCTGAAGAGTTACAACGGATTTACAACCGACTAACAAGTATGTAACGTTAATAAACGTTATTTTTATTATTATTAACGTTTAATTTAAATGCCTTCTCTTGTTTTGTGTTCACGCACCCTGCAGAACGATTTTTTAGAGAAGAAAAGGAAAGTTTTTAACATGCACAATTTGCACATGTCACAGACATGCATGATCGTTATTTATATTGTTCGTTTCCGCCGCTCGCTTGGATCGTACTTTAAAGGGTTTAACTCTAAATCAGATTAATTAACGCTTAAGTACCAGGATTCGTGCAGACATGCAACAGCAGGTGCTTTATTCTATGCACTTGGTAACATAAATTAACACTTCGTGGAAAATTCAGTTCAAATTAATTTGTTTCAAATGCGGTAGTTTTCCGAAAGGAATCTTGCTACTTTTTTAGTTTTATGATTAGTACATCGTAACTTGACCTTCGATTTATCCCTACGGTTGAAGAAAAACGCGATGATAACCAAGGAAACGACAGAAGTAGAGGTTGCTTTTCTTGTGTTTTGTTTGGATTTTGGTGTACTGTAGTTATACGAAGGTTTGACCACCTAGACAATTTTTTGTTCCTTAATGAGAGAGTCTAGGTTTAGAGCTCGATCTATAGCTGTTCTTAAGGCTTCTCTGCCGTTAAAAAATTCAGTTTCGTGTATCAGCAGCCCTCCAAACAGTTCTAATGATTAATGATTTCTTTCCGGAGAAATATTACAATCCTTCACTTTTTAAGATTTAGCGTTTTTCTTGTTTCTAGTAAAATTGCAGTAAAAATTAACGATTCCATAGCTTAAAGGGTTTAAAATAAATATTATAATGAGACGCGTCAGCTGTCGTGGAGAGCACGTGTGAGATCGTATGCGCCATCCGCCGACAAAAGTTTCTGGAGTTATCGCGACTGTTCGATTACACCATCGCTTCGATAATTCGAATGTTCTGGATTGGTGGATTCTGGAAGACCGAGTTGGTATATAAAATTCGGGTTTTATTGGGAGCGACCAGTCTACTAAAGTTTACCGTCGCGACCAAGTGACACGTGTAATACAAGTGCACGCGTGAATATAAATAAACTGTATAAATAAATTAGTTAGTGTTTCGGGTTAATATTAGTGTTGTGTTTTTATTGTTTAAGTTGTTGTTTCGTGTTAATTATTACGTTCGTTAAAGTTGTTAATAAATAATTCACACCACGGACCGAAGTTCTAAATAAATGTTTTAAAAACATTGCAATACTTTAAAAGGAGCAACGTTTCAAAATGCACTCTTCAGCAGATTGAAAGACAGCAAATAGCAAAATAGAGTGGGTTGATTCACTTAGGGTGTTTAAGTAATTCTTTAACTAAAAATACTGTGGATTGCCTAATTTTAATTTCCTTAATTGTATTTTGCACAAAAACAGAGAAGTGCCTATAAAGAAAAACCAGCACGTTGGACTTCGTGGTACCTATCTATTAATTTGTTTAAACAAACTTTAAATAGCATTAACAGTTTTCGCATAACATGACAAAAGGAATTTGCATAATGAATGATTTATAGGATTATTATTATTAGCCCACATATCCCTACATATGGCAAAGGCTTCCCTCGTTCTGTCATCCTTTGTAATTTTTTTTTCAAATCTTACTTTTTGAGGGGTCTTCGGGTCTAGTCTCCCATAGTGACCGGTCCTCGTGGGAGAGTGGAGCCACGTTAACGAAGCAATTGGGACACCCCTCATATCACTGACCGGAGACAAAGATGTGGGAATGGGGTACCTAGCTACCGCAACTCGGGACTCGTGATTTATAGGATAGGAAAAGGAAAAATTATTTTTATGAAACAATTAATTAGCAGACCAGCACCCTTATCCTATTTAAGGTATCGACCCTTTGTTCATTTTGTTAAAAAAAGATGTAAAATGAAAAATGTCATTTTACAAAGCATTTGCTAGAGTCAGCTAGAGTACCGCAGAAGAATCTCAAGGGCAGTTTAAGAATATCCTGGACATTTTCAGGCATTTCAAGTTAGTTCAAGGCATTATAAGACAGTCTAAGAAAATAGAAGGCAAGTTGTAGTAGTTTTTCGTCATTTTGAGGCAGTCTGTCCGATAATTAGTAATAACAAACATATATCTTCAAAAAGGTATTCTTGGAAATTGATTCTGAGGTAGTACAGGGCAAAGGCCAAACCGGTTTTCTATTTGTAGAATTAGAAGATTCCTTGCGGAAGTGTCACATGCACATGGTTAAATATAACCATATCAAAAATAGCTAGTTAGTCTGCTTTACTTTTGTTCTTTGAAAAGTCAAGGGGTTTGACCAGGACTAAATTTTAGTACAAACAGATTGCTTTTCTTCTATTTTCCCTTAGAAAATCTTTAAGAATGCATCCACTTCAAACCTTTAAGAATTTATCGACTTCCTCAACAATGCCTTTTTCAAAATACACAACTACTGTTATATTACTAAATAATTGATACGCTACCCAAACAAAGAAAAAATGGAAAAGAGGTACTACAGAATGTTACAATTTTCTTCGAATTTTCCCGAACTGTCTAAAAATGCTTCAAATTGTATTAGAATGCCACAAACTCGTGCGTTTTGTAAACTACATACCTACGTCATCTAACCAATGACGTCACAACATCGCGCATAGGTTTCACAAAGGGGTTTGGTGTTATGCGCATTACGTCATGTCGACGTAGGTATGTTGTTTACAAAACGCACGAGCCCTACCAATTGTAAGGTATCCAACTCAAAGTGAAGCAGAATTTTTTTAGACTTTTGTTACTTTCTCGTTCTCTATTTTGCCATCTTTAAAAACAAAAGACTTTAATGGTTAACCCCTTGCGAAAATCGATTCCTTTATAAATCCACGTAAACCTTTCACAAACCAAAAGTATTAGGTACTAAGTATAAAAGAGAAGCTCATTGGCGCAGTAGTATGAACGCTGGGCTCCTAGCTAGGAGTCTTGGGTTCGAATCTCACGCAGTGGTAAGGATTTTTACAAAAAATTCTCCACTGTTCGAGGTCGGTACTTGAGCGAGTGAAGCCATTTAATTGTTTGGTTACAATTATTAACGATTGTGTCTGCGGAGTAATCGATTTCAGATAGTACCAAGACACGCATACTAGACACGTTTACAAACTCTGCAGAAGGCATCAGAAAACCACTGCAGAGAACACATTTCCGTAGTATAAGCAGCTTAAGGCTGTGACCAACCAGTTCTAGAGCTGATGGCCACAGACACAAAAGTATAAAAAGTTCCATCTTGTTTAACTGGTCTAGAGTGCTTTCAAAATTGCCTCAATTTCTCCAAGAATACTTTTTTGAAAACATTTCAAATTTCAGTAGATAGTTAAACCCTTTTAAAAAATAAATTCTCCTAAATTGTCCCCAATGCCTTGGATGCTTCGAATTACCTCAACCTGAAAATGGTCTGGACTGCCCCAACCTGACCAAAAACTATCTCATCAACGGACCTAAGATTGGGTTAATTCCTTGGTTTACAGTAAAGAGCATTCCTAGACCGATGCAGTTAGTTAGGGGCATTTCGAGGCATCCTAAGGCAATTTGTAAAAAATTGCAAGTTTGCATTGAAATTTAAGGTACTATGGATAAATCTGTGTGTGTGGTATTTAATAATCATGATTCTTGCGGAACTCGAGACAGTATTTTTGGGGCAATCTGAGCGTGAGACAATCCGGAACACTTTGATACTCGGGTAATTCGAAATAGTTTAATGATATTCAACTTAGGGCGGGTTGCACAAACATGATTTAATAGCTTGGTTAAAGTGAACAAAATCGAATCAAAATTCGTATGCATATGGCAAATAACACATTAGTAAACAAAAAATGATGCTCTTTTGTCAACTTTGATCATTCGTTAATTTAACAAAAGCTTTGTGCAACCGTCCCTTTGTCTGTAGAATTTTTCCATATCTTTAAAGCAGTTTTGGCAATAATGGTCGTACATTTTTCAAGAGGTAGTCTCAAGGAGTTCAAGATAATCTTAGTGAGTAGGAGCACTGCGAAGCTTAGGCAATTCTGACTGTTTCTGGAATTTCGAAACATTCTAAGGCGGTTTGTAAAGGCTTACAGTAATATGGAACAATTTCAAGCAATTTTGTTTGTATTTTTGAGATAGCATGAGCAATATTTAGTAATTTGGGAATTATAGCAGACGACCGATGTTCAGATGGGGGTCCGGCGTGCATCGGGTGAGTGAGGGTAGTAAGTCGGATGCGCGAGAAGAATTTGAAATAAAATAAAGACGTTGCTTTCCTAAAATCCCACAGTAATAATAAATGTTGTGGAAGCAAAGGTGCATTTAGAGGTTGATGCAGCCCGGAACGTTTTGAAGCTTAAAGAATTCGGAATATTCCAAGGCAATTCGTTAGTGCAGTCTGTAGTAAATTCTCGTCTATTTAAGATGGTTTGTATAATATTTAGTATCGATAACCGTATATATTCGAATAGGTAGTTTTTGGAAGATCAAATTAAAGAAACAAAAGATTATCATGATGGTCAATATGTTAGTTTATTCCGAGGCTGAGGCAGGTTGGGCCATTTTGAGATATTTTAAGGCATTTTATAAAAGCTTAGGTAATTTTGATCAATCTGTAGGAATTTTTTTGTTTCTGCGGTGCAACTACTATTTAGTAATCATGATTCTTGTCGAACTGGAAACAATACAAAGGGCAACATTTCGAGAGTCAGGTAGTTCGGATTATTTCGATGTAACTACAGTTTAAAGAAATCTAGAGTTTCTTGCAATTTTTCCATCTTTTTGGGGCAGTTTTACTGATATTTAATAAAAATGATTTATATTTTTGAAAATGTTCTAAGCAACCATAAGATTGAACCATAACCAACCCTTTACTGTACAATTTGGTTTTCCTAAATATTAATTTGCGATCAAAGGCTAACTTTACATTCGATGTGTTATGGCCGATCTCACCGACAATACTTATCACTAAAGCTTAGCTAAGTAGTTCTTAAAATAAAGTTGTTCTTAAATTTGTGTTTTGTCTCACCAAGCGAGTTAAGTCGCGACTTAGACAAAGTCTAGTTCGATTTCTGCCACTAAAGCGGCAAAAGGCTTTTACATTGGTTATAGTAATAGTACATTAAATAAATATAGCACGTCCGGAATCGATAAACGGAAGTACCGCTTTATACAAATGGGGATATGACCATTTTTTGACTTTTAATTGACAGAATGCAGTGACTTATAGGTTATAGGTTAAGTACCGTTTTAAGTCACCGAAATTGGTAACTTACATTTAAGACGTTTTTAGAGACATAAGTAAGAGTTGCAGAAATAATAAATCGTTGTCCAAGTCCATTTTTTGAAGTTCCACTACTTTCTACTGACAGAACTCGGCAACTTATAAATTAAGTATAGTTTTAAGTCACCGAAATTGATAACTTATATTTAGGACGTTTTTAGAGACATAAGTAAGACTTAAATTGACGGTGAGACCGCATAAGTATGTCTTAACAACTTAAGTCTTTCTTAAATTTTAAGAACGCTCGGTGAGATCGGCCATTAGTTTCCTTAGATTTTGAAATTTGTTTGAGTGCCTTCTTGATATACTTATTAAAAAATTCCTTGAATGTTGAAAATTTTTGTTTTTCTTTATATTGCCTCGACTATTTTACTTTAAATTTATATCAAATGTTGTTTAAAGCCTAACCAGACTGTCCTAAGGAATTTTTTATAATTTTTAAAAATTGAAGAACTGTTTTCATGCGGTCTATATAAAACTTTAATTTTGTTCAAACTCTTTCCCATATATTGGTTTTATTTTTCTATATTTCAAGGGTTTAACTGATTTACGAGTATATAAACTAAATTTTCCATTTATATTGTGCGTAGAGCAGACTAAATTTTCTTTTAAAAATCTGATTTGGTATTTATTGAAAAATTTCAATCCTGTTTTGGATTGTCTAACAATGCCCTGGAATTTTTAAAATTTACTGCAGGAATATTCTTTATTATATTTACTAAAATTCGTATGTTTTATGATTTTTAAATTTATTGCAGAGAATTTCTTGCGCCGGTTTGCCGTTTCAAGAACGGCAAGGTTTTCAAATTTTCTTTGAATTTACCCATTATTACCTCGAATCTTCATTTAATTTTTGAAACCTTTCTGGAATTCTCCAAAATTTCAAATGAATTTTTACATTTATTAACGGTTTTTTGAAGATTCTGAAAAATTCATTGGAAACTTCAACAATTTTGTAATTTATTTTGCATAGACTATCTTATTAATTTCAACGATTTTCCAAGAATTTCCTGGAAACTAAGGTTTTTTCAGTTTTAAGTGTTTTAATTCTTGCAAGATTTTATTTTGAAAAGAATGTTCTAGGATTCTTTGATATTCGACTTATAAAATTGTTATTTTTTATACTTAAAATAAACCCACATCAAGCATTATTATTTAATTTTAAGAAATTTTCAGAAAATCTAGCAATTTTTATGGGAAGATTTTTGAAAACTTCCTCAAGGCTGTTCCTAAAGTTACGTGGGTCGTTTCAAAAGTAAGGTAAACAACGCAGAGATTGCAGCAGCACGATCAACATCTATGCACGGCCGGTAAGTTTGATCCTTCAAGCGAGCCCTTGCCGAGTTTCAGCTCAGTGTATTGTGAGGTTATTGTTTGGTCACGCGAAGTGCAAATATTTTCAAAAACGATGGAAATTTTATTTTTTGAAGGGGAAAACGGCAACCCAAATAAAAAGTAAGCTAGATCGTGTCTTCCCCTTCATTTAAGACCGCACATTTGTGGATTGCTGACTGTATACGTGGTCGACCGAGTCTGAGTTCAATTTGTTCTCAAACCTAAAAAGATGAGCTGGGAGAACGATTTTTCGACAACAATGATGTGGTTCATGCTGTGAACGGCTATTTTGCAGACCAGGCGAAATCACTTTATAAAAAGACCATAGGGTAAAATGTGCCGAGCCCAATGGAGATTATGTTGAAAAATAAATACACATGGATCAAATTTATTCGGATTTGCCTTACTTTTCAAACGACCCTCGTATATTAAATTCCTTTAAATTTCAATTTATCAAGAATATTTTGAATATTATAAGAAGTGTTTCCTCCTTTACAATTTAAAATTTTTTAATTAAGGAAAATATTCCAACGCCAAGCAGTATTTAAAAGGGATTTTTAAGGAACTTCACGGCCCATCCAGCAATATTTGACTTATCCAAAAATTTCTTAAGCTTCCTAAAGAAGTTGCTGTAAGTTACATCAAAATATTTTATAGCAACCTTGTTTATATAGAATTTTAAACAAATTGTACAATTCTCAGGATACACGGTCACGCATATTGCTCAAAGGAACAAACATGTCTTTTTTTTTCGTTGAACAACAGACAAGGTTACGCTGACGCAAAAGGTTTTATGACTCGTCCAATACACAACAAAAGGCATACATATGTTCATGTACCGTTTTTCTCTACGAACCAGACGTAAAGAAACACGAGTAACAAACACTTAACTTTGAACTCAAGCTGTTTTCTGTACTTTATTTAACCCTCGATCGACTTTTCGTTACACTCAATTTAACTTTGTACATCATATGAAGATGTGATTACATCCCTGAAAGTTCTTTTTGATTTTCATCTCGTTTCATCGCACCTCACTGGATATTTGAGACATACAGTTTTAACCCGTAATCTATAGTTTTAGAGGCCAGGAAGACCCAAATTTGGGTTTTATTAATTTTATAGAGAAAATGAATAATTTTTTTTTAGAGAAAACCAATAATTTTATTGGGAAAATGAAGAATTGCGTTGAATAAAAACTGCGGAATTAAACCATTAAAGTTCGTGTTGTGTAAGTATTTTGCTCATTAAACTCAGGTTTGAATTTATTGCCAGAACTTCCTGGGTTGAGAATCGCACGTGTTTTAAATACTCTGTAAATGCAAAGTTTGAGGTTAGGGGTTTAATTAATTCACTTAAAATTGAGTTTATTTTTATGATCCAAGTCGGCGAAGACACTTCTTGTAGCGATGAAACTTAAATAATTTTTAATAATCGAATTAGCTAGAATCTAGAATACAGGATCTTTCCAAAAATTTGGTGTTCAGCAACACTTATTTTTTTTATAATTAAACAATAATTCAGTTTCTGGCCAGAAAGCGAACATGGAGTGCTGTAATAGTGCTTTATGCTGATAGGTATATTTAAAAGCACTCAGAATTATCTTTACGAGGAAGTGTTCGTAAAAGCAGAGCCAGCTTGATGTTACAAGCCTTTTAACATTATTTATGACATAAATTTCAGTTATGGTTGGTTACAAGTTACAAGATCATTATTTTAAAAGCCTATTCTTTCTTGGACATTTTATGCGTAATTTCTTCCTTTGATGATGATCGTACTTCCTCTTTCTTGTTTTTTATTTTAGCAGTTTCTCTGTTTTTATACTTAAATTAATCATAGAACGCTTCACAACTGGTTTAGTACAGTTGAAGGTTAGTAATTTCTTAATTTTAGCAATAAAGTTCTGAAATTCAGTTCTGCAGAATCATATCGCGTGATCAATAAAATTTTACGTCCATTGTGAATCCTCTGGCATCGCTGAATGCAACCGCCATGATAATATTTTGAGATTATGTTGTTGAATTTTCACCAAACTTTGCTCATTTTTTATGTTTGCCATAACAGTTTATAGAAAATGAGCGACAGAGAATTGTCTTAATCGTTAAACTTTTAAGGCGAAAAGGCGAAAGCTTGATAACATAACCTTATTATTTTGAGTTTTGACACTTTATAACAGTTGTGGGGCACAGAAGCACTTGCTGAAATTGTATTTTAAAAATGGGTAGCTTGATTTGTTATTTTTTTTTAATTTGGGGTTTTCAAAACGTTTATTATTGTTTCTGAAAATGATGAATACCTTTTTAGTAAATCGTCTATTCGAATTAATTATTTTTCATCATTCATCTTTTAAGCTTTATCCTAAAAACCTTATAATCAATTTGAATTTTACCAGCGTTATATTTGAATCTAAAGAATAATTCAAATCCAGCCGAAGTTTCAACCGTCATTCCATCAAGCAATTCATCATTCATCAACGAACTATGCATAAGATTATTTTTGAAATTCATCCAGTCACGACTAGTAAACTTCAACGGTCTTTTCTCTACCTGTTAATGTTACACTTACCTGTTGGCTGCCTTACTCTAAATATAGAGCTTACCAAAGGTTGTTCAGTAAGCGAGTTGAAGGTTAAACGGCATTATCTTGGCGATCTGAAGAAGTTAATATAACCGTCGTCGCAATCACCGAAATGGGGCGCTATGCTCGGCTGCCTTTCATAAATACACTTGTCTTACAATTTGCATGACATCCTGTCCGTAAAAGTAACAATCGTGAACCACTCGTGTAACGTCCAAGAAAAAAATCGTGACGCATACGTACTGTTATTATTAATATTGTTTTTGGTCGTGAGAATAATCAGTTTGTGGGTTTTTTAATTGAATATTTTTCTTGTTTATAGGAAATCCCGTTTTTGGTGATTGTCTTGAAGATCTCTTGATAATTTCTCATAAGTTTTTACATCAGTCAGATCTTTTTGTTAGGATTTTTTAACGAAATACTGATTCTATTAACTTTCTATAGTACTTTGTAATTTATTAAATTAATTCATATTGAAAAACTATGATTTTTAGGAGCTGTTATCGAATCCAGAATGCTACTAGATTTCCTGCAATTTTCAAAAATTTCAGCATTCATGAGAATTCACGATTATTATAAAGAACAGTGAGCCTCCAAATTTTTTAGTAAGAGTTATTTTTACCTTGCTTTCAAAGAATGTTCAATTTTCATTGAAAGACTTGAGCGTAGAACTAAGCTTTCGGGTACTAACTAATTCAGTTGACTTAAACTTTAAAAATATTTAAATTGTTCTGAAATTCCAGGATTGCTTGAGAATTCCCAGGATTCCGTGATAATTATCTTTAAAAATACCCAAGAATTTTTTTGTATTTCTTTTTGATGAGCCAACTATGGACTACAAAATGGTTGTGCATCCTTGAGAACTTTTTTCCTTGTCCATATTTCTTCCATTCTTTGGCTTTATCATTGTTTAGCTTCTGATCTCTTTCGTCTTAACCCTTTCTTAAACTTGATTTGTGAGTCTTCTTGTATCACTTTTCGGAAAGCTTTTCTGTCATATAGTTGTGTTTCTGGGATGTTGAAAGTTTCAAGATCTATGTAGTTTGATCGGTTCCTTACACGAATTGACTCTATGGATAAAGGTAAGGCGCCACAGACATCCGGACTTGACTTGATTGAACCGGACCAGACTAGACCTGACTTTTCCCACCATGCGCCATAGTATCCTGACCAGAATTGAATTTTCTTTACAGCATCGGTTTGATAAGGTGCGTCATCAAATAAACATGTCCGCCGCTGTTCTTGCAGGTTTCGATTTAAGTTCGGAGATTTCGGACTCAGAATTTGAATTTTTACTATAAGTACTAAGTACTTATATTATTAGAAAAAAAGAAAACAATGGTTTAGTCCGTATATTAAGCAATGGAAAAAGTACGGCAAATTTCATGCATTGCTGAAACATTTAACAGCAGAACAATAAATTTAAAAATTATTTTCGAATGAACTCTTAACAATCTGATTATCTTCACGAACTGATAGTGGTTGATATTACAAAAAAGAAATTAATTGGCGAAACTGGACTTCCATTATGCACAACAATCTTATCACACACTGCATAAAACCGCGGGAAATTATCAGTGCATTGAGGTAGTAGGTAGTAGGGGTAACTCAGGTCTTCTCCCGCCCAGCTAAAACACCTCCTCATCCTAATCAAATGACACGGCATCGTTTCTCACATTGACGGTCTTATTCATTTAGTCGCCATCTTAGTCTCTAGTCTTTCTTCTAAGTTTTTTTTTAGTCATCAGGTTCTTCGCCGTAATCTTTCTCCTTCATAATCTTTACTATCATGTCTGTAATAATGTCCCACTTAAATTCGCTCTGCAGCATTTCACCAACCATCTTTTCAGGCGTTATTTCGTTGCCTAGTATTGTCTCTATTCTTCTTCTTATATTCTCCCATTTTGGGCATTCGAAAATAGCGTGTCTAGCGTCATCTTTGCGTGTTGACTGTAGATGCAGGCCTCTTCGCCTATTTTATCAATCCTTTGCAGGTATGATTGAAAACTGCCGTGTGAAGTAAAACATTGTGTAAGATAGTACTATATTTCTCCATATTCTCTGAAGTACCATGGCCTTAAGTCAGGGATTAATTCGTGTATCCATACATCCTTCTCGCTCCTCTCCCATAGCCCCTGCCATTTGTCTACAGTCGCCGGATGGCGTTCTTCTGGTTTTTATTTTTGCCTTATCCTTCAATCCTCTCTTCTATCAGCAGTTGGATTGGAGTTGTCCTTACCAGTACTCTGGTCGCCTCAGTCGATACTGTCCTATAGTCTCTGGCTGTTCGTAGGGCCATTTTGCGCTGCGCTTGGTCCAAAACGTTTTTGTATTTTTGAACTTTCAGAGCGTCTGCCCAGATTGGCGCTGCATATAATATGGATTTTACGTAACACAGGTCTGGTTCGTTGGTCCACTCAGGTCCAGTCAAGTTCCAGTGGCGCCATGCGTCCATTAAAGGTTCTTGTTTAAGGGATAATTCCTCGTGGGGTTTGTGGTATATTTCTCCGCTTATAATCCTTGGGCCTATCTTTCTCAGACCTCTAGTTTCCGTAACAGTTTTGTTCCTTTGATGGTTAGGATTTCTGCCGCATAAAGAACTTCGGGTTTAATTACTATTAGTCGTGGGGCATAACACATCCCGTGGGAAATTTGATGATGAAATTGTGGGACCAATTTTAATACATTCCTTATGCCCTCCACAATCATACCTTACCAGGTGCTTTGCTTGAATTTGTGGCAGACGACCTATATGACGTCTTATATCCAAGATGGCGGCCACCCCAGACATCATCGGAAGTTCTCGATTATAACTCTTGATAGGGCCATCCTATTAATATTTTGTACTAAATCTTTTTTATTCTAAATAAAATTTTAAACAAAAAAGGTTATAAAAGTTTTTGTGGTATAACCTACCGGTTATTAGTTATAGCCAGTTAAAAAGGATATTAGCCAATTTTTAATTTTTAATTTTTGGTTTTAAAAGATTTTTAGATTTTTAGGTTGAAAAATAACAACTAGTTCAGAAATTAATATTTATTTCAATATTTTTATTGAATTAATTGTAATTTTCTACTTATTGCACGTAAAATTTTTTCAGCTTAATATTCTTCATCTGAAAGGTCATCGATATCAAAACTTTGGCCATGATTTTCGCATAAGTCATCACCGCCTCCACACATACAAAGCTCAGTGCATAAAATGTTTTGGGATTTACATTTACAGGATACAGCATATTTCCCTTTTACACATGAACACCGAACTAATTTTAAAATGGTTTCAGGTGTACAAGGAAGCGTACACAAAACAGGACCATAGTAATTATCTTGCATTTCCCATCCGTAATCAGAAGGTGTTGGTAGATTAGGGTGCTGCTGGTCAGCAAGACCCCATTCCATAACCTGGTAATGTGCTCTACTAATAAAAGGAGACAGCGACGCTTTTGTAGGACGCAGGTTTTCACTTTGCGTCTCGTGCTTGTAGAACATCCACCAACGAAGCTCCCCAATGTCTGAAATCTTCGTCCCTGGTATATATACCTTAGAAATAAATTTTTCAATGATAGTTTCAGCTTTATCCCTGAATTCTTCAATGGATCCAAGTTTCCCAAGAGCATCAAAATGTCATTATCTGCGGTCTTATAAACCTTCCAAAACGATAGTTTTCCCTTCTTTGCAAGTGAACCTGTCACATCACATCCTGACAGAACATGCAGACCTAGTAATCCTTTTATCTTTTCTGGTCCTAATGCGGTGCAAATTCTGCCAACGTCAAGCATTCTTCGATTATTTCCTACACCAGTGACAAACATGCTTGGACATGTAAAAGATTTTGATCACCACAACGCTAGTAGAAATACGTCTGTATCAGACGAATATATATGAATAGCAATAGCTCCTTTTCGGGAGACAAAAAGGCAGTGCAGTATTATTATAATGTCAGCTTCTTCATTTTGTGACATTTCAATTGCTTCTTTTAATTTCAGACCGACAGAGTTTGTTTTCACGGCAATTAATAGATTTCTTCTCTTTCCTTCTTCCAGACAGAAAAAACATTTATTTTTGTCACCCGCAGGGATTTTTGATCTTGTTGTGTAACCTTCATTACTATCTTCAGCAGCGGAACTAGAACAAGAAGGCTTATTCTTTTCCTGTTCAAATAATCTCTCACTTCGCTCCATTTTGATTTTATGGGTACACTTCTTGTAGCAATCTGTATGCCATGATGCGTTTTCGTTTATCAATTCTTCAACAGTCACATTTCTTAATCGATTATCAATTAACACGTATTCACTATCATTCCATTCTGCTCTCTTTCTAACACACTCTAACACTTTATCATAGTTAATAGGTTTGACCAATGGTGACTTCTTCTTATTTTGGCATAAAATACACAGCTCGTAATTAGTCTGCAGCCTTGCCTTCTTTGCAGATGCAGGCAGGGATACTTAGAGACGAATTTGTGGTGGAGTAGACATTGTGTCCAAAGTTAATTTTAAACTATTGAAAGTATTAAACTGCTCGGCTTACGATTATCAATCCGTTTCTATCCGAAACAAAAAAAAATTCAAATGATACGAGTGATTACAAAATTAAAATTGTTTTTATACAAAACACCTAAACGGTAAAATATATCGATAAATTCCTAAGGATCTTTTTTATAGAGAATTTCCTTGTAAATAAAAAACGTTCAGTACAAAATATTGATAGGATGGCCCTATCAAGAGTTATAATTGAGAACTTCCGATGATGTCTGGGGTGGCCGCCGTCTTGGATATACGACGTCATATAGGTCGTCTGCCACAAATTTAAGCAAAGCACCTGGTAAGGTATGATTGTGGAGGGCATAAGGAATGTATTAAAATTGGCCCCACAATTTCATCATGAAATTTCCCACGGAGTGTATATTTCATAAAGTATGCCCCCCGACTATATAGTATAGTGTCATTGCTCGGAAGATTTTTGATTGTCGCGTTGGATAATGGCAATGCTAGATTTACTAGCACAGCCCCATAGTTCTATGCCGTATATCCAGATGGGCACAAATATGGCTTTGTATATTAAGTTTTATTTTCTAGTGACATTTTAGATCTTCTACATAGTAACCAATATAGTTCTCGTTTTTATTTCGATTTGTTTTGGTTTTTTTGTTGTATGTTCCCTCCAAATTAACTTGCTATCAAGATCCCTACGTTCTTTACGCTTGATGTTCTCTTTTTCTTTTACCCTCTTATACCTTTACAGTGGCGAGCGGGATGTTCTTAGAATTACTATATTATTCATATATTTATAAATGCCTGCGGGCATTGTTATTTTTGTGTGGTAAAGGTAAGGTGTTGAGATTTAGTTTTGTTGAACTGAAAGAGGTGTTCTTGAAGGTTCGAACTTGGCACTAAAGGAGAGCCGTATCATCTACAAATGTTCCTGTTATATTGTAGCCGGTGGTTGGAAGATCAGATGTATAGATTAGGTATAGAATCGGCCCTAAAACACTGCTTTATGGGGCTCCAGATTTGATAGGTTGGAATTCAGAAATTTCCCCATTTACCCTTATTCTGAAATGTCTATCCACCAGATAAGATTTTAGTAAAGTAGTACGAGCGTTGGTAGACACTGTTTAATTTTGTATAATAAGCCATCATGCTAGACCATGTCAAATGCTTAAATCACATCTAAAAATTCTTAAATCTAGAACATTTTGTACTAACGTTTTTAACAAAACTCATCCAGTGAATTCGGAGACTTTCTTGGATTCCTTTAGAAGTTCAAAACATCAATAGTTTTCTAATAAAAAAAAACCTTGTTGAACATATCGAATATAGTAAAACCTTTTACTATATTCATAAAATTCATTCAATTTTTCAGACACTCCCAAAAATAATTCCTGGGATTTTATATGACAATTTTTCACAACTTATTTCGACTGTGTTCACTGGGCATTGTTTAAACGTCACTTCAAAAATGTCCTATTTTTCATTGAAACATTAATTTTTCAGTTTTTTGTAATATTAAATGTTAACGGTAGGTACTTATAAGTTTAACCTTGAGTCATTTATGTTTTGTCCAATACATATAATAATTGTTATTCCAACGTTCAATTTATTAATGAATCGACAGATGCTTACGTTTACAATAAATAATAGTAGGCGCTGTTGATCATCCTACGTTGTTGTATGTTAACAGAAGCCTAACGGGGCTTTAACAATTGAATATCAAAGGTTTATGTTTACTTGTTTGACATTATAACCTCAAATTGTAAATATAAAATGTTACTTTTCATTGTTATCCTAACCTATATTCACGAAAAGGTTTACCTGAGTCTACTTTGTGCTAACTTTTTACTTTTCCAAAACTAGATTGATTAACTATAATGTACTGATTTTTACGTGGGGCTAAAGTTCAGTAGGAGTATTTATACTGTCTCTCCTCAAAGTTTAATTTAAACCAATCATTTCCTCGGTTAAATTTGTGTTGCTATGACATTTCCTAGTTTAAATTTTAAATAAGTTCAGTAGCATCGATTCGTAGTAATATTTGAAGCTAAGCTGTCTTAAGTTTACATGCCGAGAGAGCCTTTCAGTTTCTAACAAGTTTCCTTGACTTACTGAAGAAATCCAAAGAATTTTTAAACACATTTTTCAAAAAATCTTCAAGTTACGTAGCTTAACGCAGCTGGCTGTTAATTTAAATATTAGAATATTCCATAAATAATGTGCATACCGTCAGTATATTCCAGCTTGTACAGCTACTATCTAACTGCATTCTACAACCTGTTCCTACTTTGTACTCTCCTTTCATCTGTAAAACACGGTTTACGGCCCCGTTTTACTCATTTAGTACGTATAGGTGATTAAATAATACGGAACATCTAAAGAACCTTTATTCAGAGGTGTTTTCTTAGTATTTAAAGTTAACTGTTAACTGTGATTACAGTCACCTGTGTATGACGATTACTTTTAAAGCAACTGTTTGCAATTGATGTGCGTTTTTTACATGATTTGGCCTTAATTTACTTTTGATTTTTTTTGCCTTTTCGGGCTGAAAACGAGTTAACTGAAACAGGCAAGACGAGTTTGGCTTGTCCATGAATAATTGCTAATTTTACGTGTTTAAAAAGTTATGGGACATAACCTCAATTTTTGACCACTTTAACCTCACTTTTATTTCAGACGTTGATAATCAGATTAATTAAAATGTTTTAAGAGGTAATAATTACATCAATTTTAACCTAAACCCCTTAGTTGCCGAGAATTGTGGATTTTTTAGATTAAAATTATAGACTTTTATTCGGATTTTAAAGTTTAAAATACAAAGATTAAGTCCAGAACTTATTTTTGCAAAAACTGTGCGAGATTTTTGGCCACAATTTAATATTTAAAGATTCCTATGCTTGGCTAAAGCCATCCTTTTACCACATTTTTGAATTTTTATCTGCTTAAACAGTGAAAAAATTTTAAATTCCGCACTGAAATATGAACTTAAATAACTAATCAAACCCAAAATTTATTTTTCCTAGCACTTTCCGAGTTTTAAGGCCACAGTTTGATATTTTAAAATTGGAATGTTTGACTATAGCCATCCTTTTATCAATTTCTGAAATTTTTATCTACTTTAGTAGTGAAAAAGTGTGCTGAATTCCTTCCTGAAGTATCAATTCTAACAGCTGATTAAGCCTAGAATTGGTTTTTGAAAAACCGTCCGAATTTTAAGGCCACAATTTAATACTAAAAAATTCCAATGCTCGGCTAAAGTCAACCTATTACCAGTCTCTTGAATTTTTGTTTGCTTAACCAGTAAATAAATGCTGAAATTCCTTCTTGAAATATGGAATTTAATAGCTGATCACTGATCAGGCGCAGAATTTAGATATGTTTTTTTTTCTAAATTAAAGATGTTGGTTTCCATTTTTGTGGGCACAAAACGGTGTTATTTTTAACTAAAAAATGTAAAAAAATTAAATGTATCATCAGATGATTTCAAAATGTGATCCAGAAATGATCAATTTATGTCTGTTTGAACCTTACTTTTTGCAACAGTATCGGAATAACGATATAATTTAATAATTTTGATATATGTTTAGCATTGCTATGTTTTGAATTACTACTGACGAATTCATTTAAAATATTTCCTGATAAATTATCTTTGTTCTTTTAAACCTCTAACAGGAAAATCTTTATGAATTATAACAGAAAAATATGCACTTTTACTTGCTCATCGGCACTACAGCCCATGCCGGGCCTTTGCCTACCCTAGCTTTGATTTCCATCTCTCCCTGTCTTCCCATCTTCTTCTACTCCCTTCAGGGATGTGTTCTTCGATTCTCCTGGCTACTGCCTGCGCTTTCAGCCTGCTTACATGCTATGCTCATGTTAGTCTTTCAAACTTTACAAATGTCTCTATGTCTGCTTACTTACATTCTTCATAAAGCTCATGATTCCAGCGTCTTCTCCATACTTCTCCACCCTTGATTGGTCCTAATATTCTTCTTAGCACCTTTCTTTCGAAGACACCTAATCTTTCCGCATTTGCTTGGGTAAGGGTCCAGTACTAGCTGACATATGTTGTAATCGGTCTTAGGGTTTTATCGAGTTTTATAGAGCATCATCCTAACATTTTTCTCAATCTTCTCGCCCTTCAGCACTTTGTTACGTGAAGCCAGCGCTCTATTGGCTTGTGTTAGCCTCATTTTAACTTCTACTGTCTCATCATTGTCGTTTGTTATCGTCACTCCCAGATATTTAAACATGTTGACTGTTTCCAGGTTCTGTCTCGGCCTTTGTTGTTGTTTCTTTTTAATAAACATCACTTTTGTTTCTAGACTAGATATTGATATTCCTATTATACTTATATCGTCTGCATTATCGGTACTTTACATAATCCAATCCCGCCTTTTTTATTACTCCTGCAATATCTCCGGAACAAGCTGGATTCGTCAAAAATAGAGGTTGTAGGGAATAGATTTTTAATATCAGCAACATTGATGAATTGATGAATTTAAAAAGCACAAGAAGGCTATGTCCCCCTGTAATACCCTGCTTCATAGACTTTGAGAAAGCCTTTGACAGCATCAAATGGCATAGACTATGGCATATACTACAATCAATAAGAGTCCCGAAGCGTCTCATAAGAATAATAGCCAGTCTCTACAACAACAGCAACAGTGTAATCAGAATAGAAAATGTATTTTCAAATAAGTACATACCTATAAGATAGAAAAAGGTGTTAGGCAGGGATGCATACTGTCTCCAATGCTATATAACGTCTACAGTGAATATGTGATGCGAATTGTCCTAGACGAATTGCATGCGCCGACGATACTTGTTTAATGACATCAACTAAACAGGAAACTAAAGAAATAGTGTGAAGGCTAGAGAACCCGGGACAAGAATACGGACTTACGATCAATTATAAAAAGTCAAAAGAAATGATCATTGATCGTGGCAAAAACCCAACACCATTGCTAACTGTGAAGTGGTAGATTCATTCATATATTTAGGAGCAATGATCCATGAAGACGGCAGCACAGAACATGAAATCAGACGTCGTATTCAGCTTGGGCGAACCGCAATGTCGCAAGACATAAATATTTCAAGGACAACGAAAATTAATCTTGTGAAAACTCTGGTATTCTCGATCTTTGGATTTGCTTCAGACACAATGGGCACATAGGAGACGTATTGATGCTTTTGAGATGTGGTACTGGACAGCTAAGAGGACCAACATCTCAATCCTACAAGGAATCCAGTCAGCTCAAAGACTCTCCGGTACGACCTATCAAAGAATATTAAAGTTCTTTGGCCACGTTATGCGTAGTGATAAAGCTTGTGGTGCAAGGAAATACTGAAGGCAAAAGAAGGGAAGGTCACCTACGAGATGGACGGATGTTGTAACAAAATTATTAGACACTAATTTAAAAAACGTCCATAGAATTACACAGGATAGGTCCCGATGGAGAAATGTAGTAAAAAGAGCTATTAATCTATTAGAATTAGAAAATAACTAATCACATTGAGTCACTACACATCGAATACAATGTTATGTGCAGAAGAAGAATTCCATTGGGGTTTAGATTTACACTCCTTATGGCCTTCTCGAGTACTATATTAAACCGTACTGGTGATAGACTGTCTCCTTGTCTTAGACCACTTTTGGTTACCCCTTTTTCTGATGTCTTATTTTGTCTCATTTTTACCTGGATAAATGTTTGTTCCATCGTCCATCGTGCATTTAATCAATCGTATTAACTTCTCCGATATCTCAAATTCTCTTAATATTTCATATATTGCACTTCTGGTAATCCTGTTTGAAGTCTATGTGGAGTTGGTACGTATCTATTTCGTATTCCCACGTTTTCTCTAATATCTGCTTAAGAATAAATGTCTGGTCGAGTGTCGATTTTCCTTTTCTGAAGGCCGTTGGATTCTGGCTTACTATTCTTTCATAATGTGGTTCCTAGTCTGACTTATCCCTCTATAGTTGCTACACTTTGCTGTATATAGTTCACTGTCTCACACCTTTTTAATTAATCTATATATCACTTTTTGTAGCTTTTCCGCTCCCGCTTTTAATATTTCTGCGTGGATTGCATCTAGTCCTGGGGCTTTGTGGTTTTTTAATGTATTTATTGCATTTTTTGTTTTTTCTAACGTTGGCTCTTCTACTCTTGTATCTTCTTCTATTACATTACTTCCCCTTTCTCCCTCTCATCTATGTGTTACCTGGTCTCGTTCTATTGTGTTCCGATTGAGGTGCTCTGAGAAATAATCTATCCATCTTCCCAGTGATTTGTCTTTATCCTTTATCCTCCTCTACTTTTTTAATAACTTAGTAAGCATTGTCTTATCAAATTACTTCAATCCTCTATTTCATTTCCTAGCCAATTTGACTCCTGTATTGTCATTATTTTTATGGTGTAGTATTCATTTTTCGTGTTATGGATTGTGAAGTGCTCGTATCTGATATACGCTTCTCGTGTTGCATGTTCCTATATTGAGATCTCTTTTCCTTATTCGCATCCTTATCCTTTGCTTATTTCATCGTCTGTAGGACAATCCTAACCGAGGCTTGTCAACCCTATCTCCAACCCTCCTTCTTTACCTGGGATTGGGAGCAGCAAGGTGCCGCAATACAACCGTCACACCTTGGCCTGATTTTTAAATGCTGTTTTTAAAAAGAAAATTTTTATATGAAAGTATTGACATAACCTCAATTTTGTTCTGGTGTGCAAACTTTGGCTTTGTTTTATGATCTTAACGGTTTAGAACAAATCAATTATTAATTAGTAGTGGCTAATTGTGATTTATGTGTTTTAAGATTATTTAATGGAAAAATCTAAATTTAAGTAAGTTCAACTGTTTTATTCTGTGATAAATTGCCTTACAGCTTGCATTTCTTTATGAAACAGAACAGTTTAAGTTGTCGCAAAAACTCAATTCTTATTGCTTAAACTGCAGTAATGCAAACTTAACGAGTTGGTTGTTATTTAAAATTGCAGCTTGGGATAATTTTCTCTTTTATTTGAATCGGGCAATTTTTGCAATTTACTAAAACTTTCTTTGCGGAATTAAATATAATAAAAACTATATCATATTGTCACGAAAAGTCCACCAATTAACCAAGAATAATCGCGAAACTAATACCAACTCTCACTTTAATTCTGTTATTACTTTACGTTATGAAATTATTTGCATCTTTGTTAGCATGATTTATACAGAAACAAAGGAATTATAGGATTACAAAACCACAAATGTGTATTTAACTGTATAAGTGTGTCACGATACGCCATTCTTTTTTTCGGAGAAAGACAATCGCGTTTTGTTAGATTCGAAGTGTTTTCACCAAACCGTAGAATGGTCCTTTAACGACTTCCTTTTTTAAGCGTTTAAATTCCTGGCATTTTTAAAAAATCGAGTACAAGTAGAACGACAAAAAATCTAAATACGGGTACAACGACAATGTCACGCATAATGTGTTTCATTAGATTATCCCTAGAAATCGGCGAGTTGGTAGCCTTGCTGATATCCTTCAGCCTTTTTAATTGGTTATGGAATTGCAACTATTTACGGAAATTCCTTTTTTTAACAAAAGAATTTGTTGGAAATTAAACGAAAACAATAGAAGACAGGGGTCGGTTGCATAGTTCCTGGGATTAGGTGGCAAAGGATGAGTGTTAATAAAAGCGGAAGTCTGTAGCTTGGTCGTTTCCGGTTCGACAGGTGCGGTTTGCTTGGTTAACAAGGGGTCGGTTAGGAATTTATTGTCTTTATTGATGCAGCTTGATGTTATACAAACTGCAACGTAGCGAAATGAAGTGACATGGAAGGGTGATACGGTTACAATATACATAAATGTATGGGGCTGATTTAGTGCTTGTTCTGCCCTTTTATAGCGTTTTAGATATGCTATTGAGTAGGCTTGGAATTATACATATATGATTTATCAAGCACATACAATGCATTCAAAATTTTTTAGACTGCAGTAGGCAATGATTGCAATTTTGTTACGTTGGCATTGCTTTTATTTAAAGGCTGGACAGCTTATTATTTTGACAAACGTTAAATGTTATGTAGAAGTTATGTTGTCAAATTTGAACTTGGGGGAGAGAATCATGTTTACAATTGGCAACATTTCGTTGATAGTTCCACAGAGGATATTCATAACAGGCCCCAAAAAAGTCTCATTTACACCAACGAACTATCTTCTTAACATGGCCTGTTGTGGCCCAAAAGGTTAGTAAATGCATTGTAGGCATAAACAAATAAAAACCCAAGAAAATGTTATAGTTCTTAAACAATTTAAGTATTTTTGTCTCAATGTCCAACAGACTTTGGAAATTTTTTGTTAGAGCTAAATACTTAAAATGTCTGAAACAAGCTTTGTTTTCTTCAACTAATTGATTCTGAATTTTCCTGTTCCTCTTTTTTGCATTTTGTCTTTTCTTTCAGACTTAAACTGTATGTTTTTGTCATATATTATCTTAGGTTTTTGATAAGAAACTGTTTTATTTTATTTCCAAACTTAGAATTAACTTAGATTTTACCGAACATTTTAAATGCAGAAAAGGCCTCTCAGTGGTGTAGCGTTTGCTTCACGATCAAGAGGTAGGTACCGGGTTCGGATCTAACCATGACCAGACCTCGGTCTGGAGCTTGGTTGGCATTCGAATAGTTTAAAAAAGTTTTGTACAAAAAAGTTATCGTTAAAAAACTAATGCCTATTGCCAGTAACTGGCGCCCTCTAGCGACTTTTATGAAAATACTGTTTGTCGTACGTGTAAATTCACTTAGCTGGTGTGCATACCAAATTTCATTCAAATCGGTCACGGGTTTCCTTAAATAATCACCAAAAACTATTTTCGGGGGCCACCCTTCGGGGAGCCAGTACGTCCCTTAAAATTCGAAATTAGCGAAAACAAAAAAATACGTGTAGCCTATTTTTCGATTAGTAACACGCTGGTGAAATTTCCCGAAATAAATCTGGACCACCCTGTATAATAAATTTCTACACTGTCAGTAAGTTTATTTGTTTTAGAAATTTCCGTTAGTACTCAAACATCACCTGAAGCTGTGCCTGAAGTCAGCAGCACTTACACCGCCAGAAAGCAGAAATTACGATTAAAATTGCAAACCATACAGCTAAGTTACTTACTGAACCGATATAGCTCCGCCTTGTGCTGGCAACGTTAACAAATATTGTTAACATCAAAGTGCCGCTCACTCTTGTCGCTTCTGTAAGAGTTTATTCTGTGGTATTAGGTATTATAGAGGCGCACTAACTACATAACTCGCAGAGACGGACCGGGTTGTGCATTGCACCAGTAAAAGCCACATATGCTAATGCACCAGCCTCGACGCCGAAAGGTAGAAGAGGTTACAGATAAGATAATATATTGATATGCTCTTCCTATTTAAAAGAATCGCATACAATTTTAAAATGTTCCGACTAGCTCAAAATGTTTATAATTAAAAATTAAAATTTAGAATACTCTTATCTCAGGTTCGTTAAAGAGGGATCGCTTTGATGAACTTTAGAACTTCACCAAGTTAAATTTCAAACACCCTTCAAAATTATGTAAAATTTTACAAATAACAATAACAAATTCTAATAACTAAATAAACACTTTCTAAAAATCAATAATTTTACAAACTACCTTTTTTAAAACAACTCGAACAAAACACAATTCCTGCTTCAATACCAAACACAAGTCCTGTCCCACTTCTTTTACAATGATACACCTCCCGCTTCAACTCCAAAACCAACCAAAACCTGTCTTTATCTAAATTTATAACAATTTCTCCAAAATAAATTCCATTTCATCAAAGAAGATTCCAAATTAAATTTCTATATAATAACACTTTCCCAATACTATATTTCAATTAACCACGTTTTTATTTCAGTTTTAAATATTATTTGTGGTATTGTGGTCTCAAAGCAAGTTTTTAAAAGAACTGTTCAAAAACCAACTGCCTTTTGCCAATTACTATTCAACTCTTTTTATTTACATTACATTTCCTTAGTTTCTAAATTTTAACACACTATGACTATTTTATATGACATATTTACAACTTAAGCAACTAGATATTCTACTCTATTTATTTACAATATTAAATCTCTAACTTATAATTATTTACATTTTATTAACATTTAATTTTACATTCTTTTAAAAAAGTGTTTATAACTCACTCTATTAAAATTCCAAAATTCCATCAAAACGATATCATCTCAATATACATACAAATTTTGGTGTATCAAGAATGCTTGTGAATTTCCTGGATTGTACAAATTTTATTTGTAATTTTTCAATTTCTTCAAATTTCCAATAATTATTAAATTCTTTAAAAAATCTAATTTTCAAGAATTTTTGTATCTACTAAATTTTCGCTTTTTTCTATTAAAAGTCAAAAGCTATGCATTTCTTCGAAATTTTTTAAATTCCGGCATTCACTGAGAATTTCTTAAAAAATATTAGTCGATTTTCTTTATTATTTTTATTAATTATTAAATTTGTATAATAAAAATTTAAAGTTCATGTTTTAGGGAATTTTTTTAACTCTTGAAGCATTGCCTTAATTTCTTCAAAAGGTATCGAATTGCCTAGAGATATTTTTAAGGATTTTTACTTTTTATTTCGACTTTTCGTATATTAAAGTTGAAAACATATTTCCATAGGAATTTTCCTTTTTTTAATATTCCAGATTGGCGTAAACAGTTCCGGAATTTCTTTAAAAAATGTCCAGGGACTTCTTTACTATGTTGGTCCTCTTCCCTCTTCTACCTTACAGTGTAGAGGGGAACTGTGTTCGTTAAATAATTAAATTTTCAAAGCGGATAATTTAATGTTAATATTTTAGAAAACTTTTTTTGTAAGTTTTGGTATAGCAAGAATGTTTACATTTAGAGAATTTCTTGAATTTTTCCATTGCAACATTAATGTCAGATGCAATTTTCGAGGAGTTTCTTAAAATTAACAATAATTCTTGAGTTCTTTAGGCATTTTTTTTCGTAAAAAGCTTTTGAATTGCTTATACGAATTTCAAACAAATTATGACGTCCAAAATCTAAATTAAAAATTAAGAAAACAGGGATTTTCTACAGCTTCCAATATTGAAACAATTTTTAAAGTATGATTTGGAAAATTTTCACTTACAATACCACGAGTGGTCAAAGAATTGTCGATTATTTTTTTGCTGTAACATCACGAATGTTCCTTGTGCTTGCATATGAATACCACGAGTGTGCAGCACGAGTGGTATTCGCAATCACAAGGAACATGAGTGATTTTACAGCAAAAATAATCTACAATTCTTTAACCACGAATGGTATTTGAGGGACTATTCAACGAAAAAAAATCATTTCCATCGAATCATTTTTCATAAATTAGCCCACATTCAAGTTTGTTCTCTGTGGGATATAACTAGCAATAAACTGTTTTCAAAAAATTGTCGCTTCGTATCACTAGTGAAATTTTATCGACAATTTTTTCTAGCAGAAATTGTCGATACAATTCGTTTTGATTGGCTCAAAAACGTCAAATCTTGCATTTTGATTGGTCGATTTTTGACAGATGACATATGAGTTGAATAGTCTATAAAATTTCTAAGTATTTCCTAGAGGTTCCTTTCAAAAGATCTTAAATTTACGAGAACGCATATTTTCAAAAAACAAATATAAATTGCGTTTTACAAGAATTTGAACATTTTCAGAAAAAGGGGTCAGAATTTGTTTCTTTTTAATCTTGGCTTTTTCAAATCTAACTGTTTTGTCTTAATAAATCTTTTTTAATCCTCTTTTTTAATCCTCTTTTTTAATTCTATTATGTATTAATTTTTGATTTAAAAAAAGAGTTGTTATTAACTTTTCAAAAAAGCCATTAAGGCTGTTGCTTATGTTACTCTACATAGTAGTTTTCAACTCTACTGTGCTTTCTTCCAATTTAAGAAACAATCTTATATTTTAAGCTTCCTTCATAATAATTCCCAGATTTTGTACGACTTTTATGTCGACATTTATTTATTGTAGTTAAATTAAAGATGATTTTATATAGAATTTAATTTTCTATCGAGGCAGTACATCTAGAATTTTTCAATTTAGAATTTGTTCTTGATTAAACTGCATCATGTGCGCTTTGTTTAATCGATTTAAGTACCGTGAGTTTGAACAAAAAAATATAATCAGAACAGGCCTTGAGTGGGTTACGACAATCGACAATACTTGAGTACCGTCAAATTCAACCCTATAAATCTAACCTAACGAACGACATCTGTCATGTATCAATATTGCCACGATTAATACCTACAGCATGATGTACTTTGATCAATTTTTTTTTTGTCTGTTTTAGAGAGAGAATATTTCTGTGTATATTTTTAAATTCTTATTTAATTCAAGCCATTTCTTGGGGTTTGTTAAAAATACTTACTTTTTGAAAAAAAATCCTGGCAATTAGAGTTCCAACCCGTCGGTGTTTCGGTTAACCCTTTAGGGCTGATTCCATCTTAAAAAGAATTTCCCGTCTTGTTTTCGAGATAAATACGTTTTGTTGTTTCGTTGTTTAACTCGAGATCTTATCAAAAACATCCCGGGAGAGATCTCTAAATAGAGCGGTTGTCTTCTTGTTTATGTTTGCTTTGAAATAAGGTCGTCTCAAATCCTCCAGTTCACTCGACTTAACACAGAATCCGTCCTAAATAAATTAGCGAATTTCACAATAATTGTTTACAACCGGTGCTAAATTAAATTTAATCATTGGAAGGTCATAAACTGATGAATACTTAACAAGTTAACACATATTTTTATCTGTATGGCTTATGTATTGGCAGTTTTTGGGGTGTAAAATTAAATTTAATCATTAAAAGATCATAAACTGACGAAAGTGAATGCTACGTAATCACTTATCACTTTCTTAGTATAACCAAGACCCATTAATAAAACAAACGGTATACGAAGGAAGTCCTCTCCTAATAGAGCACCTTCTGATTGATAGTCAGGCATTCCAACCACCATTAGAAACATAAAATTAATCCTCACTATTAAAATTAAACAAATGTCATTGAACTAAAGGATTCTTACCCACGTTCACTGTCTCAAAGTGAAGCCGTATGTTGTCTGTGGTAAAAAGTTCTTCGGCTCAGGTGATTCCAGTGGGCTTCGTCGCGGTTTTCACTTATAAAATATTATACCTACGCTAATGCATTTAACTAAAGAAAAAGATTAAAGCTACGACACATACGTGTGGGTTATACAATCGTATATAATTTGGGAGGCAGTTATAGTATTTTGACTTTAAAGAACTGCTTTATCAGTCTTGGATCATTATTTTTTATAAGACGTAGTTCAATTCGTTACGCAAAATTACTCGGTGTGTAAATCAAAAGTGCAAACAGGAAAAATTAGAGGTGTTTATATTTTATAACACGGTGCTCGTCATGGTTCGCTAAATTAATGTTATTTCCGGTAATTAATAACAGTTTTCAACCTAATTTCGTAAATTTTACTCCGGCGTTCGAATTATAAAGATCTGATTTTGTCAAGTGCTAAAAATAACCGGGATAATGTAATTTTCATCTCTTACGTTGGCTTTTACGTAGGTCAAACGCTTTTGAAAATTTTAAATTTAAAAGATGAATTTGCAAACCAAACTTGAAATCTCCAACATGTCCTAATTTCCTACCAAATTTGATTTTGTAAAAATCCTGTTTATTATTGACTACTCACCTTGTACTTATTTCGTAATTTTTTGCTGTTTTGGCCTAAATTTATGGCGAAGAATCTTCGTTACACTTTCAGTACTTGCCAATTTAGATTCAATTAGCTTGCCAAGACGTCGTTCTTAGATTTCTTTACACAATATTTCTTCCTAAACGTGCTACGAAATTAATCAGTCAGAGTTTTGGAAATGCTGCTTCGAACTGTGTAATGTTATGTTATTCAAGCTGATTCAGTATTTCATTAATGCTAAAGTTAATTTATCTTTCAGTGTACGGCGTATTGGATTAAAGTCTCTTCCACAATTACATACGTTAATTTTAACGTTGATGTGCTTTTCGGCAAAATTCTAGTCGGGTAGTGCTGCTAACCATAGCAGTTCAAGCTTGTGGCAATCATTGGCATCCGCAAACCTACATTTTTTTTTGAGATTTATAATTGTTTAATTTATGCCATTTCTAGAAACTATGAGGTAAGCCTAGCGCGGGATGATGTCCCAATTTGTTTATAGGTACTGTAACGTTTTTAAAATGTTTATTTAAAATTTCAGTCCGTGGTGTAAATTATTTATTAACAAATTTAAACAACGTAATAGTCAACACGAAACACCAGCTTAAACACAACACTAATATTAACCCGAAACACTAACTAATTTATTTATACAGTTGCGCCTTTATCCCAACTGCGGCTTCAATCTGGAATATTCTTACCAGAAGATGATGTAATCAAACAGTCGCTGTAACTTCTGTCGACGGATGAATCATATGTTCTCAGACGTGCTCTCCCCGACTGCTGACGCGTCTCGTTACAATACATACATATATTTAGCACTCTACGTCTACCTCGTCCATTTTTCGTGAACCGATAACACTTTTAAGTCATTACGTATTTTTCACTATTAGGTATGTAGGTTATGCCGGTTATAACCCGAAATGTTTTCGATTGAAATCGCTCTAAGATTTTTATGTACCTGACACTGTCGGCCTGTGAAATAGTTTGACCATTCGTAGTCATTTTATTCGGTAGATGTTATGTGCCCTGATTTAGTTTGATTAATTTGAATACGCCATTTATTTAGCCAGTCTTGTGCTTGTGCTAGATTTATTTGTAGTGTTTGGGCTGATATTACCGGGTTTGTTATGAGAAGCTAGGATTGCGGCATCGTCCGCAAATGTTGCGATGATTGTGTTTTGTGTTTGCATTATCTGGGAGATCTGCGATGTACAACAAATAAAATACTGGGCCCATAACGCTCCCTTGAGGCTCTTCTGACTGGGTGGGGTACAGGTCTATTACTTCTCGCTCGTATCTTACTTGGTAGAATTTTTCCTCTGGGTAGGATTTTATTGACAAGGGACATGTAACTGTGATGGTTTTGCTTGACTATACTAAGGCTTTTGATACACTTAACCATAATATTCTTTGATCCATCTTACATTATATTGGTCTGCATTCTCACGCTATTGAGTTTCTAACTAATTATCTCACAGAGCGTCAACAAACTGTAATTATAAATAATACTCACTCAGATGCTCTTACTGTAAACCAAGGGGTACCGCAAGGATCTATTTTAGGACCCCTTTTATTCACTTTATATATCTCCAATTTCGTTGACTATATTGAATATTCTAACTACCATTTGTATGCAGACGATACACAGTTATATTTCTCATTTCATCCTAGTACAATGGATACAGCATGCAATCAATTACATCATGATTTAGAAAAATTATACCAGGTGTCTAAAAAGCACTCTCTTCAATTAAATCCTACCAAATCAAAGGTTATTGTGTTCGGGAAGCACAAAGATCAAATAATAAATCATTTAAAATCTAAATTAAGAATTAATAATGCTACCTTAGTATTTTCAGATGTAGTAAAAAATTTAGGACTATTTATTGATAGTGAGTTGAGGTTTCGACTGCATATTTCTAAATGTATACAAAGAGCCTACTGCAACCTCAGGCAAATATACCAGTGCAGAGATGTCTTAACTGTTACTCAAAAACAATATCTCTGTAATTCTTTAGTGCTTTCAGTTTTTGATTACTGCGATTGTGTCTACGGTCCTAATCTGCTTGTTTAAGACTGATCTATGGCATTCGTAAATATCAGCATATTTCTCATAAACTTAGGGAGTCAAAATGATTAAATATGTCAACACGAAGATATTTACATTCAGCTTGCTTAATTCATAAAATTATTTTAACCAAAACTCCTATTTATTTATATAATACCATACGGTTTCGAACTGATGTACATAATCTTAATTTGAGATTCAAGGGACTTCTCACTCCTCCTCTCCATGCAACCAAAACGTATAAACGTACTTTTTCGTATTATGTCACCAAAATTTATAACAATCTTCGGACCGACTTGAAACAAATGCCTTATTTACGCTTTAAAAGTTGCTTGAAGCAAATGCTCCCTAATCCTAACTCTTAACTCTTTAATTGTTACTTATAATTTGAATACTAGTTCCTATTATTACTTCAATTATATTGTTCTCCTCACTCGTTTTCATTTTTATTGTTTGTTTTAAATTTCATTTCTTTAGAATACTGGGTTCAGTGGAAGAACAGCACCCGTAGTACTGGGTAGCTGAACTGCGCCCTTTGTTGTCCTTTTTTGTTTGTTTTTTTTTCCTTTCTCTAATATGTACAATTTACGGACTCAATAAAGGCATTATTATTATTATTATTTAAGCAATAGGTGAAAAGGGTGAGGTAGACTTCTTTTTATTGTACAACAGCCCTGCACACCAGACGAGGAAAGCGGCAGTGCAATAGCTTCTTTGTTCAAACGATTGTTAAATGTACGTTTCTGAACCCCAATTGGTGCTCGGATATTAGCTGGTGTTTGTCTAGAATGGGCGTTTCAATAGGTTTTCAAACTTTGAAATGATCGACAGGAGACCGATGGGCCTATAAGGTTTAATGTCATTTGATGGTTTCTCTGGTTTGTGTATGGGGATTATTTGAGCGATCTTCCACTGCAGAAGGTAGATTCCTATTCTTAATATAGCATTGGAGATATAAGTTGTCATGTGCCTTTGCGGGGTACCTCTTTAATAAGTTGGCCTGTGATGTGTTCATACCCGGGTGCTTTTTTGCTATTAAGGTTGTTGGTGATCATATATTTGACTTCGCCCCTGGTGAATGGTTTAATGGGTAAAGATATGTAGCTGGTGAGGAACGTCTAAGTGGTCGTAGATTTCTAAATCATCTTGTGCCTGATTTATTGGTAATGGTTGAAATATTGTATTGTCGCTATGTGCCCATGGCCCTTCTTCTTTGCGGATCGGTGGTATTTGCTGTTTAGCCTGACTTAATCATCTGGTCGCCTTCCAGAGAGAATATTTGGTATCTAAATTTGCAGTTAATCTTTCTACATATTCCTGGAACGATTCATTTTTAGTGATCGATGTAGCTCTTTCAGTTCACTAGCCGCTTGGTTGTACCTACATTTATCATCCGGAAATCTAATAGGAAACTTAATAGTGGATTGCACAAAACTTTTGTTAGGTTAACGAATGATCAAAGTCGATAAAAAAGCACCCATTTTTGTTTACTAATGTGCTACTTGCCATATGAATTTGAATTTTGATTCGATTTTGTTGAATGATTAATTTGGCGAAGTCATCAAATAATGCACCTCAAATCTTTCTCGTTCGTCACATATCACAACATAACGTGTTAATTGGCGTTCTGTCAAATTAATTAACACATCTGGTTAACAAATTACACTAAACAATTTGGCAAAAAATCACTATACTTTGCATTTTTCTTGATCACACTGTAGCAACTAGAAATTATTTTTTTACAGTCCCATACTTTTCTGGAAAGTTTTGGGCGTTTTGTGAATGATTGACTTTATGAGACTATCTTGATACTTACATTTCCTTGTAACATTAACATTGAGATAACACAATTTGGTATTGTTTATGCTTAAACATACTTAATTTTAGAGTTTCGAGCTATAATACTACGTTAATGTTTGGACGTGATTGTGAAAAAGCAGTAGCTCAGTGGGCCTTCCTGTTTTTATATTTCTTGAATTTCGTTCTTTTGTTTTATTGTTGTATCCTATTCCATCTTCTTCTGCCCATTCCTCTTCGTATTTCCTTTTGCCATATCATTTTGGCCCTGCCTCTTTGTTCTTTCCAATTTGTCTCGTTTCGTATACATCTTTTGGAACAACTTTCGCCTTGTATTTTAGATATTTATATTATTACATTGTCGGTTTTGTTTTCAGTAGGTATTTCGTCTTTTATTCTGTCTGTTTGTGAATGATTTTATACATATATTTTTTTATTTTTATTTTTTGCGTTGCTCGGTTACGCCATCCAACATTGCTATCGACAAGAGTGGTTAATTTTGCCCGGTTTTGGGTTCTTACATAGTGTGGAATTCTAAGAAAACTAACAGAGCCTTTACACAACTTCCTTTATTTTAATTAAATTACTTTTCATGCTTTAGTATTTTTCCAACTGTTTCCCACGTCTCCCCGTCGTTGTCGTACATATCGCGCACCCGACTTACCACCCTCGTTCGCCCTATGCACGCCGGACCTCCACCTGAACATCAGTCGTCTGCTATAATTCCCACAATAGTTTAATAATATCTTTTATGTTAAGTTTTATCCTTTTCTATTAATTTTAATTAACTATCCTTCGCTTTCATATGTGGTTTTATAAGCTCTCGCTTTGTACCTTATGAAAACAATCAGATCTTGTGCACTTCTGTTTTTTTCTGGAATTGCAGATTTCAAAGTTGTTTCAATTTTTTTTTTTTGAGCTTGATTTCTATTATTTTGCTGGATCCTGTGCAGTGTTATTCCTTTGTAGTAATAACCGTTTCGTGCATCTTCGTTTTTCTAAAACTACGTATCACTTGTCGTAAATCTCTTTGTGCCAGTTATTCCGCTGTGCTGTCAACTTGCCCTACTATACTGCGCTAACTACTTTTAATGTTGCTACAACTTTTCTCTAACAATCCCTTTGTTACTGTTTTTACGGTTTCCTTTATTTATCTGCGTTAACTTGTGCTCTGCCTGTATTATTCTCATCTTCATTCTCTGTATCCAAGGGTCTTCGAACATATTTTTTTCTATTTGTCCAGAATTTCTCGGTTTTCTTCTTTTGCTTTCTTTTTTTTTTATTTTTTTTTCAATCTTGTTCATTTTCCTGTCAGTCAAGAAAAAACGGAACAAATATTTATCTTACTTAAGGTTTTTTCTATTTCTCTTCTACTGTTTTTCCTAGTATTGCTTCTTTTAATTTTCTGTCGTCTATTTTTCTGTATTTTTTCTTAAATATTTCTGTAATTTTTAGTCTATCGCTTCTTATCTATTATGGTTGCTTTTCCTTTTCCTTCCCTTATCTTTGCCTTTTTATTCTCAGTCTATTGATATTGGGTTAGGTCACTTCCTATCTTCGCCCCCTTTTTTTTTTAGTTTCATTGGAGTACAAAACGTAAATAATTTTACAAGCTGATTGCCTAGTATTTTTATTTCGAAGAGCGATCAAAATAGGCTGTACAAATCTGTATCAGGACAAAACCAATTTTACTGCTTTATTTCAAGGCTCGTAAACTACAATCCTAATTTATAATGGTTTCTTATTTTTAGCCCGTAATTTGTAACATTTTTAGCCCGTAATTTATAACTTTTTAGTTGAAAATTTACAACATAACGATATTGTAACTGAAACGCCCACCGAGAATCAAAGGAAAGCTATTTTCGTTAAAACAATAAAAGTTACAGGATATAAATTAAATGTACCTAAAACCAAAGTAGAAAAGGATTTTGTTAAAAAATAAAACTTAAGTTGAGTGGAACGTGTTAGATGTTCTTATTACGTGAATGTGGTTAGTGAAAGAATTAATTACAGTAAGTATATAAATTCATGAAAGAATAACGATGCTGAGGAACATTCCGGTTAAAATAAATACTTCGCCAGCACGTGTAGTTGGTACGTGATTTAGAATAATGGGATAGTTGTTGACAATAACCACAATAACCCAGTAACGTTACTGTGTGTGCTTAAAAATTTGTAGTAGTTTTTGGGTTCATCTGTAAACAAAGGATTGAAACAATGTAAAATATTTTAAGAGTAAATTGTAGCAACCTTTTTATGTTCTAACCCTCGCCAGAACAATCAGTAATTTAAAAAAAATGATTTGTAAATTATTTAAACTAAAAATCAAAAGCGAAATTTTTCAACAAATTCAAATTTTAAAATCACAATGGTAGGCCCCCAGAACGCTTAATTATTAGTTTTTTAATTTCGAACCCCAAAATTAAGAAAATTGAGTCTTATCTTCATTCAGTTTCTTTTTATAAATCAGCATCTGTAGATTCAACCTTCGGAGCCTTTGGAATCTCTTTTAGTAAAAAACAGAATTAAAAGAAATTAAACTTTTGTAAATAATTTAATATTAAAGACGGCCGAAGGCTGGTGGGGAGCGGGGTGACGGTTGAGGTTTCGCTTTTGTTTATTTATTTAATTATTAAAACTGGCGTGATATTAATGTTTATAAAAGCACATTCTATCAACTTGCCAAGGAATAACGTTCATTCCATCCTAATTAGATTCATGTGTAACCCCGACCAGGTCTCGTAAACACCCAAAGCTTGATACAAACGTTAATGCTCACATCACCCAGGCAAAAATATGTATCACACAGAGAGCAGCGATACATGAAAGCAAAACAAGCACACATTACACCTGTAGTAGTATAGGTTCGAATAGTGTTACTTACAGCGGGGTGGTAATCCCCCCGTGGAATACCACGTCGCATCTAGAAAACCCTCGGGGATGTTGACAAGTGATGACGATGGGTGCACCTTCAGCTACCTACGAACTTATTAAACCGAGGTAACTCTGTTAGAACATAGTCGACAATTCACCCAAGTCACTGATCCATCCATCCTAGGTAACCCCCAAGCCCTAAGAAGCCAATTGAACAAAGCTACGGGAGACGGATCTTCTTGGGCATTCCAGGGTACACATCCGGGCGTCGCTGTACTGCCTAAATGCAACCAGGTCAAGGGCCGTTGGTAATCACGCCAAATTACCAAGTTCCCAGGCAAATAGCCGGCTAAATGGGTCCCAGAGCTCTAATAAACAATGACGAGCCTTATTCTCAAATAATATCATGTGTCCAGCAAGCCTCACCGCTTGCCAACAAGAACAACAAGCCTCAGTGCTTGTCAACAACAACAAATACATCCACTCACTTTTCATCTTTATGTAAATAATTATTCAAAACGCATTTTACATCAGTGCACCACTAATTCATGTACTACGCAACATACACAAACTCACTTGGTCTTTTTGCATTAATTAACATATCTGTACGCCAACGCGTCCCATGACCGGCTCTCCCTTAGATTCCGATCTGGATCGAAGCTTTTAACCGTAACAAATTGCCCTATTTTAAAAACCCTAACTCGAGTATGCTTTGAAATGTGTCGTTTTGAAAAAGCGGTCTTTGTTTCAAGAAATCCGATGTTTACGTCATCGCCGCCAAACAGTATGTACAACACTAATGTGTAAACTTGCAACGAAATCTTTCTTTTGCTTGTGACAATTACTTTGACATTTTTAGTGTTTTTGTTTGGGGTATTTCACTTTCAGTCACTGAAAATCAATTTAAAATTTTTGAAAGTATTACTTCTTTCTTTATCTTTTGGAATAAGATGGACCGAACTTTGCGTTGCACTCAAGGGGACCCGGATTCGAACCCCAGTGATAAGGTTACAAAGATTGTGATAAGATTAAAACGATTAAAACAGATAAAAGCATCAAAGTATCAGCATTTACACTCTATGAGGGTGTATGGCCGACAACAGGAGGGTTAAAGCCTCCTAAAGTCCTAAGTCGCTTTCATACCCGGTTGTCTCGCACGCTATTCCCTACTACCGTATTTCGGTTCACAATTATTTTTAGTGACTGGGTAGGCCAATCGCCGTGCATCCGACTCGGTCTTGACCCTTGGATCGTCCACGTTGTAGTCGAATGCTTTAACCACTTAGCCACTCTGGCAATTCCGTTAGATTAAATTAGCTTAAATTAAAATACTTAAATGCCAAACGATGTTAATTGTCCATGCTTTAAATTTAAAAAAGTCTTGCATATGAGATGGATTGTAAAAACCATCAGGAGCTTTAAGATATCCCCAACGCTGATAGTATGATTTATTGTAAACCTTATTTTTTTGTTTTTAATGTTGTTTTAATGTTTTTGTGTTTATGAAGTACATATTTTAATTACAACTATAGAAACTATAAGTTTCGTGAGAAAACCTTCGTATTTTAAAAATTAATTGCACATAGGTTTCATCTCTCGATCGCGTTTGTGGATTCTCACAATGAATCTTTCGATGTTTTTATTTAAAATAGTAAAGTTTCAAAAATTCATATTCTTATAAGTTTTATGTTTTTTCTTTGTTGTTATATTTAATAACCGCACTACTAATAATGTTCATCTTTTATTAAATTAAATTATGACTGTTACAAACTTAATCAACAGTCTACTAGTTTATTGTGTAAATTTGGACATTTCTGAACTGCATACATATTAGTGTTGTCTTGGGCTTATACTATGAAGGATGATTTTTTAAATAAAACCATAGAAATCAAAAAAGTTAAGCAAAATTCGCAGTTATTAATTCCTAAATGAAATTTAGTTAAATTTACTTCAATCTCAAGACATTCTAAAAAGAAAAATCCTTCATTTTAGTTTTATTGTAAACTCAAACGAAGATTAACTCATCTTGTCAATTGTCATACAGCTCACCCTGTGAATCAGTCCCAGACTATGCAAGGCCCACTATATGCCAATGAAAAATATTCGTCTGACCCTTAGATTTTTTTTAGAAATTTGTTACGTTAGTTAATTTTTGAGATTGTTGATTATTTTTCAGTTTTAGTATTCCATTCAATTTTGTGCAATTTCAAGACAACTGGCTTAGTTTCAAATACATTTTTGATATTTTTGCTTAAATTATTTTTATTATTGTTTAAATTTCGATGGGTATGAAAAGCTTTAAATGCCTAGTTTGTATTTTAGTTTTCGCAAGAAACTAAACACTAAAGACTTTTGGATTTATAATTACATTTTTTACTGAAGAATATTATGCACTGGAACTTATCAATTTGAAATGCAAACAAATTGTCAATTTTAGTTTAAAACCTTCCCAGATCTTATTTTAACTTCAACACTTCAAAATCATTGGTTTTTAAAATTCAGTGCTTGCCGTTTCCAACAACTCGTAATTTTTGCTTTTTCAAATAGAAAAACCGTAAGTAAAAATCTCCATTTCAAAGGTTAATGATAACCTCATTTTTGTGAAACTTTTGAAGCTGTTTTAAGATACGAAATTTGATTAAAATTTATTAAACAGCAATCAGAATTTGCATTCTAGAAGCTATTTTGCTGATTGGGAGACTAGTTAAAGAGTCTCACTATTGTCCTGGCGAGGCTTTACCATTGAGAAGGCCTCTTTTCACCTCGTCTACTGGCCATCTTCTTTTCAGTCGTCTGTGGTTTCTCTCTTGCACTAGTGGCTGTAATACGATATTAGGGTGTGTTTCTAGTTTCTGATGCTGTTTCTGGCTTCTCTTTTGAATTGTCTCTTGGACTGTTGGGATATGGAGGTCTTGGATGTAACATCTGATTTGTGACATACATGGAGCGTCAACTACTGCTCTTTTAGGATCGTTGATTGTGTTCGTGGTATTATAGCTAGCTGGACTTGCTAGCGCCACTCCACAGCTCGATACCATAGGTCCAGATTGGGATAATTACTGCTTTGTATATTAGAATCTTATTCTGTAATGACATTCATGAGTTTTTGCCTTCTGTAAAGGGCACGCCACTCGGAGAAAGATGAAAGAATAAGATTTCCAAATGGAGGTTATTCCTCTGGGTTTTTGAAGTTTTTGCTTAATTTAAGCCTTTAACTTTTAGTTTCAATTATCATCTTATCCTGTTGGAAATTTCGAATTCTAACCAAAATATTCAGTGTTTTGTGAATTCAATTTCTAAATTGTAATTCGAAATTTGAAGCCTGTGTTCAGAAAATTACGATTGGATAATACAACTTTTTTTTTTATTGTAAAAGTTTCAAGTTCATAATTAATTTAAAGCTGAAACCTACAACAAAATCTAAATCTGAAGGTCAGCTAAGGTTAAATCCTTGAAGTTTAAGCTAAAATATTGAACTTTAAATTACGAACTGAGCACTTGCTGAGCTTGGAATTGTCAAACTTACAAACAAAATGATTAAAATTCACATACCTCCATAATGAGGCATCATAAAATTAATTATTGATGGAATGATCTTCACCGATATTCAAAACAGTCTAGAAATCATTTATTTTTTAGAAAAAAAAATATTAAAAATGTTTAAATGTTAAACTTGGACAATCTTAAAAGCTCAGGGTTTCAATACTTTTCAATATTATCAAAAGGAATTCTGAGCGATTAAAGCTTTAACATTTGCGAAACCCTTCAAATTGTATTGCCTTATTTTTTAAAGTAAAATCGTAAATTAGGGTAAACCGTTAAATCTCTGACTTGCTATCACATTATCACCAATGTTTTTAATTAAAATAATTACCTTTCATAATTTCTGTCAACTTAAAATCTAAAAATAAACTCTCACCTTCCCCAAAGCTCCTGCCGTGCTAACCTAATAGCACGATTTTATTTTCGTTGAATTAAAACCCTTTTAAAAACGCAGTAACAATTTTAATTACGCGTTAAAAATTTTAATACTCGTCCTTAACCTTGGGAAATTTATGAAGCGTAATTGTTTTTAACAACAGTAATATTTAGGTGAGATTCTTGCTAAATTGACGCCGACGTTTTTAATTAATTAGCAAGTGGCCTTGTACGATTTATCAGGCGTTAAGTAGCATCTGATTTCTTCACTTTTGCCCAATTTTATTTCCTAGTTTTAACAACTGAATTGTGTTATCGAATTTAGTAGTAATTTAAAGTTTTAACGAATTTCTTCTTAAAAAGGATCATTTGCATCGCTTACTTTTGAAAGCCTTGGTTTAAATAAAAAATGCCCGTTTTCTAAATAATTTTGCCTCAAGCTATGCTTAAATTCTAATTAACAAATCAAGGGTGGCCAACCCCACGAAGTCCAAACATTCGTAAGATTTAAGCTGAATCGCAATTAACGAAACGAATTTTTAAGTCCTTGGCCGGCGCATTCCAGGTTTGCAAAGCTAAGAAAAAGACGTGTGCATCCGCCATAACATTTTACAACAATTCATCAAAAACTAACGTAACCTTCCAGGTGTTTTTTTACTCAAAAAAATTTCAAAATCGGCCCGACGTCAAACACCGGCCGTGTCGAAATCTTCCGTACGGATCAGAAATAAATAACCGCAGGTTGGTTCAAACATACAATATTCAAAGCAGCAACCCGTTGGTCATTGACAGATTAACATGTCAATAATCGAAAAATAGAAGGACGCGCGTGGGTTTCCATTACTGGCTTTTTAGGTATTCCCATGGCGTACGTTAACGCTTCGAAATGAACAGTTTTATTATTTTATTAACCCAGTCTGGTCCTGAATTACTATTAAATTTTGTAACAACCGATTTGGCGAGGTGTTTATGTAATTAAAAATCGTGTAAACATGCAGGTAAATCTTTAACATAGTAAACACAAGGCCGTGAAGATTTTTGGGTGTTGACTGTTGAATCCTTTAAAGTTATTTCAAGGCCAGATGTTTATGTAAGAAACACACGTGCCTGACCTGTCGCATTTTTATTTCGACTGATACGAGACAACCCTTTCTAAATTAAGAGTTGTGGTTGTGTAGGGAAGGTAAAGGAGAATTAAATTTGTTCTTGCTGGACTTTATGGGAAACAGGGTTGTTCTTGAAAGTCAGAAAGCCTGAAAACTTGCACTTTGCTTATGGACCCACCTTTAATTATTATTAATAAACATTATTAATTAATTTTGAATTAAAAATTTGGATGGCTTTCTGCATTGAAATTAAAATAAGTACGAGGGCGGCATATTTTTATGTTATCTACCTAGCCACAAAACAAAAAAAACAATTATTAAAAAATAGCTGTGACATTTAGAAGTATATGTGCTAAGTTGTGTTTGGCCTAACAAAGAAAACGCTTTTATTTTTCAATATAGTCTCCTGCTCGCTCAACCCACTTATTCCAACGATTCTCCAAATTAGCAAGGCCTTCATTATAGGTCGATGCATCAAAGTCCCCTAAATAGCTATTTACAGCAGCGATTACCTCGGAATTGGACGAAAATCTCTTACCGCCGAGTCATTTGTTCATGTTTGGAAATAGATGATAATCGCTGGGAGCCAAATCTGGGGAATAGGGCGAATGAGGCACTAATTCAAATCCCAATTCATGAATTTTGGCCATGGCGATCCTGATGAAAAAGCACTTTCTTCTTTGCCAAATGAGGCCGTTTCTCTTTGATTTTGCCAGTCAGATAATCAATGACTGTGGGTTCATAGAGTTAAAGCATCCACCTTATAGCCTTGACCTAGCTCCGTAAGACTTCTTTCTATTCAAAAACTTCAAAATTTCAGGGAAAAACGTTTTGCATCTGATGAAGATGGAAAGAAAAGATGGAATAAGTGTTGAAGCAAGTTACATACGTAGAAAAATAAATGGTTGTTAATGTTTTCATGGTTAGATAGATAACTTAAAAATACGTCATTGTAAGAAGAAATTTAAAAATTTGCTTGTGTATTTGTCAAATTATGCTTTTGTTTAATTCAATTTTAGAAATTACGTTAATTCCCACTTAAATGAAATTTTATAGAAGATTTTTTAGATTGTCAATATTTGCGCACCTTTAATTAATAATTGGCACTCTTAATTATGTTTGAATTAAAAATTTTCTGCAATGAAATTCAAATAAATAAGAAAGAATTTAAAAGCTTTCTTTGCATTCTTTTGTTACATAATTTTTGGTGTCTGACATTGACTGGCAGTGACTGGCACCGTCTGAAAGTTACTGGTGAGGTCTGGCATTGACTGGTAGCGATTGCCAGTAACTGGCAGTGTCTGGCAATGATTGGCAGTGTCTGGCAGCGTCTGGCAGTGTTTGGCAAGGTCTGGCAGTGACTGGCATTGACTGGCAGCGATTGTCAGTGAGTGGCAATGTCTTGCAATGATTGGCAGTGTCTGGCAGTAACTGACAGTAATTTGCGGTGACTGGCAGCGTTTGGCAGTGTCTGTCAGTGTCTGTCAGTGTCTGGCAGTGCCTGGCATTGACTGACAGTGATTGGCAGGAACTGGCAGTATTTGGCAGTGTCTGGCAGTAACTGACAGTAATTGGCAGTGGCTGGCAGTGACTGTCAGCGTCTGGCAGGATCTGCCAGTGACTGGCAGTGATTGGCAGCGTCTGGTAGTAATTGATAGTGTCTGGTAGTAACTGACAGTAATTGGTAGTAACTGACAGTGGCTAGCAGTAACTAGTAGTGTCTGGCAGTAACTGCCAGTAATTGGCAGTGTCTGGCAGCGACTGTCAGCGTCTGGCAGTGTTTGGCAATGATTGGCTGTGTCTGGCAATGATTGGCTATGTCTGGCAATGATTGTAAGTGTCCGACAGTGATTAGCAGTAACTGGCAGTGGCTGGCGGTAACTGTGAGTGTCTGGCAGTAACTGCCAGTAATTGGCAGTGGCTGGCAGTGACTGTCAGCATCTGGCAGGGTGTGGCAGTGTCTGGCAGTGATTGGCAGTGTCTGGCATTGACTGGCAGTGTCTGGCATTGACTGACAGTTCTGGCAGTGATTGTCAGTGTCTGGCACTGACTGGCAGCGATTTTCAGTGACTGGGTGACTGACAGTGTCTGGCAGTGCCTGACAAAGTATGGCAGTGAGTGGCAGCCTCTGTAATTGACTGGCAGTGTCTGGTAGTGGCTGGCAGTGACTGTCAGCGTCTCAATTCTACTTAATTCGGTAGATTTTATGACTGACAGGGTTGTTTAATTATTAGATAATAAATATCCTCGATTATTTTATGATTTTAAAATTTGGACAGTTTTATGAATTGAAATAAATAAGGAGGAATTTAAAAATTTGTTTTTACAATGGCCAATTTTACCTTTTGTTTAATAATTTTTGGAAAATTGCCTTAAACCCATACATTTTGAATGCCAAAAAGCTTGAAAAACGTGCACTTTTCTTACGTAAGGGCTTAATTATTAATAAGGTAAGGTAAAGGTAATGGCACTTAAACATCCTTAATTAGTTGATAAATTAAAAATTTTGACAGTTTTATGCATTGAAATTGAAATAGATAAGCACAAGCAGGAATTTAAAAATTGTACCGTTTGTTTCATAATTTTTATAAATTAATTTCTACCTACTTAAATCCGTAAATTTTGAATGCCAAAAAACCTGAAAAACTTTAATTGTTAATAAACGTTTTTCATTATTTATAAATTAAACAGTTTTATGTATTGAAAATCGAAATTGAAATAGGTAAGAAGTCATTTAAAAATTTGTTTTTGTAATGGCGAACTTTTACTTTTTGTTTCACAATTTTTCGAAATTACGTTAATCTTTGCTTAAATCCACAAATTTTCTGTGGACGGGGGAAGGGGGTTGCATGTCAAAAAACCTGAAAACTTACGCTTTTCTTCTAATTATTAAGTAAATAATTATGTTTGAATTACAAAAATTTCACAAATTGAAATTAAAACAGATAAGAAGGAATTTCAAAATTTGTTTTTTGCACTGTTCACTTTCGCCCTTTGTTTAATTAAACCTTGGAAATTCATGAACTATTAACAAAATATATTTATTTCATTTCACTTTTAGTTCTAGTTCTTAAAACAAAGTAAGCTGCAAATGCAAATGTAATATGTTTAAAATGCAAAAAAAAAACTTTCAGCCATGTGAAACCGTGGGATTTAAAAAAGTCATTAACGGTTTTGTTTATCCAAGAAAATGGAATGTTATTTTAACAACTTCTTTTACGGAATTATTTTAATTCAGAAAGAAGATTAGAAGACCTGGAATTTAAGGAATTTTGTTCTTTAAAAATGCTGGATTATATTGGTTGAATTAACAATCAAATTAAGTTTTAAGTTCAATTTTTTGTGCTTAGATTTAAAGTAAATTCAGTTGAAATTGTAACTGTAGTTTATTAATTGCCTTAACCCATGATTCTCATATAAGTAAATTAAACATTTTTTGCAATTTCGGTGTATATTTAAATGAAAAGTGAGATTTCGTATAACAGCAAACCTAAGACTGTAATTGGTATTAATAATTAACTTATTAATTTAATTACAAGGTCAATTTTTCAATGCTTTTCCCCCTTTTATAACAAAAATAGCTTATTTTGTGAACGTTGAACATGTACTTCACTAACAACTTTAATAATCATTGCGAAAGAAGTAATTCAACATTAATTAAATTTTCTTTGACACGTTTTTGAAAATTTTACGTTAATTATCAACTTGAGTTAACAGGGTTAAATAACGAGCTTAATTTTATAAGACTGCTTTCTCACCTGTAAACTGAGAATTGAAGTTTACTTAACTTTTATTAGCAATTAAGAAACCCGACGAAGGTTTATTTTTTAATGAGGTTTGTAATAGCTTTGCCAATTCCTCAGATGTAAACGGATAAAGAAACAGGGAATGTGTTTGAGCTTGTTTGTGCTTGTTGTAAGGGCAGAAATTATGAATTTTCTAAAATTAGAAGATTATTTCTGTAATACTACACCTTAATCTATTTATTAAAAATAATCTTGAAAACTAACAAAGCTTTAGCTTTAAGTCACTTAAAGTAAAACTATTTCGATTTTACTAAACACAATGGGCCGTATTCTGATCTTATGTTTAAAGTTGTCTCTAACTAAAGTCGTGTTTAGGGTAAACATAAAACGATATAGCTTTATATAATTTTATATGTGTATAACAGAGATATGCGATATTGCCATAGTAATTAAACATGACGTTAAATTTAAATATGAGATTTGAATACCGACCAATGAAACTAATTCCAGCTTTGGGTAAAACAAATTTTGACTCTGAGAAGCTTAAAGCAAAGCTTTGGCTTTAGGAAACTTAAAGCAAAATGATTTCGATGATAGGAAACACAATGAAACTAATGTTTGCTTTGGGAAGCTTCACGTAAAACCAATTTTGACTTTAGGAAACTTAAAACCAAGCGTTGGCTTTAGGAAACTGAAAGTAAAACAATTTTGGCTTTGAGAAACTTAAAGCGAAGCTTTAGCCTTAGGAATCTTAAAGCAAAATAATTTCGACGTTAGGAAACACAATGAAACTAATGTTTGCTTTGGGAAGCTTCAAGTAAAACCAATTTTGACTTTAGGAAACATTCTGCTAAATTTAAAAGCACCCTCATCATTTATATGAAATAAAATTCTTCTTCGCAAAAGCGCAAGAATTAAAGTTCCAAATACTTGCACATCCAGCTTACTCTCTAGATTTGGCTCCATCGGACTACTGGATATTTCCTAAGCTAAAAGAAGTTCTGAAGGGTCAACGCTTTTCCCCCGAAACGGACGCTTGTAATGCTGCAGAACGGTTTTTTGAAGAACAAACTTCTGAATTTTTTTTGAAAGGGATAAGAGCATTGGACCACCGCTGGGAAAAGTGCGTTCGTGTAGAGGGAAGTTATGTTGAACGTGAAAAAAGTTTCAAACCTCCAGAGGAACCAGAAGTGGTCTAGGCCAGATATATAATTAAACGCCCTCGTATATCTGTGTTCCCTTTAGTTTTACCATATTTCTCATGAATTTCATCTTAACATTCCTTTCTTTCAATTTCATTACCACCATCTTCTTTAATCCATCTTTACCAATCGTGAGGCTTTTTTGACTTTTTTTCTTTTATATTCCCCACCATTTCCCTGCAATCCTTTTCTTCTATTTTTTTTCTTTCTTTATTCTTTGCCAGTTCATTTTATTTTCGAGGATTACAATTTTTGCTTCGAACTCCGTTTTTTGTGTCCGCCATTCTTCTTTCTTAATTTTGATATTTCTGTAATTAGTTTTTCTTTGTTCCAATCCATACCTTCGTTGATATCTTGTTTCAATTCTCTAATTCTAATTCCATTTCACCTAGACGTTTTTTGTGAAAGTTTTCAATTTGCAGTTCACTGGCAACGCACTCCTTCTGACAGATATTTTGCTTCAGATTGAGCTTAAGAAAAAATTTTAAAGCAATTTTGAATTAAATTAACTGTTTGCGAGGAAACGTGTCTTCTTTTAATTTGTAATTCTTCCAATGCAAGTCTTTCTTTAACTGAGCCCTCGCAGAAGGTGTTAAGGAAATACTTAACGTTTTCAAGGAAATTTTCAGAACTTCCAATCAGAAATGTTCAAAAAATTCTTATTTTTACTTGAGAAAATCTGTGGCTTAAACAAGTCTTAATTAAAATTTCTGAAGCATTTCAGCTGTGTTTCAGCACTGAAGAAATGTGTAATTTATTGGTAAGTTCCTTTTCGGAAGTCTTTGTCGAAATACCAAAAAAATAGTTTTGTTTAGCATTTTGCCAAAGTTCTGAGTGCAAAATCTTCAAAGTTTCCAGGCAAAAAGGTCGTAATTTTCTTATTATTTTTACCCTATTTTATTTTAATTTTCATCGTGTCTTTTGCTGTTTAAACCTAAACATTGTGAATTTTTCAATACAAAATCTTCAAATTAATCCGAGTTTTTGAATTTTTATATCTTGTAATACGCTTTTATATTCTGAGTCTTAGAAATTGCAGGATTTCAATTTGTTTTCGCAAATTATTGTCTGTTACTAATTTAATTTATGGACGAACTTAATTTGATTAATTGATAAGTTTAATTTCATTGTGCCTTTTTTGTTCTTATAATTTACAAACATAATGAATGTTGGCAAGATTTGCTAAGAACGAAGCAGTTTAGTTGTTATTATAGCAAAATTCAATTTTTGAGGCCGTTTTTGATACTAAATTAGTGTTAATTAAAGGCATAAAGAATGGATGAGGTTAAGAAAATGAAACCGAGTTCCAGCCAATTTTTTACTTTACTTAGAATAATCCTAATTAGAATTTCTAAATTCACAGCTCGTAATCTCGTAACATAAAACCAGCGAAAAATACCAACCCAACCATTAACTTAATCCTTTGAGACACGTACAAACGTTACAACCCTTCTGGGCGCCGGGGTTTGTTTGCGAAGACATTCCCGATAAGTCGACGATAACGTGCCTTTTAGCTGAAAATACGTTTTTATTTGCTGCCAAAATCATCCGTCTCGTTCATGGATAAAAACGAAAGCCTTCGGGCTACTAAAACCTGGAATGCGATGATAACGGATTCGAAGACGTTGCTGTTACGAGTTTTATATACGAACACTTGATTTCGGTCACCGAAAAATACCTACAGGTGATTTCTTCAGTTATACGAGATAAACTACATCCGGTAGTTATTGATACGAGTAGATACGATTATAATATTTACCTTTTTTTAAAAACACGGTGGGAAACTTAGCTTGACGCTTTTAAAAGTTTAGGCTATAATTATACGTAATATCAACAATTACTTTAAAAAACGAGGACCCACGCTAATGCGTTTTTTGGTAAGGTAAATGTCCCTACCAGGGGTGGAAGCTCTCTGGAACCTTCAAAATGCTAGTTCTAAACGGTTTCTAAACGCTAAAATAATCAAAGCAATTGAGCAACATTGAAACAAACAACAACAATTATTTATATTATGAAAATTACAGTTTTATCTTTAATTAGAAATACCACTCGATAGGATAGGAATTTTTCGCTTTTTTTATTAAGTTCAGTAATAAGTAGGCGTTTTTGTAATTTATTTACGCGTAATCTAAATAAATAATTAACCACTTTTATTTATGCTGTGAATGTTCCAATTATCTCCTCTAATTATTTTCCACTCTCTGGGTGTGTAAAACCACATAAAACATTCCCATTTATTCTGATATTGTGCTCCGGAAATACTTCCTCGGTGCAAGAATGCGTGGCTTGCGTCACAATTATCGTATTTTGTCCGTCTTCGCGTTCCATTGACGATTCTGTTTGGAAGTTTAAACCATAACATTTAATTACAAAATGTTTAATAATGTAAGTGTTAGTTATGGCTTCACTGACACTCAGGAATTTCATTATTTTTATTTTGTAATACTGATTTTCATGCAGTTTCCTGTTTATTTGTTTTGATTAGAGTTACATACCTAAAATGTGTTTTCGAGTTTTTTAAATCATGGCCAAACCTTGACTTTGTGGACAATCGATTTCACGACAAAACCTGCGTTGCCAATTGTAAACACACATATACACACAATTGCACTACAGCCCATTATGAGCCTTCGCACTCCAAGTTTCCTCGGATCTTCCTTAACATTGTGGATCCATCGCACCTGGGGATAGTCTTCTACCTTCAGGTGTTCATGTAGTTACCATTCTTGGAACTCTTTCATTTCCCATTCTCCATACGTGACCGAGCCACCGCAGTCTTTGTTTTTTGATCCATCCTGAGATTTCTGGCCTATTCTGCATGTTTCTGATTTCAAAGTTCAGACGTTGTCTGCATCCTCCCAAGTTATCATCATACGGGGCCATACATTTTTCGTAGCACTTTCCGCTCAAACCTATTAAACAATCCTGATTTCTTAAGCTCAAGGCCCAGGTTTCACAGCCGTAACATACTACGAATCGTATCAAAGTAATATACAGGGTGTTTAAAAAAAGTTTCACATCTTCGTCGAAAGGAGGCTCTTATTCTTTCGAATATTCCTGGATTTTGGCGAATAGTTTGGCACTCATTTTCCATTCGCTGCTGCAGCTCATCTCAGCACTTAAATCATTTTTCGTCAACCCACCATTTCGGATTTGAAGCAGCAGCATGATACTGACATTTTGTGGACGTAGTTTGATTATTCCTTTATGTGTCTATTATATTGTACCACCTGGATTTAATGTGATTCATTTTATAACTCTTTCCAGGACAAGGTTAAAGAGTACTGGAGATAAGACAATCACCTTGTTTAGCGCCCTTTTTTATTTGGAATTCTTCAGACAGCTGATTGCCTATCCTACATTGGCTTTGTGCTCGTTTCACTGTCATTTTAACGAGTCTTATTACCTTATTAGCTTAGGGGGAATTTTAAAATACTCTAGGGTTTTCCATATCTCATTCTGCTTTAGGTTGTCATAAGCTTTTCCGAAGTCAATATACAAATGTTATAACTACTTCAAAATGTAACTTACTTTTGAATAACCTTATATAATTAGTGAATATTTATATTGAATTACCAGGATTTTTCCAGGATTTGGCGGATAGTAAATATCTAATAATTAGTGCATTGCAGTTTGTCGCCTTTTTTATAGAGAGGATAGATAATACCTATCTTCCATTCGGTTTGCATTGTTTCAGTTTTCCATATGTCTGTAAATAGCACGTGTATCACTTGTACTAGTTAATCCCCTCCTGTTTGTATTAGTTCCGCAGGTATTCCGTCTATCCCAGGTGCTTTATTACGTCTGAGTTTTTGGAGGACCTCGCCAAGGATGGTTCTAACGTCTCTACTTCTTCTTCAACTACTTTATTTTCTTCTATCTGGTCAACGTTTGTTATACAAGGTGATCCATGAGAAACGGACGTTTTTTAAAGAAGCATTACTCCATCAATTTTTTGTAAATAAAATATTTATTACCATAGAAATAATCAGTATAACATGCCATTTTCAAATGCTAAGTGCGGAAAATAGTGTAATTCAAGTCATGGCCATTTTCACGAACACACGTTTGGAGCCGTTCTCGAAAGTTTGCCTCCACTCTTCCCAACGTTTCTTCATCGAAGCTTACCTTCAAACACGCGTGATTTCAAGTACCCCCAAAGATAAAAATCACACACCGAAAGGTCTGGTGACCGAGGAGGCCACACGATATCGCCAAAGCGAGAAATTGCCCGATTAGGGAATGCAGCCCGAACAACATTCATGGAAGCTCTGGCGTATCAGCAATGGCCCCATCTTGTTGAAACCACACATCCTTCCTGTTGATTCCTCGTCTCCGAAGTTCTGATTCGAAAAAGTTTTCAAACATGTTTACGCAGCGAGTTGAATTAACAGTTACTGTGGTTTCATCTTCTACGAAGAAAAATAGCCCGAAAATCCCGCACTTGCCAATACCACACCACACCCTTACTTTTGGACTGTGTAGTGGTCTCTGGTGCAATCCACGGGGATTTTCTAAGGTCCAATATCTATCATTTTGTTTATTGACTAAGCCAAATTAATGGAAATGAGCTTCATCGCTCATGATGATGGTCAAATGTCCGTTTTCTTCAAACATGTCAAGCATTGTTTGAGCAAATGTGAGGCGTTGTTGATTGTCTCTTTCACTCAACGGCATCGTATGGGGAGTGGGTAGACACCTGCCTCAGGCCCACTCTCCTACTAGCCGAATACTACCCATTCCAAAAACATCAATTTCCCGTAGACCACTCTGTATTAGCAGAGATGTCGTTTGCAATGGAACTGTTTTGCTCAGTTTCATTTACATTATCGAACAGTTTCTTGAAGTAATTAGCCCAAACTTTAGTTATTTCCCATTCCTGCAGAAGTTGTTTCTCGGTTAGTAGCCTTTCATGCTTTCGTTAATTGTTTTGTACATATTTTTGTGCCTTTTGGTTCGTGGTACGTTTTACTTTCCTTCACTTTTGCACATAGGTACTTTCGTTTCTTTGCTTGACAGATCCTGTTAACGTTTCTTGCCATGGCTTCTCGACAATCATCGTCAAACCATCCTCTTTTAGGTGGTCTGGATTGTACAGCAGCTTTCGTAATAACGTTCTTAATTCCATTCTATAATATACTCGTATCTATTGCTTCAGTAGGGTTTGTTTCTGTGTCTATTTCTTGTAAATTTTCCTCTTACTCGACTCATTTTTTTTGGTGATGACCTCCTCAAATTCTCTTGAAGTCTCTTCGTCTTCCAACTTATTTACATTCCATTTTCTTTTTCTTTCTCATTTGGTTTTATATATCCTTGGTATTGGTTCTCTAACCTTTGCTCTGATTAAGAAGTGGTCAGTAGCTCGGCCCCCCGAAAGCTTCTGATATCTAGCAAGTTTGTAACATGTCTTTTGTCTATAAGGTGTTTTTGTCAGGAGATAACCATGTTGCTTTGTGGGTGAAGAAACCTATCCTCATGTCATTTGCGAATGCAAAGTCCACTAGTCTGGTTCCATTGTCGTGTGATAGTTCATGTAGACTGTGACTTCCAATTACTGGTCTAAAACATAGCTCCCTTCCCGACTTTTCAGATTTTTGATTGTGTGTTTCTATTTTCTTACATTTTGTACGTATATTTTCAGTAGTTAGGTAACTGTTTAGCTGTTAATTTTTAACCTCAGAAAAAATAATAAATCAAAATGATTTTAAACAATCGAAAAGGTTGAGATGTGGAACACCTTGCACATTCTTATTGGTTTCGTTTGTTTTAAGATGGATATTTTAGTTCTTTCAATGAATTTCTTGACAGTGAAATCCTGACCAATACATTTCTTTCCAATCAAATCTTTTGACCAACTAATTTCCTTCTAATGCAGCGTTTATCAACGTTTTAGTATTTGGGATCCACTTTTCGAATTCATTTTAACCACGCCCCCCTTCCGGCCGTTTTATTGGAGTACTAATAAAATTCCAGTATCTATCTAAATCTATTTTGCTCTGCCGCTGCTACTTCGCTACAAGCCAAAGATTCCACCATGAATTGCAAAATTTTGCCATGTCTGACAATACTGACCGCCGCGTCGTGAAAATATGCATTGATGTTCAATCGGTTGCGTTCCACATACAAGGTACAAGGTGTTCGGTAATGCTTCTGCCAAACTTTTCCTTTCGTGGATAAAATTTCTCGTTATTCACTTATACCATAAATAGCTAATCTGTAATTTATGCTTCATTCTTCTCGCGGCTCCGCGTCCCCCCTCCGGTATTTCGCCCCCCCCCCCCAAGGGGGCGCGCCCCACAGTTTGAGAACTGCTGTTCTAATGGAATGCTCACCAAGTAATTTTTTGAGCAACGAAACCTCACCATTGAATTTCTTGGTAATGAATTCCTCGCCAATTATTTTTTTAAGAATGAATTCCTGGCCGATTTTTAATTCCGTACCGATCAAATGCTCACCAATTAATTTTTCTCTTAATTCCAATCAATAAATTATTGGAATTGTCTTTTACTCTCAGGTTTCTAGCTTTGATTTCACGTATGGTCCAATGTAATCGTTGTTAACTGGAAGCTAGCGTGTTGAACGTGTTTAAATATGTAATTTCTGTTAATGCCTTAAATTCTGTTCAATACTTCTTGAAGTTTGATGCTTAGTACAGTCAATGCATTAATTTTAGTCAAGAATTGGTAACTGACAAATTTTTGTATCATTTATTAATCTAAATTCTGACCAATGAATTCTACCCACCTAATAAGTTATTGCCTTTTATTTTGAACGTTCCTAAGCGTGAGTTGATGTAGTAGGTATGTAGTCTGACGTTTGGTATTTGTATGTCGTTTTAATAATTATTGAACTGTTGAAGTTTTGCTATTTCTGAACTCCTCAAATTCTAACCAATAGGCCATTGAGTTCGATACTATTTAACGAAGGTAAACGATTTACATTTAACTAGTAACTAATAATTGATAGCTGTTTGAATTGTTTATTAGTTTCGATAGCTGAATCTGAATGTCTGGCCAATGAATTTCTGACCAAGAAAATCCTGATCAATTAATTTCTTACTAATGAATTCTAACTAACTAATCAATTATTAGAATTTATTTGAATATTTCTGGTTGTGGAAATCAGTGCTTACCAACGAATTCTAATTTTAACAAAAAAAAATTAATTTTATTTTGAGTTTTGAGCTGTGATTTCTTGAGCATTGCTGTTTATAGTTGTCGAATTGTTTAATTGTGTTTAAATAATTTCACATTCTGGCCACTTAAGAGGGCACTGATCTCTGCAAACATTTTTAATTTATAATTCTCCCTTTATCAAAGTCGTTCGATTTTACTATAATACGAATGTTAACCCAACGTTTGCCCTTTTTAGGCCAATTATCCAAACCCCGGCGTCAAATTGGATTTTAACTGTTGAATTTTAATAATTCAGTATTTTTACTTCGATTTCAGGTCAGGATTGATATATTCAAACTGCAGTGAATATTTTATTGTTTATGTATTTTATTGTATGCTGACTCGTAATGTTTTTGAGTTTTTCGTTTGCCATTCATTTAAAATAATTAATCTTTTTAGAATTTTGATATTTAATTTTTTGTTTTTTTGTTAGCTAATCTTCTGGTATTCAATTTTAAGCTTAAAGTGTTAAACTATCAGCTTTAATGCCTTCATTTCTAAAACAAATGATGAAAATCCAATAGAAATATGTAGTTTAATCCATTAGGTCACCCTGTCACGTTCTGTCCAAGTTTAAGTATTTCTTGTGAATGTTTAGCCAGAAATAGAGTACGTTTGTTTGTTTTTTATCTTTCATGGTGTCAACTATTGGACGAAGTATTGATTATCTGTTTGAACTAAATTACCGAACAGGATTCAAATCTCAACGGTTATGAATTGTTAAAGCCTCCACTACTGATGCAATTCGAACCTGTGTTCATTGGTTTTGAAGCAGATTCCAATTACCTTAAATTGAGGATGTTTTTTGATTTACAGTTAATTTACTTAAATGGCTGACATTTGTACAAAAATGGAAGATTTCCTAAGCCAAGAGAATCAAAGTCAAATTTAATGTAATGCTTTATTTGGCGATCAATTCTTATTAAACTTATGTTTGACCGTTACTTAGCCCTGAAGTCTCGTTTTAATTGTGTGATTATTACTTGTCAGTTAATTTTATTTATTTATAATTTTTGATGATGCTCTTTCTGCGTATAATTTTTCACTGTTTATTCCTTATCTGAACGGCTGTTGGCCATGATTTCAGTGTAATCTACTGGTAATCATCGCGAGAGTGGCTGAGTGCTTAAGCGCGGACGGTCTCGGGGTCAAACCCAAATCGGATGCTCGGCGGGTGGCCTCCGTTGCGGAGTAGGGAAGGTAGGCGGTTGTTAAAGGCATGATGCTTACTACCGTACTTAGGATGCCATGCTCCCTCGTGGAGTATCAGTGCCGATACCTTTACCTTTTTACTAGCTGACTTATTTACACTTCAGTCATAGTTAGACACCTTTCACTCATTATTTGGACAATAGATGGTCACGATTTCTGTGTATTCTATTGGTAACCATGTTATATACACTTCAGTTCATGTTATAAGCCTGCATTTCACTCATTATTTGAACAGATAATTTGAGTTTATTCTGTTGTTGAATCCATGTTAAACTCATTTCAGTTGTTACTTGGACAGTACCTGGTCATGATTTTATTTTCATTTATTCAGTTGGTAAATGTGCCACTTATCCTTTTGTTTCCGATATTAATTTTTTTGGTAAGACTTACATATGCTAGTCAAGAACTAGAAAGCATTCTGAGGCCAAACGGCGACCGTAGACGTACGTTCTGCACTATTTGTACGCGTAACTTGTTGAAGGTGATTACTGCATGCTCTTAAAGGCGGGGCAAACAACTGCTGAGAAAAGCAGAGGTGTTAAAACGGTTCAATGTTGTATAAGTTAGTATTTAAAGCTACATTTCCCTTTCTCACAGACAAGACAGCCACTAGAATAAACTATTCAGGACCGCTGATATTTAAGCAACTATCCGACTCGAGTGCTAGACACGACACGTAACCCTCAGAATGCTTTCTAGTTCTCAGCTAGTATAACTGACAACGCCTAATTATCTAATTCACATTGATTTTCTATTAACAAGGCAGAGACACCACAAAAACCTCGTTCGCCCCACTAAAACTGTCTTCTTAACATGAACCTGTGGTAATCTTCAAAAAAATTATGAATGCGTGATATTTTTTATTGCCTTTTTTTACTTTTTTTTCACGTTTTTCTCAGCCTGAGAGCCTTTTAAAATGTTGTTTAATTCTGAGATCAACGATTACTGTTAACTGGCCATGATTTCAGTTTAGTCTGTTGGCAAAGGTGCCACTTTTTCAATTTAATGTTTAACTAAGTTTTCTAGCTTGGAAACTTGGAAATTCGTACAATTTATAAAACTGGAAATGCCTGATTACCTAATTCAATTTCTATTGGTGGATTTACACCAGGAAAATCTAGATGTAACACGACTTTCTGTAGCCCAAAAAAATATTAAATGCATTGTATTCTTTGTTACCAGTCTCACCTTCTTTACATTTTCTTTACGTTTTTCGCAGCGGAAGACCTTGCTGAATGTTATTTTTATTCGGTGTTGATTGTTATTTGGCCAATATTTTATCACGATTTCAGTTTTCTTCTAATTTTAGGTTATGTACATGCTGTTTTGCTGTCGAAACCAACTTGTAGAATTTATACAAACCAATACAGCTAATTGCCTAATTCAATTTTCTATTAACAAGGCAGAAATACCACCAAAAGTCATTTTTACACTAATAAAGCTGTCTCTCTATAAACCGAACTGCTACGATCCAAAAAGTTCGTGAATTAAATTGGCGTTTTCACCTTTTTAACATTTTTTTTTTGTTTTTCGTCACCAACAAGGCTATTTGAATGTTATTCTTATTCAGCAATAAATGATTACTGTTACTTGGTTAATATTTGATTATAGTTTTAGTGTATCAGGTTGGAAAGCGTGCCATTTTTCCAATTTTAGTTGTTTTGTGCTGAAAATTTGATTATCTTTATGAAAATAAGGATTTAAGGAAACCAACAAGTTTTCTGTCACTGACCACCCGTACTTAACTAAATCAGATTTTCATTGACAAGGCAAAAACACCATACCTATAACAGCAATAAAACTGTCTCGCTAAACCGACCTACTACAATCCAAGTGATGTTTTCGCCTTTTTAACATTTTTTACGGTTTTTCTCAGCTACTGTGCTTTTTAACTGCCAATTTTATTATATGATGGATGATTATTATTGGGTTTTTCTTAAATTTATTGTTTTTAATGATGAATTTTCCATTAAACATATGCCTCGCCTCCGTGGTAATTTTCTTCCATGTTACTTATTCCCAATTTAGTTCCCGCCCAGGCTTTTTTACGTAGTTATTACGTAATAATCTCAGAGTTTATTGTCATCTTCAGTAAATAATCTACAATTACCAAAATGGTCCCTGTAATTTCTTGTTCGTCAACCTCTGCCTTCTTTCGTAATGTGTTTTCCAAAAACTCACACTGTCATCTCAAGTTGGCGTTCTAATCCATCAGATCGTTTAGAATATTAAGCAGGTAGTACGTACTTGTCGTATGTTTACGTAAAAATCGTTTTAATATCAAGTACGTACTCTTCATTTTATGGAACGTCTGGATAAACACGTTTTGTTTGTTTTTTCGCAGTCGTTGTACTCCGTTTCATCTCCAACTAATATGATGGACGTGCGTTTAATCTTTAAACACTGTAATAAAGTAGCCATAAACATAGGTCGGAAAGATATGCATGTAGATCATTAGGGACAGCCTTGCGGAGTCTCCAACCTCTGTTCTCATCATTAGGCTGACGATGACCTCGGTTGGAATGCACTTGGTGTTGTGACTCCTGCCCACACAGGTGGGTTTACAGGTACTCATCTCTTCGACTTAGTATTCTCACATAAAAAGCTACGGAAAGGTGACTCACTACACGGTTTTAAAATCACCGAGTATACTCAAAATGTGGGTATGACTAAGTTGGTGGATGTTAGAATTGTTGGTGGAGTCGCCTTTGTTTGTTGTCATGCAAGTGGGCACCCTTGAAGAGTATGATCGATTTATCTCGTTGGTAAAATCAACGAAACGGACATTTCCTTATTTGATTTATAGTATATTGCGTCATAAGGGAAGATATAGGCATATTTCATCCCGAAGATTTCTGCTGCACGAGCGAACGTAGTGAGCGAGGGCAGCAAAAGCCGAGGGATGAAATATGCCGTTAGATTCCCGTAGGGCACAAGTTATTTTTCCGCATCCATGAGAAGTTCGTATTAAATAAAAATAGTTATAATATAATACGTACCTACGTTTTTGACATATAACCTCAAATTACACATGTCAAATTTTCGTATTAAAAATAACTTCTATAATGAATTTATGTAAAAAATAATCGTATTTGCTTGAATTTTAAAAAATAATTACACTCATCATTCACTTAAATGAAGATTTTTGTATAATCAAATAATAATTTTGATTCTAAATTATATCGGTAGATGTCACGTCGATAGCATGCACGGTAAAAACCCGCAAATGTTCATATCGTCCCGCTTTTTCATATTTACCCGCTATCCGCCATTGTTAACCTCAAATGAGATAAATAATCTGTCAATTACATACCATGGATACGGAAAAATACTTTTTCCGTATCCATGGTATGTAATTGACAGATTATTTATCTCATTTGAGGTTAACAATGGCGGATGGCGGGTAAATATGAAAAAGCGGGATGATATGAACATTTGCGGGTTTTTACCGTGCATGCTATCGACGTGACATCTACCGATAGAATTTAGAATCAAAATTATTATTTGATTATACAAAAATCTTCATTTGAGTGATTGATAAGTGTAATTATTTTTTAAAATTCAAGCAAATACGATTATTTTTTACATAAATTCATTATAGAAATTATTTTTAATACGCAAATTTGACATGTGTAATTTGAGGTTATATGTCAAAAACATAGGTACGTATTATATTATAACTATTTTTATTTAATACGAACTTCTCATGGATGCGGAAAAATAACTTGTGCCCTACGGGAATCTAACGGCATATTTCATCCCTTAGCTTTTGCTGCCCTCGCTCACTACGTTCGCTCGTGCAGCAAAAATCTTCGGGATGAAATATGCCTATATCTTCCCTTATGACGCAATATACTATTTCCGTATCCATGGTATGTAATTGACAGATTATTTATCTCATTTGAGGTTAACAATGGCGGATGGCGGGTAAATATGAAAAAGCGGGACGATATGAACATTTGAGGGTTTTTACCGTGCATGCTATCGACGTGACATCTACCGATAGAATTTAGAATCAAAATTATTATTTGATTATACAAAAATCTTCATTTAAGTGATTGATAAGTGTAATTATTTTTTAAAATTCAAGTAAATACGATTATTTTTTACATAAATTCATTACAGAAGTTATTTTTAATACGACAATTTGACATGTGTAATTTGAGGTTATATGTCAAAAACGTAGGTACGTATTAAATTATAACTATTTTTATTTAATACGAACTTTTCATGGATGCGGAAAAATAACTTGTGCCCTACGGGAATCTAACGGCATATTTCATCCCTTGGCTTTTGCTGCCCTCGCTCACTTCGTTCGCTCGTGCAGCAGAAATCTTCGGGATGAAATATGCCTATATCTTCCCTTATGACGCAATATACTATTACACCTTTGAAAACATATGCTGAATGCTGATTTGGTTTCAAAGCTAATTATTTGTTGTTAATGGGTTGTCATGGTAACAGGCAGTGGCGTAGCTAATCAACCAGAAAAGTGCATTTAATCTTTTGATTTCCGTATATTGCAAGGCTTTGCCGAGGAAATGACCCCAAACATTTTTAAAAATGTAGGTTTGTGTACATCCCAGAAGTAACGGAATGGAGCCAAACAGAGGCGGATTATCCATTAGTCTAAAGCCTAGGGCCCTTCAGACACCCGAGCCCGTATATTTATGTAGTATAATATTTCAATGAAAACCCCGTCACAACAAGCTCTTTACTTTTTACAATTTACTTCTTGAAAAGTTCAGCATAAAATAATTCGATTTCGAATGTTTCAACCAATTCAATTTTCTGTTAAAAAGTTCTGAAAAGCGGCTTTACATTTCTTAACTGGGACAAGATTAAGCTATCGTGTGATCCAAAAATTTTTATCTTAAGGTTGGCCATGGATTAAGTGAAGTATGGCTTTACTAAAACCATACAGGTTGGTTCATTAGAACTACTAAATTGTAAAGTATTTGTCTACTTCATTAATATTAGAATTTTCCCATGAATTAATAAAAATTTCAGTGAACTTGTGGAACTTACAACAACTAAACATTCAATTTAAAATCACTTGTACTCAGTTTTATTTGCTTGATTTTTTGTTAAGACTTTTTCTAAATCAAGAAATAATTATGAAATTTATAATTGAACAATAAACTTGTAGATTGAATTGAGAAACTTCAATGCAATTATTACTAGGGTTGTGGCTCTTCCATGGCCAACATTGAAGTGAAATTTTTAAGATCACACTTTATATCATTCCCAAAGTCCTGTAACGTTTGGAAATTAAACTAAAATTTTTGATAATTAAAAAAAATGATTTAAAACAAAGTAGAGATTTTAAAACATTAAAAAGCTGATGAATACATTTCTGGAGGTATCTGTAGATATACTGGTTCCCTAATCATCTGTATGATGAAATATGAAACTAGAGACTTCTTCAAAATAGTGCGATGCCTCAAGAGATTTTAAACTTCGTATACTAATAATGCAAAGCAGCGGGAAGTGATGGTATAAAAGCTGAGATGTTAAAATATATGGGTGAGATCAGAATACACTAAATGTGGTATGGAAAAGCAAAAAGGTGTCAAGAGATTGGACACAAGCGGTGATATTACCCATACATAAAAAGGGCGATACTAGGAAATGCGAGAATTACCGAGGCATCTCCTGCCTCGTGTAAAATATACGAAAGCATATTAGAAAAGAGACTGCGACAAGAGGTAGAAGGAATATTAGAGGACAACCAGAGCGGATTTAGACCGGAAAGGGGGACAATGGATTTAATTTTCAGTATGAGACAGATTATCGAGAAGATAACGCAACAGAATAGAAAGGTATTTAGATGTTTTATAAGGTAGACCTGGAAAAAGCCTTTGACAAGGCACCGCATAAAATAATCTGGAGTATATTAGAAATAAGAAGGGTAAGTCAACAGTTAATTCCAGCAATCCAGAGTATTTATGCCAAGACAAGAAATGTAATACGAGCACATAATCAAACATCAACAGAATTCTACACTTGTAAAGGCGTAAGACAAGGAGGGATCCTGGCCCGCTGTTGTTCATACTGCTTCTAGATGAGATGGCAAAGGAAAGCAAAGGCCACACCAAAGAAGCCATAATGGGATTTAGGAATTTAGAACCAGTTAGGGTATCAGAAATGATGTATGCTGATGATATAGTGATTTTGGCTAACATGGTGAAGGATTTGCAGAATAATGTTAATATTTGGAATGTACTTTTGGAGAAATATGAAATGAAAATAAATGTAGCAAAAACAGAAACAATTGCAATTTCAAGAAACGAGGAACAAATTGATTTACAAATACAAGATGAGAAAATCAAACAAGTGGGAAATTTCAAATACCCCGGTGATCGATGGGAGAGGGGATGTGGAAAGAGATATTATCAATAGAATAGGAGAAGTTAGTAGGCTGCTGAGTTGCTTGAGTAATACATTTGTGAGGAAAAAGGAGGTATCGGTAAAAACAAAAATAAAAATATACCAAAGTGTTTACATTCCCATACTGACATACGGATGTGAAAGCTGGACATTGGATGAAAAGGCAAGGAGCAAATTACAAGCTCTTGAGATGAAATATTTAAGAATGGTAGCGGGAGTTACAAAAAGAACTGGTTAGAAGTAGAACCCCTGCAAACCAGAATAGAAAGAAGGCAGCTGCAATGGTGGGGACATCTAGTACAGATGCAAGAAGACAGGAAAGTGAAAGTTATCTAGAAAGCAGGAACTGCTATTAAGAGACACAGAGGAAGACCCTGTAGGACATGAAATGGCGAATTAAAAAAAAACTGCAAAAGTAGAGTTTGGACAGAAGAAGTGCAGAAAAAGTTGCCAGAAGTAGGAAGAACGGAAAAAGCTCACTCAAGGCCCACGGACAAGGACGCAAGCGTAGGAAGACCCAACCTCAACACCGCAAGATAGAAGAGGACAGGAATATTACATGACACTAATAATCGATGAGGAAAATGGGAAAATAACAATTAACATTGAACAAATAGCAGAAGTGTGGAGAGTATACCTAGGGTCAATAATATCCGACACAGGACGCTATGAAATTGAAATAAAACGAAGAATAGACATGGCAAGAGATGCAACTGTTAAACTAACTAAAATATGGAAAAGCACAGACATATCGAAATAAACAAAGATTTAGCTGGTTTCTGCACTTATATTTTCAATGGCAACCTATTATGCAGAGACTTGGACAGTAAAGAAAAGGGTACGAAAGAAATTAACGCTTTTGAAGTATCGGTATACCACAGAATACTTAGAATAGCTTGGACGCAACATACTGGAAGAACTTAACATCCAGACAAGACTCTTTACTTTAAATCAAGGAATCTTATTTAAAGTACTTTGGGCACATAGTTAGAAGAGCGAATGCCAGTGAGAAACGGGCTATAGAAGGAAAAATCAACGAGGAAAATCGCCCACCCGCTGGATAGAACAGATGAAACCCAGAATAGGACTAAGAATACATATACATGGAGCCACCCAACTTGCTCAAGATAGAGAAGAATGGAAAACAACTATAAAGATATCGCTACATTAAATAGTGTCACCATGCCCGTACAGGGCCAAGAAACGAAGAGATACAACCATCTGTAATTTATCAAAAGTTTATGGAATTTGATTTGAAGTTTGGAAAATATACTTAATTTATTGTTATCATGAAATAAGTATGTTTTTCTGGGATAATTATTTATACAATAAACTTGTAAATTGGTGGTAATTGGTCGTTGACAGATAACCAAATTTCAATTCAATTCATATTATAAATCGACATGCTTGGTTGTCTGTTTCTCTCCTCCATAACCAACCTTAAGATTTTCAGATTGCATTTTATAACATTCACAAAGAAAATTCTGTGTAAAGTATAGCAATTTTTGAGACTTATAATCAATATGTCGGAATTCAAGAAAGTACAGAACAGATTAAAAATAGTAGAAGAAAATCACAAAATAAAACATCCGCAGACAAGCTGAAATTTTAGATAATAATGTAAATAAAGCTGATTAAAAACACAAGATAAATATTATGAACTACTGAAAATTTAATGAAAATATTTCTAGAAGTACCAATAAATATATTATTTAGTTCGCTAACCATCTGCACTATTATATAATATACCGGGTGTGGGCTGAAACGTGAGACATAGATGAAATGCATGGGAAATTGAACATATGTGAATATTATCTGCTTGGCTAACTGTTGCTTACGTTGTAGCTATTCATCGAAAATGACTTTTTTTTCAGTCGATTATATAGTACGAAATTTATCTGAAATGAAGGAGAAATGATATTTTTTCCTGATTATTAGACTGATATTAATTCTACAAAAATTTGATCAACTGGACTTGTTCTGACGAGCTGTAGCATCACTATGGAAATTTCAGAATTTAGTGCTAACAAATGATGCGCAGCAGGCTTTAAGCAAGATGTCATGAGGTGCATGTCTGACTTTTTATTTATATTTATTTATTTTACGTTGAGGAGCTAAATCCTCCTAAGTAGTTATGAATCAATTGCTTAATAGCGTACTCATCCAAACAAGAACGTACAAAAACTAATCGGTTCAGCTGGAGAGATAAAATTAAACAATTATCAAAATCGCATGTATTTCTCCAATGTCTCACATGTCAGGCCACACCCGGTATAATATATAATATAAGAAATAAAGTACTCTTAATTTTTTCCTTGTAAAACAAGTATTTAAACCTGAAAATCCAGAAACTAGATAAGTCGAAGCGGTTCTATAGCTTAGTCATCTCGTTCACCTGATTTAAACCTATTAATGTAGTCACATAAAACATGTAGTGGCGTACTATCGATAGACAATACAAGTCAATTACGAGAAGGCATGAAAAAGGGATAAAGAATATGCATTGTATTGTTGAATGATTGAAAAGTTATTAGAAACCAAGTCCCTAGATGGGACACTTTACTTTTTTATTTTCGAATTTTCACAAAAAATAAATTTTTATTAAACATTTTGCTTGTCCTGAAGTGCCATAAATAAGGATGATTGTTATCAGAGGTTATGCAGGTCTAATTATTAAAATTGCGGAACAAAATTTTGACATCTCTATTAGTTAATATTATCTTTTGGACTAAGGTAATCCTAAGTAAATCGTACGTCCACCTTGACCAAATGAATCTATTGGTTTCTGTCATATTACTTATGCACTACCTTGTATATCATGCATACAGTGTGTCCCCAGATGTAGTAACTTAGTCTTGACACTTTTTTCAATTTTCAAAAATTCTTAAAAGGTTTGCTAGCGCTCAAATGTCGGAATGATTGAAACCAGGAGGAGGGGGGAGAGGGGTTGTTACGCAGGTCGTTCGGAAAATTCGAAAACAATTTCTGCCAAAATAGCTTAATTTTTAATTTTTGCGAAAAATCTTGTTTAACAATGTTAAATAAAATGCTAAATTTAATTTAAAAATTTTCAAAAAATACTTTTTATGCGAAAAAGTTTTGTTTTTATATCATTTCATAAATGGAAGAAACTTTTAAAGCTAGATTTTGTTACCGCAATTCTGTGATTACTTTTACGACTCACAATACTGTGCTTAAAAAACTTCAAAAATAATAATCAGTGATCAACGATTTAAAAATGCAAAAGTGTTTGGTGTGGCACAACGCTTCATGAAATAATTCGTTCTTTAGGAAAACATTTTAAATTTTCAATAATTTTATTCTGTCCAAATTAGATGAAGAAAATGTATTATTTAGAAGAAAACTGAACCGGCGGTACGGCAGAGTAGGAATGCCCGTAATACTGACATATACAAAGTTAAGCAGAGGCTTTCTTGATCTGAACAAGAATGGGTGACCGCTCTCTCGATACTGTATAGGTATAAGAGGGTAAAACAGAAAGAAAGAAAACTGTTTTCACGAGAGATGCTCAGCACATTCCACAATTACAGTTTAATAATAATTTTCCGGGGCGACTTTAACCAATCGCTTAATCTTGCGCGATCATCAGACTTGTCCCCTTTAGACTTTCTTTTGTGCGCTTACTCAAAGCAAGAGTTTATACTGTTTCTGAAGAGAGTAAAGAAAGAAAATACAAAAGCAGCACGAAACCAAACAAAAAATAAGTCTTGAAAAATAAGTGATCATCAAGAATCAGAATCAACAGTAATTAAAACTGATGACAAAATAAAAAGCATAAAAGTTTCAGCGGTTCAAGAACTAACAACAAGTTGTTGAAGTTGTTATTACTATAAATTAAGAACTATTGGAGTCTGTGTACGAAAAGTGAGATGCCTCGGTAATTCTCGCATTTCCTAGTATCGCCCTTTTTATGTATGTGTAATATCACCGCTTGCGTCCAATCTCTTGACACCTTTTTGCTTTTCCATACAACATTTAGTGTATTCTGATCTCATCCATATATTTTAACATCTCAGCTTTTATACCATCACTTCCCGCTGCTTTGCATTATTAGTGTACGAAGTTTAAAATCTCTTGAGGCATCGCACTATTTTGAAGAAGTCTCTAGTTTCATATTTCATCATACGGATGGTTAGGGAACCAGTATATCTACAGATACCTCCAGAAATGTATTCATCAGCTTTTTAATGTTTTAAAATCTCTACTTTGTTTTGAATAATTTTTTTTTTTATTGTCAAAAATTTCAGTTTAATTTCCAAACGTTACAAGGTTTTGTGAATGATATAAATGTGATCTGAAAAATTTCACCTAAATGTTGGCCGTGGAAGAGACACACTACTAAGCATGTTTCTCAATTCAATCTACAAGTTTATTGTTCAATTATGAATTTCATAATTATATCTTGATTTACAAAAAGTCTTAACAAAAAAGTTGAAAATGACGTGAAGTAATCCATCCAGGGACACACTGTATATACTAAGAAGTCAAAGAGATTTTTAAAGATTTTTCGAGTTTGTCAAATTTGAAAGATTTATTACATTTTGAAGAAATTCCTGCAATTGATTTCGGGTTTATTTTTGTTTCTTTATGTTTCAAGCTCGAAAAAGTTCAAAATTGTAATTTTAGTCTCCGAGATTTTAAATATTCTTTTGTTTTTTATTAAAGAGATTTTATAAAGGTGGCCAATTTTAAATAAATTTCTGGGTTACTGTTTAATTCGGAGAGTTTCGTTATGTTTCAAGCTAGAACAAATTAAAAGTCGTGATTTTAGTTCTCCAAATTCTAAATATTTTTATTTTAAGAAAATTTCAAAACGTCGAATTTCACAAATTTGGAATTGTAACTGCAGTTTTCGAACACATTCCTTGGTAAAACTGGAAGTTTAGCTGCAGTTTTCGAATAAACTCTTCGGTGGAATGCAAGTTTAGATTTTGATTTTTGATAAATTTATTAAGCCTGAACCTTGAATCAGCTAGAATTTCAATTTTTATCCAAACAATTTTGAATATTGATTTGTCGTTTCAAAGATTCTCGGCAAATTTTCGAATTGAAGGTTTGATCGCAGCTTTCAGCAGCAAAAACCTAATCTCTTTAATATTTAATGAAGAAAACGATGTGGGAAATTTGCAGTTTGGTTTGCTCTTGCTAGCTAGTTAATGACTAGAAACATGTTAATAGAATTTATGTTAACAAAACATGAAAAGATCACATTTAAGATACTACAGTTCTTCTTTTCGGAAATTTTCTTACCGAGAGAAATAATCACATGGTACAAAAAAAACGTGCTTTACACTTGAGTTGGTTTATTGGCATTAGCATATTTTTTGTAGGTGTATTGGATATCAAAAAGAGGCCTTCCGACATTTTAGGATAAATTTATAAAGATAATTATTTGAAAAGAAGCAGAATTTATTCAGTTTGTGTTGAGATACTTGGCACCCGCAATCCTTGATCTTACCTAACAAATAAAAAAAATTTATTTTTACGGTTGTTAATAAGTTAAGACAATATAACATAAAAGGACGCTCTGTAATTGTGCTAATCCGCCTCTGGTTACTAAATAATAATAGGTTGCTGTAGCAACGTACAGTATTGCTTTCTTCTTGTTCATCTCTTTTTGTACATAAAAGGCTTTGCGGTTTGCTACTTACGCCACAAGAACTAGTAAAAGCTTGCAGCGAGCGAGTAACGTCAGGATTCTAGATAATCCCAAGATTTCCTCAAAAACTGATTTAGAACGAACCTCAAAAATAACTGAATGGGGCCAATTTGTGTGTTACTAATAGGTTGCTATGGTAACACCCAGTAGCGTACTTTCTTCGGAAACATGTGATAATTGAGCTTTTGATCTCTTTTTGTACTGTGGGGCTTTGTAATTTACTACTTGCGTCACAGGAAGTAGAACAAGCTTGCAAGCTCGCGTAATGTCAGGAATTCGCTAAAAGATTCCAGACACCCCCCGAGATGCAACGCCCTAAAGCAATTCCGTCCCTAAATTCTGAAAACCACCGACACCTCTAATTATAAAGGGTGACATCAAAAGAATTCAAATTGAAATTTATTTAACGCGTGGTTAAATTATGAAATTAACTCAAGAATTTAAGTTGGCACCATACACGGTGCTGATTACGTAATTGGAAAAAATAAACAAACAATCTCAATGAACCTCGAATCGGAAGTATAGTTTCGTCTGAAAATGATTGTCCTTCGTTGATGACGGTCTTTAATTTACTAATCCGAATTTCCTAAAAAACGCACATTAGTTTAGTAAATCAACTAATCAATCTACCGGTTACACCCAGCTCCTGAGCCCCAAATAAATTAGCAATTTACGGAGCAGCTTCCCCCGCATCAGATCACTGAGTCATTCCCTTTTCCTTACGACAATAACAAATCAACCCATACTTGGTTAGTGGCGGAGTGGTGAGAGCCGACTTTCCCTTATGTAATATAAGAGGTGAGAGAAGAGACAGGAAGCCGCAATTTATTTGCCTTTATCGCGATTTCCTGTCTCGTTGACAATCGACAATTGATACCGTGCCCAATACTGACTATCGATTTTACAGTTATCGGTTTATAAATTCGAAAGTGTTTGTTATAACCATCGGTAACGGAATTCTATCGCATGGATTACATTTTTTCAATTTGCAACGCGGTTATCTTTGAAGAATCGATTGTTGTGCACACCCACTAATCAGGGAGTTGACAAACGAAACATCGAGGAAGTTATTCGTTACGTAATGAGTAATTAATATTTATATTTATTATTTTGTTTGGTGTCAACGTGTGTGGGTTTATTGATTATTTTATTTTTAAAGTCTCCATTCAATATGGATCAGGAATCTTTAATTTAAAATTTTTGTTAGGCAACGCAGCCCTACTGAAACGTTCTTTAACATATTTTGCATAGTAGCCATGGATTTTTGAAAACCGCCAGTCTTTCTATTCTAATAGGTAATAATTGGTAAATCAGCTTTTAAGTTAGTTTAAGTTACAGCTGTGTTAAACTAACCTTAACCTTAGCCTTTTATTCAATGAACTGCCTTAATTGTTTTACAAAACAAATGGAATCTTGGGTGGTCTTGGGATTAAAGTATCGATTTGAATTTGAAATAATCTTTTCCAGTAAAAACCTAAAAGTGCTCCTGCAAAAATCTTGATTTTATACGTATTTTATTGGACTAATGTCCCGCTGCAAGTTGGAACTACTCCGGATATTCGGATAAACATTAAAATTTTGTTTCGTTACAGTGTTCCTTTTCACAGTTGTTTTTATTGATTCTTTTACTTTAAATGTGCTCAACAAGCAATACTATTTTGGATATATTACTTCATTTATTTGAAGAATGGTCACAATAATATATAATATCCTCCAATTTTAATTTAAAATTTAAGTTAAACTAACTAGTAACTTTCAAAGTTGCCAATGAACCCCCCCCCTAGCCTTAGACTTGACTCACCTTTAAATTTGCACTCCAAAAATATCATAAAATTCCATTTTCTACCTGTCGACTCGGAGGGTATTTCCTTTGTTCTAAATATTTCAGCTTTAAAGGTCTCAGGCCTTTGATTGTCTCCATTTTGTTAGGTTATGCTTTTTGTAATTCTGCAGATAAAGGCTTTAATTAAAACTAATCATTAAGTAAGTTATCTTCGTTATTTAAGTTAGCATCAAGAAATAACAGTGGAACACAGTCACCCAACGTATGGATTATTGCTTTAGCTTCGTGTTCTAAATTACATATTTTCTGAAGAAATGATCTTCTGAATTCCTTTTCGGCTTCTCCTGATAATTCCTGTTCTGCAACCATATTGGAAATTTCTTGCAGATTCTTGTCAGAATTGTCATTTTTTCTTGTGTTAATAAGTTCCCGCAAGTATAGTTTAAATCTGGACTTTTCTAAGTTTTTGCATTTTTGTTCTAACACTTTCCTAGCTTCTTCAAGTTTGCGTTTATCTTCGCGTTCTTCTTCAAATACTGCATTTTTACTTATGCTTCCTTCTCGTGTTTTTGAATTTCAGCAGTAAAAATATTTGTTTGGTTGAATAATTCAGCATTTTGCTTTTGAAGAGACTTTATATCGTATAATAGGAAATTTTTCCAAGTTTGTTTGTGTTACCTCCTAATGGTTTCCAAAGTGGTGATTGTTGTTCTAATTGCTGAATTAATAAGTTCAACTGTTTCGCAATTTCTATACTTTCCTCTTCATTATCTTCCATTCTGAAATTTGAGTGATTTGGACAGTCTGCTTGTTTTCCTGAATACAAATCGTCTGTCCCGGTCTTTAATTTTAATGGTGCTTTCTTCTTTGTTGAGGCTGTCGCTTTCAAATTTGCAAGGAACATCCCACTTCGCAAAGTTATTAATGTTACAATCAGTTGGTTCATTTTCAACTTTCACAATAATGAAATTAAACTTAAACTAAATTCGGGATCTTTAAATTTGCTTTGCGAAACAAATGAGACTAAACCCTTTTAAGTGATACATTTTGAATTTAGGTACGAATTTTGGCATGAGCTGCTCAGAGAGATTTCTTAAAACGAATAAAATCGCAGTCATATGGCAAGTAACATATAACTAAACAAAAACTATTCTGTGCCTTGTGTGTAACCAACAGTACATAGGTCCGAAACTCGGTCTGAACAACGACATTAATTTTAAACCATAGCCTATTGTGGACTTTGAATATTCTGCAGATATAAATTAATTTAATCAGTTTTTAACGCGCACAGTAGTGAAACTAAGCTTTAAATATATTTAGCTTTTTAAATTATTTTACAAAACAAATGAAAGTCAAACTTTTTGGAGTTTTAGAGGTTAACGTGTCGATTTTTCATTATAATTTTAAACTGAAGCACGAATTTCGGAAGGAACTGCTTTTCAAATGGATTATCTAAATAATAACTTGACGGTGAAGGCCTTTATAATGTCCTTACTGGATTAGCCGTTTGCTTTGCAAGTGTAAGAACACAGGTTCGGTTCTCAGTTATGGCTAAATTCAGAACAACCAAGTGGGTTTGGCAAGCAAATGCTCATTGTATTCTTAAAAACTCCATTTAAATGTTATCTGTTGGCGGTTTTTTTTACATTTAATTTTTTTTTATTGATACAAGTGATTTACAATCTGCTCAGCAGGAGCAATAAGTAAATTAGCTGATTGAGTAATACGTCAGGAAGAAGTAGTTCAGGAGTTAATTACAACTAGGTAATTGGTTTTACAGTCTTAATGTCTATTATTGATCTATATCTGTCGGCCATCTTCTGTTCAGTCTTCTTGGTACAGTTGGAGGCACTCTTAGAGCGCTAGCTTCTTCATTGGGATACCCAGAGAGATTGTTTAAGTATCTCTTGGTTGATCTGCGAATTTCGTCATCAGCGGAGGGTGTGCTTGCGTTCTCGTTCAGAGTTTTATTACTGATGTACCAAGGGGCGTCGAAGATCATCCTTAGTATTTTTGATTATAACCTTTGGATGATTGTAGTATTTGAGGCCTTTTGTACAGCCCCACAGTTGGACTCCGTAACTCCATATAGAATAAGATTTTGTTTTCTCGCGTACGTTTGGATTTCCGACCTATTAACCAACTCATTTGACGTAATTTGAGGTTGATTTGTATTTTTTAAATTCTTTATATGGACGTTCCTTCTAAGTCTTTGCTCCAGTGTTAATCCAAGACATTTAATCTCACCTTTCACAGGGAGTCGGATGTTATTTATTGATACTTCTGGACATTTAACCCATTGGGTAGTAAATGTAACGTGTGCTGATTTGGATTGATTTACTGATATTCGCCAAGTAGGTCACGTATGGGTTCTCGTTCACGGAAGTTAATGCGGTATCATCCGCAAAAGTGGAATAGTCGGAATGTCAGCAGTAAAGACTAGGCAGCGGAAGGGTCCCAACACGCTACCTTGTGGTACACCTGTCTGGATGGAGTAATATGTAGATATCTCGGAATTGAATTTTGTTTGAAAGTAGCGGTCAAACAGATAACACCTTAGTAGGAAGTACTAGGGAGTGGGTAGGAGAGGTTTCAGTTTATATAATAGTGTCCTGTGCCACACGTGGTCGAAAACCCGCTTTATGTCAAGGAAGACAGCCGTACATATTTCCTTCTCTTCAAAACCCTTAAGTATTTCGTTCACTATTCTGTGACTTTGCTGGATAGTCAAGTGTATTCACGCAAATCAAATTGGTGTGATGGTATGATTTCGTCTAGGTAGAGACTGCTTTAGTAAGCCTTTTAAGCAGGTGCCTTTCAAATATCTTGGACATGTTGGAAGTACTACATCATGTGGTGGTTTACCAAGTTTGTGGATCATTATTATCTGCCCAAAATTCCCCATTACTGGATAAGTTAGTTAAGTTAGCCTTAATATACTGTTATAGATGGTAGTTAATAGCACGATTGCTTTTCTGGATAGCTCTTTGAGGATTAGAGGTTAAAACCCGGGGCTTTATGGCTTTTTCAGATGAAAACTTATTTAAATTATGTTTAAATATGTTTGAACTATCCCAAACTTCAGGCCTGAAATATGATTAAGCATAAATTTCGGCATGTTGTTTAGCCGGAAAACTTTCACGAATATATTCTATGCAGTTATTCAGTTATACATTGTCGTAAAAGATTTTTCTTAAAGTTGGAACTACTCCGAGTATGAACTTGATTTTTTAAGCTTTATTTTCATTCGAAATTTGACCTTTAGGCTGTTCTAGGTTTAGTTGGCCAACTATGACTTGAATGTTCTAAACTTTTATTAGCAGAAAAGCAAGATTCTTCCTAAGATAAATTTTTACTTCTTAACCACAAATTAAACTAAATCAACTTTTAAAAATTTTGTAAAACAGTTGAAGTTCTTTTGGGTGGTTTAAGGGCTGGCTTATTGAATTAGGAATTTCAGCAAGAACTGTTCTGGATAAAAATATTTTCTAAAACGCAAGCTTAGCCATGTTTTTTTATAGCTGGTGGATTAAGTGTCTATTTTGCAACCAAGAAGACGCAGGTTCGAGTTAACCATTTTAAAATTCGGAGTGATTGACAAGCAACTTTGTGCAAAATCGGTTAAATTAGGTAACCTAAAGATTTGGAAGAACTTAATGGTATATTTTAATCCACAACTAAATCCCACTGTAGTAAATTTCTAGAGAAGATCCTTCATTCACAGAAATTTCTAGAATATCCAGAAAATTGTAATTCGAGAAATTCTTGAGAATTTTTAGAAATGCCTGGATTTATCCCTTCGCGCCGTTCTTAAGTTCAAGATCAAGGGTATCCATCATTGTTCGCTCAAGACCATGAACTTCAAGATAGAGGGATGTGGATCCAGAACCCTATTTTGTACACTACTCCTTCGAATAATACGAACAAAAAGTAATAGTCACATCAGGGGCAAGCTGTGGGCAGTAAGTGAAACTTGATAAACTCCTATGAAATGCAAGAAATATTTGGAAAATTTTAAAGACACTCCTCGCTTAATACAAAAAGCTCGGACTTTTATTCTAGTTTAAATTCATAATCTATTTAAGCTTTTCTAACGCCTGTCTTAAAAACTTTTTAAAAATTTTGTAAAACATATGAAAGTGTGGGTGTTCTATGTGGTAAATAATAATGACTTGAATTTTATATTAATTTTGTTTACGCACTTGGAGCTCTGAACAAGAATGGCAGAAGAAGTGTCTAGTTTTTAAAATAAAACTGTCGAAGAAAGCTAGGCAGCCAGTAAAAGATAATAGCGTAGGCAAAGTACGTACTAAGAAGGGTTTTACAGGGAGGGCGCCGTTGGTGCATTATCTTGACAAAGACGTTACCTTGCACTGACGCTGGAAGAAGTCTAAGGGATTTAGTAAAGTATGTGGTTAAGACGGATAGAAATAGAATAAAGGAGATTACAGTGAATTATTTACAATGCTATTTATGTACAATACATTAAATCAGGGTTGATGTGGGACATAGTAGTCCCCACAAAAGTAAACTCTTTTGGATGGTTTAAGGGCTGGCGAATCGATTTTAAATTCAAGCAGGTACTCCAGCATGGACTGCTTTCAAGACAAAAAATAAAATACTTACTAAAGTACAAACTTAGCGATGTTTTTTATAGCAGTGTCTGTTTTGCAACCAAGAAGGCACAGGTTCGAGTTAGATAGGTGCAAAATCGATTAAATTAGATAACCTATGATTTCAGTCAACGCCTAAAACTTTGAAAGAACTTCATGGTATATTTTAATCCACAAATAAATCCTACTGTAGGCTAGAAGTACCTCAGGTTTGAACCCTAAAGAGCAGAATCTGCCGTTTATGCACAAAATTCTGCTGAACTCAAAATAATGCCTTCAAATTCTCTCCCAATGAATTTTTTCCCTAGTTTTCTTATTTAGTAGGAATTTTTCATATTGTATTTTCATTCATCACCAGTTTTCTCCAAGGTTGTTCTAGTTTTAGTTGTTTTATTTTAAATAATCGTCTTTAAATGGTGAGCGCCTGTTTTGGGCAGATTACGTCATATCTTTAAAAGCATGGCCTACACTGACCTTCGGATCCTTCCGGACTTTTCTTTTATTTCTTTCACTTTTGCTTCCTGCTTTTTACTGGGTTGAATTAGAGTGTATACGTGGTTTGAAAAAATGAACTGCAGCAACATAAATTTCGTTGTTTGTTATCAACTGGAGCAAATTTTCTTGGAATTTTTATGCTTCTGAGGATTTATATTTGCAAGATTGCAGTTTTCCATAACATGGTGGACTAAATTAACTTTTGATCTCATGTAATTTACAAAACATGCTCAGAGTGCCTGTATTAAATCTTGAAATGTCATAATAAGCCGCATAGTTGTAATTCTAAATAACTCAAAAATTATATTGCCTTCTGAACGTTTTACGTTCCTTCATAAAGTCCAAAGTGAATCTAAAAACAGACATCTTAAATCTGGTATCCCAACACAACTAACTCATAAATAATAAATTTGTAACATCCGCGGTCCTGACACTTCCCCAAATCCATTTTATTACCCCTAAAAAGCTCATGAAGAGAAAAGAAAAACGCAATTTATGCCGAAAAAGCGCGTGTTACGCATCAGGGTCCACACCCTCGCCTAAAAACACGCAATGACATCATCGAAATCCGCACAAAAGCATTCTTAAGGTGTTGTCTGTCATCTGCGTTATGAGGTCGAATCAAACTTTAAGAAACGAGTTACGGCGAGTACGCTGACCTAAAGACAACTAATTAGTGTTATGGGTGCCAGTTTTGTAAAATAATTGGGACATTTCGTTCATTAAAGTTGGAAAAATTCAATCGGGTTGAACTTATTTAATTATGGAGTCATCGTAGGTGGTTTTGTGATAGCTCGTGGGATGATTTAATCAGATAAATGAATTTTTAAAGTAAATTTTGATCAGAAATTCCACAAATTTGCATATACGTTATTTAACTTGCCCATTTAAAAAATTATGCAGATTTTGTTTTGTTTTATTTATATTCAAATGGCGAAATTTTTCAGCAAACATTTAAAAAACAAATTCATAAAATTGGAAAAAGTGAAGGTTGTAGTAATCGTTGTTTTATTTTACAAAGTAACAATTAACTAAGTCGATCGGTATTTGTTGTTGTTGTTTCGTTGTTATTATTATAATAAATATTCAGTAAAAAGTGTAAATGCCACGTTGTAATGGATTTCTAGGTTTCAAGGTTAGGTAGGTGAGACCTTTCTTCGTTTTATAATAATTGTACGGGTAGGCGGTTTATCAAAAGTAGTTTCTGACGTTACCAAGTAAATTTACCGTTTTAAAATTAATGTGCAATTACTCTCCCGCTGCTTTTCTAAATACACGAAGCAGTAAAAACAATAACGCGTAAATTACAGTTCTGAAATAATCTTGATGGTCTTTCGGAACTTTAACTAATTATTTATCTTGATAGTCAATCAGAAAATTTAAATATTTTGGAAATTGATTTGGGGAAGTTTTATTCTTTGAGGGGGTGTTCGATGTAAAACTGATTTCAAATAACAGATTTTTCTGTAAACATTAGCAAGAAGCAAGAACCTTTCCAATATGCTTTTATATCGATACTTATTAAACTCTTTTATTTTCTCGCATGTCCTTAACTAACACTGCCTATATTCTGCAAACCATCAATTTTTGCTTTTGCTTAATCTTGTGTTATCTTTTAAATATTTATTTAAAATGTTAGACTTCTATGTTTTGAACAAAGATCTCGTGTGTATTTTACGACCTCCTGTTAACCTTAAATAGGCAACACACATTGCACATTATAGGCAAACCCATGGTTGCCTATTCATAATAAGTAAGTGGCTTTGCCTGAGAACCTTTGAAATACAGGGTGTCTCTAAACCTACTGCCATAAATTTACCAGCCGATTCCTGACGCAAAAATAAGTCGAAAATGTCTATAAAACCTTTGTCCTAAACCGCTTCATGTGGAAGCTACAAGTCTTTGAAAATTGTGTTGAAAAAACGGAAAACAATTGCATTTTAAAAACGGTTTGAGATAAAAAATCGAAATTTTGCAGGCGGTCTAACCTATTGAAAGTATAAACTTCCTACTATTCTATCACATGCTTTTTATTGATTTGAATTTAAAATCACAATCACTGCATTTTACACTCAGACAAACAGAAAATCTGAATTTTATAGGAAACGGTTAGTCCAGGCGAGTTGAAACGAGAGTACATGTTTTGTTAATTAGGCAGCAGGGAATACAAATCTGTAAACTATAATGGAAAAAAACAAAAGGTTAAGAAAAACGGGTTACAAGAAAAATGTGATAACCCCCATTCGAGCCGCCCCTGGTTAATTTACAAAAAAGTAGGAAGTTTATACCTTCAATAGGTTAGACCGCCTGGAAAATTTCAATTTTTTATCTCAAACCGTTTTTAAAATGCAATTGTTTTCCGTTTTTTCAACATCATTTTCAAAGACTTATAGCTTGAACGATACAGTCTACGTTCGTTTAATTACGATTTGGGCTAATTTGAACCTTACATATTTTTTTTCTTTCGTTTAGTTATGAACTTCGTTATTTTGAACATTTCCTATAGTTTTTTTTTTGTTTGTTTAATTAGATCTTGTTGTTAGAAATATTACATTTAGACTTACGTTTGATTACGATCTTACTAAATTTTCTTTATTTATTCATTTGAATTAATAACTTCATTATAAATTTTCAGTTTCAATTGTGTATGTGTTTTGCTTACTAGTTAATATATTCTATTTCGTTAATTACAAAGCCTTGCGTTTTATTATCAAGTCAATTCACTTTGGAGGTCTATTCTTCAGGAGATCCGACTGAAGATAGTGTTACTTAAGAAAGGGTCTGGCGCCCAAGGAACATCGTTAGTTTAGTTATTTAGTGAGCGCTACTATTTTTCTTTTAGGAGCCTCACGCCCACGCAACAGAGTAGCGGGTTTATTTAGTGTTATCACCTCCGGATAACAATTGATATCTACGCCTAGTGCTGGTGTAACAACAATTTTTCCAAATATTCGTCTGTTCAATTACCTAGGAATTATTTGACATTTTTCAGTTACTTTGCCAATTAGGAAACTTCCTTCTTTATTGGGTGGTCTTCACTTATTATCAAATATGCGAATTTATATCTTGCAAACAACCATCGCCATAGGTTTCGGCCCTAAGACATTCGAGAATTCTGGGAAATTCCAAACATTTCCCAAAAATTACTTTTAATAAATTTAATAAGTGGACTTTTAATTTTGAAACTATTTATGAATTTTTCTGGGTGTGGCGACATATTTTCTAATTATGTTCTGAATTCTGTTAAGATTTTTTCAGATCTTCACTTACAAACTGCAACTTGTAAAATAAAAATAAAACTCAAACTTCTAACTTTAAACAGCTAAATTACGGCAAAAACAGTATTTTTGCACAAATTTTGGGTCAAATTCTAAATTTTTTAGTAACAAAAATACATTGAAATAAGTTTCGCTTCTTTTACAAATGTTTAGTTAGAATTTAATTTTTTTCTCCGACTTTTGGGTCAAAAAATTTTATTTTTGTATAGAACAAAAGAACTTTGAAATTGGTTTTATTTTCTTGCAATTATAAGTGGAATTTTGAGCCTTTGTTCCTAAATTTTGGGTAAGAAAGTTCTGAATTTTTCAATAACTCTTAGAAATTGTAACTGCAATTTTAAATTTTTTAGTAACAGAATGACTTTAAAATAAGTTTTCTCCTCCTACAAATGTTTAGTGAAATTTTGACCTTTTTACAGAAATTTCTGATTTTGTTTTAGTAACAAAAAAACTTTCAAAACATAATTTTTTTTTAGAAATATTAGGTGGAATTTTGTATCATTTTTTATAAATTTTGGGACAGAAATTTGTTTTACAGCAATAAAATTTTCTTCGCTTTTAAGTGCAATTTTTAGCCTTTTTTCCTTAATTTTGGGACAGAGTATTCTGATTTCTTTGTAATAATAAAACAATTCTCGCCTACTGCAAATCTTAGTTAGAACTTTGGGCTTTTTTCCTAAATTTTTGGGTCCGAAAATTCTGAATTTTTCAATAATAAGAGGACTTTGAAATACACTTCCTTATTTTATTTACTCTTACTCTTTAGTGGGATTTTGGATTTTGTGCCTTTTCCTAACTTTGGGCCAGAAAATTCTGATGTTTTTGTAATGAGTAATAATCAGAGAACGTGGAAAGGATTTTCTTCCCTTGCAAATTTTAGTTGAAATCTTTGGGCTTTTCCTTAAATTTTCATTATCTTCATCATCAATTGACATGGAGCAGATCCCCGTGGATCAATCCTGGATTACGCCAGGCCCACTCCATGCCCATAGGATGTGGAGGGATTTGTTATGATAGGTGGGGATTGGGATGACTGGATAACGTTAACATGCCTGTGACGCTAGCCGCTAGACACCGCTTCTACAGTGCAAGATAGTTAGTAGATCACATATTCAATGAGAGTTGAGTATATGACTGAGATGCTTAAACAAGTTTTTTCCATGTTATTACTACCTACTGTATTTCGATTCCCAATTATTTTCAGTGACTGAGTAGGTCACTCGCCAGCATCCGACTCGGGTTTGACCCCGAGATCGCCCACGCTGTAGTCGGAGGCTTTAACCACTCGACCACTCCGGCGATTAATTGAATATGTAAAACATATAAATTTAGGAAAAAATGTATTTGTAATTTTTGTATAATTGGTTTCCATTTCTAGTAGGTCCTGCAAAAGCCTCGGCAAAAACAAACTAAATCGATAACTTACGAGAAAACTCTAGAATCCTTGATAATTCACAAACAAACGATGTAGATTAAAGATATCACTCCGAAGTTTCATGGTTCACTTGTTTAAAAACTTATTTAACCACAAAATTGTTTCTTGGCTAACCTTGTAAGATATTTGTTTTTGTAAACATCCAAGTATCGCTACCTTTTGTTTTCTTGACTCTTAGATAATAATCTACTTATATAAATAGCTGAAGCTCGAACTGAAGGATATCGAAATGTTCAAATATTTTCCAAATTTCCTTGTTTTAAAATTTTTTAGAGATTCTAGTTTCGTGAAAAACAATTTAGAACGATTTTCAAAGCTTCTTTGGATTTTTTCATCAATTTCCTAAATTCATTAGAATTTTAGACTTATTATTTTAATTCAAACTACAAATTTTAACTTTGAATAGTTTTATACACTTATTTTGTTGCTAAATTTTATTCATATCAGTAATCAAATTTAGAACAGGTCTTGCAAATGCAATCTGCCTGTAAATTATCGCAATTTCAAATTTTCATGGTTCATTGGATGAGAAGCTTAAATTCAACCTCGCATCAATTTTCCTGTTTCACCTTGTTACAAATTTGTTTTTTAAACATCCAAACATCGCAGTGTATTGTTTCATTTAGCTGTCAAATAATTAGATAAACAGTTGAAGATCGATACACACAATTTCTCTTTTTCTCTAAATGTACGGTTACTTGTTTTAGAATTTAAATTTATGCGCATTTGTTATATTGGGAAAATATCTGACGGGATAAAAATCACTTATGACAATAGCTCACGGAATTAATAAAGGAAATTGACCGACGTAGGTCACAAATCGACGTGTTTCCGCGGTTGTGTCGTGTATAGAAAAGTTTGTGGAAGATTTAAGCGATAATTGTGAGTAAAATAAGAGGAAAATAGTTAGTAATTTTACACTGTGCGGCATTTGGGACTGTAATAGTCTCCCTTGGTGGTGTTGTAGCTAACATATTAAAGCTTGAAAAGTTGTCTTGTTTCCGATTTACGAGGTAAAACCGTAGTCGAGGTCTGATGCCACGGCAATTTTGGCACTACACAGATCCCTATCAGGGGTGGAAACCCGCATAGCTACTAAAACGCCTTGAAATACTTGGAATCTTTCAGCCCAGGTCTTCCGCAATAAATAAATGAATAACAAGCAAATGAAACAAAGAAATGAAAAATATTAACAATCTCTCTTTTGTTACAGGTGCAATACTAATCCAAAGTTTGGCCTCGCAAAAACTTACAAGAAATGCTTCCGTTCCACATCTCAGAAAAATACCTGGCAAAAGTAATTAAAGTGAAAAGATGATCGTTACAAATTCAAAACGTCAGTATACTGTCGGTGAAAATGACAAAGTAGAATTAAATGTACATTTAATTGTGCGAAAGGTGACCATATCGTGCATAAATTCCATTGTTTGAGAGTTTTCACGCGGCGTGCTGTTGTTATTGTTTTGAAATTTAAATGTCGTACGATTTCGTGATAGTTCGTATCTGGTGCATGTGATAAGAGTGATATCGCGAATGCGCGAGTTAAACACGAGGATTAGAGGAGTGAGCGTGGGAGACCCAATCGAGGGACCCGCGGCGCCACCATGCGGTGCTATGAGTGATTGGGAGCAAATGTTTATGCGCGCATTAGCGCGACCTCCTACGTGCAGGAGTTTACAGGATCTTCAAGTCATTTATTATGGGCTCAGCGGTTTGGAGGCGCTGCAAACGCTCAGAGATTCTGCTTTGCGAGCTCTCTGTAAGGTGGTGCGGCACGAAAAGCACCAGGCTAACGACGTTCTTTATTAGTAAGTTCTGATTTTTATACGATTTTCATTTTTTTATGGATTAAAAACAGTGAAGGTCGTAGGATCCGTTCGGGATTGTTTATAACGTTCCTTTATTGTGTGTGTAACGCTAGTTGAAGGCACAATTTTATGAATTTTCTTGGATTTTTCCGACCTTTTCTGCTCTTTATGAACATAAGAGCATACGAGTTTCTTTGTTCTTTCACTGAAAACTCCTTTATATTTCGTATTTTCAAAGATTTCTTAAATCCTTTAAAATGGCCTTGAGAATCTATTGCAATGGGCGTTTTTTTTGTAATTCAGATCCCTTTTTTATTTTCCAAGATTTTCTGAAGTTTTGTAAAAATGTTTATACAATCTGCGTTGTAGATTTAATTTGAAAAGAAATCTGATCAGAATTTTCTACAAAATCCTTTTAGAATGACTACCAAGATTTATAAATTAAACTGTCTTTTGGGATTTTTGAGATTTTCAAGAATTTCCTGAGTTTATTATGGTATGTGAAGGTTTTTGATTTCAACTGGATTTTTAGAAACTTTTCATTCGATTTAGAGTCTTCTAGGCACTTCCAGAAAAATTATATGTACTTATTTCAAAATTTTCAAAGTTTTCTAGAGGTTTCTAAGAAATCTACGAATAAACATCTCAAAGTTATTAAACAACTCCTGAAAATTGCCAAAAAATATGTATTACATATATACAATGTAGATTACTCTTTGCCTTTTGCTAATTATTACGAACGCAGTTTTATATGAAACTATTACGTAAACTCAATTTTTTTCTCGTGCTTATATAAAAAAGCAATTGATAAAACGGAATGTTACTCATACTCGTAATTATAACACATAGGTACAGTGAGGAAAAGTTTTTAAAAATTATAAAGCCTTGCAATATTCATGATATCCATGGAAAACTAAACAATTTAAGGAAAAATCATTATAAAAGAAATTAACTAAATACAAAGTAGTAAAAGGGAAATTCATGTTAAATCTAAGATCTTCTTGGAAGAGCTTCTGAAAAATCAAAAAAAAACTTTGAATTCCCATAAAGGCAAATTTGGAAAGAATTTTCATCCGGTTCATCAAATGCTCAAGCAAATAAGAGTTGTATAAATCTCTAGAATGTTTTAAGAACTCCCAAAATTCCAGAAAAGTTAAAGCGAAACCAAAAAGTCCCTAAAAAAAGATCATAAAAAATTAATATTTTTTAAGTAGTGGACAAGCTTTTTAGTAAGTAGACTTTAGTGTTCGTTTTACAAAAACACATAAACTGAAGAAAGTTTCGTGATATGTATAGAATTAAAAAAAAACACAGTACTGCCTCAAGCAAAAAAAAACCTTTTCAAGTGCAAGAAAATTATCAGAAATCCTAAGAAATCCAACAAAAATTGAATAATATCAACAATTATAAAAATATTGTTTTCATAGTGCATTTAAGGACGAAAAATTGTATGAAATATCCATATTCTTGCCAATTTATCAAGGATATTGGGAAATCTTTGACAAAACCGTGATTTACGGTTTAGAATTCAAAAATTTCAAGCTGAAAATTTGAGACTGCAAAGCTCAAACTATCAAAGATTAAAACCTAAAATGTGAATATGTAACGCTCGGAATTTGGGAACTCTAATGCTAAGTTCTAATATTTGAAGCTCGAAATTTTAGTGTTCAAAGCTCAAAATTTCAAGCTAAAGACCTGAAAACCACAGGTTTAAAATTTCAAAATTTGAGACTCGAAATGTAAAACGTTGGGGCTCAGAATTTCAACGGTTTCATTTAAAAATTTCAAAATTACAGACAAAGGTTTGAAATTTTAGGGTCCAAGCTTTCAAACTTTGGAGCCTAAAGTTTGAAATTTTAAGGCTTGGAATTTGAGAACTTTAAGGCAAAGTTCCAATATCTAAAGTTAGAAATTTCAGTGCTCAAGCTCCAGCTCGAAATGTGAAACCTAAGTGCTCAAAATTACGGCTTACAATTTTAAAACTTGAAGCTGAAAATTTGAGACTGTAAGGCACAATCTTTCATTTTTCAAATTTGAAAATTTAGCTCGGTTTATGAGAAGTTTGAATATTTAATCTAACAATCAAATTTTCAAAATTTAAGAACGCAATTTGAATTTCAGTTTGAGAAACAAAACATCTGATTTTTTTCTTTCTTCTTAAAATATTAAAAGGGTTTAAGGTGCAAATATTTCAGTACTTATTAGCTCAAGATTTCAAAATTTAAAGTTCAAGGCGGAAAGTTCAAAGATTACGCTTCAAAAGGCTTAAAATTTGAATTTTAAAAATATAAAGGCCGAATTACAATATTAGAAGCCCAAAATTTCAATACCCAAATCTCAACATTTCATTTTCAACAATCTAAAAATCTGAGAACACCAAGCTTAAAATCCCTAATTTTGAAGTCAAAATGTGGAACTTTAGTGCTCAAAATTTCGTGATACAGCTTAAAAATTCAAAATTTGAGGTTAATGCTCAGAATTTGAAAATCTTTAGGCTAAGTTTTAATATTTAATCTTAAAGTTGTAGTGCTCAAAATTTTTCGGTTTAAAATTTCAAAACTTGAAGCTGAAAATTTGAGACACAAGGTTAAAGCTTTCAGAGGTTAAAGTTTGCAAATTTTAGGTTCAAGCTTTGAGAATTCGGAAGGAAAGTGTTTGGAGCTCACAAAATAAGTTTTTTCCATGTTGACGAACACCTTAAAACTGCAGAAAATCAGAAAAAAACTAAAGTGGTCTAAGAAAACGAATAGAAAAGTGTCTTGTTGTACGTCAGCTAAAAGGCATTTATTGAAAATTCTCTAGAAATGTTCAATTCTTATAATTAAGGTTAAATTCGCATCGTGTAAAACTGACGCGCGCAGAGCCAATAGTGTGCGTACCTTTTAGCGCGGCAAATTTGAAACGGACTATAGTAATGACTAATGAGTTATAATGCTTTTCATACGCTTTGTTTCCGAGCTGTATCGAAAGGTTTCTCCATTATTATTCTTAGTATGAAAATTTGAACCTGGGTCTGTCTATTTTTTCTAAAAGCCGTCTGTTTTTCTTCTAGCTTACTTATGCTTGTATATACTTTTAGGCAGGGTATGAAAAAAATCGATTTATTTTTAAAAAATCAAAAAATTCGATTATGGCATAAGTTCCAAAATAGTTAACTGGAGAGGAAAGAAAAGAAACATATGGACATCATTTGTATTAGAATTAATTATATAAGTGAAAAAAATTACTTATTTTATTTTACATCATGTAATAATGTACTTTTCTCAGAATTTTTGAGTCAACAAAAGTGTATAAGGCTTTGGTTAGTTTGTTTGGGTGTAATCCTATATTGCGGTAATTCCCAATACAAAACATCTTGAAGGCGGTACCTTTGGCGACCTTAAAGTTTAAACCAAGAACCATAAACTGAAAATCACCTTGATTTAAATCATGATTTTTTTTTAAATAAGTCATGTGATTTAAATCAAACATACCCTGCCTTTAGGGCTACTGATGACAGGCATATTGCTCTGTATTTGGGTCTGTTGAACTTCCCTTTTTATGAATCGGGATGATTATATTCTGCTGCCATGCGTCTGGTATGGACTTTTCTCTCCATGACTGTTGACATATTTTGACTAACCAGTTTGCTAGTTCTTCTCCTTCAAATTTCATTAATTCTGGTGCTATTTCATCTTTCCTTGCCGCCTTTCCTATTTTTATCCTTCGCAAGGCATTCTTTATGTCTGTTATTGTTATTGAATTTTCTATTTCTTCTTCTTCTTCTTCTTCTTGGTCTTCTTTCATAAAACTTTTTCCACGTCCTTAGTATATTTTCTGTATTTGTTTGTATCTTATTATTTTTGTCTTTAATATTACGGACCAGCAGTTTGCAATATTTTCCTCTTAGTCCCTTTATGGTCTGCCAAAATTTTCTGTTATTATTCCTATACTTCTCTTCTAATTGGTTTCCAAATTCTCCCCATGTTCCTCTTTTTGCCTCTTGTACACATTGTTTTGCTTCGGCCTTCTCCTATTATTGTTTTCCTCATTTTTTTAAGTTAATGTATCTTAACTAGGCAGTTTTCTTTTCTTTTCACCTCATCATTCCACCGTGTTCGTTTCCTATTACTGGTAGTACCTATTTATTCTTTTTAAGCTCATATACTTCCGTTGCTGTAATGAGTATTATTTCTTTCGGAATTTTCCAACTCCTATTCAGATCCCATGTTTGCGTTTCTAGTTCTTCTTGTTTTCGTCAATTTTTGGGTGATTATATTTTCATATTGTTGTCTAATTTCCGTGCCTATCTTTCAAGTTTTCGATTTCGATTCTTTCGTATACCTACTTTATTTTTAATTCTGCTGAAAAGTTTCCATCTGCAGTCTGATAGTTACCAGCCTATGTTTGGTGTTCAATTCAGGCCCTTTAATTGTTTTTACATCCATCGCATTTGAACTTACATAGGTCTTTGGAGTACGTTATACAGTCCATCGTGCTTTTCACATTTCTCTCTTCTGCTTCAAAAGTTATTTGATTATTTTATGTTTAAAGAAAGTACCTATTTCCTATTATTAGTTGGTTGTTACTATCGTGTTATAATTTCATTGTTATGTCACTACCAAATCTGCCCATCGTCCCTAGTCCTAGTGTGTGGTCTTTCCTATTCTTGCGTTCCATTCATCTATAATTATCTGATTTATTTTTTTCACATTATCCACTGTTGCTTGTAGTGTTCTGTAGAAATCTTCTTTGTCTTCTGCATGTTTATCTTGCTAAGCTGAGTATATTTGTAAAATTTATTTCTAATATTATATACATTATTCTTGAGCTGATACCTTCCCAGTATGTAACTCTTTGGTTTGCTTCTGATGTCACTATAATTCCTACACTCTTCTTTGCATGTATGTACTCCTACATATCTCATAACGTAATTACTTTTTTTCGCTACCAGCAAAGTACGCAAGCCAACAGTGACTGTAAATGGCTAATAACATTCGAGCTTAATAGTGTCACTTACGTTCCTAGGAAAATAATGAACAGATAACAGAACTGTACGTTTACCGTTGTCATTGTTACCACTGTTATTATATTGATTTTTTTTACGTTGCCAAGTATTATAGGACGCATAGTTACCACAAAAACTGTCACAAAATAATTCATACTTTGCAAATAATATTTTCTTGTTCTTTTAAACCACTTGCTAAGCGAAAAAAATATAATAAGCAACACGGAATGTATGGACTATTAACATTTTCGGAAGGCGACGAGCCTTGACTTCGCCTCGGCTCGTATTCGCCCACCTCAAATGTCCTTACATTCCTTGTAGTTTAAATAACTATTAGTATTTTCTCTTCACTTGACTTGTTATGTCAAACTTATATTTTTTCAATTCCTTCATTTTCTCTGCTTCTTTTCCTGTCAGAGATGTGATATTCCACGTTTCAATTCATATGCTATTCTTCATGTGAGTGATTGGATTTTTATTTTGATGAATTTTCCTGGATTTTCTAGGTATTTATAGAAATTCCCCCAAGTTTTTTAAATATTCTTAAATTTTCTAAAAAATTCCGAACTTTTCCTGTTATTATTCTTTCTTTTACCCTCGTTATGGTAAACAGTGCCGGACACACCGAGCCACAATGCGATCACCCATCCATGTTCTGGCCCAGCAGGCTCTTGCTTAACTTTGTATATTTCAGTATTAAGTGCACTCCCACTCTGCCGTACTGCCGGTTCATGTTATTATTAAATATGCAAATTTAAAGACACAATTTAATTAGAGATATTTTAAAAAATCCGTGAGTTATTCTAATACTCTTTTGAGCTTTCTAAGTAATATTTAATGAACTTCATTTCATACATAATTGTTTTTTGATATCCTAGAAAATTCCCAAAGTTGCATTAGCTTTCGTTTCACCCTCTTCGTCTTTTAAAAGAATATTTCACGGCTTGTTAGGAATTTTTAGGGACGTCGTTAAATTTTTAAATATATCTGAAATTCCCTGATTTTATAAACTTCTTTGGAAATTATTAAATAAAGTTTTTAAAATTTTTAAGGTTTTGTGTTTATTTTTTGAAGTATAAATTCGAAAGTTCCTGAAGAATTTAATTTAGAAAGACGACAAAATAAAAAAAACCTATATTTAAGGTGTGGTAGTAGATTAAAAATAAAAACAGGCCTTTCTTTTTATTTGAACGCACTGAAGCAAACGCATTTTTAAAGTACGAACATAAAGTAAAGATTAATGTTCCGATGATTACACGCAAGCCAGATCCAATCAGGGTTTCTGTTATTACAAATTAGTTCCGTATCTAAAACAGGTATTCTTTCTCGTTCAGGTTCGACATTCCAACCATGGGTACATATTTGTTCTGTGGTATTGAAGATAATTTTTTTATAACAAATTTTTGTTTTCTGGCCCGGGGACATTTTAAGTTAGAACTGACAATCTCAAAATATCAGCCCAGGAATTCAAGACAAAAAAAAGCAGAAACGTGTTAATTTTTATTTTCTTTTTCTTCTAGCACCGGTGAACTGTCGACATGCTGGTATATCTTGCTGTCCGGGTCCGTCTTCATAGATGGCTCGATGTACCTGCCGAGGTCAAGGTGAGTTTTTTTTGTGTATTTATTTGCGTATTGATTTTATTTAGTTATTTATTTTTTACGAATTGTTTTGATTTTTTATATTGGGGATTCTAGCGCGTTAACCAGGAAAGAAAGCGTTTCCAAAGAAAACCCGTTATTTTTTAGTGCCAGCAGATGTTACGTAAACTGTACTTTATGATTGTGTTTACCTGTACTTGAACTGAAGGTAACATCTACCTTATCGTTTTAACATCCGCGGAAGTAATTTTTATTCAAATAACGTACAGTTCTTGTTACTCATATTAATAGCTATGTATTTTTTTCCAGTAGTTGAAGTGAGTTGTTTCGTAAGCTTAAATAGTAAAAATGCTGTTCAAGTTTTATAATTCTCAGGAAGAGAAGAAACAAAAAAGCAGAACTGTCATTTATTGTAATTAAATTGCTGTTTTAGTAATTTCTGGTACGTTGAGATAATTTCTGTAATTATTTGTTAACCTCAAGGTAAATCATTGCTGCCTGCAGAAAACCCTGTTTTGTTTGATTTTTTTATTCGTTCGGAGAAATGGCTTTTGTAGTTTACTTTTTTTTTAACTAAATAACCAACCGTTTCTTGGTTAAATCTTTTCTTATCTGAACATCGGCGTTTACTGCAGTTTATTACTCCGTAGATACATAAAATCATTAATCATACTCAAATTTCACTCTTTGGAATACGTGCCTTAAGCAGTCGAAAATTTGTAAAAATCTTTTCTGTTGTTTTCATTCTTCTTCTGGAACCATTCGACGATTCGAAGAAGGAAATCAACGGGTTCGAGAAGAAAAAGAAGGCAGCCTCATATTTTAATTCTTCTTTTTCATGGCACTACAGACCATCTGGATCTCGGCCTTCTTTAACCTATGTCTGCCTTGTTGTCTTCCCTAATGTGTTTTGACCTTCTCGAACCAATCAAGAAATTGAAAAAGACAATGTCACATCTTAAGCTCTGTGGCGCTAGCGGTTTCATCTAGACCTGAACCTTCTTCGTCTGTTGTTTTCATTCTTCTATCTGATAGACTTTAGCCTTCTGCTACCATTCGGAGGCTCAAAGAATAAAAGAACCTCGCATTTTAATTCTTCATTTCTGTGACAGAACCATTGGGACCTCGGCCTTCTTCATCTTTCGCCTACATTGTTGTCTTCCCTAATGTGCTTTGACATCTTCTCGAACCATCCAAGGGATTCAAAAAGACAACCTCACGTCTTAATTTCTGTGGCACTATGGAGGCCTGGGCATTCTTCATCTGTTGTCTTCGTTCTTCTGCTTGATAGACTTGGCCTTCTTAAACCATTGGAGGGTTCGAAGAAGCAAAGAACGTCTTTTTTAAATCTTCATTTCTGTGGCGTTCTAGAAGCTTATTCAACGTTTGCCTGCATTCTTATTGTTCTAAATGTGCTTTGATCTTTTCTCCAATTAATCAAGGGGTTGAAGAAGAAGAACAAAAGAAGGGTACCGTATTTCCTTCGGGATCTTCTTCAACTTTTGCCTTTATTACTCTCCTCTCTGATACTACTTTGACGTTCCAGTTTCCAGTTGAATTTTTAGTGTTTGCATGACTTCTCCTATGCTATTAGTCACCTTTGTGTTTATCGACTTGTTCTCCGTCCTCCAATAAATTTATCTTTAATATTTTTTTGTTGAGTATTCTGTTTGCACTGATTCACTCTATGTTTCCAGTCCATTTTCGTCTTAACATTTTTATAAATTCAACCATATTTATTAATTATTATTTATGCAGTTTGAAATTACATACTTATAAAGTATTCAAAGGCCTTGCAGATTCGTTTTAAAGCTTATTTTGCAGCCTCTTTGGTCAGTACATACTCATGTTTGGCACCCAGATGTCATCAGTGGTCTTACCAGGACCTTAAACATTTTTAATTTGATCATTCATAGATCGATTTTCGAAGCTATGATCTGTAATTACTTAATTAAATTTCTTTGAAGTTCTCATTATTTATTTCCAAGTAACTAGCTAGACTATTTCGAAATCTGTGTCTTCAAAGGGTAAAAGTTCGCATTATCCTTCTTGATGACCTTACTGTTGATACTTTTGTTTTCCTATAGTAAAAGGAGTTGATCACTGAAACAGCCTTTGGTTGGTATTGGGGTAGTCCAAAGATGTTTTTATGAATAATCCTGAAAATTCTGAAATACTTGGGTCATTTCGGGTTACATGGAACAGTCTGTGACAATTTTTGATGCAGTCTGACCTATGGAAATCGAGTCCTTCTGGAATAATATAAGAAATAGGTAATATTTTAGCCTTGAGATTTTCTTTTGGATCTTACCAAGTTGAGGTACCATACAACCAAACGTTTGGCGTTAATTATTGTGCTGCAGATGTTGCCTGTGGTTGCCATAATCGCTTCGTTTAATAGAAATTGCTCCTTGTCATACCAATCATTAAGAACATCGCAGATAACTTATTCTGTACCTTCACCATAGATTTGGACTTTTTCCATGGCCATACTTATTAGATTTTTAAGTTTAGTGGGGAGACCCATTTCTGCCATGATGATAAATCAAAAGCAAGCTTTTTCTGTCTATGTTATCCGCCATGGGTCTATAAGTAGTTGGTATGTTGATATACCGTATTTCCGTGTTTTTTTCTGGTATTTGTAGTATGGTAAAAAAATAGTCGGTCGTAGACCTACCACATCTAAAGCCACGTTGGCACTCTTCGATTATGTCACTTATATAGACCATTTGTCTTCATTCTAGAATCTGAGTTGTTTGAGTGTTTTATATGTGAGCTCCATCATAACTCGATGCTATAATTGTGGGTGTTAGGGCGGACGGGATCTGGACGCTGTAGCATCCCGGGCCTTGTAAGTTAGGGAAAAGGGCGGTCGTGGCTCAGTTAGTTCAACGTGCGTCTGACCACTGAGCTGACACGGGTTCAATTCCCAGGGTCAGGTATACACCAAAATCACCCGACGGTTCCCCTCGGAAGGCAATGACAAACGACCGAGGTGTATTCTGCCTAGTAAGTCCTCTCTGGAGTAGAAATGAAAGCACTTCTGTGGTTTGGAGCCCACGTAAAGCTGTAGGTCCCCTATGTCTGCCCACCACAGAAATGTGGGAAGAGGATCAGCAACACCCTGTAAATGACAATGCCACTCTAAGAAGAAGAGAAAATTTAAGTGGGTGAAGTCTTAATAGAGATGGGTTATTTCAAATAAAACGGGACCAGTCTTAAATTTAAGGTGCCTAAAGCTATTGCTAGTTCGCCCCTAGTGATTGATCATTTCCTTATAATTAAGGCAAATTAATTTTGTGCCCCACATTTCTGTTATTTTACTGATTTCGTGTCGATAAAGTTAACTATTGGTTAGAAGTCACCGCTGTGTTTTATTAGGTCGATTGTGACACCATCGATCCTTGTTGCTTACAAAGCATTCTTCATCTTTTGTATAGTAACTGCTACTTCTAATGGGAGGGTATTTAATCTCCTATTGCACAGTATGTTTGATTGTATGTGATGTTTCTTTGTTACTCTTTACCTTTATTTTTACCGTTACGCTATTTTTCCTTCTTGAGTTATGTATTTTCCTTCTTCGTCTGTTTACTGATGGTCTACGGTAGACGTCTTGTTTGGCTTCTTTCAGTTCGCGCATTTGCTCGCTTTGTTTATCAATGTGTTTCTTCTTCGTAGCTTTTTAATGTCTCCTTAGCTTTTCATATCTTTTTGTTTCGTTTCTCCCTATTAGTCTCGTTTTTGTTTCATTTATCTTATTCATGTATTTATAAAGTGAGATTTTGTTTAATTTCTTGCAAATTCTTTCTCCATTAATTCGACGTTCTTCATATAAATAGCCACAATGTAAGTATTTTCCCTTCCAACATTGGCGTTTATATTTCTCTTTCAAGAGACAAAATTTGCATTTTAAGCTCTATAATAACATTTATTTTTATTTCGTTCCAGAGTACACTACATTTTGAAAACGAACATTTTTAAATACCAAATAGTTTTTAATTTTTGCTTGGAAAAATGCAAACCTTGATGCTTAACATTCTGCACAATCTCTGTTGTAACTCGTGTACTACCAGTTAACCAACCTTTCTTGAAGTCTTGTCTTGAAATGGTTGTTTTTCCTTCAGTTTTAAGTTCTCTCTTCACACTTGCCAAAAATCTCTCAGTTGGTTTAAGCTCCAATGTATCACGTTCATTGTCGGTTTTTGGTTCAAAATCAATTCTAACGCGAATTTTGAATAATGAGCAGTGGTCAGATGAATTAAAAATAATGTAGGTTGGGCATGAGCCTATATAAAAGGCAATAATCGCTTGTCCAAGCATTGTTTCATGTATATCATATCACATTGGCGTATTGCTTGCCAAACAAATATCTTTGGTCAATAGAACGTCTTTCGGGTTGGAACCGTGTCATTGTTGGGACAGAAGAACTTTCTTAAGGGGCTGCATCAGGAGGAAAGGGATACTAAAAGGGCATAGTAACTCAATGTGTAAACCAAGCTAGAGAAAAAAACCCTGGAGTTACTGTTTCTTTTTGTTGTGTGGTTTGAATTGCCCGCCACTCAGCGTTAGTCACAAATAGGTTGGCTTGGCGACCATGCTTGTTATTTATAATTGGTGTATTGGTGCTTCGCGTTAAATAAAGTCTTTCATCTTTTGTGCCTGCTTTGTTAATTTTTTTCCCCTCCTGATGAAGCCCCTTAAGAAAGTGGGCGAAACGTTGAGTTCTTCTGTCTCAACAATGGCGGACGTTCTTTTAACACTGACACTGAACGTGGGAGTCTTTTAATTCAAGAACCTTTGGGCCAAATGTTTTTTTTACAATCTGATACATCATTTTTGTTCCTCGCTACAAAGTTAAAGTCAGTTAAAGTAGGAAATTCGTATTCAAAAAGCACTTCATAACATTCATAACAATACAGACGTTCTTCTTTTCGATAAGTAGAGCTTTTTGGACCAACGAATCACAGTTATGCTGGTTATTGTTCCTTTTGGTACACTTTTGTTTCTTATAGGTTTTGTTAGCTATTGTTTCTTTTTAATTCTATTAATAGGTGACTAACTTATGTTACAGTTGGGCCGTTGTAAGTTGGCGAGAACTCAAGATACTCAAGTTAGCACAAACAGTCATTAACCAAATACTACTTAGAAATTTGTTGCAATTGTGACACTCATAAATCGCCTATACCACTGAATTACATTCAATACTGAAACATGACCTTGAAATCGAACGAAATAAATATTCGATATGCGCCGAGGCTCTCCAACTTATAACGGCCCAACTGTAGATTTTTAGCAATATCTCGTTCTGGCCTGCTTTTGTCTTCTAAATGCATTTAGAACTACCACCTTTGACCTTCGATAAACTTGGTAATAGTTCTTTTAATAGTTTGACCTGTAATTTTTGCAAGTTTTGCTATTTTACTAAATGCTTGTTCACTATTTTGCATATAACACTGCAGAGTTGCCCTCCACCATAGAGCAAGTGACCCTCTCTTCTCTAGCCTCTCCGGTCTACTTTTCGGTAATGAGCCTAAAATGTGAACAAAATCAAATATAGAAACACTGGCAACATTGTTAGAAAAGTTCAGTATGGTTTAGTTCTTGGATAATCCTAAGCGGCTTAATTCTCAGACCTTTCTACCAGGATCTCTAGCGACGACAGAGGCCCTACCTCTTCCGTTATTACCTGCTCTGTGCTATTATTTGAGACTCTGACATGTTGACAACTGTTTTCTTTAAAACAAAACAATCTTTCAGTTGTTCCACGATTAGTATATTACTATTTTCATGTTTAGGTAACTAGATTTTGCTAACAAACTCTTTTTTAGTTAAGCCTTAATTTCTTGTTGTCTTTTTCTCTTTGGTTGGTGCAGGTATTGTTATGATTGATTATGGAATTTCATTTTAACTCATATGTGGGCTAGTTTCCCATTGATTTATTTGAACTCCAATATCTTGTCTTTAACCCCTATAGAATGGTGATGGCATGTTGTAAAAGGAAGAAGAAGAATGCTTGGTGCCTAATTCGTGCGCATCCTCTTCTTTGTGTGAAATATGTTGTTTAATGATTTTAGTTATCATTAGTGATCATGTTATCCATTTATCCGCTGGTATGGCTGTGATTATGATATCTATAAGATATTTACTAGTTTCTTTTGTTAAGTCTGGGGGTACCCGCATGGTAGTGTTTGTGATTTCAATGTCCCGAATAACGGATTTTAGTTCTACAACTCTGAAGTTATAGAAGGAACAATCTGAATTGTTCCTTAATGCTTAATTCGTTTTAGAAGTTTTAAGGATTCGCTTCGAAGGTTAGTGATTCAAATCCTTTGTGGGGAAGTAATAAGACGCCCCTTTCCCTTCGTAAAAATATTATACAATCCTCGGACACCTAGGTCTATGAAACTCATAAAACAAGCAACAGTTTATCAGCCTTCTTAAAAATTTATTATCATAAAAATTACCTAACACGAAAACGCAAACCTAATCTTTAATCATCTCTCCCCAAAAGCGAGCTTTTTCATAATTTACGCTATAAAAACCGAATCTCATTAAGGAAATATTTAAATATGAAAATATTAAACAAGGTTTTAATTCAGCCACAAAATCAGATAATCATTAATACGAGTTGGCCGTTTCCCCATAAAATTAGCATTTTCTAGTCTTCAAAATGTTTCGAAGATTTTCAGACCGAAAGCCTTTCTTTTTTAGACCACCCAAATTTATCGCTTCATTATATGATAATCTCATTATTTTTTCTTCCCAACAATTAGCGCGTTTTGATACATATTTTACTAAACAATCACAGGTTATTCATATGTAAATACAACAATGATACGAATTATTACCCATTGTGTTAACAATAGTTGAACTAATACGCTTTCCGTAGCCCTCCGAATGTATGGTCTCATCTCTTCTGGTACCGTATAAATTAAAAACCTCGCGGCTCAAAGGAATTTTTACTTTATTATGTCTACATAGCAGATATTCTCAATATTTTATGTTAGTATTAACGAAAACATCACCTAAAATATTAGGAACTTGTTTGGAAACACTGGATTTTGAGTGCTTTGATTGGTACGTGTAACTCGAAAGGAAAGACAGGGTCGGATGTTTTCGTGTTTCATCGGTTTGCTAGAAAGTATGTGGAAATGTTCTTTTCCAGTAATAATTTGTTATTAAACAAAATACTTGTGTCGGGAATATTATTAGGAAACAAAAGGATCCCATCAGAAAATACAATTACAGTGGAAAACAAAAGAATCATATTAGAAAATTTTGAGTATTAATTTACTGCGACTGTTTTGTGTTTTTTTCCAAGGCATTTGTCGATTACATTAAATTCTTTAAGTACGTTTACCCTTTCAGAATTAATTTTTATATACCTCAGATGCGGCTTGCTTTTGCAATTTTTAATACGTATTTGTGATTTAATTACAAGAATGAAAGTAGATTAAATTTATTACTCGACCTTCAATAACTGAAATGTTTACTTTTGATAATCCCAAAATGTTAAATCAAAGCAAGCCGATGAATTTTGATTTTCAAATATATGTAAACAAAACGACAATCCCGGCAGTCTATTGTTTTATCAAGGTCTTCTCTGACCTTTATCAAATATCAGGCGGTTATCAGAACTAGCTGGATATCAGCTGGTTAAAGTTTAGTTAAGTGGTAAACGAAATCCGGTATATCTCATTTTATCACAGACAACTCGACGATGAGATCGTCTCTTGGCTTGTCATTCCTTTGTAGTTGCCGCATTCTCCACGGCAGCGCCAGGTTGAGCAGGAAGAAGCGAGCAATTCACCACGAGTTTAGTAGAATTCCACGTTGAGGTGGAGTTGTTTCTCACGTCGCGTTTTTTCAAAAAAATTCTCCAAAAACTTGAGGAATTTTTAGTTTGAGTTGCGGATGTTATACGTGACTGTTTCGTTATTGTAAACTCAAAATTTGACGTTTTCATGTGCAATAAACGTGCATTATTTGTTGAAATATGTTAGAAAATGCTTAGTGCTGTCCTTTCCAACCTGTGAACTCATTGTTTTCTTTTTTTTCGTTAGCAACAACAGAGTTGTAAAGTGTTTTTCAATTATTTTGGTGCCGGTCAAGTTTTGTTTTGTGTTTTGTTTTTTTAAGTGAATCTCCAGGCCAACTCGTTTATTTTTTATTTTCTTATTTTTGGATTACGCAGAGGATTATTCATCAGAATGGGTAAATATTCGTCTCATCTTTAATGTTTTATTATAGTCATGTTCGTGATGCAAGCAAATTTCGTCACGTTTTTGTTTATTCTCGTTTCACGCTGATTGTATTTAAATTTCACTGGAACCTTAGAGATGTTTAGTATATGATAATGAAGCAACAGTAAATAAATTACTGTCGACCGACCATAGGTATAGGTTTTATATGAAAATAACGGAGATGTTCGCAACACATGAAGTAACTCGGATTCCTTCCGCGATTTAATCCGTTTTGCATGCTGATTTTTAACTGTTAAACTGCTTTTGTCCGATTCTTTTTCTAAACCGTTTTTAAATCGATTTAAAGATCGTAATTGCTGTTTTTTTTTTGTTGAATAATTAACGCCACAAACTACGTTTTACGTGGCAATGATTTATTTATCTTTAATCGCATGGATTGTTTTGCTTAAATCTGCCTTTATGTTTTAATAGGATTACCTCGAAATCATGATTTATATCGTTATTATTTTGTATTATCTAAGTTTTACTGAAGTAGAATTTTTTACACAAGCATTTTTGGTGATGCTAGAAGGGATTATTGCTGTTTTATTTTAATGCCATTGAAATGCTTTGTTGTTAGTGCTTGTTTGTAGAAAAAGTTAAATACCTGGAAACACCAAGCCCTTATTATAAAATGCACTGAACAAATTTCACAAGTACACAAAGTACAAATGTTACAATAATTGTAAAACTCAACTCAACTGCATTTGGTTGCTTAAAAACTGAAAAGAAATAGCTGAAAAAATTCTGCATATTTTCTGTATTTTCAGAAGTTCTAAAAAAAAATCCTTAAATTTTGTAAAATCCCGAAGCCCCTTTTCGCCCCTTTACTGGCGTTCTCAAATTTTTAATTTGTTTTAGGCTACGTTTTGGATTTGCAAGAGCTTCGTAGAGGTCGTCATATGTTTTTATATTTTATTTAAAATTTTTGAAACTCAAACCATTTACCTATGGTGACTCAGATTTGTATTTCAGGTCGTCAGCTTGTAGGGGCTCTTTTAAAACCTTTAAGGACCTTAAAATTCCCACGAAAACTTACTTCTAAATAAAATTGTTTAATTCGAAGTTTTCCTTAAACTTGCGAGGAGTTCTTTTTGTTGCCAAATTACGAAAAATTTGCGAAAAAAAAATAAATTTCAAAAATACAATGGTTTGAATTTGGCACATTAGGATCAATGTTCGTCTTGGATTTTTAAAAATATTGATGTTCTACGGCTTGAAAGATTTGTTTTAGTACAAGAAATTTCTAAATATCTCACAAAACGGCTCAGACTTTTGTGGATTGTTTTAACTTTTAAATAACCTCAAACTGCAAGGATTTCACGTTAGACTGAGGTCTCTTATAAATGATTTGCTCCCTTTTTAAGGCTATAAATTGGGGATTCATGAAAAGAAATATATAAAAATTTAGGATATCATTAATGCAAAAAATGTAGAAAATAGAAAAAATTTGAGGTTATTAGATTCGTATTTTTTCTCTCCAAAACTATGGAATTTGATTTCACCTCAAGATAAACTGTTCCTCAAAACCTAGCACAAGAAATTGCTAAATATCTTATTCACGCATATCTTTAACACAGAATGGTTCAGACTTTTGTGGATTGTTCAAAACATGCTCAAACTGCAAGCATAGATTGAGGTTTCTTAATAAATTCTTTGAACATCTTGGGGCTTTCTCAAAACTGTTTAGAGATGACAATTCCACTCATAATCTGTCATTCAATGAAATCACAGTATTTTGGTGAACTAAACCAATCACAATCGAATTATACTGGAAATTTCACTACTAGCAGCGTTGCTTAGAGACGTCTTTCAAAAGTATTTCAGTAATTTCATTATAATTCGAGGAATTGTCATTCCGAATACCATTCGTGACTAGAATTTTAAAGGCAATTTTTGCCGTCACGATCACTCTTGCTTGTTGCTTTAGAAAATCGTCGCAACAAGCAGTCGTGTTCATGACGGAAAAAAAATTGCCGGTAAAATTCTAGTCACTTGTAGTATTACTTCTGAAAATAAAATACAAAATGCTCCATTTCGAAAAAGAAATATGTATATAAAAATTACGATATCAAGGAATTCACAAATTCTAGAAAATAGAAACAGCTAAAAGCACATTTTCTTCCCAAACTGGGAGAAATTGATTTTGTAAAGGATAATTTTGGGAATTTTTATCAGCTACAAGACATCCGGGATCTATATCTGAATTTTTTTTGTTAGCCATTTTTTGAAAACCAATTTTAATGGAAATTTCACAGAAAAAGGCAAATGATTTATTACGAGATTTACTGTTATAAATTATGAAAGACCAAAAGGCACTTCAAATTACTGAAGGGCTGAAGGCCCCATACTCAGAATTTAAACATTTGTTGTTTTTTTATAATAAATTTGTGGCTTTTTGCGAAACAAATTTTTAAATTTCAAAAATGCGATGGTTTTAAAAACGCAATTAATTTCTAAAGCGTTTGACACATTAAAAACAATGTTCGCCTTGGAATTTTAAAGGTTTAATTTCCTATGGCTTGAAAGATTTTTTGAGAACTCTTGTAGTGCCTTTAAATATTTTAGCAAAACAAACCCAATTACCCAATTAAAAAGTATAAAATGTCAAACTCCCCACAACAAACCTTCAGAAAATATTTTTAGGTTTAATTTTCGTAGCATTTCACAAGTCTCTTTGAAAATGTCCTCCAAATTTTTCTTAATTTTCTATTAACTGCTGAATTTGCTTACGTGCAGTTTCGGCAGACCCGTGCGACTTCGGCTCATGACGTCATTCGTGTTCTTTTAGCCCAGAGACGGCAGGTAAAGATAATTAGGTGTACTTTGGGCCCAAGTCATTAGCATCTACTCATACCGACATCTAATCAAGATAATCCTCTTTTACAAAAGAAATAATTTCTCTTTCTGTTTACAAAAGGACTTTTAAATGTCATACCAGGAAATATTAAATTTGACTGGGAAAAATTGCAGGTGCTATGGAAATCACATGTCATCTCTGAAATTATTTACTTCTATTATTTTTACGTTGTTGACCATTTCCCAAAATTCTAATAAAAATAAATTTTCAAGGAAAAAACAACATTTTTATAACTAATCAAAGTTTAATTGAGATTTACAACAAAAAATTACAAATAAATATCTTTTTGGGATATTTGTAGTTATAATCTGTTCACTTTTGAAAGATGTCAAGTAAAAAATGTCAATGACTTAAAAATAATAAAAGTAACCAAATTCAGAGATGACTTTTAATTCCACAGCAACCACGATTCAAAGACTTTTTGATCATACTATATTTCTTTATTGTTGAAGATACAATATTTACATTATATGTATTAACAAGTAATTGGTAAAACCAACATCAAAGCGATGAAGTAATTATTATTTAACAAATCAATACTAACCTAGAAACGTTAAAAAAAATTACCATTTTATGTGTTATCCTGATATATACTGCCGTTAGAAAAAGGGTTACTATGTAACTGTTCTGCACTTTTCTTTCACACTTTATTAAGCTTAGGACTGGCTGTTAATGCAAACACAGAACTGTTCAAACAGAGAAGAATATGTACCCATAATATACCATACAATAACATACATATATACTATATATTTTGTACTGTGCTTGTTATTTTTGCCTGTTGTAACAGTAATTGATTAATATTTAAAACTGACAAAAATTTGTTAAGGATTGAAATTTTTCTTTTACAAAAGCGGATTATTTTCATTAGATGCCAGTATGAGTAGCTGCTAATAACATTGGGGGAAAGTACACTTAATTATCTTTGCCTACCATCTCTAGGTTGAAACAGCACGAATGACGTCATGAGCCGAAATCACACGGGCCAAAACTTCACGATACCGATGTTTTCTTCATATTTAGTGTTTTGAATTTTGAATAATGGGTGGACCACTCTGCGGCTTGGTGTGCCCGGCCTCCTCGACACTGTAAAGGTATAAGAGGGTAAAAGAGAAAGAAGAAGAATTTTTAAATGTCCATAATGTCGTGAAATTTCAGAAATTTGTTATATTATTAGCCGCATTTATAAATTTTAGGGAATTCCTTTTAAACACTTAACTGGGCTGTAGTAAGCTTTTCGCCCTACTTGATTCCTAAGGTCTTAAACTGGGAATTCTCTTCAAACATTTCAGAATGTTCTTTATTTTCTTTTAAATTTGAAAATAAAATTTCTTTTGAATTAAATGAATTTAAAATTTGCTTTAAAAATCGTTCGTACCTATAGCCTAATCATTTTTGAAATTTTATATTTCTTAAATACTCCCGATGTCGTCAAATTTCGCAGGCTGTTTGATATATTTCCAAATTTACATGAGCTTCATTAAGTTTTTCAAAGTTTTCGTTAAATTTTGTCATTTTTAGTGCCAAATTCTTAAAAAAGGTATGGTACTAACGCCCCACGAGGCCGCATGGCCGACAACATACATCTTTAAATAATTTGTGTTTCCTAATTTTTATACAAGATACTCAAAATTTCCTGTTTTTTCGAAGTTCAAAAGCATTTGTAATAATTTGATTGAAACGTTTTGAAACTGGGGCGTTTCTTCTTCTTCCTCTTATGGCCGAAGCCTAGGCCGATGGCCTGTTATACACTCGTAAGGACGAGTTTTGTGAGCCCTCTTAGCACGTATGCTGGGCAGGAGGCTAACCTAACCCATCGAGAGAGGTGAATAAGACCGACCCGCAGTGTTGCGAGGTTAACAGTTATCAAAGGTGTTAGTATGATAACCGGGACCTCCGGCTTAACGTGCCCTCCGAAGCACGGTGAAGCGTACGACCTTCTAAATTCCAGCGAGGATATCGCCGGTCTCAGGAATCGAACCCAAGATGCCTACGTGATAGACCGAGGCCTTTTACACGCGGCTATCCGCTTCTTCTGAAGCTTGTAATTCAAAGACTTTTTAAAATGTATCTTTTTGAAAATCCTTGATTTTTAAAATGCTTCTCAAATACAATGATTTTATCAAGTTTTTCGTTGCATTTAAAACTCGAAAAGTGTTTAGGCGTTTTTGTTACACTTCTGAAACATTTTAATTAAACAATTTTCAAAACTAACCGCCTCTGTCTTAAAATCTCTACAAATCCTACAACATTCTCCTCAACAACTTACGATGTGTTTCCAGATTTTTTTGTTGGGTTTCATGGTATATTTTCAGAATTCCTAAGATTTCTTTCGGGTTCAATTTTGTGAAGATTGCTTGTATTTTTTCATATTAATAATTTTTCCAAGTGGCCTTGGCAGCTATAGATTTACAAACTTTTACCCTATATTTGTAATTAATAACTGTTATACTATACGTTTAAGCCAGGGTGGCACACTGCTAGACTAACGTTAGTCCATTGTTCGAATCTCCCGATGGGCAGGACTTTGCTGCAGTCTGAAGGTCGGTATCGAGTCTTGGTGACCATTCGTCGTTGAGCACCAAATTAACGATGCTTTCCTCCGAATACTGGCCTAAAAGGTAGGGTAACAAAGATACACACCTGCACACTATACACATGGTGCGGTAGATAGGATCAAATGACGCAGCAATCACGTAACCACCATGCGTTCAACAAAATTTCCTTTTTAGTAGGTCATTCTTTTTAGAACATATATCAGTGTGAATCATCCCTAATCCCTGAACGCAACCCTCATGATTGTATTTTGAGGTTATGTTATTAAGTTTTCGCAGACGTTGGTTACTTTTTTACGTTTCATTTCGAATATAAGCGATTCAAAGAGTTTCTTATTGATTATTAACTGTTTTAATCGCAGAACCTCCATGCAAAATATTAGAAATAAACCACCATCCGTGAAAATTACATAACATAACCTCACTTCAAAATGTCATTGTGATAGTTATATTCGGTCGTTAGGAATGATTCACAATGACGTACGAATTCGAAGACATGGCCTACTAGAATTGAAGTTAAGGCAACTCGAATGCTTTGCACTTTTTTGAGCAATTTCGAGTTTTTCGCGTTGCTAAAGTTTCTGGCTTGAAGTAAATATTAGGTTTGGTTTTCCATTTTAAATAAACCTCGCCATCAGTGAATTCTTCTTTTACCTTGGAGCTTTACCGGGTTGACAAATTCCAAACATTCCAGTTCGGTATTTTGTTTGTACTCGGTCGTTATCAAAATAGGTCTGACTGTTTATATCCAATGATAAGACCGTTTATCAATGCCATCAGATAATTAACGCCTGTAATCTTCAATGTTATGAACCGATTATTACTTAATGTTATTATTACTGTAGGTGTTACTAGATTTGTTATTATTTTTGTTTGTATTTAGATTGCCATCAATTTATACAGTTTGTAATTGTAAACGTGATTTTGATTTGTACTTTCTCATTGAATTCTTTTAAAAATATTTACAAGTGGTTACGTGATCGTCAGTTGTTGTTTAAAATATTGAAATTCTACGTTGTGTTTGTGTTTTTTTTTTCTATTTTCGTAGCTGTTCGTTTGTCATGTCCATGGAATGGGATTCTTTCACGCCAAGTCGTGAGCTTTAAAATATGTAAAATATTTGTAAATATTTCCACGTTTTCGTTTATGTAAAACATAGGCTGCAGTAGTGAAAAGTTAGAGGTAAACGATGCCTTTCCTTCTATTTCAGATAAGCAAACAATAAAAAATCTCAATTTGGTGTTCAACATTAATTTGTTATTAATTTGCAAGTTTAAATCAGAATAATAACTTTCCTTTTTCATGTTTGTTTGTAAGCCTGCACATTAACTTTCTTTCAATAAATGCGAGGGGCCAACCACCAGTGGCATTTGGTGTACAAATAGGTGGCAGTACTGGCATTAACAGGCATTATTGGCATTAATCGGCATTAATTAGCATTAATCGGCATTATTTGGCATTACGGTGGCAGTAACAAGCATTAATCGGCAATAATTAGCATTATTCGGCATTAAATGGCATTATTCAGCAGAAAATGTCCTTATCGCGACATCTTTCGTCGGTAATTGTCATTAAAAACTCAGCTGACCCGCGACCATTACGCCGCCACACGGCGTTTTGCTTACTTTTGCATGCAGTAGAAGTTCGGGAAATTTTGAGGGTTATTAAGCATCTAAGTAATAGCGCTTTCCATATCCCTGCACTAACTGCACTCAGGGCGCACTGCCTGATTTCGGTATGTTTCACCTAGAGACCCTGTATATATTAGGATAAGAGTTGGGAAAATGAGACTATTTTGACAGCAATTTTTGATCCAAACACGTGATCAACACAAACGTCATTTTAATTGTCATCACAGTGTCACTTAACCAGTCAAATATAAAAACCGCAAATATTTTAACACAAGATTTATTTGAACAGATTAACATTATTTTCCTTTATTTCAGCTCTATTATTACAATTTCTTGCGCTGCAGCCAGTCATTTTGTCGTATTTGGCCCTTTATTAATAAACATCAAAAGTGTCAATTTTAACAGATTTCAAGTAAATGCATTTTAATTAAGTAGTCCATGCAAAAATTGATCCAAACCAATCAAACTGTATCACGGCATTTTCCCAACTCTTATCTTTATATATACAGGATCTCTAGTTTCACCTATGCACTGCTGGTAACTTGTTGCACTGCTGCATGTTCCACCTTATAAATTGAGTGCAATTTTTTTGCACTCAGTGCACATAAATTAGCACCGAGTTTTTTGACGGTGTTAAATCTAGGGCAATTAAAAAATGGCGCGCAAAGCAATTATTGCCGACGTTTTCTTATCGTCATCTTCAAGTAGTGATGAAGAATTCATTCCTGTGCTGGAAAATTTAGATAAATATAAAATTCCAAATGTAAAGAACTTCATTGCAGAAGTATAGCGCGCCGAAGCAAACATGAGAGTCGGAAAATATGCGAACTACAAGAATTTTATTTAAAATATTTTAAGCGGCAAGATATTCAACCAATCACGTAAGAATACTCAGTTCAGTACATCCACAATCAAAATTACGAGTTGTCAAATTTGTATTTCTATTTCATAACAATTCGTTTTACGATACATCATTCCATATTATCAAATTATCAATCATTTATTTTAACTCCACGATCTTATTTTCTTATATAGTTAGAACTGCCGTCGAAATCCTTTTTAACCTGAATGTACGCTGAAAACGACTGCAGCGCTCCCCACGCCTCCTCAGCTCTCTTGTTTGCTTCGGTCAGCTGTAGTTTATAAATTTAATATTATTAATATATTAATTTAATAAAGTATGTTCCACGCCAGCACTTTTTACTTTCCATACTTGCAACGCATGTATAAGAAAGTATTGGAATCGTGCAACAATTCAAAATCGTAAAAATTCGAAAAAAAACACGTTTTAGAGTTACTTTCCATACTTCCATATTTCAAAAATAAAAAGGACCAATTTTCTGTCAGTTGATTGGTTTAGTAAAAAAAATGATAATACATTAAAATAGGCCATTAAAATCTTATACATATATAAGGAAATGGTTTGTTTAGAATGTTATTTAGCAAATTGTTGTTATGCATTTTTCAAGTATGGAAAGTCCAGCGAAGATTCTTCGCCCATTTTTTAGTTTGTATGTACAACCGGTTGAGTGCAAGCTATCACTCGAATAGTGCCGGTGTGCACTCGGTGCGCACTGAGTGCTTGGAGGTGGAAAACGCTATAAGTATTTTTTCTATTTTGCGTTTAGAATAACTTCATTCTAGCACCCAAATGACGTCATTTGAGTGTTAGAATAAGTCGTTGGTGTGCTAGAATAAACTAGTAAAATTTACTGTATTGATGTTGGTAGCGTTGAACTGTCAATAAATTTTCTAACGTTTTTTGTGCAATTTGCCTAATTTTCGGCGGCGTAGCGGCGTTAGTGATAAACTTTCTTCTGCATTCATTTTCAAACATTAAACACGAAAATAAAAAAAACTGACGTTTCAAATTAATCTTTTCACAGCCGCCTAAGATTACGCCACATAAACGTCACCAACCACCGCAAAATTCCCTAGATTTAAAATTTTTATATTTTAATTTATAAAATGGTATAAAGCGGCAAAATAGTATAAAACACTCGTTGCAGAAGGTCATTCAAGCACTCATTTGTTCCTCAACTCGCCGCTATGCGGCTCGTTTCGGATTTTCAAATTCGTGCTTGAATAGATGCCTTCTGCAACTTGTAATTTAATATACTATTTTTGTCCTTAAGAATACCTAAATGAATTATTTAGTACAGATTTACCCTCGAGTTTACCCGCGAGTTTACCTAATTTATGGTAATAGGATCGAAATTTTTAAAAGGTGGATACCGATATACCTAATATCATCTAATGTGGATGTCAAATTGCATGGCCATGATTATGCAGAAATAACATGTCCTTGCTGCGGAAAGATATCCAAAATCAACTCAAAGGCCATGAAAAATGGAAAAAATGGATACTTTCAATTCAGTATTCTACCCTATATCCTATTATTTCGTCCCCTTTCCCTTACTGTCAGTCATGTACCTACCTATCTAGGAAATAGAAAATATCATAATAAAAAAAATTAAGATTTTTTTTAGATTTTTTAATATTTTCATCATAAACCAACCTGGTATATACCCTTGATATTGGAATTCAGATTACCTAAATAATGTTTAATCCTGATAAATGTCTCTAGCAGGCAAATTATTTGACAAATTCTACCAGCATTATATCACCAATATAGGTAGCATTCGCTGGCAGTAAAAGGCATTATTCAGCAGTAAGTGGCATTTTTGGCAGTAAGTGGCATTTTTGGGAGTATGTGGCATTTTTGGCAGTACATAGCATTTTTGGCAGTAAATGGCATTTTAATGCCATTTTGGCATTTGGTGTACACATTTTCCTTAGGTGGTTGGCCCCTCGAATAAATGTGAGTATTAATATGGACATTTATTAAATGCGTAAATAAAGGATAAAACTAGGTTACCTACATACAGATGTTGCTCATTTAATATCAAATATTTTGCTGAACTTTCTACCGTTTTTGCTTACTCTGTTGTTTAATAAAAACGTATCGTTTAAGTTTGCTTAAAATTTTTGGTGATAAATCCACAAAGCTAACGGGTTTATTTCTTTAAACAAGGGTTAAATGTAAAATGTTTAAATGTATTTCAAACAATTTCCGAAAACTTCGTTAGATTCCCAGCAAATCTGTTTTAACTCCCAAGAATTAAGGAATAACAGCAATCATAAACTAATTAATACAAGATTTAAATACTTTTATAGATTATGTGTGGGTTTCTCTGTCGTTAAAATGTTGTTAGAATAAACCCTTTTAATACTGTTGAGGGTCGTAGAAAATCTGAAGAATGTTTGGGAATCCCCATAAAATTAATGGATGTTGTATGCTCTAAAATCAAGAAAAATGAGTATGAAACTTTTAAATGTATTTCAAAAAACTTCATTTTTCCTTTTGAGACTTTCTTATAGATTCCCAACAAATATGTTTTTAACTCTTGAGAATTAAGGAATGACAGTAATCAGAAACAAATTAATATACGATTCAAATGCCTTTAACGATTATATTCGGATTTCCCAGTACCTATTTTTGTTCTCTGCCGTTAAACTATTGTCAGAATAAACCCTTTTAATACTCTGGAGGGGTTTTAGAAAATCTGAAGAATGTTTGGAAATCTCCAGAACGTTTTATGCCCTAAAACCCAGAAGAATGGGGAAATTTTGTTAAAAGTTTCATTGCTTCTTTTCTACAAATTTTGGAACGTTTTTCGTTTCCTGATATTTTAGGTAGATTTTTAACCTAAACTTCACATTAACTCCAACGAATTTTTAGGCTTTCAGCAGCTATCAGGGATTTTCTGGAAGGTTTCCAAATTTTAAGTTGTAATTAAGAAGTAATCAAGGAAACAACCTTTTAAGTTGTTCACAGACAGTTTTAAATCTGTTGCAGCCGTTGTATTTTCAAAACAAAATTAGGAGAAAATTTAATTAAGCTGAAACTGGCAATTTCTAACATTTGTAGTCGAAGCAGGCTAGCAAAGTTTAAACTGAACCAAGAATGTTTGGCAAGTCTTGAGAAATATTAAATTCTCAAGGACATTTTGGAAATTCCAACAAAATCCTTGATTTCTGTTAGTTAATTCGTGGGAATTAAGCAACAAAAACAAATACTTTTTCTATCTTTTTCAAGGTTTATTATTTTTGTTGAATTATTGGGGATTTTCTTAACGAAAGTTTTCAATCAAATTTGGCAAAGTTTCAAGAAGTGTGAAGAAATCGCTATGTACTTATGTACCTACGACTGATTTTGAGATGTTTGATGTGGTTTGATGTGTGGCAATACAAAAAAATCTTTTCAGTAATTTGAAGTCAATTTTTGGTTGTCTTCCAAATTTCCTAAATTTTTTGTATTTTTAGATATTGACAAGAATTATTTGACTGTTAAAAGATCACATTAAAAATTATCTCAAGTGCCACAATTGTGGGAAAAATATACCAATCTGGCAACCCTGCGTATAGTTTTTTGTGCCTTTCGGCATTTTGACGACGTAGATTTTTTAAAGTTATTGAGTATGTACGTCTTCATAAATCTTCAAATGGTTTTGGAAGTTTGAGAAGTCTCACAAATTTGTTATAAAAAACAACAACAAATGTTTTAGTTCTGAGTGAATTTGAAGTGCCTTTTGGTCTTTTGTAATTTATAACAGTAAATCATTTATAGTCTGTTCGTTGGGGAACTTTAAGGCTCATGTAAACTAAACATTTATTAAAAGTTAATAATGAAACTACACGGGCTGTTCTAACGATCGGAAAATTTAGTTAATTATGGAAGAAAAATTAAAAATAACTAATGATAATTCTAGCAAACGCAACTATATTTGATTTGAAAAATTAATAATTGCCATAATTTATTGGGATTAAATAAGGTCTTTTAATTATTTATTGGTGTTATTTCTTTAAGTATGAATATTTATATTTCATTTGTTAAAGCAGTGTAACTATATGCGCCTTTCTCTTTTTGTATCCTACTGTTTCGCGTTCTAACTTCTCAGCGCCCTTTTGTCCCTGCGTCTAAACGGTCGCGTCTAAGCGACCTTGCCAAAGTGGCCGCGGCTAAGTGTCCGGCTCCGTGAAATGCTTGCAGTCTGAGCATATAATCCACAAAAGTCTGAGCCGTTTTGTATTAAGATGTATTGTATTATCTGTAACCTCTTATACCTTTCGGTGTCGAGGCTCGTGCGTTAACGTATGATACTCTACGCTTGCATTGCACAACTCGGCTTACGAAGTTGGTGTGCCGTTTATACCTACATACTGCACCTTGTGTACTTAGAGTGTAATGTGTATGTATGCGTAAGACCTTGTTACACTACCTCCTAGGCCTAGTGTTAAATATGTATGCGAATAAAATATTTAGCAATTTTTTGTCCTAGATTTTGATGAACGGCATTTTGTTAAGCAATTTGGTTACACTGTTTTTTCTTATTCCCTTTTTGTTTAACTATTTCTTTCAATCTCGTCTGTCTCTGTTGTTCTTGAAATGTGGCGTCATTTTCAATTAGTGTTTTTGTGGCTTTTAAAATAGTGTTCTTCTTCATAATTTCATTCATTGTCCCCCCAACTGTTTTCTTGGTTTTCCCTGCTTTGAAACCTGTCTTCATATTTATTTATAAAAGCCAGAGTAGTGCAGTGGTAGAGCGTCAGGCTAGCGTTGCGCTAGTCCTTGGTTTGAATCTCCTGATGGGCAGGATTTTCGTGCAATCTGGAGGTCGGTATCGAGTTCTGGTGACCATTCGTCGTTGGGCACCTAACTAACGACGCTCTTCTCCGAATACAGGCCGAAGAGGTAGAGTAATACTCTACACATGGTGCAGTACAGTGAAACACATATATATGAGATTCGCAAAGATAGACAGAGAGGAGAGTTAAACAACAACGCAACGCTTAATCACCCGCACAGATAGTTGTATTTCACTGTATGTTGGTATTAAACCACCTCCGTAAATCGCAGAGACGAGCTGGGTTGTGCATTGCACCCATAGAGCATCATACATTAACGCACCAGCCTCGACACCGAAATGTATAAGAGGTTACAGATAATACATACATTTGTACTTCTTCTTTTAAATTTTTTCTTTGTACAATTAGTTCCTTTCTTTCTCTTTTTTCTTATATCTCCTCCATCTTGTTAACTCGATTCATTATTTTCTCTTTCTCGGAGATGAAATCAAATTCCCGAGCTTTGGGGAGAAATATGTCAATCTGGTGGCTCTCTTCAGTTTAATTTTTGCTATTTTCTAAAAAAAAATTGGATTAATGATATCGCAAATTTTTCTCTAAATGAAGTATCTTGTAATTGCTTTTCATAAATCTTCACTTTTGAGAAAACCTCAACAAAGGCAAAGCATTTATAAGAAATCTCAAGCTGACCATGAAATGCTTGCAGTTGGAGTATGTTATGAACGGTTTATGAAAATCTCAGGCATTTTGTGTCATTTCAGTAGAGCGGCGCACTTAAGGAGAACTTTTAAAACAGCTGTTTACTATTGCCGCTCTCTAGAAATTATAGTAGTGTTTCCTAAAAAAGGATGGCAAAGTTCACCAATCATTATGGTACAATACATATATTTACAACAGTCGTGGCCAAGCTTTCGTTGAGTCATCAAACCAATAATTTGTTATTGAAGAAACATAACGGTACAGGTGGGGGCAATCTTATTTTCAAATATTTAGTACGCTTATGGATTTAGCTAAATGTACCTATTTGGATGACTCATCTCCCAAAAATGTCAACTCAAATCCGGTCTCTAGTGATGAGTAAAATAATTCAATAAGTCGAAGTAAATTTTTGAGTTTTTAATATTTATTAATTATTAAAATTATTTACTTTCGATTCGCGTTTTGGAAGTTATCATTTGACTAAATTAAATTAAAAATTTGGTGGGGCATTCCTGTTGAATGTTCTTACACTTTTATCAACTTTCTCTGACATCAAAAGTTTTTTATAGCCTCGTAAATCTTAGGCCCAGAAAATAAGCAAAAAGTTAAGGTAAATTTCGAGGTTAAATCAAATTTCCTAGTTTTGAGGAAAAATACATCAATCTGGCAACCCTGTTTACTGGTTTTATAGATTTTTTTGGAAGTTTTCCAGGTTCGCTGCATAGTAGTAAATTGTTGTAAATTTCTGCTTCGATTTAGAATATCCAGTAATTCCTCTAAACATCTGCAATTTCGTCTTCCTTGTTTTTGATAAAAATCAAATAATATTTCTTAAATCATTTGTTAATTGTCGAGGCCTTGTAAACCACCTGTTACTTTTTAAAAGATATTTACCCAAGCTTGATTATTTTATTTATTATAAATAAATTCACATCATTAATAAACTACAGAGCAATTCACACAATTTTCTCCAGAACATCATTAGTTTAAGAAAATAAACACTTCAAATACAACAATATAAAAAAAATAACCTTGAGAAATTTCCCCGCGATATAATTACATAACGGATAAGTATACACCGTACACCGGATATTTAATAAGTAATTTTTTTAAATGACTAAGAAAAAAGGCATTTCTGAGCTCCCCGATACAGCCAACAAACTAAGAACAAAACACAATAGGCCCCCATCACACGGAAACTTTATTTAAACTAGAAAGGATTGTCTCTACGTTATCTTAAGTGGAGCAAACATAGTTTATTCTTCTTAACAATGAAATTATGTTCGCTTGAATGACTCGTCGACAGTCACATGAAGATTTATTAACTCTACTGGTTATTAACTTGAATTATGGATGCCTTTTACTTTATTTGTATTATTTTGATTCAATTTATTCATATTTGGGCGTGGGATTTTGCTGATATAATTTTATTCGTCCTTTTTTATTTTGTGTACTAATCGAAGGTTATGCGAACAAAGTTGCATTGTTTAACAAATCAAAGGTTAAGGAAACAAATGAACATATTAATAATTAATCGTAAAGTAGGGGGATTAATTCGTTAGTGGCATTTTTTGGGTTTAGCATTATAAACTGACGTTTCCTTAACACCTGGCCTGCGCGTTCCCCTAACACCAATTCAGTAAATCTTAAAAAAGAAGGTTTTTTAAGCAGTCCTATTACTATCGAAGAGCTGAAACTGTTAATTTCACAACAAATTAGTGATGTTCAGCCAGATTTACTGCTGTGCACGTTGTAGAAGAATAATATTGTAGCTTATTGACGACCAACATGGCGGACCATTACTTGATTTAAATAAATTATTTAGAGGCAAACCTAGACCTCGCCCAGTAAATAAACAAACTTGGTATTTAAAAATTAAGTTCGCCAAGTTATTCTGTAAATACCAAATTTTAACTACTATTTGTAGATATTTTAAAATGCCAAAGAATTTGCCAAAAGCTAAAGTTTATTTATTCAAATTCACTTCTAAAGGCTAATTCGACCTTTTGCTTTTTTTGTGAATTTAAAAATTAGTTTTGTTTTTACAAAAAGGAATATTTCATGCTTGATTTCGTTGCTTGTATGTGTATTTTTCAAAAGGGCAGGGAAAAAACGAAGGTAATTTTATATTCGAGATCTTCGTTGTTACGTAAATTTTTACATTATTTTCGAGTAAAAATGTTGTTGTAGCTTGTTGTATCAAATAACAGTTGTAAATAATTGTTCAGGCTTTCTAAAAAGGTCAGCGCAAAATTTTACCTTTAACCTTTTGCTGCTGATGTTGGTTTAGTCTTTACAGAGATGTAATGATGATAAAATGTGAGGGGAGATCAAGGAAACATTTTTATTACATAACTTAACACATTTAGAAATCATTTTAAAGTCGTTTTTTCTGGTTTTTGTTTATTTAATAACAGGTTTTTTTCTATTTTAAATATTTTGATCGAATAATAATTTATCAAACTTGTTCCCTTTTTTGTATTGCGGAATTTATTTTTTCTTATCTTTTAAAATACTTTAAACGTGCCAGCTTGGAAATTTCGAAGATGGTTTCCAAAATGACCAATCCTAACCATTGTAATTTTATATTTTTTGGATTATTGTTAATTTCTTCAAGGCATTTTTAATGTAAGTCATAGTTTTGATTTGTTTTTGAAAATCCTGGATATAACAATTGTCTGTAAAACCTGTGTCTTACACTAATTTTTTGTTTTTGATTTTGAAGCCTTTTTTGAACTTCCTCATTTTTTTTGTCAAGCTGTCCTCTTAGAGTTGTTCAATACACCTTCCGGACTTCTAAAATCATTACCTTTTTGGAAATTTCCGATTTTTTTAGGAATTCATATTAAAAAATGCGGACGGTCTCGAGGTCAAACCCTAGTCGGGTTTACTCCGTGAGTAGCCAGTCACTGCAAACAAGTAGATATCGAAACACAGTGGCGGAGCAGGGAAGGTAGGCGGTTGTTGAAGGCGTGAAAAGCAATTTAGGAGGCCTTAACCCTCCATGTTGCCGGCTGTGCTCCCTCGCGGGACGTTAGTGCCGATACCTTTACCTTCATATTAAAATATTAAAAAATTATGCACGTAGCTTCTCGCGGACATATGAAATTTGTGCAAATGATGCATTTTCCTAGACGTGCTAATTGTTTTACAGAATTTTAAAAAATGCCACTTCAAAAAATAATTATTACAGGATGTCTACAAATTCTGGAACTTTCTGGGATCTCAAAAATTTTTGTAAGTGTTTTAAGCTTTTTAACTTTTTCGATGGGCAATGCTTAATGCTTTTTGAAGTTTCTTTTAATTCCTTGGAATTTTTTGGCTTTAGAAGCATCCTGAAAGTTTAGAGTACTTCCATAGGGCTTTTAAATTCTCTCCGTATTTTTAGGTTTTTTTTACCTTTTTGGAAATTTTTGTAGCGTTTTTAAGAATTATTGACTTATAAATTAGAAGAAATTCTGCAGCTTTCCACAGTCTCGTCAAATTTGCATTTTTGGCAACCTCAACTCTTTCAAGGCTCCTTTGAAGTTCGTTTGAACTTCTGAATATTCCCTTACGGTTTTGGAATACTTTCCACCCCTTTTTAAAATTTTCTTTGCTTCCTTGTTTATTGATATTTTTTATTATTATAAATTTAGGAAACCTGCAGCATTCTTGAAGCTTTATGTAACTAACTTTTACAACCTTAAATTTTTATTTTGTTCAACACTCCCGACTTTTTGGAATTCAGTTTGAGTTTGAAATTAGTCTTCAAAAATTACATTTCTTTTTTAAGAATTCACAATTAATACACACAGTTTTGAAGCTTCGATTTTAGAGACCTTTTTTTTACCAAAATTTGGAAATTAAAATCAACACTCCCGATTTAAAGCCTTTGGAATTCACTTTTGAGTTTGAAATTGCTCCTCAAAAATTACATTTTCTTTTGGAAAATCAAATTCCACAAAATTAATTCCTAACTATTTTTTTAATCGAAGTTTCAGTTTTTTGTATCAGATTTCGAGTTATTTAAAGTTGGTGAATTCGAAGTTAATACCCGAGGCAACAGTTTTGAAGCTTTGATTTTAGAGACCATTTTTTTTAAATCAAAGTTTGGAGATTAAAATCAACACTCCCGATTTAAAGCCTTTGGAATTCACTTTGAGTTTGAAATTAGCCTTCAAAAATTACGGAAAATCAAATTCCAAAAAATTAATTCCTAACTATTTTTTTAGTCGAAATTTCAAATGTTTGTATCAGATTTCGAGATAATTAAAGTCGGTGAGAATTCGAAATTAATACCCAAGACAACAGTTTTGTAGCTTTGATTTTAGAGACCATTTTTTTTTTAAATCAAAGTTGGAGACTCCCCGATTTTCACTTCTTTGAGTTTGAAATTAGTCTTCAAAAATTACATTAAAAAAAATCAAATAGAAACTTAATTCCCAACTTTAATATTTTTTAATCGAAATTTCAGATTTTTGGGTCCAAATTTTGAATTATTTAAGGCCGACGAGCCTTTGAATTCGAAATTCCCGAGGCAGCAGTTTTTAAGTTTTGATTTTAGAGATGAACTCTAACATCTATTTGTTTTTGATAAATTAGAGATTAAAATGCACATTCCTAATTTAAAGCCTTTGATATTCACTTTGAGTTTGAAATTAGCCTTCAAAAATTAAATTTTTTTGGAAAATTAAATTCTACAAAATTAATTTCAAACTTTTTTTTAATGGAAATGTCAGATTTTTATATCTAAATTTCGAGTTATTTAACATCGGCGAGGCAACCTTTCAATTCAAAATTAATTTTGGAGGCAACAGGTTTTGAAGCTTTGCTTTTGGAGATAAAGTCGAACATAAATTTTTATTAAATCAAAATTATCAAAATTTTGAGTTTAAAAGCCACATCCCCCAAGCCCATTGAGCTTGAAATTAGTCTTCAAAAATTACATTCAAATTCTACAAAATTAATTCCGAATTTTTTCTAAGCAAAATTTCAGATTTTTGTATCCAAATATCGAGTTATTTAAAGTCGATGAAGCCAGGTCGCCATGTATGTGGAATTTATGAAACTTTTTAGTTTTTTATCGTATTTGAAATTTCCTTTAGCGTTCCTTTAAACTACATGAACGTTAACACTTTTTTAAATTAAAGAAAAATTGAAATAATGTTGTTTTTTGCTAGTTTTTTTCTGAAATCTAACGCAATCCATCATATCTTTGAAGGACTCCTTAAGGCTGTTTCAATGAAACTTTTATCTCTTTTGGGGGTTTTATAAGAGTTTCATGAAATTTTAGATCTTTGTTTAGGTATTTATTTATGATAAAAGCTTTTGTTTAAATACGTTTTCAAAATTGTTAAGGATTTAGCTCTGTTCAATGGTTTTTGAAAATCCTGAAGTGGTTTTCAGTCTGTCTTCGTTTTTTTGTGAGCGTTTCAAAGCTTCCTCAACTCCTTGGAGATGCATTCGTGGTCCCTTTTAATAGTTTAAAATTTCAAGTAATGAAGTAATGTTCTAAGAAATTTCCAACGCCTTCTGAAAGCCTTCCATTTCTTTTTCAAAATCTGTTAGGTTGTAATTTATAGTATAATGTAAAGCATTTATGAAACTCCTTCATCTTTCCGAATTTTTTTTACTATTGCTCCGTTCTTTATTGGCTATATCGGTTTCCAAAGTTTTATTACACTGCTTGCCAGAATTCTCAAGGGTTCTTCTGAATTTGGTTTAGATTTCTTAAGATTGGAAATTCCTTGGAGTTGCTTGAAGTTCGGATGTTTCTCTATGTTGCTGCAACCACATTCCTTTGTATTGTTTAAAAATCAAAAAACTTACAGAAATTACTTTTTTAATTTTTGAAGATTAATAATAATAATAATAATGGCCATTTATTGATGGAAGACTAAAGAACATAAAATGAAATAAGAAACAAAAAGGTAACTATCTATACATTATCTCCATCAAAAGGGCGAAGTTCAGAACCATGAAGAAATAAATAATACATTTCAATCTGGACTCCCGAATTACAGTAGCCACTCGTAGCTAGGTACTCCCATTCCCGCACGATCAGGAGAGTAAAGCATCTGTAGTCAAATGCGTAGCCCGATTGCTCCGTAAACGTGGCACCTCTTTCCTACTACGCGAGAGTATGGGATGATAACAAATCAGAAGGATAAAAGACTGAAAAAAGATTCCATCATACTTTTACTGCCTTCCGAAAAGTTGATAAAAATCGATTGAGTTTTCGGAAGTGCTAAAGTTGTTTTAGTTAAACGTTATACTTCATATTTAGTCTTTGAAAGTGATTTCTGAGATTTTCATTGGAACTTTTGATGGTTTCAGTTTTTTCTTGGCTGGCTATCTTTTCCATATTTCTTTCGCGAATTTTTAAAGTTCTTAAATACTTTTAAGCCACTGTCTGAATTATTAGGTCTTTCATAAATCCCAAAACGTTGTTGCACTTCGCCATATTTTCAAAGATTTGGGATATTTCAGAAATTTTAGTCGAATATCTCTGAAAGTTTTTGAAATGCTTTTCTAAATAAATATGTATTCTTCGACAGTTCAACGTTCTCTTTTTCCTTTTTATTTCAAAGATTAATTGTAAATTGATTTAAATATTTCTATTGTTTTATACCTAGTTGCAATTAATTTTTAAATATAATATTTGGGAGGACTCTTCAGACCTTTACGAGCGCCAAACTGCTTGTCATATTTTCAGAACTCCATCCTACCACGGTTTCAGTGGAATATTAAATCCTTTTTTAAATTCCCTGAACGTCCCTCTGTTTAAGACTTCTAAGTGGTTTCGAATGCTTCAAAAGGACTCATAATTGTCTCCAAACTTCTCAGAATTTATTGTTAAAGTTAAACTCTAGTATTCCTTTTGTTTTTGAACGCCTTTTTGCAGTTGCAGTTGCCAGCTCTAGCTTTCCTAGATTTACTGGTCATTTTTTGTTTTGGAAATGTCCTCAAATTCTGTGGCGTCGTAGTGTTTAACTGTAAAAATTTCTGCTACATTTTTATTCTAATTTAAAATATTCTTCAGAGATATCCTTTTTTCTAAGGTTTTATATCGAAAACAGTTATATAACTAATATAAAAACAAAAGGCTTTTTCGCAGACTTCTAGGAAGCTCCAAATCTTGTTGAAATTAGGAGAAACATTTCAAAATGAAGAAAATTAATCGAAGAATGTATTTCATTAGAAAATGTTTGTCGATATTAGGTCTGGGTTTAATAAATCGTAATAGATAGAAAAATTTCCTGGCCTAAATTGAATTCTTGTGTTATATGTTCTTATTGTTTTCTTTCATGTTCAGTAAATAAAATTACTGTTGACCCAAATAACTTATTTGATGTTTTGTTGCCCTAAATGTTTTCTCCATTATTTTTAATTTTTTTTACAAATTGTCGCTGTTATCCTAAGAACGTTCGTGTGTTCGCTGTTTTAATGTCGTTAATTTTTATTTAAATTAATCGCAGTTGGCTTTTTACGTTTCCGTTTTCCCGTGTTTCATTTGTTTACTGTCCAAACATCCCGTCCAAGAAATTACGTAAATCCCTTGCTGGTTTACCATTCGAATTTTCCCTCCTTCTTAATATCAAAAATAGGGCAATAAACTTAAACGAGGGTTTTTAAAAATTGCTTTTCCCACAGTCTCTCTACACGTGTGTAGAGAGACCAAAAACCTTTTCACTGTTTAAATAACGTCTTGTTCAGGCGAGCAAGATCTCTATTTTGTATAAGAATGGAACGTTGTTATTATAGAGAAACTTTGTTCGTGCCTCGCCTAAGGCAATAACACGCAGGTAAAGCAAGTACACCATTATTCCCATTTACCTGTCCTATTCAATCTGTGCATGCCTTTAAAATCAACTTTCGAAATGTTTAAGCTGGGGCTCAGCGAAGGTGACTTTCGGATTCATCCGTGCTTTCGGTTACCATCTACTTCAGCTGTTTCAGCGGTGGCCCAATTATAAAAAAAATATCCGTGTATAGCTGAAGTACGAAGTACGAACCACTCGAAAATCTAATTATAAATGCCCATTAGTAAAATGCAGACGGGAATATCGGAAAAATTCCAAATTGGTTTCTAAGGGTAGCGTAGGTGGCCGTTTTTAGAACGTAGGTGGTTATCGAAGCCACCAAATAAAATTCCGTATTTTTTTGTAGGTCATCGGGGATATTCCGACGATCCTTTATTTGCTGAAGAAATTTCTAGAGGAATCTTACTAATTGGTTTACGTTTTAGAGATTTTCTCCCCTCTGTGTCTTAAGACATCTGTTACGCGTTAAATTGCGTCTTAGTTTTACCCCAGTGCTATTAAAAGCATGTGTATTGCTCGCAAATGTTTAGGAAAGGGCGGTAAAAGTTCTTTCCCTTCCTTCTGTCAATATTTAAAGTCTTCGGGGATGCCAATTTTAAATAAGTTATGCTGTTTTGTTTGTACGGCTCGAACGTTAAGAGGTTTATCTGTTTTTCTCCAATCGTGGGTGGAAAATAAATTTAAAACTGTGTGGGACAGTTTCGATGGAAATTTTTAAGAGGGAAAAACCTATCGAAATGTCAATCTTATTTTCCTTTGCGTTTGCATTGTGTAAGTTTGTATGTTGTAACGGAATAGAGATAAGATTTTCCGTTTACTCACCGAGGTGACATTTAATGCGGAAAAACGTTTGAAGATAAAGTTGTTTTTCGTGTCCAATAAATATTGCTTAATATCGTATTAGGCTCCCGTTTTATTTTGAAAGTGAATATGTATTACTTACGGTTTTAAATGTCTCAATTTGAGTTGAAAAATAACCCATGTTAGGAAATTTCCGTCTTCTGTGTTCAATTCACAGATTCCCAAAGGAAAACATATTACAAATAAGATGCATCAACTCAAAATTCATGTTGTATTCCTAATGATTGCAGTAAAGTCCAAATTCTACTGATATCGATTTATATGAAACTTTAATAAATTACATTGCACTTCAAAGAATAATAATATTTAAAATTAAAGTAAAATTCGGGGTAGAAAATGTATTTCAAATGCTATTCGATATACGGGGGTAATCTAAAAGTTCAGTAAGTCTTGCTGTCAAACGCCATCTATCGGTGAAGTAGGAAATTTCAACAGTGAAATTCACGGCCTCCTATATTAATAAGAACAAAGTGCTTTTTACAGTCATGCCCTTTAATAGTTTCGTTTTTATGGAAATACATATCAGAGACAACTTTTAATCCACGGTTTATTAAAATTGACAGAACCGAAGTCACCTAAGGCTGGTTCAGTCAATTGTGGCGAACGGGATTATTGGCAATGCTTTTTCTAGTTTAAGCTATCAGAATTATTTCATGTATGGTTTTTATTTATTTTTTTTAATGTATGACGAAATCAGTCACGCTGCCCTCTACTCCAAATTTGATAAGTTGCTAAATGTAGAATTATTGCATAGCTTACAATGCCATTCATAGGTGGCGCTGCCTAATTAACAAATGTTTAGTACACAGTAACGCGTACATAACAACCATCAACCACACACAGGTTGTCTAAAAAGAAACCGAACTTTATTTTTCAAAATAGGCTCCCTTTGCGTCAATACAACGTTCAGAACGAGTGATGAGCATTTCAAAAGACCTTTCCAGCTCTCGTTTTGGCATCTCGTTCAGCACTGCAGTCATGGCGGCCTCAATCTCGCGAATGACTTTGGATCGGAATTTTTAGTTTCGTGAAGAGTAAATAGTCGTAGGGAGCCAGAGATGACGAGTAGGGTGAATGGTCAAGAGTAACAATACCTTCTTGTGCCAAAAATTGACGCCTTGTAGGAATGTGCATTGTCATGCAGCAGCGTCCAGCTTCCTTGAGACGTTTGCAAATACACAAATAATATTCCGCAATGATATTCTGGCCATTTGGGACGAATTCCTTGTGCACAATACCCTTGGGGTCGTAGAACCAGACGAGCATGGTCCTGACGCGTGATTTTTGGAAGCGAAGCTTTTTCGGTGTGGGTTCGTCTGTTGAGTTCCACACGGAACTTTGGCGTTTAGTTAACGGATCGTACTGATGGTACCACGTTTCATCACCTGTGACAACGTTTTTGAGAAAATTTGGGTTGCAGCGAGCCGTTCTGATGATGTCTTGGGCGTGTTGAACGCACATGTTTTTGGTCCTCGGTGAGCAAGTGCGGAATAAAGCTTGTTGAAATGGTCCCGTAAAATCATGTGGATGGACTCCTTGGACACTTCCTCTCCCAATATTCTACGGATTCTTGCCCAATATTTGATGTACTTTTTTCAATATGTTTGGTGTCCGAGACTACCTTTCGCGGGTCGTCTTCAATTGACTCCCGGCCGTCCTTGAATGGAGTAAACCAGTCATAAATTTGTGTGCGGCATAGGCAGTCATCCCCTTATACCAGTGGCGGATCCAGCCAATTTTCTCTGGGGGGGGGGGCGCATTAGGTTTATGTAGGGATGTAAGAAAATAAAACGTAGAAATAAAACTACTACTAAATTGAAAAACAAGAGAATTCATATTTAAAACATAAATTCTCGGTGGGGGGGGGGGGCAATTGCCCCCTGTGCCCCCCGCTGGATCCGCCACTGCCTTATACTTGTTTTAGTAAAAGCTGTCCGGTTGTCCGCTCCATCGCGGTTTTCTGACGACGATCACGAAATATCTGTTATATTCAACGGCTCACAACGAACTGTTATGAATCAATTCAAATGCTATTGTGCACGATCGATCGAATCTATTGAATTTTGCCCACTACAACTACAACTAAATGATGTGCTTAAGTAGTACCATTTCTACAGCAAAAGTTCAGTTTCTTTTTAGACAACCTGTATACAAGACCGTGAGGTTCTGCCAGTTGTAGTGAGCTATGCTAAAATCGAACAGTTAAATCTTCAAAACAATCTAGAATCAGTCAAATCTTTAGTTATGATTTTATAACAAGTTTGTCAAGTCGTACAACATGAATTTCGAACGTTATATCATCAACAAATTCTGCTTTAAACCTAAAAATGAATTTGAAGAAACACAAAATGATAAAGTAGGGTTATGTTGATGCTACAGTGATCCTCCACAAATAGTTTGAGCGATTACGAGGTGGTTGGGGGTCAGATGAAAACGAAAAAGGATTGGGGTGGGCGCTCTTCAACATAAAAAAACTGATGAAAAGGTTTTAAAAAACTTAGCGAAGTATTTTAAAATGCTAAGCGATTGACTATTTGTGAAATTATTGAGAAGCATTTGAAGAACGATGCACGTACAAAGAGACCGAAGGGAGCAAATAGTTTCATCCTTTATCACGCCAGTCACTTGATATTCGATAAAATATTTTGACGATCGATTCACCTTATTCGCCAGATGTGGCATCCTACGACTTTTAGTTGTTCCCCAAATGTAAGATGACATCAAAAGGAAACCTTTTCGATACGATTCTAAACGATTTTTCTGTAGAAACTGACGGATCTCGTATTTAGCTTACGTTTTGTTATTTCTCAACGACAGTAGAAAGTTCTAATCTTGTCGTAGTTAATTAAAGGTGCGGTTATGTGTACGTTGGTCCAGAAAAGGTGTAACGTTAACCAACCCTCGTTGTGAATCTTAGGCTTAGGTAACAAAGCATTTGTTGATGGCATTGCCCAGCTTCTCAATGAATATGGCACGAACAAAAGAATGATCACACGGGATACAACTGAAAATATTCAGATTTTTTCAAAAACTGTTGTAATTCATATTTCGCCTAAAGTTTTTTTAATATAAATAATCGCCGTACTTTTTGATCACATCTCGTATGTACGGCGTTAAATTGGATGTGTTGTTAATTTTATATTTTTACGGCGAAAATTCCAGCCACCGGTTTCTAAAATGAAATTATGTTAGTTAACTAATAAATGGTGGCGAAAATCCCAATAAGGAGATCAATATCAAACACGCCACAACAATCCTTGAGAAAATATTTAAATGTAGTTAATACTCGATTTTGTATTGATGCGAATCAATTAAAGTAAACATTGGGTATTGTTTTGGCATACTTTCGAGTTTCGACATAATCATTTATTAATTCCACGAATAAAATTATAATTAAGGGAAAGAGAGCCTTGAAAAAAGTTATTAAATTAATTCCTGTAATTTAAAACACTCGTAAAAAATAAAGGCTTTGTTAGAAATACGCCATCAACACAAAATAATTTACTATCATTAATTTGTTTCTGCTACGATTGCGAGTTACAGCTTAGCAAAACCGATATTAATCATGAATGCATGAGTTACAAACTCGAATTCAGCAGAAAATGTTTTGGTTTATATTTGTGCCAATTCTAAAGCATGATTATCGTTTGATGCTAGTTTAAATTCACCGTGCCAGTTATTACGGTTCAATTTTCGATTTACCCTCTTTAATTGCGTTTTGATTTGTTGAAATACCATTTTTATTCAATGCAAAAATTACGGTTTAATTTCTGCTGGTTTTTGCAACTCATGCTTTTATTGTAACTTCAAATTCGGTGTAGTTAGTTAATATGAAACAGCAGTATTGAATTTTTTCGAGTGAAATAATTGGTGAATCTAATTTGTAGATCTTCTTTCCAAAAATTGTATGAATTTTTAAAAACTTGCATTTGTTATTTTGTGCGTTGGAATTCAATAAAGTTGATGTGAAACACAAATACATAGATCGAAATTTCTTTCAGCCAACTAATTAGTTCAAACTGTGCTTTTTTGCGGACGAATTTTATAAATTACTTATTTAGGTATATGACGGGGTGATTCAAAAGTATTGTCATTAATTTTAAGGGTAGGTAGAGCATATCAAACTTTTCTCAATAAACCATGTGTCGCAAATAAACGGTAAAACGGTAAAAAAAAATTAAAAAGATCAACACAAACATTGTTTGGTGGTCACTGGAATTTAAAGTTATCAAACGCCCTTGTGGTTGATGCTGATAAGAGAGATCGGCTGCGTAGGCTCAGTTCATTCTTGGCTTTCAAAGTGCATTCATCGAACGTTTTAATGGAAAGTCAACCTTTTAACAACTGAATTAATTGTTGTTATTGTACTTAATTGGTGTTTGTGTTGTGTGTGTATTTGTGTTTGTGTAGGAGTTAATGAAGGAACATTTGAACATCTTCGTAAGTCTTGTGTTCCCCTTTATTTACAACAATTTTTTCTATATCACTTTTTAAACATGTCAATAATTGTTTACTGCCAGTCTCAAGCCTGAAAAAATGCGAGAGGAAAGTGAAACCTGTAAAATACATAAATGTGTAATGTTCCATTTAGTTTTGCAAGGTCAAATTTCTATTGCAGGCTTTTTAAATGCATATTAGCCAGCGGTTCTCAAAAGTGCGTAACAAAATTTAAAATAAACAAAAGCGCGATAAGCTTTAGATTTTTGCTGTAATGTACTTCTATTAAGGTCAGCATATGCCCATTTAATTTAATGACAATACTTTTAAATCACCCTGATATTGGAACGAATTTGAAAAGTATCAAAATCTGGTAAATTCATTTTAGAAATTGAATTTGTAATGAAATTTGGGGAAATACATTAAAACTGTTAACATTCAGATACATATTTCTAATAAAATTAAAAATTATATGAAAACGGTATACCTGGCCGTTCTGATGTATTGGAAGCTTGATTACTTACATATTTACTTTTGTGAATCCAACGCAAAAACTGTCATTTTAGACCTGATTAGGCAACTAAACAAGGAAATTATGCAAAGATTTCTTCACAAATAAATCACAATAGCGGACTCTCTTTTTGGTACAATGCCGCAGAATCTCAGAATACTATTAAAACTGACCTAAATGTCCTTGGCCCTAAATACTTATAATTATTGCTATTTATATCAAACCTTCTCACAAAGACAAAATTACTGCAAATTGGCACAGACTTCTTTGAATTTCCCGAAGTGTCTTAGAATACCCAGAACTACCTCGTCTTGCTACGAACTACCTCTAATTCAGATCGAAGGTTGCCTTCAACTGCCCCTAAAGATGCCTATTAAGTATCACATTGAGGAACATAAGACCGCCTTAATGATTACAAATAGGTAAAGGTATCAGCCTATCAGCACTTACATAGAGAATTAAGGACCTCCTAAAGTCGCTTTCATAACCTGTTGTCTCACACGCTATATGTACGGAGTGGTGTGATAAGTACCACGCCTACATGTTTCGGTTACCAATTATTTGCAGTTGCGGGGTAGGCCACCCGTCGAGCATCCGATTCGGGTTTGACCCCGAGATCGTCTCCACTGTAGTCGAATGCCGTAACCACTCCGGCGATTAATGGTTATAAATAATTAATAATACTCATAATTACTGTTCTTGTTGTGCTTTTGCAGAAGCTCTATTCTGAAGAAACCTAACTTTAAGATTTTGAACTTTTACTAGTAAATAATGAACATTTGTAAAATGTCTATAGAAATTGGCTGGGTTTAAAAAGTCTTTTAGTGCAAAAAGAATGCTTTTAAAGATATATAAAACATTCAGTAATATGAAAACCTAAATCGAATTAAACCAAGAATTTCCGAAGTAGATTCTTTCGTTCAAGAACATTTTTATTTGGGGCCGTTCAGAGGCATTCTTTAATAAAATGGTTTAAACTGAGGCAGTTTCATGCAATCTGATACAGGATACAGTTTGGGACAATTTAAAGATACCTGAACCTGGAGCAGTCTGCAGCAATTACCTGAATTATCTGTTTATTTTGAGACAGCTTGGTAGATTTTAGTTAATAACTACATATATTTTTGCAATGGAAGTAAGAAAACTGAGGTAGTCTTAAGAACTACCCAACCTTTGCTTTAGTTTTAAATTTAAAAAATGCAATAAAAGTTAACAGAATAATCAGCTAAAAACGGTTGACCTTGGATTTTTGCACGAAATTTAAAAGAAAATAGTGGGTTAAGTTACGCTTAAAATACAAAATTAAAAGGCATTTTTAAATTGCACAGAGCAAGTGCCCTACAACCCAGATTAAATTAGAAAACCTTGACATATTCAGTACCAAGTGTTGAGCTTCACACATAATTTAGGTTATCTTTTTTGAGTTGTTCTAATTCTGTTATGTTTTAAAAACAAACACACTTTTAACCTGAAAAATACCAACCTAAAAATCACATCGGTGCATAAACCACCGACCGCAATCATCCACTTAAACTACACAAACAATAATTTGCGGATGAAAAAACCCCATATCACTATTGCAAAAACAGATCTAAATCCCGTGCGCACCCAAATGACACAGAAACACCATTTCCGCTGACTAATCATATTAAAATGCACACCGACAGGCAAAAAAAAAAAATCAACCGAATTGATATTCAAAGACCTCACATATCGTCTCGGAAGTTGTGGAAGATGGAAATTGACAGATTGATTCATCAACCGGATGTTCTAATCAGAAAAAGACGTACTCGTACGCCTTCATCAATAAACTAAACACTTTGTAGGCGATTGATTAAAAACATCATGCCTTGATTTCTACGAATCGGAGGAAGTTTTTGAATGAGAATATTGAATGGAGCAATCTAAAAACTTGAGACCCGTTAAGGACAAAGAAAAAATACCAAATTTGCTTCAATAAGGAAGTGTCGTGCACGAACAAGCCTAAATATTCGAAAATCTAGCGGTTCTTCTAATAACGTGGTTTTGCAAAACTGTATCTCAACTTGCGTGTCTTCAGCGTCACAGATCTTCAATCTTGAATCGCTTCCGGTTGCTATGTCTTAAGTAAATATTCCAACGAATTTAGAAACACCTTTTAGTTTATTTCGTTACTAATTGATCCCGATTTAGAATCAAAGCACGAACGATTGCAGGAGAAGAAGCCTAGGCGTTTAGTTTACAAACAACGGTTTGTAAAGACGAGTTCAACAACTCTTTCGAGATTTAACCTTTAAGAGCGAAATAGTCGTAATAACAACGGTTTCATTTATTACTTCGAGTCTGCACACATTCGTGAACTTGTTGATGGACATATGTGCCAAGGGTCAGCTGTGTTGATATTACTTAAAATTTATTTGGACAGATGTTGGGGTATTGCAGTGGATAACTACACTCCTCTTGATACTACTCGTACTTCCGGTTATTTTCGAATGTTTATTTTTATCTACAAGTGTGCATTCGTTTACGGTTATCTTTAAGTTTATTGATTTTGGTGGTAAAACTTTTAGTTTATATTGAGTGGCAACTGTTCAAACAGTAGCAGAAAGTTACTTTGATAATATAATAACTAGTGAGGAAGGTTTACGTTAGATTTATGGCTTTATTATTAGATTTTCCTTGAACATAGTTTCGGCATCCACTTTACGTTAAGTGGAATCAAAACTTTGTTATTCAGGGTTCCAGAACGATCGAGTACGGACACATTTCCGAAATAACTACAAAGACCTGAACACACCCACTTCAGTACAGTTTTTTTATATTGCTTCTAAATTGTATTTCAAGAAATACAGTGTGTTACTCTTGTCAACATTTATATTTTGGAATTTTCAAAAAAGTCATTCTTTCTTAAAGTTTTACATATCCTGAAATGTAATAAATAAGGATTATAGTTACCATAGGTTACACAGGTCATTCAGAAAATTTGAAAATAGTAAACTGATCTCTAGCAAACTACCTTATTGCAATAATAAATACAGAATATAATATAAAAAAAATCCATTAAATTAATTTAAAAACGATCTCCCTCCTTATTTGAAAGAGCTTTGTTAAATAAGATTTTTCGAAAAAGTTAGTTTCCCAGAGATCATTTTACTATTTCCGAATTTTTTGAACGACCTATATAACTTATAATAATTACAACCCCCATTTATGACGTTTCAGGAGAAGCAGAAGCAAAGCTTTTAGGGAAAAATGACTCTTTTCAAAAATGCAAAAATAGAAAAGGCTGGCAAGAGTAAGCTGCTCCATCCGAGGACACACTGTATATGTATTAAGTTTTGTCGAAGCTTTAAAACTATGCTGAATACACTTATTAGTGATTTATTTATTAATAGCTGGAAGTCTAGCATTTAAAGTTTTGGTTTTTTCGTTTTGTGAAGTTCTTCCGGAAATTTCTTACGGTATTTTTGAAAATCCAAGCAAAATTACAAACCTAGTAGATGGCCATTCTTGTATTTTGGAAACGAAACTGCTCTTCTTTTGTACTATCTGGAATAAAAAGAATACATGCAGGAAGGTTTGACAAAGAAAAACATATCAATCACTGGAAAACCGTACCACTGTACCACAGTAATTAAACCCGAAGTTCTTTATGCGGCAAAAATCCTGACCATCAAAGGAGCAAAACCGTTACAGAAGCTAGAGGTCAAGGAAAGAACCATGCTGAAATGGACAAAGATACCACAAACCCAACGAGGAACTAGACCTTAAACAAGAACCTTGAATGGACACCAGTATCAAAAGCGGCCACATTTTTTAAGGACACCTAGAAAGGATGGAAGAATTAAGACTAACCAGCATCATCCACAGAGCCAGCTCGTGTAAGAAAACAACACCGGCTTGCTACAAACAGGTCAAATAAGATCTTGCAACTTTCAACATCCCCGAAACACAAATGTATGGCGGAAAAGCTTTCCGGAAAGTGAAACAAGAAGACTCACATCTTTGTTTTCCCATTTCCCATTTAACCATTAGAACCAGATTTTCTTCTTTCGACTTTTTGATTGTTGAGACCCTTATTTCATCACCAACCTTTCCAACCTCCTCTTTGATTTCCTTTAATATGCCCGTATATGGGCTATTGTTGGCCTTAATTATCACCGCTGCATTGTCGAGTGACCTCTGTTTCTTCTGTTCTGTTCTCGTTGTTACCGCATTTTTGGTCGCATAAAAATCGGTCTGGCATAGGGCGCATTCTATTATTTTCCTGGTCAATATGATCTGCCTTTTTTCAGGCACTGCCATTGCCATCTTTTTTCTGTTTTCCTTAGCTACAGCTTTTGCTGCTTTCCGCATTATTGTTAACAGCTTGACTTCGGGTATTATCTTGTACACGAACTTCTCTTTTATTTTATAGTTCTCCCCACCTAGCACTTTTGTGCGCACACTTGTCCTCCATCGCTATCTTCCGCAATTAACTCCGCTAGTTCCTGGTCTTTCCCTGGATTTTCTAGGTATCCCTGTATACATTTTTCCTCCTTCGGTGTACACTGCTAAATCACCTCTAGCTTCAAACGGACTTCCTACTTTGATGTCCGTATTTCTGTACGTCTCTCCCGACCACTCGTTAACCAATTCCAGGTACCTTTGTTCGTCTTTTATTCTCTGCATCGTTGTTCGTATTCTGTCTCCTTTTCGTTTCTTTGTCTGACCTCTTCTTTACTACTTATCTCATCTCTGGTTTGTGTACCAAAACTTGGACCTCCGTTTGCTTGACCCTTGTCCCTTCTCTGTCCCTCCATCGTTTGTGTCGTCTAGATGTGACCTTCGGATTCGGCCAAACCTTCGGGTCTTTTTTCGTCAAAGCCGAATGTGCTTTTTACAGCCGAAGCCGAAGCTTCGGTCGGACACTACCTGTAACCTTTCGATCGTTTCGTTCATTTGGTCAAGAATAGGGCTTCTGGCTAGTATTTTGAGAGAAGCCATGGTCTTTTGATTTCCTTTTTGGTGTTAGGATTGCTTTCCATTATGTTGTATAAATCGTCAATTTCTTTCTTCCTCCTATTCAGTATTTTTTCTTTCGCTCTCTTTCTCTTGTATGAGACGATACAGTGCCCCCCCTTCCCTTTTTTTGGTCTTCGGTGGTCTTCCTAGTATCCATACTTATATCTCCTAGTTGTGGCGGCTGTATAAACACTTCGTCTGTTTGGTTTCTTATGTCGTCCTCTTCCAGGTATAGACCTTTTTCTTCTGCTGGGGGAGTTCTACTTAGGCATTGCCTTCTCCTGAATTGATCCAGCATCTCCTTTTCTATCTCTTCCCTTTCCTTTTTGTTGGTCCCTTTTTTTATTCCCCCATTCTTAAAATGCCTGAAGCTAATCCCAGCTCCAGAATATTCAATACTACCTCAGACTGCTACTAAAATGCCCGATGAAGGAGCAACAAAACCCAGCAGTTGGCAATTCCTCAACCTATACTTGACTCACTGAACTCTGACAGCAAAAGCTGCAACCCATATTAGCATCCTTCATCAGTCATCAGTGAGTAGACCGCTAATGCAATCTTTAATAAACTTAGATCAAAAAACCGGATGATTCAATTTTATCGGTTAAGTATTTTGTCAAATTTGACAGTGCATAATCAACGTACTTTACGCACAAATGTCGCTGTCTGTAAATTTACTTAACACTATTGCATAAAGAAAAACAAAACTAATGGTCACCTGGTCACCTTTGATTTATATTTTATTTATTTTTTTATAAAAAAAAAGTATATTAATAATCTACTTACCTAGGAATACAGTATAGAAAAACTTTAGAATACAAAGTGTTGTATTTATATGTGTTATTAATAGGCTACTTTATCGAAAACTTGTACGTCTTTAAGACGTTTTTTCCTTCTTCAAAAAACAACCTTGAGTCTTTGAAGCATGCCTGAAAATCACAGAAGTTCGACAAGCATTATAAATGATAATAATTAAGTTTTTCCTTATGAAAAATCCCATGATATAATCGTACTTACCTTACTTAGGTATTGACAAGGGGGTTCCCCTGTTTTAAATTTTGTATGGTAACTGGACCCATTTACTCCCCGTTAAATTAACAAATCAAATAGGCCATGACAAACTTTGAACTAAATATCATCGTAACTGGTAACCTGATATTTTATTTGCTCAGTTAATCATTTTAAGCTAACCGAATCCCAAAACAACAAACACGCCAAAATCTCACCTTCATCCACTTAACTAAACAAGAGAGAAATTAGAATAAACCAAGCGTAAACGATCACCATCGGATGTGTCGAGCCACCATTGCTTTTCGCTTCGATAGTTTATAGTAAAGCAATCCTCGGTATGCCTGGAACTTGAACCGTGTGTCCTCGATCTAAAGGCGAGGAATACCGCTCGTTTGCCCGCCCGTTTTCATGATCTTCGTACTCCATTGAAATAAACACACATACACACGTTTAAATAATACCAAGCCCATTCATTGCCGTTGTAATTATTGTAAAACACAGTTGCATTCTCGCCTCTGTGTTAGGTATCGGTATTAACGCCTTAGAACGGTTGAGAATGAGAATCTATAAACCATAAATGTGAAAGTAGACCTCACATGTATGTACCTTGTTGGTAACGGTTTTAACTTTTAACGAGTTATAAGAAAGCAATCGTGCAATCAAGCACGAGCCTTTTTTCTACGTGAAATTGCATGGGAAAATTTTGCAGCTGTTATGCAATTAAAACTGTTGTCAACTGCAGTTTTAAGCACCAAATAACTTTTTATATTTCCACAATTATGGATTTGTTTTAAAAAAGTGTTAGGTAATAAACTGGTCGAGTTGGATCGATGCGTTGCAGTGAAAGCTCAAGCTTAGGCTGATGGTTTGTTTAAAATGGGTTTAACTCTATTAACAGTGGAACTCCAGTGTTTATGCTTTAAATTACTACGTTAACTAGGAAATGTCGGACGATTTTGTGATTTGTGTTTGATAGGTTAAACTCATATGATTTGGTTAGGTTAGATTTTCAATCGTTTAGTTAAGTTAGGTCTATTATGATTTAGTTAGGTTTGATCTGTATAAGTTTATTTAGGTTGGATCCATATAAGCTTAATTAAGTTAGGTTTGTTATGGTTTACTTAGGTTAGATCCTCATTTAGGTTGGATCCATATGGGCTTAGTTGGTTAAACTTGTTATGGTTTAGGTAGGTTAGATGCGTTAAGTTAGTTCCATATGGGTTTAGTTTAGGTTTGAAAGTTCAAAGTCATGCGCTATTTTACAACTTGAAATTTTGATGGAACCCGATTCTATTAATGTAAAACTAAAAATACCTATATATTTTGGAATTATTCTTTAAAGGAGTATTAAGAGCAATTTTAAGGAAAGTAGGGGTAACAATAAACATTAAAATCAAATCCACTTCACAAAAAACCTGAATTCCACCTTGAAACTGGCGTTTCTAATAAAACACATACCGGGTCGTTTGATGGGAATATTGTATAAAATTTCGTCTGCCCGTTAAAATGAACAACAAGCCAAAATACATATGTAACACCGAAACCAGAAGGCAGGTTGCGACTGGCGCAGGTCTTGAATCCGTTTCACTTCTCCGTACAAATTAATGTACAAGCTTGCCGTTGCCATGGCAACGGCTCGTATGCAAACATACAAAAGTTGACGCAGGATTCCTGTATAAGCAAACCTGCTTCAGTTGAACGCTTGTGGTCTGCAGTATGTTTTGCTGAGCGGCATAACCTGCAGGGGCTTGCTGTACGATGTACTGTCGCCGGGCATAAAATAAATAAATTAGATTTCTTTTCTATATGAACTGAATTAAATGATTTCGGATTTTGTATAAAAAAAACATTTAATCGAAAAATATAGATGAAGCAGCGCTCCACCTGCGTCATCAGACGGGCCGCCGCTGCATCCGTATAAACTTAGTTAAGTTAGGTTTGTTATGGTTTAGGTAGGTTAGTTCCATATAGATTTAATTGGGTTAGATCCGCATGAGTTAAAAAAAAGGTTAGATTTGTTACGATTTAGGTAGGATTAAAGTCATTAGGTTAGTTCCATATGGGTTTTGTTAGGTTGGTCACAGTTAAATTTTAGTGATAAAAATTTGATCATCTTCTATTGATGCCTCGGAATACCTAAGACTTTCCTAATAGTGCTTTTTTGAAAGTAGACTATTGTTATTATTTACAAATTGTCCCACATTTCCTTCAACTATCTGAAACTGTCTTATAATCCTCCGAACTTATTCGAAAATTGGAGCATTTCTGCGGTTTCAAACGAGGAATGCCTTTAGACTGCCCTGCACCATTAAGAAATAACAGACACTGATCACGGTCCAAACTTTGCGTTAAAAGACTTTCATTCTCTAACTTTATATTGCATCGAAATGCCTTAAGGTTGCCTCGGATTTTCCATTAATGTCTTTTACGAAAATCTATAGTCTGCTCCAAAAATACCTAAACTGCTTCAGCTTCAGAATACGCCAGCTGCCTTAGATTGCCCTTAAAAAGGCATTTAGACTATCGCATCAAGCGACAAAACACTATCTGAATGTTAAAATACCTCAAACGGCCTCAAATGCTCCAAACTACTTCAGCCTCAGAATGCCTAGATTGCATTGCAAAAAAACAAAAGGTTGCCTCAATGGTCAACCCATCAATAATTAATCTAGATTGCCCTGAGTGCATTAAGTTATATTTTAGGAACTAAAACTTCATGTGCCGCACTACAAGCACTCTTCGTGTAAATCTTTAAACTCCGAAATGTGTAATTCTTACCATATGTAACCGTATTCTCTTCCTTTATATCTTTCTTTATTAGCCCAGCATATCCCTATATCTATAGGGCAAAAGCCTCCTTCACTTTTTTAGTGAGGCGTTTTTGATGTACTCTCCCATAGCACAGAATAAACAGAAGCGACAAGACCGCGCGGCACTTTGATGTTTATGTTGCCAGCACAAGGCGGAGCTACGTCGGTTCAGCAAGTAACTTAGCGTATGGTTTTCAATTTTAATCGTTAATTTCTGCTTTCTGGTGTGCAAGTGCTGCTGACTTCAGGCACAGCTCCAGGTGATGTTTGAGTATACTAACGGAAATTTCTAAAACAAATAAACTTACAGAAACTGACATTATAAAAATTGATACTAATTTATTATATACTAATTATTTTTGCATTTTCGCGTTGAACACCAATTACCACCTCTTTTTCCACTCATTTCCGCGTATTTATGTTTTATTGGAACAATATTTCGAATAAATAACACCCGAACTCTTTGGCGCTGCACTTAAATATACTGCAAAATAGGAAATTTTACTTGCTAGTGGGCGGGTTCGAGTTCAACCCCGCTCCCCTTATTTTGACCACCCCACACTCAGCACTTTGTCGCTTCTGTTAAGAGTTTATTCTGTGCCCATAGTGACCGGTCCTCGTGGAAGGGAAGAGCAATTGGGCCACCCATTCCAGCACTGACCGGAGACAACGATGCTTAATCTCTCCTGATCATGCTTAACTGGGGTACCTAGCTACCATAACTCAGGACCTTTTCTTTTATATAAGAAGTGTAAAAAATAAGGCATTTTCAGAAAATTTCAACCTAAAATATTATAAAATTGTTGATCTTAATTTAACATATCAATCCTTCACTTTACTGGCTTTGATGAGAAAATTGTAAGAAAGGAAAGTTTGGATTGGTAAGTGCAAAATGAGAAATAATATGCCGGTTAAGCCAGGTCACTAGGCTGTTTTAAAGATTCTACCTGAGGTTGATGATTTCTTTAATTAAATTTGTAGAGTTATTTTGTAAATTGCTTAAGAAATTGCCAAATCAATTTCTGGTATAAGAATTTGGTTAGATTAGGCTCGAATAGGTTAGGTTAGGTTAGACCTGGATGTATTCAGCTGAATCTACCCAGATTAGGTTTTTATGCGGTTGATTAAAGTGAACGTGGTCCATCCTGCCAATACTTTGATATGTACCTATGTAGTACCTATTTGAAAGCATATAATTTCTGAAACGTATGATTTTTACAATATCTTAACGTACCAATAGGAGACCATGGTTGTTAAGGCAGATCGATAGGTTATCTTGAAGATTCAACTTTAAGTTGATGATTTGTTGAATGAAATTTGTAAATTTATTTTCTGAAATAATCCATCGAATTGTTACATGAATTGGGAAATGAATTCCTAGTGTAAGGATTTGGTTAGGTTAGACTCGAATGGGTTATATCTGGAAGTATTCAATTGAATCTTATCTACCCAAATTAGGTGTTTATCCCACCAATATTCTTTGATATAAATTTGAAAGCCGATAATTTCAGAAACGTATAATTTCTAAAATATCTAAACGTATCCCCTCCCTTTATGCAAGAAGTATTAAAATATAGATTGACTCTGACAAATATATAGTCGTGAAAACTCCAGTCCAAAAGAACCTACGTACAGGATAGTTCATTCTAGTAGATTCATTCTTAGTTAATTTGAGAAATTGGCAAGGAAATTAGTTTAAAAACCCAATGTTTTAATTGCAGGGAAAAACAGATTACGAAATGATCAGACTAAGTTTGAAAATTGTCCAAAAATTCACACTTAAATTAGGTAATGGTTTTGATTGCATTTCATAGGATTCAGTTAGGTTAGGCCTAAATGGGTTGTATTAGGTTAGACCCAAATGGGTTGAATTAGGTTAAATGCTACAAATTTAAACGGATTTGATTAAACTCCTTGTTAGATTAGATTGTTATATGATGAACTGAAAATAGCTTACGATATTCTATTTTGCGCATATTTAATAACCCATTTTGTGTAACATACAATTTCTATACCGCCTCCGCCCTTTTATACAAATAGCTAGCACAAAACGTTCGACCTTTTAGTGAATTAAAATTCTTTACCTTGGGGAACTACAGAAACTTATTAGATGTAGAAAATTATTCAGTTCTATTATTTACAATCTTTAAATTTCCTTTTTAAAATGTTGGAATTTGAAAAGCTTGTTCGATTCCTTAAAGTTTCTCCGGAGTGGAAGGATATTGTTTAATCACAGACTGTATCATAAGTTATATAAATTTAATTAGGTTAATTTATTATATGGTATTCTAGAATTCTGTGGAAGATTCATCAGAGCGCTTATAACACAACGTGTAATTCTTACAACGTCTAAATGTATCCCCTCCAGTTCTACAGAAGAGAGAATTCAACTTTTTTTTAATATAAAAGGTTTGTCAATTCTAATTAAATATTTCACCTCCAAAATGTTAAAGAATCAAATGGGCTTGAATCGATGACGCTCCGCTCCCTACATTCTATCAAGAGGTAAAGCCATAATCACTGAAAATAAACGAAACCACTTCTAAATATAATCAAAGGTCACGACCTAAGTTACAACCTTTTATCTACGATTGCTTTCTATAAAACCCAGTCATGGGTTTATTATCGTTATGGCGCTTTTCTAGTAGGAGATTTACTTACTTAAGAAAATTCACCTTAATCCGGGACATTGTACTGTAATATCGACAATTCTGAAAAGGCCTTTTATTCGTTTGTACGAAACTAATTTCTTTAAATAAGAGCTTCCTAAATTAACATTTTAAACCTCATTAGTTCGCATTCAGATTTCCACCCATCTAGAAAATAAATTTAATTCTAATCATGTCAGTCTGATGAAGTGGAAACACTAGCACTTTTACCTTTTTTACTTCTTTTTACGGGAGGAAGAATAAATTGCACAGAGTTTTACGAGTTTTGATGGGACCCGACTGCATCAAGAATTACGGGAGGTACGAGAGTTGAATGCCAATCTAATTTTATTGCTACATTTCAGAGAGAGGAAATTCGATTTCTGCTTGCAGTATCAAAGGAGAGGCTTTCTACCATCTTATGAAATTGAGTGATTAGATTTATGCGCGTATCAATTCACATCAGATACGATGATTTATTATATTAGCTCCGGTTGAAATTTTCTTTTCGTAATTTTACTTCCGTCTACACGCTTGATCAATGTTCCCTTTTATAAATTTTCATGTTATCTTTCCCCATTTACTACGTTTCCTTTGTTTTACCCGATTGAAATGTAGTGCCGGCCTCGAAGGGCCATTTTTCATTTGTTTCTGTTGTAGGTGTGTTTAAATAAACGTTCGGGGCTTCTGCTTCTTTTCATAGCTTTGGAAATTCCTTAAAGTACCCACAAATTTTGATGAAACGTTCCGTATAGATGTTAGGACAGGAGAAAAATTCGGAATTTTCTTTTCCATTAAACTAACAAATCTCCAGGCTGCAGAACTTCCTCAACTTCACCACATGAATAATACGTGCCAATCTCGAAGTTGTCATGTAAATAATAGGAACGCGAAAGGAACGAGTTGTGAAATTGAGATCGGCGTCGCGTAAATTTTTCCATCTATTTTTTTTTTACAGTTTGGGTGCTCACGGACACAATGCTTGTTTTATCATAAATATAGAATTGTTTCCGTGGGAAGTAAAAGGAAAAATCCTGTATTCAACTTGAGAAAAAATAACAGCAACCCGCAAACATTGGAATTAATTTAATTTGTATGATTATATTAAAGCTGCTGTGAATGCCGTAGGAAATAAACAAATAATGTGAGGTGTAATTTAAAAATTCTGTGAATTTCTCAAGGCCTTTGTGACGTCATGCCAATTTTCTGCAGTAGAAATTTCTAGGATTTCTCAATTACTGTTTTTCCTTCGCTTGTTAATTTTAATTAATAATTTGTAGTTACAAACTAGCTTTTATCCTTTCCTTTCGATGCGTCCATCGTAACTATAGAAAAACAAATGGCTGTGAGATAAAACAATTGATTGTCGAGTAAAACAAATGCCTGTGTGATCTCAGAAATTATAGGTTATGATTGGAAAATTTTAATTTAGCGAAGCTTGCAGGACAAATACAGCTTTAAAAACGATTTAAAGGAAGAATGATACCTAAAAGAAATATTCGAATTCTCATTTACTTCCAATTCGTTTCTTAATCACAGTACAAATTAAACAACACTTGCTGTACCCCATGTAAAACACGTTCCTTTAATTAAAGAAAACAAAATTTCAGTCCGCACCGTTCGTTTCCTTGACGTTTTAATCGAAGATTCTAAAAGTAGACACATTTAATTTTAAATCAACAGTTCTTCTTGGTTTGGTGCCGCGCCCTCTTAAAGAATTTCAAAAGGTTTTTATCTACTTGCGCCTGCAAATTAAGTCCAAGGTTTTCTAGCGTGAATATATTGCGAAAGTCGCTTTACCATACAAATCCATCCGAACGCAGAATTTAAATTGCCGAGATAAGTTTTCGGCCGCCCTTTTACTTTTGTTTGAATTACGCGTAATAATCCTAACTTTTTATGTGGAACGAACCGAAACTAATGAGTTGCACTGTCATTTTTTTTCATGAACACGATAGCGCACACTTCCTCTTTATTGTTTGAGTAAAGTACGTAAATTCACGTGCGTCGTGTTAGAAAATGTCAAAGGTTTTGAAAAATTTAAGTTGCGGCAAAGGTCGCGTTCAAGTGTTATGAGTGCATTCCGTCATTTTTTGGTGGTGTCTACTGAACCGTTGCGTAGTTTGCTAAAACCGTAGACGTTCACGTTTAAATGGTCTTATTTTGCAAGTTAATTACGGATAGTTTGAGTTGTTCAAGTATTTGAATCGAACAATTCTTGTTTAAAAATCGAATATTGTAAATAAAACTTCAGTTCAGTGAATATTTGTGGTATCTACTGAACCGTTCGTTGGTCTAATTAGTACAACAGTGGCCACCTGGAAACAATTTTAATTCGTAGGTTATTAAGGTAATTTATTGGCTTATCAGATAATATTCGGGGTTCTTAAGAAAATCTAATTAATAACGTTAGCATCAAGTTTGACTGACACCTTGCTGTTGGGGGCGTTCCATAAACTTTTTGATGGTAGTGTTTACTGAACCGTTGCCGTGTTTTGAGCAAGTTCCGGCAATTTAAAAACTGTAAACAAACAAATATTGTAACTTCTCAAGCAGTTTTGTCCTATCAGATCAACTCCCCACCAAACCCAAAACAAAAAGCAAATCTTCCACGTTTGTAATTCAAGCGTATCATCAGTGAACAATATTTTTTCCATTTAAACAAAACGTTTTAGAATATCACGTACCATCTGATAACAATAACAGATGTGATTTCGTATTCCAGATCCTGTTACAAACACTGTAGTTCGTACCTCACGCATTTAAACTATGGAATTTCGACTTGGACAACCTTGAAATTGCTCATGCATTACAATGTATTAAACATTAAAGTACATATACGTGGCCCTCTTTTTTCATCAGGTGTACCTAACATGGATTCGTGTATACGTGAATGCTATCGCGTGTTTTAAATTTGTTTCCGTATTAAAATCGTATACCTTAAAGGTTTTCTCAACCTTAACGTTCTTCCTGTCGCGGATGTGTGTTATCGGACATGAAAATTGTAGGTTATTACAGGAAAAAATAATAACGAGGGAGCTTGGTGTAATTTTAAGGAGGAAGAGGAAATTTTTATGCTTTATGCACTTTGCGCGTAGTTTTTAAAAATGTTAAAGAGGGGACTGTCAAGGAAATATTCAGGTTTCGAAGTAGGAATCTGAAAACTTCCGATTATTTGTAGGACGGGGCGGGTTAGCAGTTTCCATTTTACTTTTATTATTTTTGAAATGGCGTAGTTACATTTACAAAAGCACATTCGATTAATTTACCAAGGAATAATATTCCACCAAAATTAGGTTAATGCGTAGCCTCAAGCAGGTTTCGTAAACATCCAAAGCTTGATACACACATTAATGCTTACTTCACCCAGGCAATTATATAACCAAAACAGGCATACACACTACTACATTTAGCAGTATATGTTCAGATAGTGTTACTTACAAGGGAGGGAATCCCTCTGTGGAATCTCACATTGCATCTACTAGAATACCCTCGAGGATGCTTGGAAGTGATGACAATGGGAAATCCATCCATACCGATGTTCCACCCATCCTAGATGATCCATACGGTCTAGTAAACTAACGGAACAAAGAATATGCCAAGGCGGGCCTATCTGACCACCCCGGGAGGTATAGCACTGCATCGGTAAATGCAGCCAGGCCAAGGGCCCTTGGTAACCACGCCGAGTCACCCAAGTTCCCAGGCACATAGCCGTCTAAATGGGTCCCGGAGCTTTATGCTCCAGTAAACGACAACGAGCCTCATGTGCTCACACAAAATGCCCCAGCAAGCCTCAATGCTTACTAACATCCATAACAACAAGCCTCACTGCTTGATAACAACAACAATAACAAATATATCAACGATAACTACTACAACAACAAACAACAACATAACTATTCATACCGACCTTATCTCATTGGACATTCAATCACATCTAGTCAATTCAAGGTCAACTATCTTTCCATCTGTATATGAATAATCACCCAAAATGCCAATGCACCACGAATTTACATTTTGCGCAACATACACAAACTCACTTGGCCTTTTTAATAACTTAAATAACATATCTGTACGTTAACGCGTCCCGAGACCGACTCCCTCTTAGATTCTGACCTGAGTCGGATACCTTGAGCCTTAGCGGTCTTTGTTTCAAGAAATCTAATGCTTACGTCATCGCCGCCAAAACTACGTACAACATATTTCAATTAATGTGGAGGTTAGAAGTAGACTTGTCGAAAAAAGTTCAGAATTCGAATCAAAATTCGATTTTCCAGATCTGAAATTCAAGCTCGAATTTTTGGATTAGTTCAAAATTCGACAGATTTATTGTTCAAGTTTTTTAGGCATAACATTTAAGTTTGGAAATTAAGTAACCTGATTTAAACGATATGAAAAAATCAACTGGTTCAAGTTCGAAATTTCAGTGTGAAATCGAACTTACGAAGATTGAACCGAATTTGAAATTAAGTGCGTAAATCCAAGGTAAACTTCAAACGTTTTAATCGGCGTTGAAATTTGAAGCTAAAATCCAGATTTAAGTTTGAACTCGGTCCGAATATGTTAGTAGAGATTCGAATCTTAATCGTGAAGATTCGCACCTTGTAATTAGATTTGCATTGGCTTGAAGTCCTAGTTGGGAACCGTAGGCCTAAAATGTCGTAGATTTAACCAAGGCTTAATTTAAGCTAACTTAAATTAGTATTTAAGTCAATCTGCATTGCATTTAAAATTATAGGCTGCTGTCTCTATACCTATACATATATGTTTAAGTTTAAAACCAACTTAAATTAAGGCTCCCTGCCCTTAAGCCCTATTTACGATTTAAACTAAACTGCTACCTGAATTCGTGAAGAAGTCCCGATCTTAGTTTAAGCCGGTTTAACTTAGGACTGGTATTAAGTACAGCTTTAAATTGAAGTTTAGCTAGCTTAAGGCGCCTTAAACTATGACCTACGTTGATCAGAACTGCACTTAAGCTTTAGTTTAGGCTTTAGCTTCTACCTCAAGCGAAATATCTTCGCTTAAACTTTGGAGGAGCTGATAGCCGCGTGTAAAAGGCATCGGTCTCTGACGCGGGCATCTCAGGTTCGATTCCTGAAACTATCCCGTACGCCCCTCCGTGTTTCGGAGAGCACGTTAAGCCGGCGGCCCCGGTTGTCATACTAACACCTTTGACAATCGTCAACCCCGCACCACTGTGGGTCGATCTTTTTCTTCTTATTCAATGGGTAAGGTTAGCCTCCTGCCCAGCATACGTGCTAAGAGGGCTCACATAACTCGTTATTACGGGTTACTAACAGATTATGGGCCTAGGCTTCGGCCATAAGAAGAAGAAACTTTGCTTAAACCTGTATGAAAACAGTAGTTCTTATTATAATTGAGTAACATGGGGGGTTGAATATTAAAAATCACCAAGATTTGTCTTGTGTTAGTTAGATTAGTCAAATGAGCTTGTATACTCACACAGGGATTCGAATTACAAAAGTTAAGTTTATTGTATTATGGGAATTATTAGTAGACGGCCGCTGTTCAGGTGAGGGTCCGACGTGCATCGGGTGAGTGAGGGTAGTAAGTAAGAAGTTGTGCAAAGGCTCTATTTAGCTTTCCTAGAATACCAACTTTCTGCAGGCATTATTTGTACCTACATTATTGAGAGACAATTTCTAAAAAAATGTGTTATTGTCAGAACATGTTTTTACTAATTTCAAACGTGCCAACTTTAGTACTTTACAAGAAAGCTTTTACAGCGTGTGGTCGATTTTTTAATAAATAAGGACGTAATTAATGACGTTAATAGGAATAAAACCTGCTAAAATCTGCTGGTACCACCAAAACCTTATAAGTTTAACACGTATGCGATGTAAAGCTTAGATGTATGTTTTCAAACACTTCCTGTTCTGTTTTAGTTTTTGTTTGTATTCATTCTTTTCTTATTGTTTAAATAATTAAATTAATTAATTTTATTTTGTTTCAGGTATGTACTTACTTTGAAAATATATTACATAACTAGCGAAATGTATTCAGAATTGGTGAGTAATTAGTAATTATCATTGTTTTTGTTAAAAAAAAAATCGGTTTATTTCGAGATGGTTTAGAGGCCCGCATGAACGCACTTTGAAAGGGTGCTTTGAACTCTCCAAGACCAAAAAAAGTATGCTTTTTTAAGTGGCTTGAAAACCATACTTCATTCCCTTCAGCATACCGAATATAATTCTTATTATTAGTAAAGCTTCCCCAAAACCGAAAGAAACCCTTAGTTCATTCGTTTAGATATTTATATTTAAAAAATTTTCAACATGCATTAGAAAGTTAGATGCCATGAATTTTTTCGACTCCAAAATCCTCTCGAAATTGAACATTTTCAAGCTAAAGTAAGAAACCTCAATTGTAGCAGTTTAACCCCCTGAACAACCCTCCCCGAAGCCGCAAGAAATCCTTAGTTCGTTCGCTTAGATATTTATATTAAAAAAAAATCTCTAAATGTTGAAGAATCACCAAACGCCTAACAATATATTGAACAATTATTATTGAACCTATTTGAAAGTTAAATGCCACCCATTTTTGCTACTCCAAAATGCTCTCGAAACTGAACACTTTCAAGCCAAAGTAAGAAACCTCAATGGTGGCAGTTTAACTCCCTGAACAGGCAATGCACTTACGCAAATCCTTTGTAAATTGTCAATGCTTTTTAAAAACTTAAAAACGTCGAATTTTTAGTTAAAAGAATAGCTAAAGGCTTAAGATCGTAAGTGTACAAAACATTTGGATGTTTCAACTACATTTAGGATTCGGATTCGAATCTGTTCGGAGAAACCCAAACCAACTAAATTTTAATTTTAAATTTTACCCGTCAAGTCTGTTGAGAGAATTGTAACTTAACTTCCAGCTCCATTTACGAGCAAAAATGTTTGCATAATCGAAATTCGAGACTTAAAACGTGGGAGCAATCGGATTTAGACTTAAATTTTGATTTGATAAACCAAATTAATTTAATTCCAACTTGAAACCAATCAATTTGAAATGAGAATAGCTAAGCCCCAAGTCTAAATATACTGGACTTATTTGAAATGTCACGAGAATGTTTTGCTACTCAAAAATACTCTCGAAATTGAACATTTTTCAAACCAAAGTAGGAAGCCTCTATTGTGGCAGTTTAACCCCCTGAACAAGCGAAGTACCGCAAACCTTTGCAAATTGTAAGTATGTATATACTTTTTAATAAACTCAAAAACCTCGAATTTTTAATTAAAGAAATCAAATTCGCTGCGAGAATTTTAACTTAACTTCGAGCTCAATTTAAATGTAAAAGCAAAAATGCTTGCGTAATCGAAATTGGATATTTAAAATGCGAGAATTTAATTTTTTCAAAATGTGGCTTTGATCCCCCTCACCAACGCCCTTAAAAGGATATTGCACTAAGAAGAAGAAGAACGGCTTTTGACCAAATTAATTTAAACCGGAATTGAATCTTTTCAATTCAAATTGATTTGAGTATCTAAGCCCCGAGTCTAAATATAGTGAACTTATTCGAAATGTCACGAATTTTTTTCACTCAAAAATGCTCTGGAGATTGCAAGTTTTCAACTCCAAATTTTATTTTTAGCCGTTTTAAGAAGAGATTTGTTGGTATCCTAAACAGGGTTTATCGAAATTAAATTATGTAATACATATTTCTTTCCACCCGCCCTCTTGCTAAGCCGCCCACGTGCAGCATCTATCTTTTACACTCGTTTAACATGAGAAAATTATGTCGCGAAACTTATAAAGTGCTCGAAAAACCTCTTGTATTGCTCTGATAAATCCAGAATATCAAAAAACACAGAAAAACGGTTTAAAAGTGCCTACATCGGGAAAATTCGTAAAAAGAGGACAAGGTTTTTTATATATAGTTTGCGAAAATAAAATTATGACTGACCATTGTCTTTCCGCTCCGTTAATATTTATATCTGCTTTTGTATTCACCATCTTCAGATTTTTGTATGTAAACAAAAATAGGACGAACCCTTGTTCATAAATAAAACATAACAAATTTCATTTCCTTTTAAAAACAATGTGAACGGTTTATCGACCTAACTGGAATAAACTTAATTATAAACTTGAAAATAAAAACTGAGTGAAACCCGAGTAGAGCGAGTACCTTCTAAAATATACAATTGGAACGCGAATATTTCGTATCGGTCGGTATGCCGTTGTTTGTGAGAAAGTGAAAGCGGGAGCTTTAATAAACGAATAACAATAAATTAATGCCGCAATAATAAACAATCTCCATCGTTAATCATGCTTATTGATAAATATGTACGTATGAAATTGTGCCGGAACAATTTTTCATTTTCGTTTTAGTTGAAACCTCCTCATGGCGGGAAGAAAATTGATTAATTAAATTCGTCTCCGGGGTAATTGTTAAAACAGAAATTACAAACCGTTTCCGTCCTTCGTAAATGCGTGTTTATTGTATAAACGTCACATAAAACAAAGAAATTTAACCCTTTGTGTTAGAAAACGGCCCACGCGTTCACCTACTACAAAGTATCTCGTTACCTAAGGTCCCCGAAGGGTACTCAATTTTTTAGTAAGGTGCCACAAATTACCGGCTGTAAACACAAGCGAAAGGTACACCTTTAACGTGGACTTTTTGAGTAATAGTTTCATGTCAGCGTCGACTGAAATAAATGGGGTTACGACCGCTTTTATAGATGGTTATTTGTAAAATGGCGCATTTAATGTCCTTTCGTGGAGGCGCATAGGGACCGTTGAATTTCCTATAAATTATTACCCGTCAGCGATGGGCATTAGACAAACGAATGCACGTAGAATTGCAAACAAATCAACTGAATTGTTATTAAATTAATTTACTTAAACAAAAATTCCATCGAGAAGATGGAAAAGCTGTAAGAAATGAGCTTTTGTTTTGTAATAGCCTACCCAGACTAAATTTAACTCTTTGATCATAGAAAACAAATGACATCGTAGATTTTACAAAATGCTACCTTAAAAGGACGATGAACGAGGAGAATTTGTAAATTTTTAATTTTTAAATTTGGGACTAATCCAATTTCTGTTGGTTAAATCTTCGATTTGGAAAAACCCAAAACTCGAGATTCAAATGTACAGTTTCAGCTTGAAGTAAGAGTTTTTTAATGAAATTCAATTCAAAATAAGAAACTTTGAATTTTTAGTTTTTGGCTTTAATTTTTTAATAGTTTCTTTAGCTTGTTAATCAGATTTGGAATCAATGTCGAATGGAAAGTTTAAGATGATGACAGAGCAGAACAAAGACTGAAAAAAATAACTTAAAATACGCATTTGAATCTGCGCTGCTGAAACTCGCACCAAATAATAATGTTACTACATATTCAATTTTGACCCTCAAATCTGCTAAGAGAATTGTAATTTGTAATCTAATTTATGATTTTTTGATCTTGAATCGCATTTGAAAATTAGTAGTTTTCAATTGGAATTTAAGAATAAAAAGCGTCATCGAAACTCGAAACTTAAAAATCATGAACCGGTTTAACTCAATTTTAAATTATTTTTTTTATGATTTGCATCTTCAATTCCAGAGAGGAGATTCGGCTAGTCAGATTCTAACCTAAAGTTGGTTCCCTCAAGTGTGCTTTCAAGATTGTTACTTAAGGTGGAGCTACACCCAGTCACGCCAAACTTTTCCGCCAGAGTGGTAATTTTAAAATTGCCCCTTAAAATATGCAACTTACCTTACACGTTTTTTCTCTACGTTTATCTGACGTACATACAACAAAATACAAACCTAAACCACCTAAAACGATGTGTTAAAGGGGCTTGCTGTCATAAATTTAACCCTCGAAATCTTAATCTTAAGTGACAAGTTATACAAATCCTGTTGAAAAACTATGGAAGTCCGAGTACCTAGTATTCTTTGTTATAGGTATAAAATTAACTATACAGACAATTATTATTTTACTTGAAAATAATTAACATGTAGTTGGAACAATAATATTTATTAGGGGGTGTCTATTTTAATTAACAAACAAAAAATACTAGAAATGTACCCATAATCTATAAAACTTCTTAAAACTGGAATTATTTCTTATGTGTCTACCGTAAGTGAATAATTGTACTTATTTAAAAACAAAAGGGCATAGAATTTAGCGTTTCTTATTAAAAAAATGTTACATTAGTAACTATCTTCCAAGAGTGCAGACAAATTTTCTATTTAACTAGTTTCCACTTAACAACTTTTTTGATTTTAAAATATAAGATATTTATTTAGTTTACTCTTGTCAATTTACATTTTCCATCAAATGCTGCGTTCTACTGCAACATTTTAAGTATAATTTACGTTTTAGAAAATGCAAGAAATTTTAGAGAAAAACTCATTATACAAATAAATATCATAAATAAAACGAAATTTCGTCGTAAGTGTTACGACCTACGTTGTTGTTTTAGAATTACACGATTTTTTTGAATTTAGAGCTAAGCTTGCTGTGCACATATAAATAATACTAGGTGAATCCCTAACACGTAGCCCTAGATAAGGCAATAAGGCGATAAGGATAGAACATTTGGTACTACATACAGAAATATCTGCAACAATTCTTGGTAAACGATCTGCTTGTAAATAAGTAAATGCAAAGCTTCAGGTAACTGACGGCGGCTTCAAGGATATTCGTAATTCTTTGAATTTTACATTCTAATTTTGGCAGAAAATTTTTGTAAGTTAACTCCTACTTCTGTGTATTTGCTGATAAAAGTAAAGTAAATTCATGCTTACTTAAATGCAAAATAAAATTGAAAACTTGATAGCATAAAGTCGTTTTAAGTACTGATATGCCAAAAAATTAGATATTTATTTTAAATCTTGCTTTAAAACTTCATATAATTTATTAGAGCGCTAGACATGGCTTTTCAATTGCAGCCCTATAAATCAAATTTCCCGAATGGGTTTTTGTATTTTTATATGCAGTATATGTAAATCTATAATTACCACTCTACAAAAGAAATAAGGTTACACGGTTGTCTCAAAAACACAAGAACATCCGTAAAACAACTCTGGTAAAGCATAAGCAGCAGAAGACTAAAACTATGTATAAGTAACATTTATTGATAAGGAAGCGTCACCATTGTTTACATAATACGCTCTTTAAAAACTGATTACGGATTACTCACACAAAACCAGCTCCGCAACAAAAACGTTTTGCAATTTCTAAAATTCTTGAGAATTTTCATTTCTAAGGGCTTGGAATATTGCAGTCAGGTATAGACAAAGATGTCTGATAAGCCATCCTTGTCGTTTAGAACAACATAGTCGTTTCTCCGATTTTATAATTTAATTATGAATGGATTTTTCTTACAAGAATCTAGATAATTAAGACTTTTTTGCAGCAAACGCGAGGGACGCAATTTCTCTAGGACATGGCCAAATATGAGTTCATTAAAAAAATTCTACAAGGAGTTATTTCATTTTATATCGGCATTTTTTATCGAAGAATATAAATAAGAATAAAAATTCGATTTTACAGGCGTTCTTTAGTTAATTAAAATCCAGAATTTGTGAAGTCCTAGAGAAACTAGTATACTTATTGAATGTTAAAACAAAAATTTATTATCAATTTTAATTACGAAAAAAACCATTCAAAACCTATTTTTTTTAAATCAAAAAATACAAAAAATTTTTCAAAATTTTTTTAAGATTAATAACTTCTTAACAACGTCTCCAAATACATTATGGACGCCAATAACGCGATTTAATTTTTGACATTTTAGCTGTATAGGTAGATAGGTACTACCCCTACTGGTCGAATATGCACTCCTGCCCTATTTTACCTTGTGACAAAGTTCAATGGTTGGATTTCTTGATGCCCGAGGATTTGCTTTTCAACATTTTGAAGTGCCTTGGATTTATGCATTAATTCATTTTCGATTTTTAACAATAAATATTTTTTTGTAAAGGTCTTAGGCATCATCTAATGAAGCAGATCGAAACTAAAGATCGTTATTAGTCAACTGGTATTTCTGATTGATATAATTTATAACATACTCGTAATACGTTTAATCTTTATTATTATCATAAATACCTTAGAGTATATTGTGTAACAAGTGCGTGAAGCTGAACTTTTTATACGAGTCTGCAGTTTGCGACACGAGCCGAAAGGCGAGTGTCACAAGCACATGAGTGTAAAAAAGGCTTCACGTATGTGTTGCACACTATACTTTTTCTACGACTTCAACTCAAACTTCAAAAATGAGTTAAATTAGCAAACGTTCACTTCACTTGACAGTTCTCACAAATTCATCGTTCAAACAAAAAACAAGCACAGCAATCTATTGAAGTGTTTACCCGTGCCGAAAAGGCAGAAATGCGTAAAACAAACTACATAAGAAATGCATTGCACTTCACGCATCGATGTAAAGAATACGATTTTACGTACTGCGATCAGTATGTGAAACTACTACTTTATGCATGGGAGTAGAAAAAATAAATTGCTTTATTTTTGGGTTTTGTGTAACCATAACCCGTTATCCTATTAATTTTATTACTAATTCGACAAATCTTGCTTTAAAACCACATATAATTTGTTAGAGCACTAGACATGGCTTTTCAATTGCAGCCCTATAAATCAAATTTCCGGAATGGATTCTTGTATTTTTATATACAGTATAAATCTATTATTATTGGTAGAGCCTAAGCAGCAGAAGACTAAAAACTAAGTCACATTTATTGATCAGGAAACGTTAGTATTGTTTACATAATACGCTCTTTAAAGACTGATTATCCATTACTCACACAAAACCAGGTTTGTGACAAAAACGTTTTGTAATTATTTCTAAAATTCTTGGGGATTTCCATATCCAAGGGCTTGGAATATTGCAGTCAGGTAATAGACAAAGATGTCAGATAGGCCATCCTTGTCGGTTAGAGCAACATAGTCATTTAAGTTTCTCTGATTTTATAATTTAATTGTGAATAGATTTTTCTTACAAGAATCTAGTTAATTAAGACTTTTTTACAGCAAATGCGAGATAAGCAATTTCTCTAGGACATGGCCAAATATGAATTCATTAAAAAAATTCTAGAAGGAGTTATTTCATTTTACATCGGCGTTTGTCATCGAATAATATAAAATAAGAATAAAATGCGATATTACAGGCGTTCTTTAATTAATTAAAATACCACAATTCGTAAAGTCCTAGAGAAACTAGTGTACTTTATGAATATTAAAACAAAAATTTATTATCAATTTTAATTATGAAGAAATCCATCCAAAACCTATCTTTTTTAATAAAGAAATAAAAAAAAAATTTTTCAAAAATCCTTGAAGATTAGTAACTTTTTAACATTTTGAAATATCGAGAACGTCTCCAAATATATTATGGCCGCCACTAACGCGATTTAATTTTTGACATTTAAATTGTATACTACCCCCTTAATCAGATTTGTAACGTTCAATCCTGAGCCTGACTAGAAAACCCGAATATTGCAATCGGAATCTAACCATAAAATCTATAATAAGTGGAAATTCGAAACCTAAACGTTTCAGAAGTTTATTATAATCCAGCTTGGATTCAAAATTACCTTATTTTCAAACGAATTTAATCGCTTGATTTCAAACTGACTGGAATCTCCGGAGATTCGTATTTTCGAGTTGAAATTCAGAATTTACCTAAATTAAAAATTCTTTAAACGTCTTTTAATTTAAAGTTTGGCCCCTCAAATCTGTTCAAGGCATTTTGATTTAATCGGATTTAAAACTGTTAATTTTCAGCCTGAGTTTGGGAATCGCGGATTAGGATTCTTTAAAGCTGTAAAGCTCCCGAATCAGGAATGGATTGTTTAAAATTGGATTTGGATTCAAATTAATCGAAAATAAAGCCAGTTTGCCTTAGCTAGAAATTTAAACGAATTTAGAACGATCTGACTCTACCATTTAGAATTTGAATTGATTATCGTCTTAAAATTAAGTTCAGATCCCTCAAATTTACTGAAAGATTTCGATTTTCGCTGCTCTGTCCTGGGAGAAGTTATAAACCATTTTGTGTTTGAATCAGATTTCCTTTTCAAACTATTGTAAATAAAAGTCAGATCATCTGCTACTGATTCGAATTCGAATTTCCAAACGCGGTGGGAGATCTGAATTTTAAAAGTAGGTTTCTCAGTGGCAGTTTATAATTAATTGGTTTAAAAATTGGTTTGACTTCTCAAAATTTTGATTTAATTAGGTTTTATATCCTCAGTCCGGAATTTTCCAATCCCAATCCAAGTGTGAGATTTTTAATAAGTCGAAACTCGAAGCTTAAAGCTTTGAGGACGATCGATTTATACAATTGGATTCGGATTCAAAGTTAGATTGGGGAATTTGTTTTAATTTTTCGAAAACAGAAAGATGCGGATATTCAAGTCCGGATTTTGGAATTGGAATTCACGACAATTCTTCTTTAAAAGCCTTTGAACTTAAAGCTTGGTCGCTCGAATCTGTTTTGAGAATTTTGATTGAATTAAATTGACGACTTTCAATCTTCACTTGGAATTTAAAATTCGATTTTTTCAACCCAAATCTACGTCACAGACAATACTAAGTACTTTAGTATTGTCTGTGTCTACGTTGAAAATCTATGATTAGTTTGAAACTCAAACCCTGAAGTTTTCAGGTTTGGTTGAGAACCGATTTTTAATTAATAACTCCGCGGGGGAGTACAGCCGGCAACATGGAAGGTCAAGGCCTCTTAAGTCGCTTTCATACCAGGTTGTCTCGCACGCGCTACGCGTAGGAGGTGATATGGTGAGCACCACGTCTCCGGCAACCGCCTACCCTCTCTACTCCACCACTGTGTTTCGGTTTCCAAATATTTTCATTCACTGAGTAGCTCACCCGCCGAGCATCCGACTCGTGTTTGGCCCAAATTTTGCATTACAGATTACAATTTTTGAGATTTGAATCACTAAATTCCAATTGCAAATTTGAATCTTGAAGATTGAAAAGTATTTGATTCAATGATATTTAATTCCAGTCAGTCTGAATTAAAGGTGCGAATTTTTTTAATCCAATTTAAATGAAAATGTATAGTCAGAACAACTGGCTGTCAGATTATGAAAATTTCTGATTATTCCCTTGAAATAACCCTTAAAAATTTGGCTCGAAAATAAAAATTTCCTGAAGCTTTCAGGTACATTTTCATGCCTGCTTTGGGGATTTACCGAAAGCTAAGACGAAATTTCACAGTTTTAATTCATTAAACCGTGTTGATGTTTTTCCTCCCAAATCGTGAATATTTCTGTCCTTTTTTCCGATGAAATAACCCAGAAAGATTCTCTGAGTTTTCAGGTAATTTTCAGACCTGTTTCGAGGATATACTGAAAGTACAAATCCGAGACGAAATATCACAGTTTTTAATTTGTTAAACCACTTTGATTTTTACCCCAGATTGTGAAAATGGTTGTCCCTTTTTTTGCTACGAAATAAGCCAGAAATTTTACCTCCAAAACGTAAGAATTTCCTAAAGTTTTTTGGTAATCTTCAGGCCTACTTTGAGGATTTGCTTAGCTTAGAGCATAAATTCCAGGCAAAATTTTAATTCGTTGTTTTTTCCCTAGTTCAGAAATTTCTAGCTTTTTTCCCATGAAATAGAGTTCAAGAGTTTAGTTTCAAAATAATGTAAGAATAGCTTGAAGGCCCTTTTTGGAAGATTTACTGAATTCACAAATCTGAGACAAAATTTTAGTGCGTTAAATCGCTTTGTTATTTTTCCCCAAATAGTGAAAAGTTCTGTCGTTTTTTTTCCATGAAATAAACCTCAAAAATTTAGCTCCGTAAAATAAGATTTCCTTGAAGCTTTCAGGTAATTTTGTACTTGACTTGGAGGATTTGCTGAAAGCACAAATTCGACGCGAAAAATATAAAATTATGAAAATTTCTGTTTTTTTCCAAGAAATAGATAGGAGTAAAAAAATCAGATCCAAAATATAAGAATCGCTTGAAGTTTCAGGTCGTTTTCAAGCCTGATTTGAGGATTTATCGAAAACACAAATCTGAGGTGAAATTTCACAGTTTTAATTTGTTAAACCATTGATTTTGCCCGACATTGTGAAAATTTCTGTCCCTTTTTGCTACGAAATAAACCAGAAAGTTTATCTCCAAAACATAGGAATCTCATGAGTTTTCAGGTAATTTTCAGGCCTTTTCACAAATCTGAGGCGAAATTTCACAATTTTTCTGCCCCTTTTTTCCTACGAAATGATCCTAAAAGTTTATCTCCAAAACATAGGGATTTCGTGTGTTTTCAGGCCTGTTTAGAGGATTTACTGAAAGCACAAATCTTAGGTGTAATTTCAAAATTTTAATTCATTAAACCGCTTTGATATAAGTATTTTCTTCATTTTTTCCCATGAAATAAGCCCGAGAGTTTATCTCCAAAACACATAAAGCTCCTGAGTTTTCAGATAATTTCACTGATTTGCTAATTTTGTCACAGAAATGAAAATCATAAATTGTTATTTAAAACTAATTTTTAAGTTTTTTTTAGTGTGTTCTAATCTGATTGGAATTAAGATTCAAATTTACATCTCAATTTGAGGTTTAAATATTTTTCATTAATTTCAATTGGAATCGTTTTGAAATATCAATTGTGATCTGATCGAATTTAACACTAAAGTTTTCAGATTTTAATTCGTAATTCAATAATTTGATAAATCTAATCTGATCGGAATCAAGATTCTTATTGTTAGTTATCAGTTTGAAAGTCAAATGTCTGATTGAATCTTTCACATTCAGAATTAAATTTTGAATCAAATGTAGGTTCAAATAACCCTGATGAAGACGACTGAAACAAAAGCCACGAGGGTTACAGTTCATAAAAAAATCCAGTGAAAAACAAAGCTTTAATTCTTTGTTAAAAAAGACAAAGGTTATGTTATATCTTAAATTGTCTTTAAAAAAAAAAAACGTATCTGATTCTGACAGATTTATCGCCCAGGGGTGAATTTCAATACCGTAATTGCCAAGCAAACATCAGCAAAAAAAATATATAACCAACAAGGGGTACAAAATCAAACTTTATTGTAGGTCCCACCCGCTTTCAACATTCCATCGCCAATTACTTAGTTAAACGAGGGGTTTCGTGCACTTATCAATAATTGACATGGCGTACTATTCATAAACCATAAGGGTAGTACGCCGGCACGCACACCTACCATTAAATAAAATTCTCTCATATACACACCCTCATCTCAACTTTAACCAAAACGAATGTTAGAAAATGAACGTGGCCAACGAGACGTGGGCTGCCTAATTGTGCCAGAACAGATTGGTAAAAGTTCATATTTCAGTAAACCGGGGGTGGGTTGTCGGTAAAATGACAAGGCAAACATTATGGCCGCGCCCTGAAACACACGGAAAGTTACCCTCCGACGCACAAATGGAGATGAATGAGGATAAATCATCGTGTGACGAACGGACTGTAGAAATTCAACCCTCTTAAAAAAATTTTAACGTAAGGTAGAAAACCCTTGGGGGTTCTTTTCAAGTTAATAATCCTTTAGACGCCCTCGCGGTTTAAATCTAATGGGAGTGCTTTTCATATGTAATGATGATATAGGGACCACGGTTATTTGACAATTATTGGTCGTAGTTTCCTTGAGATATTGCGTTTTTTTGCTGTAACAGGACTTTGGGTAGTAAAACGTAAACCCCCCTTTGATTAAAAAGCTAAAAGGGGATCGTAGGACTATAAAAAAAAGCATATGGAAAATTAGTACTAAAAAAGATTCTTTATGGATGTTATGAGTACGAAAGGGTCCTTTGTGGGTTATAAATTTTCATTTTACTCGCAGTAAAAAGAAAATTATACAGAATCCCTTAATTATTAAACAACAAAACACTAAATCAAGTTTTAGGAAAGTAATCGAGTAGCCGGAGTTTCTCCATGAATTCTAATTAAATATTTAAACTGAAGCAAAAATAGGTTTGATGTTCTGTGAAAAACTTAAGTAACCTTTGATGAATCAAAAATTAATCAACGAGAATTTTTAAAAAATTTAGGGATAGCACAACTCGTAATTCATACACCTTCGACGTACGCTTTGTTATTGTTTAAATTTTTTAAGTTTTATACTTTTCCGGCTCGGATTTACCAACAAACTTGGGTAAAATAAAAAAGTACAACAAAATGGTTTCGTTGAACTTTATTTGAAAGCACGAACCCTTGCTGATGTATAAATTATGATTAAGTCAAATGTAACGTTGGCATGATTTTATGATAATAACTGATGATGTTCGAATGATAACACACTGATGTTGGTTATATATTGCTATGAGATATTCATTTTAATTAGTATTTGTAATATTTAATTATATTATAATTTATAGTATTTGAAATATCACATACAATTTTATTATCAGCTAGCTCAGTCTGTTTTTAAAAATCAATATCAAATTCTAGAGATCTCTCAACACAAGGTCGTTAATGGGGATCGCGTTTACGAATTTAAAAAACAAATCTATAAAGTAATTTTGAACAGCTTCAAAATTATGTAAACCTTTTACAATGATTAACAATAATTATAATAACTAAACAAACATAAAATAAAAAAAATTAATAAGTTTACCAACTAACTTTCACAGAGAAAAAAAACAAAAACAACACCTCCTCCTGTTTCGACTCCAAAAATTCACTATTTCAGCAAGTTCTTCCTTATATGTCCATCCAATAACACTTGGTTGTAATTTAACTTCAATTTACTGAACACTTTACTCAATATTGTTTCTATCATCCAACATTTCATTTACATCCAAATATTTTAATGCCTTTTTCCCAAGTATAATTTTTATTTCTTAATTATTCTATACTACATAATTCCAAATCACATCTTTACATAATATTATTAATGTTTTATATAACTTTTAAATAAATTATGATTTTATTTGGTTTTAAATGAAATTAAATCAAATTTTAGTTTTAATGTCATAAAACTCAATTTCAGTTCTTTATTTTGACCTTCTTCTTTTTATTATTTATTAATTCTCCTTGGTTATCTTATTTAATTGAACTAACACTCTATTTCAAATTATAACAAAAAAAATTTAAAAATTAATTATCAAGATATCAAAATTTTAAAAATTAATTATCAAGATATCACAAACTACTTATATACAACACTATTTTAAATTAACAACTATTAACATTTTAACATCAAGTTTACATTATTTTAAAGACGTTTATTTATTTACATTATCCTAAATAAAATCAGAACTCACCGTCAAAGATCATCTAAAGATATCATATCAATATGTATACATAGTTTTTGAGTACATAAATGATGATAAATAGTCTGATGATTACTGTTACCTGCCAACTTGTGTATTGCTAACATACTTAAAAACTGGTATGGGCATATAATGAGGATGGAGCCAGATAGACCAGTAAAGAAGATTTTAGAAGCAAGAAGAGAGGAAGACCCAGGAAAACTTGGCACAAGACAATTGACGAAATAGGTAACAGAAGAGGCAAAAATCTGGCCGAAGTGAAAGCACTAGCAAGGGACAAAACAGCATGGAAAAAATGGGTGAAGAGGGACTACGCCAACTCTTAATTCGATGCTGAAGGCATAAAGATGAAGATTTTTAGCGTGACTATTTCGTTACGAGTTGCTGAAAATTATAAGTTAAATGTATAAATCTGACAATTATGGAAAAAGTTCTGCCTGCATCTTCGTTTTCCAAACGACATACTTAAGCACTTTAAAAACTGGAGGTGAAATATCAATTAAACAAAAACGTAATTGGCACTTAATACTATACTATCACTCCCTACCAAGGGCGATTTTAACATCGCCCCCTAAGTTTGTACCTCAACTAATAAATCTGTAAATTTAGAGTTAACAAACTGCAATAGGTCTACATTATGTAACGCCAGTTTTATGTTTAAATTTCTAACTTTCTATTTTTATATACAAAGTTATTATTTTAGTACTATCAAAATAGACATTTATTTTGTTCGATTGATCTTGGTGGGGCGGTGCCCTGTCCGTATTTATTAGAAAATGATGGTTGTTGTATTTGTATTAGAATAGATTTAATACAGTATCTAATGGGTGGACTGAGTAGCTCATGCATGTTGTTGCCAATCCCAAGCCCGAAAAGGAATAAGAACAAACTACTTAATCGGGATTAAACTTTATAGAATGCTTGGATTTAATTTGATACATCTTCTCGAAGTGGCATGCCCTTTACAGGGCGTTGCCGGTCTTCTCTCCATATGTCTGTGGTGTGCGTGTCAAGTAGCTTACAGACATAGGGGGCTCCGAACCATGGAAGTGCTTAGCATTTTTACACCAGAGAGGATTTTCCAGGCAGAATACCTCGGTGGTTTTCCATTGCCTTCCGATCAATACCGACCACACTAAAACTGTGTTGTCCAAAACTCATTAAATTGACCAGCAATTAAGATAAACCATACTTCGAGCCACTTTTACAGATTTTTGTCGAATCACACTTTTGCGCAATTCACCCCCAAATGCTTCTGTTTTGTAAGCCTGATTGACAGTAGAGGGAATGAGGGAATACGTTTATACATTGTAGAAATTATATGTTATAAAAATTGTAACTTATTTGGCGGGTTTTGCGATTATTTCCCGTCTTTTTCGGAGGTTTTCGATGTTTGTAAAAATTTCTTTTTATTTCAAAACAATTTTCTAAAGCTTTCATAAATGATTTGTGCTTGCTAGGGGGTTTACCGGACGTTTCAAGCATTTATTATAAATCTTTAATGTTTAATTTGTGTTTAAAGTATAAACTTTGCATATGACTTTCTAAAAAAAGGATATTTAGTACAGTTAATTTAGGAAAATTACGACTAACATTGAAAATAATCTAAAAGTGCGGTAAAGGTAAAGGTATCGGCGCTAACGCCCCGCAATAAGGAGGGTTAAGGACTCCTAAGTCGCTTCTAATACCTCGTATGTTTCACACGCTATATGTATGGGGTGGTGTGGTAAGCACCACGCCTTCAAACACCGCCTACCTACCCTACTCAACTACTGTGTTTCGGATTCCAATTATTTCCTATTACTGGGTAGGTTATCCGCCGAGCATCCGACTCGGGTTTGACCCCGAGACCGTTCGCACTGTAGTTGAATGTCTTAACCACTTGCCCGCTCCGGCGATTGTGCGATAGTAGATTAAAAATAAATAATTGTTTTAATTAAACGACACCAAATACCACTTTGGTATTAATAACATGAATATTAACAACGCCTACATGCCAATCAAAGTCAATCAGGACAGTCATAAGTTTTATTGCATATAGTCTTGGAAGTAATTTGTATTAATCTAGAATTCCTACAATGTACTATTATCTTATCTCTCTTCCTTTCACTTTTAAATTTGCCATAGACAGAGTAGCACTATACGTTGTTTTTCCTTTGGCTTTTTCAACCCATTCATAACAGCCAAAAGTGGGAAAAAGAGAGTGAGAGAACCAGGGTTGGGGGGGATCTAATTTGACTTAGAATCCCCACGTGCAAATTTTGTGGATTTGTGGATTAACACTCTGCCAAACAAATTAAATCTTTTTATTTGTATTCGTAATACTGGAAGGAGGGGGGAAACGATTAAACAATGTTCGAATTATACATTGTGCAATAGAAGATACCGTGGAATACATTTCGGAAAATACTCTCTTTATATAAAGTTTACCTGGTATAACACATAATCAGTCAGGCATTTGTTGTCAAATTTTTTGCAGGGAATCTCTATTATCGCCCACTAATTACGAATATTTTTGAAACTACAACAACCTTCAATACATGTGTCACATAAAAAGCCGCGTAGTTTTCGATTTTTTTTTTGTTTTATTCCCATTTTTTAACATACAGGGTGTCAGTCAATACAACCTGAGGCACCTCTATTTTTTTAATTATACATATTTTTAGAACCAAACAGTTAAAATAACAAAGTTGAGGTTAATTGCGGCGAAACCGGAAGTGACAGAAACTTGTGTTCTATGTCAAATATTGCGGTTTTAAGAGTATATTACATATACCAAATTTCATTTTGATGCCTTAAAAAATAATGGGGTACCCCAGGTTTCATTGACATCCTGTATAATTTAAAATTTTCTTTTCACTTTCGAAATATCTCAAGCAAAATATTTTAGCAATCCACGTTTATCTCTTGCATGTACGTAAGTTTATCAAACATAAACATACATAAATACAGAAGTTATCACGTAAGTCGAACGCTAAACAAATAAAATCCCCCATATGATACGGTACATAGTAAGATAAAGACTTAGTAATTGATAAAGGTAATAAACTTGTCCAACGAACACAATTCTAAATCATTCTAAAGTTCAGGATGATGGTTGGCTTACTTATCAAAACGAGTTATCCTGAGTGGAAAACCTTGACGTTGCTAGGTTAGTTCGGATTTCTTTTTCTTTGCGATCGGATTTGTTATATAATTTGAGGTGTTTTTGTACTTTTGCAAATGTAACTAAGGTGATATTTAAGTGTTTGTGAGAATTTTGCGGATAATCATGGCCATCTTGAAGTTTTTAACGAACAAGGGGAAGCAGAAAAGGTAGATTCTAATTTCTTATTGCTTTGTATTTTTGGTTATTTTATAATAGTAGGTTAGTAAGTTAGTCAGCTTGGATTGAGCATTAATCATTAATCATTTGGTTATCCAAAATCATGCAATTCGCAACAAAATTTTCGGCAGGGCCGTATTTAAAATTTTCCGAACAAATAAAAATCAGCTTACTAAAGCTTCGTTTGCACAACACAACAGAAAACATATAAAAAAAATTAAATTTAGAGAGAACAATCTGCGTGGACGACCTTAACAGATTTAGGCATCCGTCAACATTTTGGCTTTATAGCAAACAAAAATAGACAATTTTCTATTGTTTCATCCTCGTATAATTATACTTAGTTGCGGCTATTATTTCACACCCACTGTAAATAAACTTGCTTGAGATACTTCAAGGTATAAATATATGTACAAAGTTTAATTATAGGATTAGTCATGGAACTTTGTGCATTTCTATGACGTTTATCTTTTAATTACTTGCTCCGTTTTTGATAATATTAGTTGTTGATCACAGCAATCGAATTTCTTTATTTGATTTGGAAAATTTACTGAATTATGCTGTTTTTTCTGTTTAGACATTTGAAAGTAACGGAGGTTTTGTTGTGGTCTAATAGCAAATGTCTAAATTTTCAGGGATTAACTCTTTTTGCGCAAAGCTAGACAGTTTAAATGATGCAAAGGTGATGATGTTCTATATACATTTAGGTCTTCCAAAATTCATTCAAATTCATGTAAAATGTAGCATGCTACGAGGGCACCGTGATTTTACTCATTTTATCAAGAAGTAAACCTTCCTAAATCTCTATAAACCGCACAAATTAAACACAACTGGGCACATGTACTTTTAAATATCACAGCTATTTTTTAATAATTGGTTTAACATCGTCGCTTTTTTGTTTCATGGTTGGGTAGATAACATAAAAATACGCCCTCGTATGTAAACAATCGGATTTCTGTACAAAGCCGTGCTAAGGGGGTATAGAATACACGCAGGCAACCTAGCAAAGTGGGTGGCCGCCTGTCCTCTTCTAAATGAAAAAATATATATAGATAAAATTCACCTGTTAAATTAACAAAATAATGTTTCCCCAGAAATTAAAGCCTAGCATCACGAAAATTATATAAATTTCTAAAGAAATATTATATCAGTTAGAATGGGCAGACTTTTAAATATGGTGCTTTTGTCTGGTACTATTGTACACGACGCAGGTTTAACGTTAGTTTTAAGAACTTGCAAATACGTGAAAATACTAATGACACATTAAAATTATATTCATTCTAACTTCATATGTGTATGTAATAATTAAGTGAACTTTATATCATAGTACTCATAGTACCTAGATTGAAACTTTGAAATACAAATTAATAATAGTAAAAAGTACATTAAATATGCAATGTGTGCTTAAAAGTTCACGTAACATGGCTCAAGTTTTTATTGTTATAAATTGGTGTGGGATTTTAGGAAAGCTAAACAAAGCCTCTGCAGAGCTTCTTTATTTTAATTCAATTACATTTCATACTTCAGTATTTTTCCAACTGTCTCGCAGGTCTACCCTCGATGTCGTACTTCTCGCGCACATGACTTACTACCCTCTCCCACCCGATTCACGCCGGATCCCACTTGAACATCGGTCGTCTGCTAAAATTCTCACATTACAGTGGTTTTTTATTGCTTAAAGATTAGGAAGAGACTGTTTGGATTATCTTATGTGATTTATGTTATACTCGAAATTCGATTGGGTTGCTTTGCAAAAATTCGAAAGTTTTAATCCGAAAAATGCTAAAAATACTCGTAATATTACAACAAAACATATTCTATTATTTTTATTACAAAATGATTTTACTAGAAACTATCTTAATCTTGTACCAACTCGTATTGCACTTATGTTGCAAAATGCATACCAATTTTTGCAATGACTAACCGGAAGGTATGGTGTTCCCATAAGAATCCTGGTTTTTAACGTGTTTAGGCAATATTAGCTTTTATTAATGCTGAATTTATAACAAAAATTAACTTTACACTAAAGTTAACGTTTCGTACAAAATTAAGAAATTTTTTAATAAAGTCACTTTGTGTTAAAAATAATTTATTTTGTTTCGGCAGTATAAAACCTTCTTGAGTTAGAATTGAAATGTAATTATTGTATTAATTATCACTTATCAGCATCTGTTTTGGACAAAAGAGGAAAATTTATATTTCGAATTTCGAAAAATGCGAGCTTGAATTTGTAGTGTAATGTTTTTGGTGATGTTTTATCTGTTTATGTCAAATTTCCTAAAATCCAAATGGCCTCTAAACCAGCACAAACAATTACTTCAATTCAGTTTTGATTAAATCAAATAATTAAAAACATTTTCCTTTCGTACATTTACCAAGTATTTTTGTTTAAAAAAATAGATAAACATAATAATGTAATCTAAAGTTTTTCTTTCCGGCAAAGTCTGCAGTGGACGATAATATCTTGTTTTTTTCTTAGTTCGTGTATATTTTATTTGAGGTTTTTCTTTATGTATTATTAATGGGTTTCTTTCTGGATTTTGTGAATCAAATCACAGCTTTGTTTATTTAAATTTAAAAACTAGTTTTTTGTGGCCTTTTTCTTTGGGGCGTCTTTAAGATTTTGTATGTTAAAAAAAAATAATTCGTGTTGGTTAGTCGGTAACATTTGGAGATATTCACAGCAATCCAGAGGATTAAAACATCTATCCGTAAGGTCAATAATTCCTCGAATGTACCAAAATTTTGATAAAAACCCCTCAAATGCAGTTAATACAGATTTATTATCTTCAAAATTTTACCCGATTTTCTACAGATTTCAAAGAAATCCTCCAAATATGTTTACTACAGCTCAGTCTGTCAACAGTTGTAGGGATTCAATAATAGATTGTTTTATTACAATATTTCAACGCTTTTCAAATGATCCACAACTTCCACAGTGATGCTTCAAATACACGTAAAACAATCCAGTTTATTTAACAGTCTGCAAGATGCGAGATTTCTTCTTCTCATACATTTTATAAGAAACCCACAGATATAACCGATATACAATTATTTTATCTGCAGTTTTTCCTAAGTTTAGAAATTTTGTAATTAATATGTGATCTACTAACTGCCTTGCACTGTAGAAGCGGTGTCTAGCGGCTAGCGTCACAGGCATGTTAACGTCAAACAGTGTTCCCTGTTGGCATGGGGTGGGCCTGGCGTAATCCAGGATTGATCCACGAGGATCTGCTCCATGTCAATTGATGATGATGAAGGGAATCCTTCAGATACATGTAAAACAACCGAGTCTGTCTCTTGGACCTTCTTAAATATTTTATAGAAAAATCGCAGATAAACAAGTTTTATTTGTAATTTGGTCCAATGCTTGAAGGATTTTCCAATCAATTCAGGTATTCCAAAGGAATCCTTCAAATAAAACACAGTTTTGTTTAAAATGCCAATCAAATGTTAAAGATTTTTTGGAACTTTTCATATATTTTATAAGAAACCAACCAATATGTGTAACTCATAACAAATTATTTGATTTGTAATCGCGTCAAAGCCTCTTAGAATTTTCCAACCAATTCAAGGATTATATAGGAAATATATTTGGAGCAATTTAGCTCTGTAAAAAAGAGGCAACCAAAGTTTTATTCGAACTTTTTAAGTATTTCATAAGAAAATCACAGATATTACCGAAAATAAGTTATTTTATTTAGTCTAAAGTTTAAAGAACTCATCCTTCGAACTTCTCAAATATTTTATAACAAAATGACAAGAGAAATATTTTGACACAGGGTGGGCCTGTTTTAATGGCCTAATAAAATAAGTATTTGGGCCTCGCGGAAGAGGTGCGCTGTTTAATCCGCTGCCGCCAGTTGAAAATTCCACTTATTATGAAATTCCAGTTAGTGTTTGCTACACTTAGCACCTGACGTAATCATTGTTGCTCTTATTTTTAAGAACTTTATCCGTAGCATTTCACCAGTGATAAGAAATGAACTCACAATAATTGAAATACTTAATTCTCCCCGAGTGATTAACGAGAGATAATAAAACTCCCTTTATTTTTGTTCCCATTTTATATAATGGATTGGACTTTATCACTTCATTACGTTTAATGTGTTATGGCCCATATTCCCTAATAGCTTAATCCCCGACATCTTGTTTTTAGGACTTTTCAACATTACGCGGCAATTCCTTCAGTTTTTTTATTCGTTTTGTACAATCAAGATAGCTAGCTAGTTCCGGAAAAAACTCTTCGAGTCTTTACGTTGCCCTATCAGAACCGTTCCAATTAATTACCCCGCTAAGCCAACAGACAAAATCCTCTTAACTGCCAAATTAAAGCCGGTGTCTCCGAGCAAAAAGAGCAATTAAGAAACAAGCGAGGTCCTGATAATTGATCAAGCGAGACGGGCGCCATCTGGGTTCGTCACAATTGCAACAACCCCTTCGACTGGTAATTAATGCAGTTTAGATGCACATAAATGAGTGCACCATATTCGATTTATGTAATGAATACAGACGATAAATCATGGGGATGCGTGTGTGAGTCGCGGTGTGGTTTATTCGTAAATTTATTACATCGTACAATAACAACCACCCTTGCTCAACTCTACCCCCGTAATCCCCAGCCGCAGACACAAAGCGGAACAGAATGGATAGCAACAAAACCGCAAATAACAATGAAACTACGTTCGTCTAAATTCATAACTCAACCCCTGTTTGTGAATCTCGTCATACTTCATACTATTATATAACTGCATCGAATAGCAATTCTGAATTTAAATGCAGCGTACACGCGGAAAGGAGGATCTATTGCGGTTGATGTGAGGACAAATCCCTTAGTTGACTTGATGTAAAGTGAAGACCACAAACCCTGTTGCCTTCCCAATATACACAATTGTACGGATTTTGATTAGAATGGCGGTTCACGTCTCTCGGTGCCGCTTTGTTTCACGAAGCGTGATTAAAACCGATTTTGGACCTTTTAGCCCTTTGATGTTCTTCGTGGTCTAATTCGCAGCAACAATGATTCTGATACTTATTGCTAACTGTTAAGTGCTTTGTCAGTTTATGTTAGTGTTCCATTTAAATGTAACTGTTACTAAGCCAAGACTCCTGTCTAAAGTGACAGAGTTGGACTTAACCTCCGGAAGAGCCCCAAGTTTGGAATAAATTCAATACCATTTTGGTTTCAAAAAATTATTCTTCCATACTTTACTTAAGTTTAGAGCACGTCATTCGTATATATTGACGTTATCAATAATTTTTTTAAATGCCACCTTTATCATTTTGCATTTAATGTAATAAAAGTTTGAATTTCCTTCCTGATTTGAAATTTTTTATAGCTTAGGTACATAACTATCTTTTCGAGAAAATGATCATGGAATATTATTTTATTTCAGAATTTAGAAGTTATTATTGTGGGATTCTAGGAACTAAACATAGCTTTTGCACGTCTGCTGTTTTTGTTGTACTTCTTGCACCGCCTTACTTTCCTGACTCGCCCGATGCACACCGGACCCCTACCTAAACATGGGTCATCTGCTATAATTCCCCCATTGTGATTTAGTGTTCAAGGGTTAACATGGAAATTGATGCTTATTTCAACTGATAAGCGAATAACATACTGACATTTTATAGTATGCACTATCAATAGTTTTTAATTTACTTTTAATGATTGGTATCCTTTACTTTCTTCAACAAAAACATTAAACATTTGGTTTAGTATTATTGCCAAAGATTTTGACCAAAAATATTAGAATTCCTATTTTTTTCCCGAAAACAATATTATGCAACTTGTACAAAAATATATTTCGTTGAAAAGAGGATTAAAATTGCCATAAAATGTACAAAAAAATCTAGGCTGCTATTTAAAAACGTTGATGTCGTAATTACTGAAAAAACAAATGCTGCAGAGTAAATCAATTATGTAAAAGAAAATCTTTTTTTTTTTAAGAATGGATTTTTTTTAGGAATCGATAATTACGAATTTATTCCAAACTTTTGAATTACCAGGCTAAAAATGTGCGAAGAGAATCCTTCTGTTATAAATTCGGTCCTGAAAACCAACATTAAAATTATCACAACTAATTTCAGATGAGATGTTTGCAAGCCTAGAAAGAATGAGAAAAGCTTAGTTTCCAATGAATTTTTTAATTTTCCCCTAAAAGCTAAAGCCTTCTCTATGAAATAGGTTGATGGTCCCTTCTGAAGCCGACTTTGGAAGGTAGAACAGAAAATTTATACAAAATAATCCTAGGTTTAAACTTTAAATCCGCGATAGTTCTATGTCTCAAAACAATTTAGTATTCCGCGTTTTTGTTTAAATCCCCCCCCCCCCCCCCCCAACAAGCGGTTTCTTCAACAAGGAAGCCACTTGTGCTTAAGGGCGACTCCGAAAAGCACACAGTAAAATTGTCAGAGACAATTCGAAAATTATTTTAAATTTAAAAACGGCATAAGAAGTTAGAAAAATAACAAAAATCCAATACTCTGTACGTAATTTCCTATTGAAAAATAGGGCCCGTTTGACAACGACGAGGAAGCCCTATACTTTATTTAACGTCGACCGTGTAAATAAGAACAATACACATATCCAAAATGAATCGAGATATTATTTTTTACTCGTAAATCTAAAATCGCTATACATAGTTGTCTCAAAAGTTTCTTTAATGAGGGAGTCTGATTGTTTTTCTTCAAGTGGAGTACCCTTTACAGGGCAGGGCGTTGCCGGTCTTTTCACCATATGCCTGTGGTGCTCGCACTTCCACTCAAGAGAAGACTTACTAGGCAGAAATACCTCGGTAGTTTGCCATTGCCTTCCGAGGGAAGCGGTCGAGTGTTTTCGTTGTTTGTGTGGCCCTAAGAATCGAACCCGGGCCAGGTTTAATCTCAAATCTCAGTGGTCAGACGCACGCTGAACTATCTGAGCCACGACCGCGACGGCCTCTGGATAGCTACAGAAATATCGAAATTAATCCGGATCCCAAAAATCAAAATAATCCAATAAAATTTAGTATCCAACATATTCTCCTAACAATAAGGCTGCTTTGGTTAAAGAGCTCGAAACTCCGACACAGAAAACAAAACAAAGAGCAAAACCTTGACGTTTTGATGCCAACCTTGGAAAACATGCCAGTAAAATAATCGAAAATAACATCAGACAGAGAATTATAAACTTAAAAAATGCTGTAGATTTCTTAAAAATCATTGCAAATTAAAAAATAAAAATAGTAATCAACATGTTGCCTTGCTTAAGGAGGACGAAATTCGCATTTAAAGCAACACTGGAAGAGTGAAATTATTCAAACTAAATCAAGAAATGCTGTAGGTGTTTTAGATATAAGAAAAGATAACAAAAAATCAAAATTCATGTTCTGGATTTCGTTTTAAAAAATTGGATCTATTGGATGAAGGAACCCCATGTTCAGGTTTAAAACAGTCTCTGAAAAACAGGACAATAGGAATGTAAGAATAGCTTCTAAAAAATTAGAAAAAAATTCACAAAATTTAGCTAATATCCAGCATGTTTTCTAAAATCGTTCTTTAGAAATCACGGCTTGTGCAACTAGAGAGCTCGAAACTGATTCTGAAACCGATTCTGGAGAAGAAACAGTGAAATTATGGAAACTACTCCAAGCTAAAAAAACTTGTAATATTTCAGAAATAGCAAAAAATCAATAAAAATTTAGTAGCTCGTATGGGTTTCTTTGGCAAAATCGGGTTTGATTCTAACCTTTAAAGCCGTAAAATTTTTGAAATAGCCTAGATAGAAACTGTAAAAGCAAGAAACTTCATAGGCCTACATAGAATCAGGTAAAAGTAACTAAGATTTCTTTTACGCAAATCCTATCGCCGGAGTGGCTGAGTGATTAAGGCATTCGACTACAGCGCCGACGGTCTCGGGATCAAATCCGAGTCGGATGGTCGACGGGTGGCCAGTCATTGAAAATAATTGGGAACCGAAACACAGTGGTGGAGGAGTAGGGAAGGTAGGCAGTTATCGAAGACGTGGTGCTTACTACACCACTCCGGACGCATAGCGTGCGAAACAACTGAGGTATGAGAAGCGACTTAGGAGGCCTTAACGCTTCATCTTGCCGACCATGCTCCTTCGTGGGACGTTAGTGCCGATAGTTTTACACACAAAAAACGCAAATTTAATACTAAAATTTCGCTTAGAAAATGGCGCCTTTTTTAGGACCTTTCCTGGCGGTGAAATGCAGCAAAACCATTTACTAGTTTTTGTAATTTTCGTTAAAACTTAGGGTCTTGGTGGTTCTTAAACGAAGATATCTAAGGCCGATCCTGAAAATAAATTTAATCCACTGAAAACTGAAAATAAGAAATAAAATAAGGTAAAAATTCAATATCAAACATAAATATTTCCTTAAATCTAAGTTGGCTAAATTCTTTGCTTTTTTACAGATAAGGCAACATAAGTAAAGCTTACTCCACTGTAAAATGAATTCAGAGACAGCGACATTAATCCTCTTCTCCTACAATCTGAATTCATCCGATAACAACGAAATATATTATTAAATCGCTTCGGAACGGAGCTTTTTACAATCTCGAATCACACACCAACAGTTGCAGAAAAAAGGCCCTGTTCTTTTGCTATCGTGACTTATCTCGCGCTAAGCTTCCTTTTTTTTTTTACGGTACGGGACGAGAGTTTCCTTGAGAAAATCCCTCTCGGCGTGGGTGTTGTTCCCGTCCGTATTGATTCATTGTTAAGCGACAGTTTTTGTTGGGGTACAGTTAGAAATTTTCATGAATAAGATGCCAGAAGGCTAGAATAACACTTTTTTTACCGAGATTTTCCGACACAAAAAGCATATAAATGGAAAGGAGAATTTAATCCGTCGTCCTCGCCCTTCCGACAAAAAGTGAAGGCATTACCAGGGACTCTTCGGCCGAATTACGTGTACCGAATTTAATTAAGATAACATAACAAGGCCATTTCGGGGGATCTTCGGCATCTAACACACTGATTGTAAAATCGAGTAAAATCCCAGCGTGCCACGTAACCCTGATCGTACCAATATCGGAAACCAATGAAATGGAATTGTCGCCAATGAAGCCCCGGTTGTGATAGTATTCGTTACCAAATAACACCTACCTACCACATTCGGCCGTAGGTTACCTAACTACCCATCCGGAATTTTTCTCACGTCTCCAATTTTTCCCGTTTTATTTCTCTTTGAGGGAGTCTGTTCGTGCATGAAACTTTCATGAATTTGTCCATTGCTTCGGAGATTGCGCGAGTGGGCGTTTAACGTCCTTATAAACTGGGTGAGAACGTGAGAAGTTTAAGAACAGAGGGTGTAATACGCCTTTTTTTTATTATTACTCGACCCAAAAATTTGATATGCCGGTCGTGTGGATTCTGTAGATTTGTTTCCCTTTTTTTCCGAATCCTTCCTTCCGCACTTCGATGTGCATTGAACTGTTATTTCCCCTGAAAAATTTAAATTAAGGTCAAAAGTAAGAGTTCAGCGTTCCAAATGAGTTGCTGCAGTTATTCATGTGAAATCTCGGAACAAGAATTTCATTAGTCACAATTCCCAGCGGATAAAACTTTCATTGTAGACAATTTTCTTAAGATTAAAAGTTCATTAAATAAAATCCTATGACTTATAACTTGCTCATTCGTGGAAATATTCTTAAGTTATTAGCTATTTACAAAATTAATGTTTCAACTGAACATTTACTTAATAATAAAGTTTTTGATAGCCAAGCCAATTTCATTGGTGAAACAAAAAAAATAACTTCGAAGTCAGACCTTATTGCCTAAATAAAATAGCCAAAATATACAAACTTCTTGGAATAAAGCAAAACTTAGCATTCGTTTTAATGTTTGACTAAAATAACATGCAATGTTATTAATAGACATATTCTCCCAGAGCAAATAAATTCCATTAATTAAAAAAAAAATTCAAAGTCCCTTGAACAAAATTCCTGTGAATGCTAAATCTCGTTAGGCACGTATATTTTGGAATATGAAGGATCTGATTGGACGCAACCAAAATGAAACTTTATTGGAAACAAAAGGTTTTAATGCTATATCCCATCAGTTAAAAAGTTCCATTTTAATGAGATTCTAAAATTCAACTGCTTGTTCAACATTAGCACGTGTAAGATTACATTTTATTAATAAAAAAATTCTTTCTTAATGCTGGGATAAAGAAATAACTAAACACAATAATTTTACAGAATTGCATTCAGTAGAACCAAAATGAAGTACATATCATTAGACACAAATATATGTCTGGCTAAATTCTATTAACTAGATATAAAAATAAAAATTTTCACTGCAAGAAATTTCTGTATATGGATTTCAAGCAATAAAATAACCTAAAATTTGCTTGTGTAACTTAATTTATGTTGCCAGAAACATTAAGAAACGAAAGCCCTTGAGAATTAATTTCGCAGAAACGCGAATGACTTCATGAGAAACCAGCCCAACCATTACTGTGGAATTATTGACCGTTCCTACCTTAGAGCGCTTGCCAAATTGCACTGACAACACTGTTTTATTAAGAAAGGGTGGCATGATTGAGATCCCTCACATTGAATGAAGACAAACACGTCCCATAAGAACCTGTACTTTCGTCTAAGGTAGGAACGGACGGACTATAGCTTAAAAATTGGTCTTTTTGGTACAAGTTAAAACAGATAAAACAGCACGATGAAGACCCCTTCCAGTGGTGGAAGTCCTTTGGTTTTGGCAAAATTCTAGTAGTGTAGTGCTAAATGATCGTAGCAAGCGATGCGCGTTGAGATGTATGGCAATCGCAAGCCTAGATCTCTCCCAATAAATAAACAAGGATTGATCCACGAGGATCTGCTCCATGTCAATTGATGATGATGATAATGATGAACAAACAGCTTCTCCTTTAACTCATTTCGTTCGAAGACAACAGTGAAGACGTCCTCTATGGTAATTAGCATTTTTGGGAATATTTACGAGATATATGTATGTATAAATAAGAATTTCTTGTGATATCATACAGTTTCGACCAATAAAATAAAATGCTCGTACAGGCTTTAGTATTGTCTTGCATAGTACCTTGCTATTTAAGAGTACTATGTTAAAGGAGCTAGGTATCAACACAACACTAATCAAATAAATTAGCCAGGCATGGGACACGTCACCAGAATAACAGGCACGAAGGAAAAGCGAGTGATAAAGTAGAAAGTTAATGAGAAAAAACTGAAATACTGGAAACCAAGAGATCAACTGCACAGCCCTTGGCAAAAGAAACCTTCAACGAGGTTACACGGATGCCTTTGGACCCACAGACCTGGCAGGACCAAGTCAAAAGAGCCTAATCATGAAATACTACCATACTTTTGTCAAAGGCAAAAGATCGAGCCTTTGCAGCCCTTAGCAAGAGAAACCATCAACGAGGTTGCACTGATGCCTTTGGACCCATGAACCTAACATACCAAGTCAAAAGAGCAAAATCATGAAATACCACTTTACATTTGTCAAAGGCAAAATATCAAGGTGGAATCCAATGTTATTCGGTATGTTATAGTAAAGACAAAAGTCCGACAATCACATTTATGTGTTTCGCCGTTAGTATAACGTTGCAGGTTTCGCAGATGGGTTGGGGTTCGTTTTTCATTAGGTGGGAGTGGGTAAGTTTCGTATGTCAGATTCTGATTCTTGTGATTACAGTTTCTTCATTTCGTGATAGGAGGAGAGCTGGTTGTCACATTGCTGTGTCACAGTTCACTTCTCGTAGTTTGTTGTCTCTTGTGTGTTCCCATAAAAAAAACCTGGCTTAATGTACTTTGATGCATCAGATGCCGATGTACAGGCAGTTAAGGGATGTGGGTAAATTTTTCGAGACGGAATTTTCACACAGCCGTTATCGTATAGTTCGTGGATAATCTGCAGTTTCTAAAATGTTTCGCTACGGTAATTACCCCCAAGGTCATGGGATATAACTTTGTGAGAAACTGAAAACTGAAACTTTCCTTGGATTATTAACTGAAGGATATTTGTCGTTCCTCATGATGTGACCGAAATAGCCCATTTTTCGTCCCTTTACGGTCGTTAGGATCTCTCTGGGTTTATTGATTCGTTTATGGATAGTTTCGTTAGTATTATGGAGTGTCCAATACATAATACATCAGAAATCCGAATTACAAGAGATTCTATGAGCTAATTTGTTGATAAGGTTGGTTGACTTGATGAAATTGGCACCCACTGGTGCTTCCTCGTCATTTCCTCCACCTATTGATTGAGGATGATTGATTCACATTAGTTTGTAGGTCTCAAGGCCATTTCCTCTTTAATCGCCGAAAGTTCGGTTGTAGCGTCTGTGGTGTCATTTAGATGGTTCTGTAATTACATCACGCACGTATGGGTTGTTGGAATTTGTGTGTAGGGTGAGGTTCGTTGCGTACCATGGAACATCCATAAGAGTTCTTAATGTCTTGGGTTGGAACCTTTGAATAATGTTTATATTGGAGTAGATACAGCAGCCCCATAGCTCGCATCCATATATCCAAATAGGGCTTATATAAATATGCAAAGTTAGTTTCCTGTCGAGCGTATGTGCTAACAGGACTCAAAGAATTCGTACTATTTAATTATAAGCTTTTGATTTAGGCTTCAAGCAAAGAGAATGAAGAGAAGAAAAGACCTTCGAACTGCCATGGCAAATCTAATAGATAAGTGAGAATTTAGACTTTTCATGCAGAATGTTGGCCAGTTCCCTAACGATATTTATTGAAGGGCGACAAATTTCAGTAGCCTTCTCTTCTTCTTCTTTATGACGTTTTTTCCCTTTTTGGGTTCGTCGTCTTTAGCCTCCATCTTTCACGGTCCTCCCAGTCCCCTTGTTGGAGATCTCTTTCTACCATTATGTTTTTTTACATGAGTTTTCCATTTGTAGCATGGGCGTCCTCTTCGTCTTTTTCCTCTCGGCGACCATTTGAATAGGTTTTTCGGCCACCTGTGGTCTTGCATTCTTTCTAGATACCCATACCAACGAAGGGTTATATTTTCTAGAATTCTGGTAATGGATGAAGTAATTCCCATTTCTCTCCATATCTCTTCTGTTCTCCATCTTTCTCGTCTCGTAATTTGTAGGGATCTTCCAATTCGACCGTTCTTATTTTGTTTCTCAAGCTTTCTGTTACTGGCCAGGCCTCTACGCCATACAATGTAATGCTCTCAATTATACTATGTAGTAGTAATTAAGCATAAAAGTCGCATTCCATTAAATATGTTTAAAGTTGTCTTTAACTAAAGTCGTGTTTAACGTAAACATGAAAACGATATAGCTTTATGCTGTTTTTAATGTGATGAAAAGAGATGCATGATATTGCCATGGTAATTATTAATTAAACATGACGTTCAATTTAAACATGAGGTGAGAATACAGATCAATATCTTTTAAGCCATTTTATAGTAATAAAATTCAATCTATACCAATTTCATTGTCTCCAAATGCTCGGTAGACACCGATATACTGATTAATCAATATACTGATCAATTCAAATTCCTACAAAGAACCATTCGGCATACAGCACTGAACAAGCAAGAATCTCACTGAACAAAAGTCATGTGGAGATTTCATTGGATACAATAATATTTAATGCAAGATCCCATTAAATAAGCTATTTGTTCTGACAAAAAACCGTAAGTTCAAACATTTCTACATACTTGGCAAGCTTCCCTCGCTTTTCCTGATTTCTTATTCTGTCCAGCCGTGTCTTTCCTATAATGGCTTGTCCTTAGTAATTATTTTGTCTTTGATTATAAAAGTAAAACCCTTCTTTGCGCATTAGTCGTTGTAATTTTCTTTCTGTAGAACTAAGAGTAAAGAAGCATCTTCAGACTTAATGCAATTTTTACTGCCAAATCCCACCATCCAACTTAAAATTCCCATGGTAATCGATTTGGTTTTATCAGAAACTTAGATGTCCAGAAATTCAGACTACGAAAAGCAAAAAATCCCAAATTTCATAACATCCGTCGCGGTCTAAATATTCCGCTTGTGGGTTTATAACAAAGGATCGACTTAACAGTTAGTTTAATAATAAACATGATACAATAGTACCATAATAGGCATAATATAAGACTTCATAAATGTACACAAATTATTGTCTGAAAAATATGTGGGCAAGTGCCATTCTCATGCTAACATTTATACAATAATAAAAGAATGAGAAGGCGGAGACGGCGGACGCGGAAGGCCACCTGTAAGGACAGCGAGTTCAACGAAGCGTTCTACAAATCCCCAAAGAAAGAGCTTTACCCCAACGTTTTAACCAAACTTACGAAACAAAACTTGGTAATAATAAGAAAACGAGCTTTAACTGCCACTTCGGTTGATAATTGGCTTAATTAAATGAAATTCTTCAGGTTGTTTGCGGCGTTTGGGCAGCGGAAGAAATTAAAAAGACGAGGTTACGTACGTATATTGATCAAAGATAGCGTAAAACATGTTGGATATTTATTTACAATTAAGCTTGGTTCGTCGATAAAATATTTTACGAACACATTGGGTAGACACAAATTGATTACACGAGGCGCAACACGTAACACCAACAGAGGAACACGTAACCTTGTATCATTCTATTACTGTCAAAACCTATTATTCTCGTCCTTCCTAACAAGCATCTTCCGAGACACCGAGAAAATTGCACCCATCTATCGTTTTATTCGAAAATTTAGAGATGTGCCTAGTGCCTTGTATGTCTATATATCATCATAAAATCAAACTGATTTCGTGATTTCCAGGATTCCTCTCCCCTATTTTGATTGAAAACCACGTCGGTTCCCATTTCACGCCAGCTGACGTCCCGACGTGTTTTACAATGAGCCCGAAATTTTTTATAAAATTTCCCACTTTTTACAAACAGCAACCCAACGGTTCTTTGAGGGAACCACCGGGAAAGACGTGCATTGCACAATTGAAAGCACAAGTTATGTAAATTATTTGCTCATTGTCCTTGTGACAAGGGGAAACATACTTTGCAGTTAGTTAAGATCCCCTTAGCAGACAAGATGTCATCGAAACTTGGAAAATAGGGAGTAGCATATGTGTGGATTTTGGGGTGCAAGGTGTTCGGAGATGTTTATTTGAAAGGGGCGATTTTCATCTTGTACGTCTCCCGGACGAATCGATTGCAATTATTAAGGAGTGAGATGGAAGTGAACGTCAGTTTGCCTTACTAAAATAGAAGCGGAGCTGTATTCCAAATTTACCACCTTTAATGTGAAAGTGAAATGAAGGGTGACACGGTCTGTTACTGGAACATCTCGGGGGCGTGAATTGGACTTAAATGTCATCTTGAACGTACACAGAAAACGTCGAGCTGAGAAAATGTCATCTTGGATATTTTACTTGGTAAATAAATAATTTTTCTAGAGTTTGCTGGTTTAGGGCGTGGTTGTTTGTCTGTACATAAGTTAGAGCAAAACTGTTTTTAGTATTTTATTTTTTAAATCTATCTAGCCATGAAACAAAAAAGCGGCGATAGCAAACCAATTATTAAAAAATAGCTATTACATTTAGAAGTACGTGTGCTAAGTTGTGTTTCATTTGTGATTTGGGAAACTTTACTTCTTGATAAAATGAGTGAAATTAAGGTGGAACATCGCAGTGTCATAAAGTTCCTGACAAAAAATAATCAATGACTGTGGGTTCATAGAGTTAAAGCATCGTGCTTATAGCCTTGACTTAGCTCCGTCAGATTTCTTTCCATTCAAAAACTTAAAAAAGCATCTCAGGGAAAGCATTTTGCATCTGATGAAGCACTCAAAGAAACTGTTGAACAATACTTTGCAGAGTTGCCGAAGGAATGTTTTTCTGAAGATACGGGACAATTGAAAAAAAGACTGAATAAGTGTTAAAGGAAGTTACGTAGAACAATAAAGAGTTGTTCATGTAATACCTGTTTGTTTTTTTCATGGCTAGGTAGATAACCTAATACTCAGCCGATTTTCATACTTAATTGTAATATTTTTTTACGTAATTAATCCGTGCCAAAAGAGCTAGTTTTGACTACACCGGTTGGAATCAGTCTTAGTTAGTGTCATTATCAATAATTTAGTACTAGGCATGCGTGTTCACCTAACATCAATCTCAGTAGATTTCTAACATTGAAGCTCTCATAGTCATAGAGAATAAGGCCTTCTAAGCAATCCTACTACCACCGAAAAGCTGTAAATTTTAATTTCGTAATAAAACAAATTCTTGGATTGCCGAAGCACACATGCTGTTCACACTTACCCATGCTGTCCATATGCGAAGGGAACGCAACAAATCTCATTTACACAATAAAATCAGATAAAACAAATCTGAAATGCTTTCAACAGTAATTTAAGAATGAGTATTTACACATTAAGTAATTAATTAATAAGAAGCCCTAGTCATGATACGGGTAACATGCAAAAGCCCCTTTTTTGTTAGGTTACGTTTTAGGATAACTTGAATTTTCAAAAATATAATATTTCAAAACATTTGGCTAGAATTGTGACGGTAATACAGATGATTTCGTGAGTCAAATAAGCTAAATACTGATTTTTTTTTAACTCCCCTTATACATACTGTGCTGTCTTGTTTAATGGGGAAATAAGTATTTTTTGTGTTTACATATTTAGGTAATTGGCAGATAAGCTACCAGTTACTCCAAGACATGTGAAGTAAGGCTCCAGTGAGCCCACTCCATTACATAGCTTAACCAAATACTGATAAAAAATAAAAATTAAACCCAAACGTCAAGTAAAATTAGGTTGACATAACCTAACTTTTCAAATAAGAAATTTTCACAAACAAAATTAGACTTGGCTTTAAATTATTTGATTAATAAATTAATTGACTGATTGATTGATCCCTCGGGGTTATGGCCTGCTGGAAAAGCTAGCTTGAATAATCATTTTCCATTTCCAGCATAGGAGATTTGTCTTTGCTGCTTTAATTATCGTTGATACAGTATTTTTCATCTAGCATTTGGGTTGTGACATTAGCTTGCCCCGCCCAAAAACTGTCTGTTTAGACACGCGTTCGTGCGCAGTAGGTAATGAAAACGTAGTTTAGAAAGAGATGAAGTATAGTTGGATTGTGAATTTATCAACAGCGCGTTGACGTCACAACCCAAATCCTAGGTGAAAAATACTGTACTTAGAGTTACTCGTAATAATTAGAAAAATAAAAATTAATTCGGAACCTATATTTAATTGGGTCATGTTATTCTAACTGAAGTAATTAGTTCATAGAGATTTTAGGCATTATATTCGGAAGCAAGTTCGACGGTACAGATTTCTTGAAGTTTCACGGCGCGACAAATTAAAAAGTAATTAAAATCAAACCTTATTTATCTTATAGATTAGATTAAGCGAAAATAAACGTCCTAACCGTTTGATATAGTTAAGATAGTTATAGATAAAAAACTTCTTCTTCGTGTACCAGGTCTGAGACCTGTTTGTTCCAATATGACTATTACTCTTGAGACCCGGAAACCCAGTTGTCCATCCAACGTTTAGGTGGTCTTCCTGGTCAGTGGCGTGCCTAGAAATTTTGTGCGCGGGGGGGGGGTTGACTTATCCCTTGATTTCACCAACGGGTTGTTTGACCTTATGGCACGTTTTAGGAGTCTTGGGGGGGTTCTAACCAGGAAACCCCCACATGGGCACGCCACTGTTCCTGGTGGACCTGTTGTTATTGGTTTGTTGGTTCTCCCTTGCTATTTTGGGTAGTCTGTTGTAGGAGATTTTGATTCTTCTCGTCCATCTCACGACATCTGGTACATTACACGTTTCTCTAATGTTGTCATTGTGTGTCCTGATTTTGCTCTTAAAATCTTCATTTCCGTGTTTCGGAGTATTCTTTTAGTGGGTGCTGTGTCTGCTCCTGCGGATGCAGGTTTTGTATATTCTGACCTTTGCTTCAATGTTAATGTTTTTGTTCCTCCAAACTATGTCTGTTAAGCATCCTGGCACGCTTGCTGCTTTGTTGATTTGTGACTTAACTTCATTTGGTAGGTTCCTATCACCCCTAGGTATTTAAAACACATTTATATGGGGATCAAAAACAAACAGTATTTTTTGGGGAAACATAAATTACTGTTACTTATAATAACAATTTATGTTCGGTATCTGTATCGGTAACCTCTTTTACGGTTCGGTGTCGGGGCTGATGCGTTAACATAAATTAACAAATCAAAATTAAATATTACACCAGTTTTAAATATTAGTTAGCTTAGAAGTTTACAAATGTATTGTTAATACCAGATTTGTCTCACAAAACACTTTAATAAATTAAAATATAAACATAATTTAACGTTTTGTAAGTTAGTTTAGGTCAAAAGAAGAAGAAGAAATAGAGACAAATTTTAAATCTTAGTTCAAAACTTTTTGGGCCAAACTTAAGAATAAGAATTATTTTAAAAAACTTACAATGGTAAATAAAAATGAAAGAGCCTAACCTAACGTAATCTAACTTCTTAGATTAATCCAATTCCTACCTAATATTTATACATTTCAAGTTAAATTATGTTAAGCGTGCATAACCTAATTTTTCAAAAGAGTCTCAAAGAAGAAATAAATTCATACAAATAAATTAGAAATTAGCGTCAAGTTATTTGATTAATTAATTAGTTTCATCAATAAAAAATTAAATTGAGTCTAAAATTTATAGATTAGATTATGTGAAAATACACTTATAAACCGTTTGATATACCATGAGATCGAAAAAAAAATGATTCTGAGCAGGCCTTGACTAGTACAACACGATTGGCTACACTGGTTCTAGAATGCCTATGAATTATAATGTGACAGTGACATTTCAAATGTAAGTCAGTTTTGCAATCTTGTTTCCAGAATTATTTAAGTTTATCGTTGTAATACTAGTGAAGGATCACATTTTGAACACCTACTCTAACATGTATTCATCTTAGTTTTCAGTTTGTTCCCTAAATAAATACTGTTTTGTGTTTTAATTTATTTGACATTTATTAACCTCTAACCTACTGCCACATTTTGAAATCAGTCTTGCCAATCGTGTTGTACTAGTCAAGGCCTGCTCAGAATCATCTTTTTTTCGATCTCATGGTAGTTTCAGGATAAAAAATATTAACAGACATTTTTGAAAAAGTAAATTACTGTTACTTATAATAAAAATGTATGTGAACAAATGAAAAATTAAATATTACACCTAACGTAACATTTTTAGGTTGGGTTAGGTTTGGCAAGGTAAACTTGACAACGGTTTTTACGTAGAAGTTTTAAATACATGGCTAGCTTAGAAGTTTACAAAAATATTGCTAATACCAAGATTTTTCTCACAAAACACTTAAATAAATTAAAATCTAAACCTAATTTAACATTTTGTAAGTTAGTTTAGCTTTACGTTAAAATGATGGATCCATGTCCTTGTCAAAAGAAGACAGAGAGACAAATTTAAAATCTTCGTTCAAAACTTTTTCGGCCAAATTTAAGAATAAGAATTATTTTAAAAAGCTTGTAATGATCAATAAAATGAAAGCCTAATCTTACGTAATCTAACTTCTTAGATTAAATGATTAATCCAAGGCTTATATACCTTTCAAGTTAAATTAGGTTAAGCTTGCCTGCGTAACCTAATTTTTCAAAAGAGTTCTTCAAAAAAGAACTTAATAGAAATAAATTAAAAATTAAATCGGCCGGATCTGAAATTTAGCTATGTTCATCTGACTGAAGTAACAATTTAATATACACAAATTGTACAGATTTCAGGTATTAGGTACATTCGGAAGTTTTGTTGAAGGTACAAATTTCGTTAAATTCCAAGACAAAGCATGATATTAACAATAATTAAAATCAAGCCTAACCTACCATTTAGACTAGATCAATTTAAAATAACCTTTCTGATATAGTTTAGTACAATTTTTTTTACAGATTTCAAATATTTGCATGAACTTTTTTCAAAAGCAAATTACTCTTGCCTCTTGCCTATGCGTAATAAAAGTGAATGTAAAAAATGCGACTAATTAGGTATTCCACCTAACTTAACCACTAATTTAACCTAAAGATTAGGTTAGGTTGGGTTAGGTTGGGAAATGGTTTTCACATACATTTCTAGAAGTTTTAAATACTAAAAAGTGTTGTTAATACCAAATTTTTTTCACAAACATAAATAAATTACAATCTAAACCTAACTTAACCATTAATAAATTAGCTTAGGTAAAAATTGATCAATCTATTAGAAAAAAGTCAAATACAAGAAGTGTACAGATCTCAAATCTCAGTGTAACGTTTTTTGGGCCCATAATTTAAAAATAGGAATTGTATTCAAAGCTTACATTTAAGCGGCCCCTAGACGCTCAATATTATTGTACAATGCTATTTTTTCTGTTTGACTCTAGACGATGCAATATATTTTGCAATAATTTAGTTCATGTCTGATTTTACTTTCCATACTTGCAACGCATGTATAGGAAAGTATTGGAATCGTGCAAAAATTCAAAATCGTAAAAATTCGAAAAAAACACATTTTAGGGTCCAGGCATCCTAAATATGTGTTTTTTGAAAAATGTCTGTGGGTGGGTGCGTGCGTGCGTGCGTGCGTGCGTGCGTGCGTGCGTGCGTGCGTTATCGTCATATCTCGAAAACTACTGGGCCGATTTTCATCAAATTTGGTATGCGGGCCTATAATTACAGTACATCTATAAAATAAGCTTTTCAAAAAAATCCGGAACCGGAAACGGAAGTTAGCCATGTTTTTTTGGGCGCAGATTTTTCCTTGAAAAAAATTTCAAAATTTTACTTAGGAAATCAATACAGAATTTGAAAAGAAATCGAATAATTTTTTCCCGAAGTTTCTATGTCAAAAATTGCGCCCGCGGCGAATTTTTGAAAAGCGCAACTTTAAGGACGGTTTTCCCAAAAACGCATCAACATATTTTTATAAATCTAACGCCAAATTGTACCTCTAGCTCGGCTGATTAGAACTAGCTGAAAAAAAAATTCAAAATTTCAAAAATAAAAAGTCCGGACAGTTTGGGAAATTTTCAAATTTTCAAAAAAACTTTTCTCGGAAACGACACACACGATTTTTTTTAAATGTTCTGGGTCGATAGTAAATCAAGATGCCTTTCAAATAGCGTTGATCGCATCCCCAAAATTTTTCCCTAACGCCTTTTATGACCATTTGAAGTTTTGGACTTTAACATTTTTTTTCTCAAAAACGCATCGACATATTTTTATAAATCTAACGCCAAATTGTACCCCTACCTCTACTGATTATAATTAGCTGAAAAAATTTTTCAAAATTTCAAAAAAAAATTTCTCGGAAACGGCACATTCCAAAGAAAGAAGATAAATATCAGGGCAGGAGTCACCGTTTTAACGACGGCGGTATTTTGGTCCAGCGGTAAGAGACCAAGCTCCCACCCGCATACGGTTGAAAGGTTGGAGGTTCGAATCTGCGTGACTACAATATATATTTTTTTGTTTATATTACCCACTTTTTCAAAAAAATATTATCTTACTCTGCTCATTTATGTTGAAAATACAAATTATTTATTATAAAAGCATTATTACATATTATATAGGATTATTATTAAATAACTTGTCGGGACTTTTTCGTTGCAAAGTCTTTAATTATGTCATCAAAATTACTGTAATATTTTGGCTATTGTAGGTGTTGCTGGATCCTAATTTAGGATTTAAAATTAACTATCCTTCCCTAAAAGAGTTACCGATTTCTAGCTTTTTTATTTTAATTATTACTTTTTTATGAATGACTGTGGCGTTATCGTCATATCTCGAAAACTACTGGGCCGATTTTCATCAAATTTGGTATGCGGGCCTATAATTACAGTACATCTGTAAAATAAACTTTTCAAAAAAATCCGGAACCGGAAACGGAAGTTAGCCACGTTTTTTTGGGCGCAGATTTTTCCTTGAAAAAAATTTCAAAATTTTACTTAGGAAATCAATAGAGAATTTGAAAAGTAATCGAATAATTTTTGCCCGAAGTTTCTATGTCATAAATTGCGTCCTGGGCGATTGTACCTCTAGCTCGGCTGATTAGAATTAGAACTAGCTGAAAAAAAATTAAAAATTTCAAAAATAAAAAGTATGGAAAGTCCAGCGAAGATTCTTCGCCAATTTTTTATTGAAGCAACATGTGTGATGAACCTGGTTGGTTACCGTAGCCATAGCACTATTTGTGCAATTAAATGAGAAGAAAAAGAAGAAGCATAAGGGAAAGTGAACGAAAGAATGGTTTAAAAAGCGCAATGAGTATACTCATGAGTAAAGCGCGGATATAAAGCATTATGCTTATTAGTTTTTAATGCAAGCAGTTCAAAATGCGTTTGGATTTAGACGATTCACAACAAATGGAAGAGTTTGACACCACTTTTATTTTGCTTATTTTGCTTTTTTTCGCGTTTTCTGCATAACTGCCTATTTAGTGCTTTTTTATGCTTTATATTGCTTATTTTGGCATTTTTTCTAATTTTTTTTAGTGCATTATATTTTTTATGTATGAATAATTTTTAACATCAATTTTTAAAACATAAAAAGAAGTTTCTCTATTTACAAAAACATTTTGACGGATCGGAGGCAATCTTTTTCTTTAGAAAATTTAGAAAAGTATTTAATTATAAACTGTTTTCGTTCTAGTACTCATACTCTTGATTAATCGTGCTTTTTTGTACAATAGCGCTGTATTAAGCATATTGTATTTATTTTTATTTTTATTAATTAAATACGCCGTTTGAACGTTTTAAGGTTCTTTTTTTATGTAGAAAGGTATTAGTATTATTAATTTTTCAGTTTTTCTGTATAAACTAGAAAAATAAAAAATAATAATTTTATACAGCTTTTTTGACAGCTTATTTGAGCTTTTATTTTGCTTTTTTTGCAGTTTTAAGTGCTTATTATAAGCGCTTATTTCCCAAAAATAAATGCTTTTTTTCCGCGCTCTACTCATGAGAATTTGTTAAGAGATTTTAAGAATAACAGAACAGCTTCTTTGTTTGTGCTGTGGCTGTACCTACTCTATGCTTTTTGTATTCCATAATACTGGCAGTGATCGATACACTTCTATAAATTTCAATAAAAAGTTTTTCTTGTTTTTCTATGGCTAGGCATTTTGCTGCATCTAGGAACCTTTACGTCTGTACTTCACTACTAAATTGGCTCGTATTGTACAATATTACCGTTAGACGGTATAATATTTTCTATATTGCCCAATAAAAATCAAATCAATACAATCTTTCAATATGAAGTACAGACGGTCAATAATAATGCGCAATATGAAATATTGTACAATAATATTGAGCGTCTAGGGTCCGCCTTAGGCTTCTTGGTGGCATAGCGGACGAGTGTCTGCTTAACGATCGAGAGGTCCCGGGTTCGGATCTTACCGTAGCCAGACATCGACGTGGAGTGTGGTTGGCATTCGAACCCGTGTAGGTTAAATATGATTAAATTTAGGAGCAATCAACGCCCATAAGCTTAATTTAAAAAAAAAGGTTACATTGATAAGTGCAAATTAAATTTAATCTTAAATAACCTAACCTAATTTCTTAGGTTAACCTGTTATAATATGGCATTCACCGAAAGAATAAACACAAATTTGAAATTGATTAAAGCTAGTGTGGAAGCCACCTTGATTAATTTTGAAGTAAACCAGAATAAAAGAGGGCTTCTGACCTTATTTTTATTACTATCAAGGCCAAGTGTATTAGAGAAATGCCTGATATAGTTGGCCTTGGTTTCCCACAGTTTTTTTCGGAATGGAAATGGAAATTATTCAAATGATTTTAAAAGCAGAATGAGAAAACCTGAAGAAATTGCCGAATAGAAAACATTTGCAATGGAAAAAATCGATAATTAATTTGTAATCTAAATTTTAAAAAAGAAAGGCAAGGCAGGAGATAATCAGTGAAGCCATTAGCCTCTAATACTTTTAGTGCTTGCGTGTTTATTACATATTACTAGAAATTCTAGAGCAAGCTTCAACATATTTCATTCTAAACGGGATTGCAAAAACACCGAAAATTTTTACTGATTGATAAATTCAAACTGAAGTTAAACTTGAAACTCAAGTCGTAAATTGATTACACAAACTTAAATTATTTAACAAAGCAACAAAGTCAAAACTTTCCTGGACGGAACTAAAACCAAACCTGATTTTTATTTGACTCGTGAGTCCTGTCAATTTCTACTTCATTAATTTCTTGAGTATACCTTGTAAAGGTTCTAAAGTCAGTTATAACCAAACCTAAATCCTCCAATCTAGTCGCTTATTACTTATAAAAACATCATTGCAAGAACTCCCTAAACAAGTCCAATAAAACGCAATACAAAACCGTGATAAACCAGAGGATTGTCTGATAAAACTTCGAAGCCCAAAAAGTTTCCTTGGAAGTTGTTTTGTCCTCATCAAGTCACCAAGACGTAGTAGTCGGAAAAAAAGTTAAGACATATAGAAGATTACGAGGGCATAAACTCAACAAACAAAGCAAAACGAACGGAAAACTTTTCCAACGCCAACTTTTCCAATAAAGCTTATCTAAAAACCCGGCCGAAATTTAAGCGTTTCATGTTTTTAACACCAAAAGCGTCGAAGTTTGAGGGTTTCATCCTTAAAACTATGCGTAAGAAATTTAAAAGCTGATAGGTTTTTGTCTGTTGTTGATGTTATTATTTAGATGTTGAGTAAGCGTGTCATAATAACAACGTGAAACGTAAAACCGCACCTTTAATAATAATAATTATTATTGTTACATCGTTTGTCGAATTCCAAACTACGCAGTAACAACCTGTACGCCAGCCTGTGTCTTTTATTTTCTCGATTAAAGTATAAGGATGTGGGGATGACGGAAAATGGCATTAAATATTAAAGGGGAAACACACCAGGGAGTTAACCGCAAACAAAATTAGAAGGGTGCCTTTTATATTTTATTGCAGAATGAGTACGTTCAAATGGATTATTATTTAATGTTGCTTTTTTTACTTTTCACAAAGAATTTTGCTGCGCGAAATAAGTCGCAACTTGAAACAGCTTCCTGGGGGACCTTTTTAGTGCGGCTTTATTCTACTACATAATATACTGAACTGATTTGATGAAGCAGGAAGTTTTACCAAACTGTAATCTAAACTCTTAAAATATATTTTAAAACTTATAAGAAACTTTTAAATTCCAAAAATCAAGGCCAAAAATCCTTGATGCTCTCTGGTTTTGATATTTGACAAAATTCTTAGAAATTGTTGTTGAATTAAACGTGCCCTGTGCCCTGCCTTATTCGCATTTTAAAACAACAATCACAGCCTTTAAACTAATTGCTTTTTTAGAAAATCTAATATTATGACATTAAAACCTGTCAACCTCTTAAATTAAATCGAAGCTTGCTGTTTTGTTAGGATTATCAAATTGATATAAATTTCACAACTTGTATCTGTTATTCTTCTTTTTTTGTATTTGCCAAGTTTGCAGTTGTAAGTGCTGCAGCGTCACCCAACTTGTTGTCTATCAAGAAGATGCCACCCTTAAATTAGCTTTTCTTTGCTGCTGGATCTATCATCAGGGTGTGCATAGGTGACTCCAATGGTAACTGGTAAACCACGTGTGAACTGTTACCGATTCAATCTCTTAGTATTAAGGTTTAAGTGTAAATTAAAGTATTCAAAGTCTTTCTACTGTCTTTACTAAATCCCTCTGTAGTCGACCTGTTTCTATTGTGAAATCGATTAGGCGAAAAAAAACGAGGCAGAAACGAAGCTGATGTCCACTAAATAGAAACCTTTCTGCAACACAACTTATTTGAAATTATTTGAACAATTAATTAAAAATCAAAAAATGACTAATTGCTCCATTGATTAATTGATTACCAAAAAATCCTCACAATAGAATGTATGTATTATCTGTAACCTTATACCTTTCGGTGTCCAGTGTGGTGCGTTAATGGTTCGTGTAATAAATAAAAGATTTTTGCTAGGTTTCACAACATAACTTCCCAGGTAAAAAAAACTCAAACATTAGCCCAGAATTGTCAGGATAATAAAGATACTTCCTTGTGTCCAATAAATTAAAGTGACCATCTAAATCTATGAGGGCAAGTCCCCATAAGGCCATTTCAGTTGCGTTTTCTTCGTCGCTCTGATGTACGGTAAGTAACGCTATCTGTTTCTAAAAATTATACAACAAAACGCAAACGTCATTAATTTGATATATCATTTACAAGGTCAGCTAAATTAAATACAAATATTAAGGCCTTCCCAGTTTATTTAGCCAAGACGCAATTAGAAACAACGATGGAGCCATCTGTGGTGGATTTACAAGATTTACTATAAGAGCTGAAGCGAAAAAGATAAATTTTGCAAGCATAGTTAGAAAATAGTCTTTTGTTTTATTAATGTATTTAGTTAGAAAATGTCTAAATAAATGTACGACAAATTCCTAGATAACCAAATTATATTAAAATTAACAAAATCCACCACAGATGGCGCGGCGCCATCGTTGCTTCTAATTGCGTCTTGGCTAGATAAACTGGGAAGGCCTTAATATTTATATTTAATTTAGCTGGCCTTGGTCATTTAGGCTACAGTTAAATAATTTAACGCTAGATTGTGGCACTTACCGTCCAACAGTTAGAAAGAGAGAAAAGATAAATGAGACAACCTAATAGGGACTTGTCCCTATTGATTTAGTTGGCCTAATTAAGTTAATTAATACTTAGAATGTATTTTTAACGAATTATGTACATTAAATATATAGAAAAATATCACCTCCACAGAGATTTGAACCACTGACCTTCGACTTTATGCGCCAATACTTAAAGTATTTCCCCAAAAATGTAATTTATAAAAAATACTTGGAATCGCTGAAAAATTTACCTTAATCGTTAAAAAATCAAATCAGTTCTGAAATTTTGGTTATAACTTAATCTATTACTCTAACAGACTATTTGATAAACATTGTATAGATTCAGGTATTATATTAGGAAGTATTGTTGAAGGTACAAATTTCATGAAATTCCCAGGCGACCCGTGGTATTAAATGTAATTAAAACCAAACCTAGCCTACCTTTTGGAGTAGATAAAGTTAAAGTAACCTAACTTTTTGATATAGTTTTAGCGCCGTTTTAGCATAACAAATGTCAACAGATTTCAAATATTTGTCTGAAATTTTTTCAAATGCTAATTACCGATGCCTACGGTAAAGGTAACGGATTCGTGAGGCAGCATGACCGGCAACATGGTGGGTTAAGGCCTCCTAAGTCACTTTCATATTCGGTTGTCTGGCACGCTTATGCGTTCGGGGTGATGTGGTAAGCACCACGCCTTCGACAACCGCCGACCTTCCCTACTCCACCACTGTGTTTCGGTTCCCAATTATTTTCATTGACTGGGTAGGCCACCCGCCGAGCATCTGACTGGGGTTTGATCCCGAGACCGTACGCCTTTTAACCACTCGGCCTCGCCGGCGGGTGCCTATAATAAAAGTTAATCTAAAAAATGCGTACCAGTAAACGAAAATTAAGTATCACACCTAATCTAACCTTTAAATCTAACTAAATTAGCCTAAACCTAAAAGTTAGGTTAGGTTGGGCAACAGTGTTCAAATACATTTCTAGAAGTTTTAAATACTAAGAAGTGTTGTTAACACCAAGATTTTTTTCACAATACATAAAGAAATTTAAATCTAAACGTAACTTAATCTTTAATAGTTTTTAAGAAAATATTGGACACTATAAACTCTGATACGATTAATGTAAAATTAGTAATACTACTAAATAAAGTACATATTATATTATAGTTGGGTTAGGTAAAACGATAATTAAGGCTAGGAAGCAAGTAACAGTTAAACAAACAGGGAGAACTAGTTATAAGATTATCCAAAAGAAAATTATATTTACAAGTTGCCATGACAAGTCATTAAAATTTGTAAAAAAATATGATATGGCACTTCTTCTTCTTCTTTGGCAGTTCCCTTATACCCTAAGGTGCCCTTGATCCATTTCAGATATTCCTTTCTGTTTCGCGCCATTCTCTTTACTTCTTCTACATTCTTTCCTCGCTGTTATACGATATTCGAGATGGTGTCCATTGTCCATCCACTTCGTTCTGGGTCTCCCCCTTCTCCTCTCACTTCCATCATCATCTGCGGAAGGGAGTCTCTTTTCCCCATTCAGACCACGCGTCAATACCAATTTAGTTGTCTTTTTTGGATGGTTCCACTACCGGTTCTACGTCTAATTCTTCCATTATCGTTACATTTCTGATTCTATCTCTTCTTGTACAATTCTTCTTAAATATCTCATCTCTACAGCTGTTATTTCTTGTGTTTGTCTTGCATTGGTCAAGTCTCTGCTCCATATATCAACGTTGGTACGTAAATTGATTTATGCAAGTGCAGCTTTGTTTCTCTTTCGTGTTCTTTCTTATTTATTAATGTTGTGTTAATCTGATAGTGTATCTTTATTACTTTTGATGTTCGATTTCTTATCCCTTGTTCAATAGTTCCGTCATTGCTTATTATGACTCCCAAATATTCATAGACTACCTCGAATCTGTTCTGTCCACACCTAATATTTATGTCTTCCTCATCGTTGATGGTTTGTTTACGATTTTTCATTATTTTTCCTTTCTTTGTATTTATTTTCATCCCTGCTCTTTCTATATTATTTTTCCAATTATTGGCTGCTGCTTGCAATTTCCTAATACGGTCCGACATCAACACTATGGAAGCTTTTTTCGTTCATTCCCCAACTAGTTATTATAAATAGTAACGAACTGAGAGAATCCCCTTTTCCATGTTAAAGCTTTGAAACTCTTTTCTTTTTATCCTCATTATTCCTGTTGTTCTATTGTATAGTTCTTTGTGACTTCATGCTGCTTCCATGGCTTTCCCCAGAGTCGTTTTAAGTACAGTATCGAAGGCTGCATGCAAATCTATAAATGTGGTCTTGTGCTTCCCTATTATTCCTTTATGCTGCTTGTTGGTTCCTCTTGTAGTTCTTTTTCGACGTAGTGTCTGATCTTAGTCTCTATTATTGTTGAGTATATTTTCTGTATAATATCCCGAGTTGCGGTAGCTAGGTATCCCCCAGTCTAGTACGATCAGGAAAGTTAAGCTTCGTTGTCTCCGGTGAGTGCTAGAATAGGTGGCCCGATTACTTCGCTAACTCTCCCACGAGGACCGGTCACTATGGGAAAGTGCAAAGAATAAGAGAAAAGGGAAAGCCTTTGTACACGCTAATAATATTTTCTGTATACACAATGATAGATATTGGCTCTGTAGTGCTCTGTTTGTGCTTCCTTTTTTGTGTAATGGTACTATATTTTCCTCCCAGTTTCTAGATATATATATCCTTTCCATCCCAAGCCTGTTGGCATATTTTTTATATCTATTCCGCCGTTTCACCTCTTCCTCTTTCGTATTTTCATTCGGTTTATTACTTCTATCACTTCTTCTTTGGTTGGTTATTTCTTGTTCACCCTCCATTTCCATTAGTTCTACTTCTCTAGCAATCCCCCTTTCTGGCCTACTTATTTCTGCTTTAAACTTTTCCTCGTAACTAGTATTTGCTCCATGTATCTAGGATTCTATATTCTTCTGTTACTATGTTTCCATTTTCATCTTTTGTACGCCATTGTTGGTGTTGTTTTTTAATTTTTATTCTATTTCTTTCCCAAGGTCTTACCATGCTTTGTTCTTTGCTCTTTTAACTAATTCTTTTGCTTCGTTCCTTATAATTATGTAACGTCGTCTTTCTTGTCTTTTTGATTGTAGATACTTTTTCCATGCAATAGTTTTCTCTTTGCCTTTCTGCTTTACCTCTTCATTCCACTATGTTGTTCGTTTCTGTCTTGGATTAACTTTCTTTCACCCACAGACCTCTGTGGCCGCTTTGAGTTTCTTCTAACGTCCAATGCTCCCCTTTCGTTGTTCTTCTAGCCTCTGGTATTGTTCTAATATTTCATTAATTTTTTACTGGTAATCTAATTTTTTCTGTTCAACTTTTAGTTCTTCAATTTTCATTTTCTGATGTTGTATTTCTGGTGGTGTTAGTATTCTTGTATAGACTCTTGTATCAGCTGTAACCAATTGACAAATCTACAAAAAGAATATGGCAGTAAATGTTCAAATGTCCGCTATGTCGCCCTTTAATAAGCAGCAATCTATTTGAGTTTGTTCTGAAATTGAAATATTTGGCTCTTCGATAGTCGTGGAATTGTCTAGAAATGCTCGATTTTTTAAAATGGCCCATGGTCAAACATCTACCAGACGAATACCTCCCGGGCTAAGTGTTAAGAAAGTGCTGCTTATGATACGATTTCAAAGTAGCACCTAATCAGACCGATTTGAACTATACAGCGATTTAAAAGTTTAATACGTAAGGAAATAACTTAAAAGACTGGCAAGCGTGGTAATAAAAATTTAAAAAGAATGTGATCGACAAACAGACACCGCATTACTTTACGAATACCCTTTGATTTTATTATTAGTTACAGCAATTTCAAAATGTAACTTTCTTTTGAATAACCTTTTAAATAAAATACAAGAAGGCTGTTTTTTCAAATTAAACTTGGATTAATGGCATATACACTATACAGTATTTTTCACGTAGGATTTGGGTTGTGACGTCAAGCCAACTATACTTCATCTCTTTCTAAACTAGGTTTTGATTACCTACTGCGCACGAACGTGTGTCTAAACAGACAGTTTTTGGGCGGGACAAGTTGACGTCACAACCCAAATGCAGATGAAAAATACTGTACACTGTTTCATCTTGAGTTTGTCATGGTTTCAGTTTATCAGATTGCCTGCATATAACTACGTTACTTATCCAATTGGAGGTTATGTGATCGATAGAATGTCCTCATAAAACAAAAGTAAAAAAGATATTGCATTGCTAGTTTTGTCATGGAATATCATGGAACATAACCTGAAGTTAAGTTTTTGTATTAGGTATTAGACATAATCAAATGTTAATGTGTCTTTCCTGCTATGGAAATCGGGAGAATAGAGAATGGGAGATTTGTTTATTGTGGTGGCAAATCCCCAAATAACCAAAACTCCAAATATCCGTAGCAAGAACGGCACCTTTATTCTGACACTTCAAAAGGTTTTGTTATACCCACCAACTTTTATATAAATAAAGTCTTGTTTACACCAACGAAACTGTCTCCTCCCTAACATGGCCTACCATGGACTAAAACAACTGAACAAAAACTTTTCCACGAGCTTTTCAATACTTCTCAATTTTCCATTAATATATATCTAAATCAAATCCGCCTAGTTTCACTTTATATTTATTTGTTTACGAAAGTGTGACTTAATAAATAAATTAAAATAATTAACAGATTATTGCACAAAAGATTAATTAATAAGAAGGTCAATTAAATGTAATACATATTTCAGAATGTTAATTAAACGGGCCTAAAAATCCATAAACTACAAGACTGGATTTTGTTACGTTATTGGGTTATTGTAATTTAAAATCATTTTTTTTTTTCGTAAGACTAATTAAATCAGATTTAATTATTTTTTATTTAATTTCAGGTATGTAGAATGCCAGGACGTTTTTATGGCACTTTTCTGAGTGTGGAGTGGGTGAGTTATTGCACATTTTAGAATTAGGTTTTGTTGTTAAATTTTTAAAACGTTTTCCCTTGACTTTCTCCTGATCTCTTAAGTTTCACTCCGTGTTTTAATTTGAAAAAGTTTGAATATAAAAATTCCTCACGTTTTTAATTTAAAACCCGCATGTTCGAAGCTATTTGGCCTTTTTTCAAAAGGATATAAAGTAAAACCTTCTGTTTGTAATTGATGGACATCATTAATAAATTCGATTAACAAAGTTATTTAATTTGGCCTGTTAATTTAGCGAAACAGAGGTCAACTAACTGTGCTCTGCCAGATGACTAAGCCAAATTTTATTTTTAGGTTTTTTAATTCTGAAATTAATTTATTTAAATTTAAACCGATAGATAAACCCCGTTTTTGTATTATTTTTTAATTTCAAAATACATTAAGCACCTGAATGAACTTTCGTTATTATCCTCTTTGTTCGCGTACAATCTTTTTTGTTACTACTTTTATTACATGTCATGGCATCTGTGGGGCCAAATGAAGTTAATGAAGTGAAATTTATTGTCTCTGAAAACAACGCGAAATAAACTGTCGGTAAAAACGAAGGTCTTTGTGGGTCAGTGTGCTGCAGAAACGAGGTGAAATTTATAACGTACACGTTCCCATATTGATTGGTTCGTTTATGTAGGGATATTCTCTTTGTTTTAACCGACCCAAAATTTAATTTAAATAATTGCACTCGACTGCTTATTTCGTGTTACGGAATTGAAACTTGCGGATTAGTACGCCGGGATGGGGCTAAATTTTATCTTGCAATTAAACTTTTTTTGTTTTGTGTCGTTTTTAATCTACATTAAATATCATAAAATTCAATTTGATATAATCTATTCATGATGTTTTTGGACAAAAGCCTACTTGCGTTGGTGCAATCAAAAATATTCTCTACCTTGTCAATAAAAATGACTATAAAGGATTTCCAGCAAAAGTACATTTCACTGGAATTCAAAGAAAACCCTCTTTCATTTTTTAATTGCCTTTGCTTCAGTGTAATCGATGTTAAATTACTGTAGGGTTTTGTGATTCTTATCACTAAAAAACTCTGCAAATTCGGTGAAACCTCGGCAATTGTGTTTGCTGAAACAAAATCGTTGCGAATTTTATATTTAAATAAGGTTAAGCCCACGCTTCTAATTTAGGACTTAAAACGAGCATCAATTGCTTATCTGAAAATTAGGCGAAAATGGGTTAGCTGTGAGTTATCTATTTTTACTTTTTGCAAAATTTATCAAACCCCCAACTCAACTGTTTTTTCACGATCATTTTTGGGGGAGAAAACTTCGGGAGTTGGTTAAAAATTACTGCAATTTTCTTAGTCAGTTGTGAAGACAATTCCCAAAAATTTTGATACAATTTTGTTCAAATCTTTTAGCTAAAATTTAACCAAAATATTGGCTTAGCTTTGATTTACTTCCGGTCTAACCTCACTTTAATTTTTTTACGTAATTTATCGTGTAAGAATTATTGTTGTTCAATAATTAATAATTACTTGCTACAGTTTTAGTTTTATTTGAAAAGTTGAAACTTGATTTATGTATAATTTTCTTCTGCTTATTATTCATAATCACCTTTTCTTTCTTCAGTTTGCATCTTCTTTGTTCTTCTTAGCATTTCATGGTTAAAACTGCAAATTGCAGTTATATAGTTATGTTGTTAGCTATTTACATAGCAATGCAGGCAAACGAAATTGTTGTGTGGAGCATGGAAGACCATACAAAGTAAATCACTTAATTTCCATGTTATGTACGAATGCAACGGCTTTTCCACTGCCCATATAAACTGTAGTAAGAAACTGCAATCATTTTTAAAATTTTAACTTGACTTTAACTGTCAGTAAATCATTCACTTCACCTGTTTCGCTAGAGAGGTAAATTCACACTTACTTCCCTACCGTAATAGTCGCCAATAAACAAACCGTAACTTCAATCTATCTGCTTTAAATATGTTCAAATGTTACGCAATAAACACAATTTACCAAATCGGCAGTCGAAAATTAAATTAAATAATAAAAGATAGCTATATGTTATTTTATTTCAATATTTTTTAGTGCTTCTTACGTAGGGGGGTATTCAGAAATCAGGAAAACGAATGTTCTTGTTCATAGAGTCCTCTTTAAAAAAAGCAGTCGAAACTATTTTTGGAATTAAATAGAAAACAGGGGCTTGTGTTAGGTATAAGCTTTTAATTTTTCAATGAGTTTTTATGTAGGTAATTTATGATTTATCAAACATTCAACAAGACTTAATTTCCTGAACTTCAGGAAAAACTAGGTCACTTTTGATTTTCTTTGTTTTTATTTTATTTATTTGTAGAGAATGTCTATCCTCGCAGGAAAAGAGAATTCGTTTGCAAAAAATCCATTTGGGAAGTGTTTTTTACCTTTTTATTTAGGGGAGCAAATTGAAAAACTAGGTAAAAAATAAGTTCGATCTTAGCCCAGCCACGAAGGAACAATTTATCAAGAAACTTAAGTGTTTAAATGCCTAACAAACTTGAATCGTGACACTGGTTGTCATCTGTCGGACATATGGAAATCTGCTATCGTTACACGCTCCGTCTCCTCCATTTCTGACCAATCTTCGTTTTCGTCCGGTACCCTTGACTGGTTACAGCCTGTATAAAGTTGCCGCCTTTTCTGTTTTTTTCTTCAGAAGGGTTTCGTCCCTGGCTTTGTTGACAAGTTGAGTTACCGTGCCCTTCTTTCTCTTGCTAAAAGAGTTTCGCCTTTGGCGTGGTTGACACGTTGAGTTCGTGCTCTTTTAATGCCCAACAATGACACGGTCCCAACTCAGAAGACTGGCACTGATCGTGGAAGTCTTCGAATTCATTAGAAAAAATAATTTTGATTCTTTCTTATCCTCTAACCTAACTAAGTTGATAATAATAATCTTCGTTACATTTTTAGGATTGCTGTTAATCAAGACATATTTCACACTAATTTTGAAGTAAACACAAATTTGTAGCATGACTATCAAGTCATAGATGCTGTTGATAGCCGGCCACACTGTCCGTATGCAAGGGAATACAATGAAATTATAATATATGAGATAAATAACAGTTAACCTGATTTAGTAAAATCATTGGGCTCATTTATCATGTAAACGAGAATTTGTAGGTTGCACGCGCCTACGGACAATGTGGGTAAGCGTGATCACGCCATTGGTTCTAATCCATGTATGTTTTTGTAATACTGACTTAACATTTATCATTTTTTTCTTTTTAAGGCAGCTAATCTTAATAGGTTGTCTAAAGAGAAATTAGAATAAAATGAAAAGAAACGTTTGGAAAAACTGTTACACTTTAGAGTGGTATAAGTGTTGACCAGGTTTTCTGTTTTTGATCTAATGTTAAGACTTTTTGAATCTTTGTTTTCTTAAAAATTGAAGCCAATATGTTAGCCAAAGTAGTCCATATGAAATCGTCTACGTTCCAAAGGAATTTTAACATCAAAAAGGCGCCACCATTTTTTAATTAGGCAAAAACAATACATGATAATCAGACAAACAATGGTAATAAAAGAAAGGACCTTGTTGTACTTTGCCCTGTGATTTATGTCGGTTATTTTACAGCTGATGCCTTTAATTTAATGCAAATGTGCAAAATTTACATTACAAGTGAACTATGACCACAGGTTACCTTCGATAAGTGTTAAAACATGCAAATGCGAAATATTCAACGAACGCTTTCTAACTTTGAAGGTTATCAGAATCACTTTTTACTCTTGTTATTATTATTACAGCTTACATGTGTGCTTATTCGATTATTTATAAGCAACATTTTCTAAATTCTTCAGTACTCACGTGCGGTATTATTTTACTTTCCGTATTCTTCTGTAATCCAGTACGGATTTTTATTTTTTTTACATAACAATAATCCCATTCGTCATGAAAAAACAATTCGAATGTAGAAAAGCCAGACATCCAGACGCCACTTTCGGTCTAAATATCAATTTAGATACAGCCTTGGTTGTCTGAGAAACAACTGCGAGTAGTCAAGGATCACTAAATTACACTGCGGAGAAAATTTTGGCAAGGATACATACCGACCCTGAATATTATCCGTAGGGATTTATTTTGTTATGAAATGTTGCTTTTTGCACGCTTAAAATAACTTGCAAGCTTAAAATAACTTGCAAGTTTTATTGGGGAATTATTCGTTACAAAACGATTTTCTTGCTTTAAAAACAGATTTGAAAGTGGTAGAAAAATGTAGATTATAATCCATTCGCGTTTATTTAGTTGTTTAGTTGGCCATTGCTTTTAGCATATGATTTGAGGTTGTGATCTTTGCTAAGGCAGCGTTGTGAAGTTTTTTAAGTGTGTTTAGATATGTTGGTGTTCAGTTTATTAAAAGTCGAAAATTATGTAAATGTTCGAAGATAACTTAAAAACCTAATAAAATCAGAACATTTTTAAATGGGAAACTGCCACTACATTTTAGATGACTGTTTGGGAGGTAAAGTAAAGGCGGATTTGTGGTCGTTTTGGGCCATTCGTCAGGTATAAGTTCATTTATTAGTTAGTTATGTTATAATCGATTGTTTAACCTCACTGCTAACTTCTCGTCGTAAGCTCGTAAGTAAGGGGCTGGGTAGAAAGCAAGGAACATAAACAGTGCCCTGTGTGTGACACCCTTGCAGCTCCAGTGGCGGCGTATTCGCCATTGCCCTAAAACAAACATAACAATTACTGCTCTGCAAAACTCACCACTTTAAGGTGTACTCGCCGGGGGTCCCCGATCCCCTCGTTTCGGTGCGCCCCTCATCTTCTTCACCAACTAGCCCTCGTTGACCAACCCAACCACCTAGATTTTCCGGAGCTTCCTCTTCTTCCTACCGCCGGTCATACAGCATCGGGTGTAGTTAATGACAAAGAGTCAATAGGGGCCTCATTTACACTCTCAGCAATTTCATAATCGTGGGTCTGTCCGGACAACTCTCATACCTCTATTTCAAAATCTGACTGGGACCACACCAGCCAGTACCTTTTTGTAAATGATCTTTCCTGTAAGCTAATCCTTAGATTAGACATGCACAACATGCAAGCTTCCCATAGCATTAGCAATAATCACTAAGTCAAAGGTACCACTTTATTATCACACTTTAATTATTGTACCATACCACTGCAAAACGTGTGCCCGCCACCCCTGATACGGTACCAATCGTCAACACCACTCGGTTACAGGAGCACACACACCGCTCCTTTCGTATGTGGCTTTGGTCTGGGGAATAGTAAACTAGGGTATTGGCAACTTCTAAATCTCAGTTTTATTAATTTATAATACAATAGAAGTGTAAATAAACACACATTAAATATTTTAGTCTCTAGCATTATCTGCCAGCGATGCATTTCAATTTTGATGCATATAACAAATACATAACTTTATTTTCTGAAGCTTAAAAATACAATTTAAATAATGGTAACCGTGGAAGTGCCATGACTAATTAAAAATCACGAAAAATCATGACGAAAGCCTTATGGATGACCTGGAAACGATGCCTATTACTTTTGGTGCGACTATCACACTGTCAGATTACGTAGCCTCAAAATCTCAAGCTTAAAAGCCCAATTTACATAGTACACACTGTATGAACAATCAATCTAGCCAAAGAGTGATCATGAAATTGCAAATTAAAAAAGAAAACCTAAAATCATTGCGTTGTAGATAAGCTGGCAACGATGCTCGTTACTTTTGAGTGTGTAAACGACCTTGGATGGCCAAAGATTGACGATAGAATTACAAAACTTTGAAATAGTATATTATAGACCAAGGTAGAGAAGACATTTTTCTCAGCCGAGCAGTATTATTTCCCGACATGCGAAGCATGGAGGGCAATAAGTTGTGAGGCTGAGAAAAGTCTTCTCTACCGTGGTTTATATACTATTTTTTTCACTACTAGCACCTTTATTCCTTTTAATTAATCATTTTTACATAAATAAAAAATAAAATGACAGATGCGTATATTTATTTCTAAATATCCACAAAAATCAAATAGCCTTGCTTGAAAACAAGGGGAGAGGTTAATTTCAATTGACATTTGGGTAAAACATATTTAAAATAGGCACCTGAGCGCAGAGCAATTGTTTCTATTATTAACCAGTAGTCAATAATAAAAAATTATTGACCACTAGGAGAGAAATTCATCTTCTGGGCTCGAAAATAAGGTCAATAATGACATCTTCTAATACTAGTAGTGAAAAAAATGTATTTTAGATGATGCCGCAATGATATTTGTCATTTCTGACGCAAATGACAGATTACATAACCTCAAAATATGAAGCTTAAAAGCCCAATTTACATAGTACAAATTGTGTGAACGATTATGATTATCCAAAGATGAATGCTGGGATTACAAATTATTTTTCTTTTTCTTCTTCTTCTTCTTCTTATTCGGTTTTTACCACTTTGGGTTTACCGTTTTCCCCTTCCATCGCTTTCTATCTTAACATTCTTCTTCTCTCGGTCCTTTTTCTTCCATGGCTGTCTTAATATGCGTTTCCCAGCCCAGAGCTGGTCTACTCCTTCTTCTCTTACCTACTGGAGACCAGAGTGTTATTTGTTTCGGCCATCTATCATCCGTACCATTCGATTACAAATTTTAAAAATAAATTAAATGAAGTTACTGCATTTAACAGATTATATAAAATCAATTTGTGAAGCTTCAATGTCAAAGTTATCCAATAAAAATATGGTTAACCAAAAATTGATTACAAAATTTACAAAATTCTGAAGAAACTGGATCAAATGACGTAAATTTCGGTTTACATAACCTCAATTTCTGAAGCTGAAAAGCCCAATTTACATAGGGGAAACCGTGCTAACCAACCATATTGAAGGAAAAATAAATCAATAATGGCATTATTTTAACAAAGATCCAATTTTCATTGATTGAAATCAGATAAAATATGTATTACGAAAAATCTATTTATCATTTCATAGGAGTAACTTTAAACATAAATCGAATTTAATTATTTTAAAGTGAAAATTTAGAAGTGCGAAGTGAAATTTATTTCCGAATTAGAAAACGTTGTGGTCGTAGCTGTTGAGTAAATGTAATTTTAATTGAATTATAATGAGTTTATAAGTTTTAACAGTCGACTTGAAGAACCCATCTATTTAATTAATGATCTTTGTAATCAGATATAACCCTCTCGGGGACTTTAGATTGAACATTGTTGAATTAATAGATTCAAATGGAAATGGCGAAAGTTTAAATTAATTACGTGTTTAAATCATTCATGTTTGAAACTCTGTTAATGTTAAATAATAATCAGCTTAACCTAGATAGCAATTTGTTGAATAAAATTCACGTGATTCGCGGCTTGCTGGGCTTTGAATTTATTTCGATAAATCTGTATCAATCGATTAAACAATTAATAAATGGAGCAATATAGTATTCATTGGTTTTCACTGACGCTGAGTTTTTTTAAATATATGTTAATGACTAGAATTAGTCAGAATTAAATCCCGATGCATTTTTTCGAAGTCCAATTGTTATTCAGTAAATTTCTCCTTATTTAGCATTGCAACAATGGATTTTGATAGCATTCAGGCTTGTACTGTTTTGCATATAGGTCAAGTTCCAGACTACAAAGTAAACCGACACTACAAGTCAACCGATATCTTCCTATTGTTGTGGTTCTAAGTATAGCGATAAATTAGAGTTTATGGTCTAAATTTAGCCAAGATGTTAATTCAATGGGATTGAATTGAAATGTCTTTCTGATATTTTTAGCATCCCTTGCGCTTTTATACTTTTCCTGTCAAAAATGTCGGGGCTTTATGAAGTATTTATCATTGACACTACTGAAATAACGACAGATCAATAAAAAAACCAATTAGGGTAGGCTGTGAAATTGAATTATTTTCAATTGGTACTTTAGCCACATCCACAGAATGACATTTCTGACATGAATTTAAGGTTATAAACTTTGTTTACAATAAAAATGTCAAATTACAAACGTTATAAAATGTCGTTCTGTGGATGTGGCTAAAGTACCAATTCAAAATAATTCAATTTCACAACCTACCCTAATTGGTATTTTTATTGATCTGTTGTTATAACTGGGTCAAACTATCGAATAGTCAGTTGAAAGCAACACAAGATAAGATGCGTCTACAACGAGCTTTACGTCGAAGTGTTACGGTGGTTTTGACACTGACAGGTCAAAACAAAACGACAGGTTAAATGGCATAACAGTTGTCACAGTGTCACACTTACAATTAAAACCACAACAACTCAAAACAAACCTTGCCAAACGTAATAAATCATCCGAAATTAATAAAATAATCACAGGAGAAACTTTAAAGTATGCCCAATCAATCAAATGATTTGCCCTTAGTTGACATTTCACGAATATCGCCTTCGCTATTTCCTGATTGCTCTCGTTTTTTTTTCCGTTTCATCGTCCCAGATTCATCGCCGGAAAATGAAATACGTTACCGCTTGTCATTTTAACCTATAAACTTTCTTTTAAATTTACATAAATGCCGTCTTCTCTTCTTAAAACGATTATTTAAAATTGCATATTTCTACGGTGAAATAGATCGAGAGGAAGTAAAAATCGTGACGATGGATTACGCATATTATAAACCGGTAACAAGATCTTTGATTTTCAAATTACCTCGGGCTTTGTAGAAAGTTGAAATTGGTCTTGTACGTGAAGGAGATACAAGCACTTTAGACTTTAGTAATTAACTCGTATTATGTATTACAGCTGCAGGGCCCACGCACTATGACATTTTAGGCGGATAAGCACTTTGCCATTATATCGTTAATAAACTACATGTAAAATAAGGTTCAATCTGAAAGTTTTCTTTTCGTCCTCGAAACATAAAAGGGCGGAGGTTTCCTCAGGTTTTTCCACTTGTTTATTGTTGTTTCAGAAATATTTACGAATAAATTTTTAAAATTAGTTATGCAAATAGGTTTAACGATTGACTTGTTTATGGAATTATTTGTTAAAAGATACTTGGTACACGCAAGCTTACTTAATATAGTGATTAGGTTAGTTGTTGTCAAACGAGAATAAAAGTTATGAATTTTTTTTAACAAATCGTAAATTGTAAAAAAGTATAAAAAGGAAATAAGGATACAATTTTAAAGAAGCTTATATTATGTGCAGTAGAACTCGCTTATAACGACATCGGTTGTTACGACAACTTGGTTTTAACGTCATGTTTTAACAGTGCTTTTAACAACAACTCTGTTATTAAAATACAATTTTGAATCGACTTTTAACATCTAACACCGTTATAACGACAATTCTTAATTATAAGTACACATTTAAATAGAAGTAATCAATACTTTTTGTGGCCTTCATTTAGTCACGTTTGACAAGAGCAGACTTACATTTTTAGCGGAAATGAATGCCTTGTAGTTTGTCTGAAATGCTGTTAATAAAATGATAAAAATATCGAATTAGCTTGGATAAAGTAAAAAGTATAAAATAAACGACAATAAGGCCGGCGACATACTTGCGGCGCCGCGCCGGACGCTGCAGCAGGGCCGCAAAAATTTTTGGCCACGCCGCTGTCAACCAAATATTCCATTGACTGAATAATGCCGCAGGTATGAATATATCCAGAAGGAACAACGAATCACATCGAATGTTGCGAAGTGGCCGCGGTGAGCCACGGCCGCGCCGCAAATGTGATACGTCACATACTAAGCCGTGTATTCCAAAAGTATGTCGCCGGCTTAAAGGTAAGGCGCCACAGACATCCGGCCTTGACTTAAATTTTTTTTACAGCTTCAGTTTGATAAGGTGCTTCGTCAAGTAAACATGTCCGCCGTTATTCTTGCAGCTTTAGATTTAAGTTCAGTCTCTTAGCTTAAAATGGAGACTTCACTGGAACTGAGTTGATTGAATCTGATGATGTTTTCGACGAATTAGATAACATGCCTCCTTCAAAAGTTAAGGAATTGTTAAGAACAACTTGCAGCGGTGTGTCGTTTGATGCATACGTATCTATCGATAACGATCTTGTTACAAGTTAATTGATAACTGACCAAGAAATCGCAAAAGTGTTCAAAATCGTATACACGATGATGACAGCGAAGAAGAACAGATCGAAGATATCGAAGTTCCACCTACGGATTTAAGCCACGCTTTAAGCCTCGCGGCTCGCTTTGAGCAGCTCGCCACACACGGCTCAGAACGAGCCTATGTTAAAAAGGAATTTTGCCGCTCGTGTCGAGCGAACGAGCCGTAGCGATCAGCATTCAGTCGATTCTTTAATCTGGTGTATATGACACCAACAGAGAAACCACGGACACAAATTGCCGCCGCTTTGTACATAATTTTATGTGTAATAATTATTAAAAAGAAGTAACTTACTTGACTTCTTTCTTCTTTGGATTTTTCACGTCTATAAGAACCCAAAAGTGGCGTCATTTTTTTAATTCATTCACAGACATTTTCACTTCTGCAGATATTGCTCTTCATATATCTTTCCTTTTGGTTTTATTATAATGCTTAGGTTGTTTAGGATCCCATTTCACTATATTGTGTAAATTTTCATTATCTATGATTTTATGACAGCTCACTACTGAAAGCTGGTAGCTATAAAAACCGTCCAAACGAAACGCACGGCTCGCACTGAGCTTCTTTTGAGCACGGCTGAAAAAACGACAACGCGCGGAGCATGTCGAGCGGATCAATGCGAGCACAAGAGGCTCGCAAGTCGATACGAGGCTTTAGATAAGGAGTAGCCAAACTTCTTTGCCTGTCAACCCCTTCAAGCCTCTCTCGATTTTTTTATCGACCCCCTCTATTTTACTGTTAACGTAATTATAATAGGACAAGCAAGAAAGACGCGTATGTGAGTTTTTAGATTGTTTATTTTATAGTTACTCAACTCTTCAACATAGAGAAGTTTAGTTCGTGAATGAATAACGATTGAATTATAATATGTATTTAAGGCTCACTTGTATGCCGATGCGTAAAAATGTGACTGTGAGCGAATACGTGTAAGTATAAGTAAATAAGCAACCTCGCACGTGCCAGCCGAGCAGAAACCACCGACACCCGTTTATTGGTAAATATGTCATTTTGGCATCCGTAACTATGCATGCCACTGCTGCCACGATCCACTCTTACTTGCGTTGTCATTTAAGATGGAGATAATCCAAGTTAACCGAATTAAATATTACCCGTACAATGATGTCTTATATTTTTCTGTCAACCCCTGAGCCCGAATCGACCCCTAACAATGTTATATCGACCACTTTGGCGACCACTGCTTTAGATGCTGCTAGGTTGTTAGAAAGGTTCTGTGAAGTTTCTACTGATACAGAGTGTTTCGATAATGTTTGAATTGTAAGAACAAAGCTAGAAAACCTTTACTGGAAGCGACAGACAAAAATTAAGAGTTTCTTTAAACCTATTAATATTAGTTAAACAATACTGTTTTGATATTTTATACCACTAGAAAAGTAGAATGTATCTTTACGCGTTGATTTAAATACGTGACACATTTTAAATGTTTCATTTTAATAAAATATGAAAACTGGACATTGGACATGTTATTATGCAGGACTGGTTGTAGCGACAACTCGGTTATAACAACAAAATTTTGTTGGTCCCTTCAAAGTCGTTATATCCGAGTTCCATTGTATTTTAAACTATATAACAGTTAAGTTAGTCTGTGTCAAATGAGATTAGGTTAGAATCAAAGTTAGGGAATATTTTACTTTTTCTAACCAATCGTAAGTTATAAAAAAGTGCAAAAAAATCAAAAAAGGCTAAATCTGAGAAAAATAGCTTTTGTCAAACCAAGCCTAAATCATTTTATGTATTTAGATTATCAAAAGTTATCATAAATTAACGTTTCTAATAAGTGCATTTTTTCAAGCAGGAAGTACATAATTGCAAAACTTGGTGAAAAAGCTCTCATTTTAAATACCTTTAATTAAGGTTTTGTGGTTTTGTCTTACAAAAGTGATGTTTGTGTTTCTTAGAAGTAAGATTATGTAAGAATTAATGCACTTGTAATTAACACTACACTACGAAGAACAGTTCTACAAAAAAAAATTAATTAAATGTAATACAAAAAATAATTACTTTATCCGCATCCTAAAAGTGAGGTCATATGAATAAGCATCTGCTAAATAAAATTCCGCAAAATACGACTTTAGTACAAATTTTCTTTTAAACAAATGGAACTTCATATCTCGTAATTTGACCTATTATTTATTAATTCGACCAGGCATCACAATCGAAGAAAAAGTTATAAACAAAAAGTAACATTTCGTTTTTTGATTGGCCTTCTTCTTTACGTTTCCTGCATGCTTTCCCATACAAAACATCTGATTACAAAAAACTTTCTAAAGGTTTTGTTTATTTTTTGAAATTAACAGAAGTGTAATTTCGTCTGCAAGTTAATCCAAATGGCCTAGTAAATTTAAGGAATTTCATTCACCTGTCGATCCGATTATAAAATCAATAATTATAAACTGTAAATTAGAATTTTAATTACGTACAAATTTAAAACATCTGATTTACATAACATCAAAATGGTAACACTAGAAAAACTCTCAGACATGACATTTACTTTAGATAACCCGCAAAAAACTAAAAATGACTCATCAAACCCATCCATAACAAGAGTTCACCGATTTCGAACCATATTTTCGGTTTTTTATTCGCGTTCTAAAATAAAATGAAATCCTCTCGTCTTGACACGTACATACGACCGTTTAGATAAAAATCACCGTCGAAGGAAAACAAAACCAGTACAGGTGCAATCGTCCTACATTTATTGTAACGCGGACGCCCTCGTTTTCCTGATTCAACATCCCCATTAAGTCATACCAAACATAGAAAATTGTTTATTTATTTATTAATAAAATACGAAACAACTTTAAGGAAAAATGCTGGGCGAACACGTACGCATCCTACAATTTTTGTGCCCACTTCGTATACGCATGGGTGTATTATAATTCACGACAAATTATTAAAGTTAAATATTCTGAATTTAATAAACACCCACTGAATTACTGAATAATTTCGATTGGGAAACTATGAACAGGTGAATTATCTGCATTTTAAATTAATTATAAGAACGGAAATGTTATTGAGTACGTACGCCCGTTGCACTTAAATTAATTTGAATAAATAGATAAAGTGTACAAATGGTACAGGAAATAACCTGATATTTTCATTTGGTTTTTTTCCTATTAAGGAAATGCAGATGGAAATACTTTCGAAATACTACAGGTGTTTCCCGTTACGGTTAATTAAATTTAGCTAAGAAAATATGTCATATATATATATATAATCCACTCCTCATCTACTGTTAAGTGTAGAGGATCGAATATGTCAATTAAACAATAATTACTACGGTGACTCAGGTGATCAAAATTCAACTGTATAGCAATTTGCTTATATTATATAAAGTAATGAAAATTGCTGCATATAAATAACTCAGTTTTGTCACCAGTCAAAAAATGATGATCTTAATATTACGCTAAAAAGACCTCAATTAAAAGTAAAAAAACAGAAGTGCTGAAGGATAAATCTGTCTAAAAACCCGTCCAAGGAAATTAGGCGCCGTCTTCTGATGCTTTTTAATTTCCTTATGTGATTTACATAACAGAGTTACATATTTTCGCATTTTTATGGAAAGAAATTGAATCTTACATAAGCTCACTTAACAGTCTTAACACAGATACTAATCTAAGGAATCTCAAAAATAATTGGGCAGCTATAACACATATTCTTAACCACTATAAAGGCAGTGTTGCCAACTCAGCTTATTTTAAGCTAAATCTAACTTATTTGATTCTATGTTTACTATAAAATAAAAAAAGCTTCTTGAAATCTAGCGTTAAAAACTCATATAAATACCGAATTGTTAAAAAGTAAAGTTTTCAATTTATAATGAACACTCTGTAATTCAAAATATTTATTAACCAAAACCAATTGTCAGGAATTTAGGGTTCCATAACTACCTGAACTAATGCATCATTGTTTTGTCTACTCATAAAAACATATTCGATAAATAAATAAATTAGCTCATTGCAGCCAACGAAACAAAACTGCCCATCTACGATTATGAATTTACATTTGTATTGTGTTCGGTGGTTGTAAAAACATCGAAAATGGATCTGCAATACCAACAAAATTACACATAGATACATGGTTAAGTAGATGATACTTGATTGGATGTCTATTGATTACATTTTAAATATTCTTTCAATGTAAGTAGATAATAATTTAATGCACCTCTGTAAATTGTATTTGTCCACGACTACTCAATAATCTGCCAATTATTCATGTGTTTGGTCAAAGATAATGCTATCCATAATTCACTATCAGCAGTGCATAATTATTATTCACGGTTTCTTGGTAACCATTCTTGTGTATAATGCCCACTCGCAAATGTTTATAATCCTACCACTTCGTTTAACATATACTCCTACCACATGGTTTTAGTAGCGTTGTTATTTAAATTGTCTTAAAAATTCTTAGTATTTGTAGTCGTGGACAAAGTATAGTATACGATTCGCTATAATGGCTACTATTACCTCGGATAATTGCAAAACTCGCTCGCTTCGCTCGCTCATGTTGCGAACATTATCCTCGGTAATAATAGGGTTCATTATAGCATCGTGTATAATATACTAGCACATATATGCACTTTTTAGTTAATGTATATTTCTGAATATACAGATTTATACATTATTATTATTGTAAATGAAAAACCTGGATTATTTTTTACATAGCCAGTTACTTATTTCAGAACGCGCAAATTGGCAACACTAGGTGGAATAACTACACCTTGAAAATGAATATGACGCCAGAATCTCAGAACGGTTAGAATTGCAATTAATAATTAAGGAAAATTGGGAGTAATATCAAAAATGCATTTTTTAATTTAATTTATAAATTAGAGCGTTGCTTTGATAAACATTCCTTTAAAAGGGTGATCAATAATAATTAAGCAGTTTGATTTGTGCTAGTAATCTAAATTGACTGATATTTTTAAAACTAATTAGAAACCTTCAAAAGGATTCCTGTGAGGGGATGCTTGTTTGTATTCGTAGACCACTATGGGATTTACCCACTAAATCAACGTGGAACTCCTGCAGATGTAAAAATGATTTATCTTTGTTTTTATGATCTTTCTCGTTTCCCAGTTCATTTCACTTCATCTACCTACGTCTTTCGCGTACCTTTCTTCTTCCTCTTTGTCTTAGGCCGGTCGTCCTTTGGATGCGTTTTCGTCCGAATTGCCTTCGTCAGAAATCGGACGAAAAAGGGCGAAACATCCCATTTCAGCAAAACGTATTGAAGGTCGTACAGTGTGTCCGAAATTATTCGTGCGAATTCGGACGAAAACATGCGATGTGGGATCTTTCGGAAAATAGTTATATTCACTTATATTGTTAGACGGCAATTAAAGTTAAAAAGAAAAAAGTGTTGGGTTAATGACATATTAGCAAAACGAAAAGAATTCGGAGAATTTCATCATTTATACAGGGTATTGAAAAATAAGTGTAAAAGACTGCAGGTACATACAGTACCCATCAAAATAAGAAAGAAAGCTCCTATGGACATGGGTCCGAAAACGCTTGATTATTCAACTCGACAACTATTTTTTTTTATAACTTTGAAATGGTTTATTCGATTCAACACAATGTGGTATGGTAGTACATTTTATTGTTTCACTAAAGTAAGTGTTCAAAGTGCCTTCCTTCCATTTTTACAGAGGAACTATATCTCCTTATAAAAAAATTCCTTACTCTTTCAAATATCCCTGGCTGTATTTGTATCCTATTACAGCAGTGTTCTATGCGCTGCTGCAGTTCACCGATGTTGTTGACCGATTCAGCATACACCAAACTTTTTAGGTAACCGCAAACAAAAAAGTCTAACATGTTCAAGTCAGGAGGTGTAGTTGTTGAGTGACACCCTGTATCTCGGAAACTGGGCGTTTTCAGACCCATGCTCATAGGAGCTATTTTATCTTTCTTATTTTGATGAGTACTGTATGTACCTGCAGTCTTTATTTTTCAACACCCTGCATAATGATTTAAAGAACAACGAAAAAAAGTTTTTTGATTACTATCGCATGAATCAGGATACGTTTAAATATATTTGAGATGCCATAAGAAAAATCATAGAAAAATGTCTAATTTCCGTGAAACCACTTCACCAGAAGAGCGATTGACTGTGACTCTTAGGTAAGTTATAAATACAATAGTTGCAACATCATTAAAGTTTATTCGTAAGAATACAAAAAAAGAGATAAATTGTTTTATACTCCAAATTCAGAAATATACTTTTGAATAGACGTGGCTGTTGGGAGGAGACGTCTTCTCTTCTTCCATTTGAATATTGTGAAACTTTGGAGGACTCTATATTTATCAAAGTAATTGGAGAAGGAAGTAGTGGTGTTGATATTAATTCGTTAAAATAGAGTGACACTCTGGAGGAATCGGTGTTCGTGTAAAAGACGTCGGCAATGGCAACGGTGTCGATATAATTCCTTCGTTGGAACGGTATGATGCTCCGGGTGCGGGCAGATGTCACACTATCGTCAGAACAATTGCGAACAAATCCCACATCGCATGTTTTCGTCCGAATTCGCACGAATAATTTCGGACACACTGTACGACCTTCAATACGTTTTGCTGAAATGGGATGATTCGCCCTTTTTCGTCAGATTTCTGACGAAGGCAATTCGGACGAAAACGCATCCAAAGGACGACCGGCCTTTTATGATTCTTAGAAAAAGCTTTCTGGTTTACTCTCCACTTTTCCTAATTTTTCGACATTATACCCGTCAAATTCTCTGAAGTGATTGATAGTTTCGCATCGTAGGTATAGTCCATTCGCTTTTGAGCGCCCAAATCCGCTGACAGGTTTATAAGTATTTACAGGAGTTAGGAATAACTAGCAATGAGCATCGGCCAACTTCTCAAAGACATTAAGTGTCAAGACAAGCGGATGAAAATGAAAAATTGATTTAGGGTAGTTCGTTGGTTTCGAAAGCGAATGGGCTATAGGAGATTTGTATACATTTTGCAATTATTCATCAATCAACCCGCCGACGAGGAACTGCAGTACGGTCCTTTCAGCAGGGCAGCACCCCATACCCTCGTATCACCTTGGAATTCTTGTAACAATCTTACAACGAAAGATTGATATCACAAGATCGCTTTTTACTAAGATCTTCTTCGTTATCGTTTCCTCTTATGCCATTACAGCGTTGGGGTTTGGGCCTCGCTCAATTTTTTGTAGGTGTTTCTGTCTCTTGCTATCCCCTTCACTTCTCTTAGTGTTTTTCTCTGTCTTGACACTATCTCGGTTAGATCATCTTCCTCGGCCTTCCGCTCATTCTCCTGCCTTCTGGTCTTGCCTCGTATATTCGTTTCGTTTCTTTCTTCATCCTTCAGTTTCGTCCTACCACCCGGTTTTCTTTTGTCCCTATTTAATTACTTGTGTTCCGCAGGTTTCTTTAGCTACTTCTTGTAAAGTTGTTTTTAGTCTTTTTCCTCTTTCTTTTATATTCCATTTGGTATTTGTTTCTATTTCATGTTGTTCGTGGGCAGTTAATCTCTGTTGGAGGAGCTCTTTGTATCTTGCTTTTGTGTGGTCATCTTCTAATTCTCTTATTTAAAGTTTTTCGTTTTCTTTTTGTCTTTCTACTTTTGGAGCTCTGAATTTCGTATCAACTACTAATAGTCTATGATCTATCGTTAATTCTGCGCCTCTTATCACCTTGCGTATCTGGCATTGACGTTTGCTTCTTCTTCAAATGTGTATTTATGCATTCGTTTGTGTTTAATAATAATAATAATAATAATAATAATGTCTTTTATTGGCAGTGTAGTACAAATAATACATAATTGGAAAAAAAAACAAAATATAACAAAAACAGAAACACAAAGCCAACGAGGCGAAGTTCAGATGCTGGATATCTAAATATTCAGCCTCTGCTCTACCACTTAACCTCTTCCAATAATAATATAATTAAAACAAACAGTTGCCTGTGCGATCATAACTCACTATACTATATATTAGTATTCGTAATAGCAGAATCATGATAGAAGAATCATGATAGCAAGATATTAGAGAGCAGTCGCTAAAATTCTTGTGTTGATGTAAGATATTCCTAATACTCATAATGAATTGTTTTGAGTATTCAATAGTATTTCATAATAATGTTTTTTAAATTGGCATAAGTTTAATGACTTTAAGAAGTATGGTAAAGAATTATACAAAGAAGAGATACTGTTAGAAAAACATCTTCCAAATAACGAAGTACGATGACAAGGAATGTTTATTAAGTATTTACCACGTATATTTATATTGTGCAAGTCTGATCTAAAGTTTATTTTATTAAATAAATAGGAAGGTTTTTTATTTATAATAATTTTGTGATATAAACATGCCAAATGAAGTTTTCTTCGATTAGACATGTTCAACCACTTAATATCCTTTAACTTGTGAGATATATGTTCATATCTTCTTATTCCATAGATCAGTCTCAGACACGAATTCTGCATCAGCTGAATCCGTCTACCTTCTACACTGTCTATGCATGGCCCATACACACAGTCACAGTAGTTAAATTGAGATAAAACCATAGATTCACATAGGATCATTTTGACAGTTTGACTCAAAGAATGCCTATTTTGAAAAATAATTTTTAAATTAAGATATGCTTTTTGGAGGATGCTAGATATGTGCTCTTTAAATCGTAAATTATAATCTAAGTATACACCGAGATTCTTAACACAGTCTTTAATTTGCAAGTTCACATTTCTGATGTTAATTTGGATAGTATCTTTATAGCGGTCTCTGTTTATTTTACTACCAAAAAGCAATACATAACATTTGCTAGTGTTAATTCGTAATCCATGTTTTTCTGAAAGTTCAACAAGATTGTGTAGATCTACATTAACCTTATCAACAGCATTATTGATGTTATTTATATTGAAACTGTACTGTAACTGCGTGTCATCGGCATAAAGATGATATTTGCAGCAGTTCAAAGAAGACTTGATATTGAAAGTATATATAATATATAAGAGAGGACCCAAGATTGAACCTTGAGGAACACCAAGGGTCATTGGCAAAAAATCAGATTAAGTATTATCCACTACAACTTTTTGTGATCGATCAGTTAAATAATTTTGAATTAAAGAAATAGCAGATTGACTGAAGCAGATTGACTGAAGCCAATGTGATGTAATATTGCAATGTTTCCTATCAGGAGTTGGCTGTATATTCAGAACTCGGTCATTCACTCACCATTGTTGTTCAGGATTTGTTGCTCTGCCTCTGCAATCATTCCCCAAGCTTCTGGTTTATTTCCTATCCACCAAGTTCGTGTGATTTTAATCGTCTAGTCTAGATCTAGATTATTTCCAGTTTCCCTTGTTAAAAACAATTTTTATGGTAAAGAATGGTGGAAGAGTGCAATAACATTGCACCTCACCTTTTACAAAAAGTTTTTGGTAACACGAAGAGACATGTTGCACTGTATATTGAAGAAAAGTGCAGATATTTCCAGCATCTTCTGTAATTGAAAATAAGTTTGTGTCGTACTTTTACTTTCTTCTTCTGATTATGATTTCTCCTATTTATTCAGCGTCTTCCTACTGATCATCTCCCTGGTGGTTTCCTATCTCTCCTTGCTGTCGCTAGTCTTTCATCTGCCATTCTGCTTACATGTTGGTTCCATATTTTCTTTCGTTCGTTAGACCCATTTAACGACATTTTGTATGTTACAGGCGTCTTTTATAGAGTTGTTTTTGGAACTTTCTTCGTCTTCTTCTTCTGATTAGGATTTCTCCTGTTTATTCAGAGGAAGACAACACCCAACTTCCTAGTGATCTTCTCCCTGGTGTTTTTTTTAAATCTCAGCTTGCTTTCGCCAGTCTTTCGTCTGTCATTCTGCTTACATGTTTGCTCCATAATTTCTTTCGTTCGTTAGACCACTTAACGACATTTTGTATGTTACAGGCCTCTCTTAAGGTGTTGTTTGTTCGCCTGTCATATAGCGTCACTCATTAAATTGGCCGTAAAGTTTCTGGAACTTTCAGGATAGATAAATAAATCGAAAGGGGGCAACAAATTAATTAAAAAACGTAACTCCTATAGACGGGCCGGGTTGTGCATTGCACCCGTAGAGCCTTATGCGTTAATACACCAGCCTCGACATTAAAAGGTTAAAGAAGTTGCCGTTACAGATATCATTAAAATTTGAGGTATTCTATCAACTTAAGCAAGCGTGTGTTAGGCACATGTTTTATACGTATTTTGTACGATTATCGTTTAGTATAACTAATTCATTTTAGACGTTTGTAAAGTACGTAGGTCTATTGAAATATTGGGGTTTTTGCACACTTTCTGAAGTACAAAAACAATTAAACCAATTCTTGCAGATTATTGTTATATCTTTTGCTTGAGTTTATAAATAATAAAAACAGAAAATCAATAACATTCAACAAAGTAATGGAAAAATAAAAACTTGGATGAGTAAAACAGAGGTTATCCAAGATAATATTAGTAAATGAAGTAATCCAGATTAAATAACACAACAGAATTTCAACCAAACTGCAGTTTACGTAATGAAAAGTTTACAAAACAATTAATTTTTTCATTCGATGGTTTCGAGGAAAAATTCAATTGGTTCATCTTTTCTGAATGTAAACAGCTGTAATTATCCATTTCTCTCGCTTCACCGTTTAAATTAACAGGTATTCAAGGGCAATCATGCACTTCTTCCCAACGACGTTACGATGGGAACTCAGGATGTTTTTAAAAAGGAATGACATAGCATCGCTCATTAACGAATTGCGATGTTTAGATAACAACAGCGCAATAAAAAAGTGGAAGCTGTACTAATCACACATTCCCCGTTCTCACCATCATCACCATCGGGCATCATCATCAAACGCATACGTCGCACTAATAATTAGTATCACGGGGCACGAGATGAATTGCGATGAAGGTTACGGACGTTACACGTTGTTGCTATTATTATTATTATCATTATTATTATTTTGCGGCAGCCTACGCCACGTTATGGAACATGGCCCAAGGCCTCCGGTGCCAAAGCAAACTCAGTATCCAACTTTTTTATTGTTACGTACTCGTTGTAATAACCAATTTATTATCTTTTTTCTACACCTATTTAATTATATTGCAATTATTAGCATTTTTTTTGTGAAAAATAGTACCTATAATTTACTGCAGTGAATTATGGATTCATAATTCACTGCAGTGAATTATGATTTCGGCCAATCACAAATACAAATCCAAAAATCAATATTTCGTTAATCCAATCATATTTTAAATCGCCCGCGATCAACTCCTTCTGCGGCTGACAATCGACTCGCGTGACACGTGTTGTCATATTGCTTGTTTACAAAGTTATCAAATTTGACTAATTTGAGTCTAATATATTTGTTTAATAGGTGTAGAAAAAGTATCGTATTACATTCGCGATTATGGCCATTATTCGCTCAGATGATTTGTGCCACTCGCCTGACGGCTCGTGGGCTCAAACGTCATCTTCGTGAATAATGGCTGTCATAATCGCTCATATAATAATATACTATTATTGCGAGATAATTACCTGCAGTGTGTATTTTTATAATATAAACACATATATGGAATAAAAGGCTGCATTCAGGATACCAAATCAATAAAAGCTAATAATTAATAGGCGGCGGCGTTTTCACTTGTTCTTGTAGATATAAATGTTAGGGCACTTTTTTTTTAGTATTAGCCCTGATCACATAACAGGGTTGCTTATGCTCTTGCAATGCTGGCACCATCTGGTAACCGAAGGCAAACTAATCATAAAACTGCCTGCCAAATTTTACATTAACTTGGCGAATCTGATTGTTATGTGATCAGGGGTATTAGTTACCGTGGAAACATTGCGAGGACCTTTTAAATTAATCAATACACCTACATATGTTATAATTACTGATGCTGCAAAAATGTCTTTTTAATATGTTCATTTTTAAATTGCACATACAAAAATTATAATGCGTTTTATGTTCTAAAAGTAATAATGATATGTATTATACCTTCTAGAACAAAAATAACTAACTAGTAGGGTATTTGGGAAGCTGATTATTAGAACTAATGAACTTTGTACCAGTAGATAAATAAAACAGTAATAAACAATAAAAAATTTAGACAAATTTTAATGAATTTTCAAATTTTAAAAGCAACACTGCTTTGTGGAACAAATAACTTGTAGGGTTTTTGAGAAATCGAGCATTAGAACAAAAGGACTTTCTACTAATAGGTAAATAAAACAATTTGTTTTAGCCCCTTGTCACTACAGTAAGCCACTTGTAAACTGTTGGTTAACTAACGCAACAAACTTAATTAACAAAGCTGTAGAAAAAATAGTCTGCAAAGCAAATTATTCGTTCTATTATGCTGTAAAAAAAGGGTTTCTAATTCTGTCTATTAAAAATTCCGGCGGAGAATTAAATTATCACAACAGCCTCGCACATTTTAGGAATAGCACAGCTGTTAATTAAATTAATTAATATCATTGGCTGTTGTCTTCGGTAATAAAACAATAGAAAGTTTTTTTCCATAGTCTGGCGGTGGTTATAGCTTCTTACTTGAGTTGATTAACAAAATATAAATGGACTTTTAAAGGTCTCACTACGATAGGTAATCGAACTTTTGCCCTCTTGCTTAGAAAGCAGATCTTTAATCATCTAAGGCCATTTAGGGACTATCCATCGTGGCAGTAGTCTATGTATGTAAAAAAATGTGTTTAATGGTTTTTATTTCAAATGTGCCAACTTTTTTCATGTACTTCTCATATAAACCGATCAGAAGTTTGGTATCATCGTTTACGGACCATTTGAATTTGGCGGGAGCCAACCAAGTTATTAGTTCGTAAACCGTTCCAACACAGTGCGACAGGTTATTTGGAACAAACCTAATGGAAAGCAACAAAGTGCAATACAACCAACTGTATACTTTACAGTAATTAGATATACTAATCAGCGTACTAATCGAAATTCCAGACGACTATACAGATAGACTGAATAGGCAAGAGGTGGTAAGATTTGTTCCCGTATTTATACTGAAAAATTCGCGTACAGCGGGGTGGTGATTACACGTTCTCATGGGTGGGTTGGTATCGAACGTTCCCATGAGTGACTCTTGCCCCAAAACTAATAAATTTCATAGTTAAAATCCTAATACTGTGGTATATTTTAAATTCCTTTGCAATTTGATACTTTAGTAGAAAGCGTGTGTGTCGGCTTGTTTACATATAGGCGGCGAAACTAATTTGTAAAAGGGACGGTGATTTCACTGCTTAAGTCCGAGGATTTATGATATTGCTGTTATTAGTTTACAAATGAAATTAACTATCTTGCCACATAACTGCCCAAAGAAACATCCCTAACGTTATGCTTTGAATAAAAGGAAATACATTAAAATATAATCCCTGAAAAATAGAAAAGTAAAATTATAAACGCGCAGGTGGCCATCACAGTATCTATCCATGACGTTTTGTGTGAATTCATGTGATGATGATCCATGATTTTTTTATTTGATGTAAATAATCTCTTGCCCTCGACTGTACCACTGTACCCGTGACAATGCGTCGTTCTAAAGCATCATCGCCTCTTCTCATAATGTGGCCGAAGTATTTTAATAGATGTACTTAGTCCATCTTTGATGTTAAGTTCGACGAGAATTGATTAATTTGTAGGCCTCTCCATCCACGACACTCTCAGTATTCTGCGCCAGCAGAACATCTCGTGGTCCGCGGCCTTAGTTGTCCAGAGGCATTTGTCAGAAGGGGAAAGGCTAAATGATCGTTTGAGTGGTATTTTAGTAGACTTTGAGATTCCCCGATTTTTCCATATGCGCGTCAGTTTGATTACTGATGTTGTTTTGGCGAGCGTAATTCTGCCACCATTGTTAGCGATTCCCGCATCTTGGTATATGAGGCTTGGTTTGACGGCAATTCCACTCTTAGCCGCGTTTATTCTGAGACCCATGTTCTTCGCTTACTCCTTCTTCCATTTCGTCTTCGGAAGCCGCCGGGAGTATGGTATCGTCTGCGTACCTCAAACTGTGATTCATCAATTCCATCCCTCCGTGGCTGTTCGTATTATCCATTCTTCACATGCGAGTAAGATATTACTCTGCATCGTTAACGAGAGGCTCAAATCATACATCCACCCACAAATTCCAGACGAACAAGCCGGATTTATGCTTGGCAGAGAAATATGGGAGCATATCCTAAATGTTCGCCAAATCATTGAGAACATGACACACCTGGCTATTTCTCCTTCCTTGACTACCGAAAAGCCTTTGACGACGTTGAGTGAGAAAAGTTATTTATACTAGAAGTCCCCCTCATTTGGTTATCCTAATCAGTAATCTTTATTACTCAAATAAAGCCCAAGTCAGAGTAGATGGCCAACCAACTTGCACAATCATTTAAGGTTGGAAAAAGAGCAAGACAAGGGTGTATCATCTCGACAGTTCTGTAATCGCTGCAATTGGTTTTAGTCCCTTTTTTGTGGATAAGTACAAATATGGATTTTACCCAATCATTAGGCCATATTCCTAGTTACCTATATCTGTTTCCGGTTGTCCAGATGCTTTGATCGTTTCCAATATAACACAACATAACCAGATGATTTTTTATCTTTGAGGGCATTCATGGCGGCAGTGATTTCGGTTTTGAGACTGTTTATATTGTCGACGATGGTCTGCTCATGCCGTTCTTCTTTCATCAAATTTTCGCAATTCCATCGTTTCATAATATTTTCAGTCATGGTTATTGGTTGTCCCCATTCGTCATTTACAGTTAATAGATTTGGCTTGAACTTTCGTGTAATGTTGCGTATTTTCTGAAACAACTCTTGCCTGTTTGAATGGACTTCTATCTCTCTGCAGATATTGTTTAAGTAAGACTCTTTATCTTTGCGATATTTAAATGGTGGTTTCTGTGCTTTTTTTAAGTACGAAAGTATTGGCTTAAAACTGAGATTTGAAGATTCATTCTGTTATTAATTCCAAAAATGTAACATACACAACTATCTGTAGTTACTGAAAACCGTAAAGATTTAATACACGTCCAACTTAAGGCACGACAGCTGTTAGAAATTATGGCCAGTTCTTTTTTGAATCAGTAAATTCTGTTTAAATATAGGGGTGCTGTAGGTTTCATTGACACCCTGTATAGCTTCTTTTTGTTTAGCTTTTTTCTAATATTAGGTAGGTACATGTTTGATTGTCAGTTGTTTTAAGATATTTCTTTGTTTTTATCTGTGTTTAATCATAATCATGTATATCATATGGAGAGAAGACCGGTAAAGGGTACGCCACTTCTAGAAGAAGAAGAATCGTCATCCGTTTTGAGGGCATTCGTAGTTTAGGCGTTCCTTTTTAGCCCATAATTAGTTTTCAGTTGTTAGATTACCTTTCCTGTCGTGTGGACCTTCTTTTTTTATTTTAAAAATTAAATTAATGAGCGTTGGTAAGGATTCACCCCTTTAATGAACGTGGAAAATCTGTAAATAGAAAAATATATGCGCCTTCACAAGGATTTACACCACTAACCTTTGGCTGTAGCTCAAAGGTAGAGCGTTGGCGCGTAAAACCAAAGGTCAGTCGTTCAAATCACTCAGGAGGTGCATATTTTACTATACACAGAATTTTATAAAGTCATTCACAAGCATTTAAATTACTGTTACTGCCTTCTGTGTTTAGTTCTTTTAGTGCTTTGATATCTCCCTAATTTTGTGATGTTCTTTTTTTCCTTGTGCTGAAGTTTCAATTGTTTTAGTAACTTTTGATTTGTTTACGTACGTATGTATTCAGAATTTGCTCCGGGATTTTCAAGCCAATTTTACAGTTAATTTGGTTTATAGAGAAGTACATATATGTATTTTCATTACCATACCTTTGGACGGGTAAAGCTGTAGCATTGAATAAGAAGGCTTATTTCTGATTTTCCGATGTAGAACCTCAAGTTGTAAGAAACTCGATTCTAAAATAAAGTAGGTAGATCTTTACAAGGCACATTTCAATAAATTAACCACAATGTTTGCGCTCAACATAAGTTTATAAATCATGAATCACAACTTCAGGGAATCGGCATCATCATGAATGAGTGAATAACTCCAAAGTTCAATGAATTAGATGATTTCGAAGATTATAATTTTTATAAGAGCGTAGGTGTTAAATTATGCAAATGGTTCTAAAAAGCAAAGGTAACTAAACCAAAGGTGCTTTGCTTTTTCAGCTTTTAAAAGTGTTAAAGCTCACTTTGTAGAGTTTTTAATTAATCCTTCCGGTGTCTTCGTGTCCAAGCTCATTAACCTATTAACACCTCTCTCGATTGGTTTGTTGCAGCATATTTCGCCATCTAACAGGTTCGAATACCAACTACGCTCCAAACCGAAATCTGGCCATGCTTGGGTCCGAACCCGGAACCTCCCGGTTATGAAGCAGGCTTTAAACATTTCACCACCAACTCCGGACATAAAAATTAACCTGTAATACTAGAAATAAAAAAATGCAAATGTTACAAATAACTTAACAGAGAATAATCTATAAAAAATAGAGCAACAGGAATTCAGTTTGTTAATTTAAAACGGCACCAAGATAAGTCCAAATTTAAATCTTTTGACAAGAGAAAAATTTTATATTTAAAAAATTTAAATTGTATCAAAAAAAAGGTACTAAATAAGAGTAGGCATTGCAAAATAGTTGGTGACTGTTATTTATTTAAATGTGAGCCAGTTTTTATTTCGACGGTTCTTTCGCGATACAGGAATTGATAACCTTGCTCCGTACATTTACTTCCTTCTGTTGAAATCAGAAATCAGCAAACTGTTGAAAAACTTCACATAAATAAATATACAAATAGGCATTCCAACGACTGAAGTGGAAAATCAAGTATTAAAAGAATTTTGAACGTGTTTTAATTAGAAAAGATTGGGGATTTTTTGTTGGTGTTTTAAAAAATCTTCCTTATCTGGTTTAATGAATGCATAGTTGGAAAGTTGCGTAATTCTATAGGTAGATTTTTTGAATTACTTGAATGGTTTTTGAATTTAAAAAAATACGGAAATATTTAGGTTGTTAGTACTTAGGTGGAGGTGGATGTTTAGAATTTGGCAAATAGAAATTTGTAGAGCGATTCATTTGGTATCGTAAATATTTCTTCCAGGGGTCGCGGTCCCTTGGGCTCGATAATTAGTAATTAACCTGCTTGGGATCTGTAAACCAAGATCAAATAAACAAACAACAAACGTTGGTTAAAGGGTAAAATTAACCTTATGTGCAGCATTATACAAAGTTCAATAACGTTTAGATTTCGACATTTATAAGTAATAACAGGCATTGACTTACCAGGGAAAAGAAGAAAAAGGAAATTGTTTCATTTAGAAATCCGAAGACATTCTGATTATTTTAAATTACATTTTTCTTATTAAAAGTTTCAGAAACTTATAAATAATTTTCTACGTCTACTTTAGGGATACAGTAGAAAATCAAGCTACTTGCAACATGCAAGCCTAGCCCTCTTACAACTGAGCTACCTGGCTTCCCCACCTAGACCAACCTAGGCGAAATTAATAAGTGGACGTTTTTATGTCAAATATGACAGTTGACATACAAGTTCCTATGGATACATTTCTAAAATTTAAATATGTACTGAATTATTATTGCTTTTAGTGGGGATGTCGTTACGATTTTCTTACCGAATCTGCACTTGGGCCGATTAATACGTTGTTGAAATGCACACCTAAAAATTTCCGGAAATAATTAATGTTCTTGTGAGATTATAAGTGAACATTTTCTTAAATTAAAAATGTTTGTTTGAGAATTCAAAAAATTAATAAAATAATGAATATTAACAGGATTGGAAGTTGTCGAATTCCCCAATTGGACGATCATCTTTTACCTATTCATATCCTGAAATTCGTTCAAACTATAAAATTATTTATCGTTTCTGGATCTCCATAATGTTATAAACCCACAGTTAGTATAAATTCCTTCTAAGCAAGTCTACAAGTAGCACTATTCATATTTTTGACTTTAATATTACGACAGCTGTCAAAGAGGAAAAATCGCCAGTTGAGATCTTCTTCGAATAATGTATCAGTTAAAAAAGAATAAATCTTGTCATTATTCCCAACGTGTAGATCTTCATATTTGTTTCTTATGCACATATATTTTGTTTTTTCTAAGTTCACACTTAACCCTGCCTTTTCGTACTCTTTCTTAATCTTTCTAGTCATGTATACCATTATACCACATCTTTTGTACTGACTCTTCGACCTTTCACAATGCTTCGTATTCAGCTTCTTGTAACGATGTTTCAAGATGTTCGTATAAGTCTAGGACGTTGTTGAATTGTCTTCTTCTTATAACTTTAAATCTAGACTTTGCTGGTATCAATATCCTATCGTAACGTTTTTAAAACTTCGGTCCTTGGTGTGAATTATTTATTAACAAATTTAAACAATGTAACAATTAACACGAAACAACAATTAAACATTAAAATGCAAAACTAACAATAAATCTAAGCCGAAACACTAACTAATTTATTTATATTCAGGTACTTATATTATTCGCGTACATTTATTTTTACCGAGCGTTCACTGCGCGTCACGTATTCCATGGGTAGGCTGTCGTTGGTAGACTGGTCGCTTGCTCAGGGAACGCGCTTTTATACCAATGCGGGCTTCCAATCCAGTTCGACGTTCCTCCAGAATGATGACGTATCTCGATTACTCGCGGTAACTCCTGAGACTTCTATCGGCGGATGACGCATCTCACACGTGCTTTTCCCGACTGCTGACGCGTTTCGTTACAGTATTATAAGCATCGAAGTTCTCTTTTTTGTTTTGTGACTGCCATAATTCCAGACATGCAGATGATACGTCTGTCATTTTGATATGATCTTCTTCTTCTTCAGCAGCCTTTCCGTATCCACTCCATATTTTTCGATTTTGAGCCAGTGTCAGTTCCTACCGACTTTTCCTTTTATGTTATTCAACCAGAGTCTTGGTGGTCTTCCTACGATCCTTTTATGTTCTCGTGGTCGCCAATGTACTATTTGTTTCGTCCATCTTCCCTCCTGTTGCCGAGCCACATGTTCCGTCCAACTGCACTTCAAGCTTTTGTCCCATTCCTGATCTCGCCATTTCGAATGTGGTGTCTCAAACTAACTCCCGGTTTTTGTGTTGTTCTCAAATGATTTGCTGATTGTATTGTGAGTGTCATTGTTTCCATGACGTAGGGTCATGACCAGCAAGGTACATTTATTGAAAACTTTCCTTTTTAAGTTTATTGGACTATCAGGATTTCTTAGAACTAAATTGAGTTTTCCAACGGCGTCGGCAGCCCAAGTCATACGGATTCGTCGTGTTATTTCCACTCTTTAGTTCTGTTTACCTAACTAAATTGTATGTCCTAATTATATGTATTCATCCATCTTCTCGATTTTTTCATATCATCAAGCACAATACCATGGTGTTCTGTCATGTTTTTATACGTTTATTTTCTTCGATTCTGTTCGCAGTACTTCCAGGATTTCTTGTAGTTCCTCTATATTACCACTAATAAAGACGATGTCATCTACGAATCTAAGGTGACTTAAATATCGACCGTCCATAATTCTTATACCACGTTTTCCCAATTCAGTTTCTTAAATTGTAAATCTTCTAACGCAAAAGTGTCTCCTTGCCTCATTTCTCGTTCAACTTTTATTCTTTGTGTGTTAAGTCACCTGTGACCTGTGATTTTTATTAGTGATGTTGCGTTTTTGTAGATATGAAGAAGATCTATATATCTCGTGTCAATTCTTGCGTGCTTCATTCCTTGAAGCACTGCCCAAAGTTTAACTGAGTCGAAGGCTTTTTAGTTGTCCACGAATGCTAAGTGGATAGGTACATTATATTCACCACATTTTTCTAAGGGCTTACGGATGGTCTATAGAAGCTTTGTTGTGGTTAAAGCCCCTGCGAAACTTTGCTTGTTCTATTGGTTGGTAATTTCGAAGCCGGTTCGTGATGATTTTGATTAACAATTTATAAAGATGAGGTAGAAGGCTTCGAACGATGGTTGTCTAATATAAGTTTATCTCCGTTTTTAGGTAACAGAATGACTAGAGTAAGTCTTGATAAACATTTTAAAAAATCACCCAGAATTTAGAAATTTACGACCATTGTTTTAACAGACTGCATATGTCTTTATATTTTTAGTAACGTTCTAACAAACTCGTTCATTTCCCGATTGGTGAAAGTGAGCGTAATCAAATTTACTTCGGAAATTTTTGTTTTAATTAAATTGTAGTATTTTTGCGGATATTTAAATTAAATTTGTCTGTGTTTGCTAAAATTTTATTACAAACCTAATTGCATTAGTTGTACCATGTTTCATTCAAACCATTAAATTAAACATTTTGTTTAGTGCACTTTCATTATTTTGTTAGTCCGCTTTGAAGTTCAGGAAATTGAGTCACGGTGTCTGAATAAAGAAAGAATAGTAATAATACACTTTTTCGTCCCATATCAATTTCCTGCTTTCCAATCAGTATGTGAAATTGAAATCATTTGACCCGAGTTCAATTTTTCAGTTTAACTAATTTCAATATTCAAGGCTGAAATTTGAATAAAAATGCACGAATTACACAAAGTGTGAGTCTGTGGTTTAGTGTGAATTTACAACTAAAAACGCAACCAAAATTATTAACGAGCGGAAAGTGAAGTCATTTAGAAAGGAAACTGGTTTTTAAAAGAATTGCGTAATGCAATGAGTTATTTTGCTGTTTTAAGTGGCCAATTATTAAATAAATAACAAAAAACGACATGGTACTTGGCGTTTTTTTTAAACAACCAACAATTTGTTTGTTGCTTGTCGCCAACTAACTTTATCTCTTTGTTGTTTTGTAAATATTGATATTGGCGTAGATTTCCATACAGTAATCTAAATCGGGGATTTCAGTCTAAATTGCATCACGAATAAACGATTACGTTTATAAATAATCTGTGAGAAGATTCGTATAAAGGGGAAACATGTTTCAGAATCTTAATTAGAAAACCGGAAGCTTTTAATAAATAACACTTACTAAAAGTTTTTGTAAAATCATGCGCTAAGAAGGTTGTCACAAATAATTATTCGGCAATAAATATTAACGTCTTCGGTATAAAATCATCCCACGAAAATGTTAAAACCATTCGTTTGGGATGCACAAATTCGAAGAATATTGTTTAGAAATAGAATCATTCGAAATGTCAACTAAAACATGGTCAAATATCCTTAAATATAGTTTAAAAGATTAAAAAAAGAAATTATTACTGCATATCCTAGTATGCCATGAACAAACATAGCTAATTTCAAATGTTAAAACAATAGAGCACGCAAAGGTTTCGATTTCGCAAATTCCGATTTGTTTTAAAAGTCTTCGAAAGTTAAAATTTAAAACATAAATTTGCTTACCATAATTAAAAACAAATAAAAACTGACATTTAAAGAAAAACATTCACGTTTGATATTTCGTACGCAATTGTTGCATTTACGTTCGCCTTTTGTTTTTACGAACAACAATTAAAACTGTCAATTAAAGAAGACAAAAGAAGTTTTATTGGCTTATGTTTGAATGAAGTGATCTTTAACCTCAATTTTGTTGATTTATCGTTGCAGTTGTTAGGGATCAAATTACTGCCGCTTTATTCACTTAAAAAATTGATACTTTGTGAGAAAGTTTTAACTTAAAATTACAGTTAACCATTGAAAATTCTGGAAGCTCTATATGCTATTTGTTATTTTACAGAAATTTGAAATTTAACCCAAAATCCATTTTTTCGAAGAATCTAAGTTGTAGAAGACAAAACATTGTAGTTGGAAGATCTTCGCTTGTTTTATATTACTTAAACTCAGTTGAAATGTTGTTTTTGTAATTCTATAAATTTGCTGTTTGATGGTTTCTTTGGGTTATGTCGCTTTAATCCATTTTTAACATTGAAAATGTTTCTGGTTTCGCGTATATAGGGGCTTAAATTCGCTTAGAATTTCATGTTGCAAATGCTGCTTTTCGAGAGTGATCGAACGGCGTTCGGAGCTGTTCGGCGCTCTACTCTGCCCGATAACTTAGACTGTGCGCGGCGCGTATACAAAGTTCCCCATACTATCGTCGGATCCTTCCTAAGACTATGTATTGTTTAGACTGTGACTTTCTTGTAAAACACGTACAATAATAATATTTAAAGTTCCAATTGGAAGTCGAGGTTCTATATAATTCTATATAATACTTTGTAACAAATTTTATCGCATCCCAAATTTCAATGTCTCCTCCGGTTGCATCTTTCCGAAGGACTGTGAATTTTTTGTACATATATGGAAATGAATTAAAATTATTAAAAAAGCTTCTGACTTGAATCCAAAGGATTTCCTAATTTTTACGGGCATCTTTTATCGAGTTTCGTTTCGGTGCGCCGCTGACTGCAAACAGGTTTGCACCTACTACTACTTCTTTGGATTTCCATCATCTTCATCGCGGACTAGCTCTCGTTCACCAACCACCTGACATTTCCAGAGCTACCTCAGAGCTTCTCCTCTTCTTCGTACCCCCGGAGTCACACAGCACCGGGTAGTTAATGCCTGCCAAAGACTCAATAGGGGCATAATTCATACTCAGGAATCTGGGACCACACAAGTACCCTGGTGTCACATAGGTACAATCAGGAGCAGCTCCACGTGAGCACTACCACCAGCCAGTACCTCTTTCCTTTGATTATATATGTACAGCATGCAAAGTTCCCACAGCACAAGCGACAATCACTATATCACTAAGTCAGAGGTGCCACTTTAATTATTATCTATTAATTTCTGTCTTGTCACTGCAAAATGTAATTCTACCGTCAGGTGTGGCGTCATCCCTGATACTGTACTAATCGTCAACCTGTTCAGTTATCGGAGCACACCTACCCCTCGTATGTGACTTGTGTTTTTATGTTTGGGCTAACCCTTGGGATAATTCATGGCTTTCGTCCGGGGAATAGTAAACTAGGGTATTGGAAACTTCTAATTCTCAGTTTTATTAATTGATAATACAATACCCCACATTAAATATTTCAGACTCTAATTATTGTACGTTCTTAGTAATTTATCTGTAGGTATGTGATTTGCGAGGTGATTTGACCTTCACTCGAATTTGATTCAAATCTGGGGGCTAAATAAGACCTGACCTTGAGCCTTTTGATTTTCAAAGGCACATTCTAATTATTTGGCTTCAATTTTTATTTTTACAGAGAAGAATATAAAAGAGCCATAAACCAAAGGCTTCATAAGTGAGTGTGATTTTCCCTACTCAAATTAGTTAAATATAGACGAGTCGGGTAATACAAAGCAGCAGAAATGACCCCTTTCAGCAAAAAAAAAATGTAAATATCCCCTTTAAAGAACGTAATGAATACCTGTGGATTTTTCCAGAAAAGCCCTTCAAAGCTAAAATTAACCTCGAATTTGTCAAGGTTAACAAAACTTTTTGTAAGGTTATTAAACATGGGTGAACGTCCTCAAATCAGCACCCCATAGAATAAATCTTTCTAAAAAGATATTCTGGAAGGTCGCATGTAAAACGAAATGTGTAGGTCCACTCGAGGTCCAGTCACCCCTAAATTAGCCAGTAGCGAATTTCACCGGTGTTCTCCCAGGAGGGTTGTCAAGCTCTTTGGACCCCTAATCCAATTAGAGCAGCAGCCTTTACTGATCTACGCCATTCGGCTAATGGGGAGGAATACGAGGCTCGATATAGGGGCAGCTCACCAGTAAACATTGTTTAAACCCTTGTAAACCGCTACTAAAACCAGGGGATTACTGGAGACGTTACTAAGAGATTTTGTGGTTGTTGAATGGTGATGGGTGCAATTACTGACTTACATTTGAATAGGCGAGAGGTTGCAAGTTTTTATTAAAATTAAAGCGAGAATTATTTACGTCCGACGCAAAAAACAAAAGTGATATTTTTCGTGGAAGTGCTCGCGTGTTAGTTCCTTACAAATTTCGCAAATAAGATTTTTAGGTGAGTTTCACCCCAGAGATTCCTCTCGTAAGTCGTCTTGCTGGAACATCTTATGCAATATGCAAAAGCCGTAGAATGGAAATGGCACGCTCAGATTTTCATTTTAAATTTGCAAAGACAGAGGAGAAGTTTTCTCGATGCATATCTAGTGGGTTTTCTCGTTCCTTTTAGAATTCCAACGAGCACCACCTGTATAAACGCGCATATATTACGAAACGTCGAGGTGGAAATGTACCTTTTTAATTCGAAAATCAATAAAACGTGCGCCTACACCTCGATTCCATTTAAACACTTCGATTTACTGTACACATCGAATCGAGGTTTAATCGGCGCCCACTCACTTATGGAATTTTCATATAAAACGTCTAGACATTTCACCCTGACAAGAATGGGAATGACTCACTTTTATAGTAGTGCCGTCCCCTCGATCATCGTATTCTAATTTAATTTGATCTATTTAAAGGTCAAAAGTCACGTTCTTCAAGCGTGAGCATTTTAACAGTAAAACGGAATTTGCTCTGTTTGATTACGATTATATCGTGCATAATAACAGCACACGTTTTTCGAACGCACTTAACGTGACTGTGGGTGTGCTTCTGCACACAAGTGCATGTTACTGCAGCCCTCGCTAGCTGAATAACGGTTTTATTCTATACCATGCACGTGCCTTGGATATTTCTAGTTCATAACCGCTCGATAAAATCGTTGGGTAAATTTTAAATTAATTTATAGATATAATAATGGCTCTGAAACTCTGCAGAGAGGTTTAAATACAAATAAAGGGGCCCTCCATAGCAACATGGGGTAAGTGCCTCTCTTCGTGATTGAATGGACATGTGTTCAAGTGCTGAACAGATTGGATGTTTTATTTTATATTAGTAGACCACACAAACTTTAAATCTATTGTTCTTCTGCTTCATTATCTCATATTTTTTCTTATTTTTCTTTATCATGTTGTGCTTCTTCTCCGCCTTCCCGGACTTATTTTTAGGCTTAAGATAATTAATTGTGCATTGAAAACTTTATTATATACACGCAAATTTGAACTAAATCTTTTATTATTACAATTACTATTAACACGTTTGCATATAAAGGACATTTAAACAATCATTAAAAAAGCAGCAATTGTTGAATAATTAACTTTTTCTAATATATTTAAGGGTGAACAGATATGATTTACCTTTTTCTTCTGGGGCTCCTAATATCCTAAATGCAAAATGTGCCACGTATCTTTGCGATACATCAGTGGTCTCTTCCAAAGATTCCCAAATTGTTTTTAATTCACTTTTTTCTCTCTCAACATGGTCCAAGTTTCGATGTTAATTCAGAAACATAATTTTTCTTAATGCGGAGTCGTTAGATATACAATTATTGTTGTTGTATTTTTCTAAAATCTTCATCTTTTAACGTCGAACAAGGCCTCTTTTAGCTCTTTATTAACCTCCCTATGCCTATGGTCCAGGTTTTGGTAATTTTTTTTGCTATTTTCTTTCGATTTATTGCTAACATGTTTTCCCACTTACAGATGTTGAGTAATTTGAAACTTTGTCATATTGATTTAATATCTCGCATTTGTTAAGAATATTTTACTAATACAGCTGAAGGCAACCAAAGCACCTAATAGGTTTTATCTGTAGGCAGAATAAATTGGTGGGTATGACCACCATACAACCCATGTGGCCATTGACAACAATAGGGGTAGGATTAAAATAAGAACTATTACTATCATTACAATAATTATCTAATGAATAACAAGGAAACAAACACAAAGTGACGCTAATCCTGCAAAACGAAGATAAACCTACCTTGAGTTGAATTCGAAAACTTCTACAGTCAGTGTCATTGTTGAGACAGAAGAATTTAACATTTCGCCCACTTTTTTAAGTGGCTTCTTTAGGAGGAAAAGAGAGCACTAAAAGAGCACGGTAACTCAACGTGTCAACCAAGCCAGAGGCGAAACCCTGTTACCTTAAGCTGTTTAAAGACAAAAATGCGAAATACTTCCTTCCAGATTACAACTTAAGGGAAATAAGATACTTTAAATTATTGTCTAAAATGTGGAATTGCATATGTACTTATACACACACATAGTTATCCTAAGCCTACTAGTGATTCTCTTTTTTATCTTCGTCTTTCTCTTCATCCACCGTCTCCCCATCTGTATCCTTTCTTTTCCTTTTCCTGTCCTTTTTCATGTTCATCTTCCTGCTTTTATTCATCCAGCTTTCGTTGTCCTTTCTTCTTAATTTCCTGATATCCTACAACCCACACATTGAGTTTGTTATCATTTCGTTAATCTTTAGCAGTCCCAGACGTTCCTTTGCGTGTTTACATGCAACTGCATGTTGTAACAAGCTTTTGTCAAAGTCCGGAGGGAAATTAAAGTCGCTGGGGACTGTCTCGGGAACGTATCTAACTTGAAAATACAAGTGGAAGTTAAGCTTGTTAATTGTTTTATTTAATAAGCGTGACAGATTATGGAATAGAACGTTGGAACAATCCATTATCATAATGATAAGACCTTTTTCTGTGCTCATACAGTACACTTTATGTTTTTGTTGTATTCAAAGGATTACAGTAAAATTTGGTCATATTCAATTAGTCCTTTTACAAGCAATCAACAACGTCCTACGTCCCTATGTCATCCTATCTTCCTGGTTTATGAAATGATGTTTGGCTGATTCGGTAACGCCATTGAGGAGTTTGTACTATTTCAACTGTTCTTTAGTTTAGGTGCTTGCTAATGAGCGCATATTTTATCCATAACCTAATCTTCTCAGTAGTGGCTCGTGACTTTAGGAATGGGTGAAGCAGATTATTAGGTCCCTCATCACCGCTTTGGGGGTCGAGCTGCAAGGGCAGCTCCCCCAATTTTTTTTCAAAGTTCAAGGCCATTCGCCTTTTTACAACTTGAAAGTTTGATGGAACCCGGGTTCGCTTAATGTAAAACTAAAAATACATAGGTGTTTTGGAATTATTCTTTAAAGATGTATTAAGAGCAATTTTAAAGAAATTGGGGGTAATAATAAACATTAAAATCAAGTGTACTTACTAAAAAACGTGAAAAAATAATCCACTACTCCAAGGAAGTCTATAAAGTATTAAAAAAAAAATGGTGCCTCGCTAACTTTACACTCACTTCAGAGTTTACTTATAAAATTATAAGTTTGTTATTTCTTGAATATAAAGTCTGTTCTTTTGTCTTTCCAACTTGCGAACTTATCGATGATGTCATGCGAACTTATCGATGATGTCATCATAAAACACATACCGGATCGTTTGATGGGAACGTTGTATAAAAATTCGTGTGATCTGCCCGTTAAATGAACAACAAAATATGTAACACTGAAACCAGAAGGCAGGTTGCGACTGACGCGGGTCTAGAATTAGTTGCATTTCTCCATACAAATTCTTTTGCAAGCGTGCTGTTGCCATGGCAAAATACCGTGTTCTGCGGTGCGATATGAGCTACTAATAATAATCAGGAATTGAAGTAATTATTTCATTCTTTTCAGCTTATATCAACTGAATTAAAGAAAATGAAAAAAATTAAAATGATTTCAGATTAACCGAATAATGTAGGTGAAGCAGCGCTTCACCTCCGTCATCAGACGGGCCGCCAATGAATCTTCTTCTCGTCATTTGCAATACCCAGTTTTGCTACATTATTGACAAGATATTCCATTGAATACCTCTGCTTTCTTGATCAGATGAGACATGGGCTTGTCTGTTGACTTTGTTAGTTAATAGTCCATTGTGTTTGTGACTTAAGCCTCGACCTTTTTTTGTTTAAACTTAATTCTGGGTGATAATCGTTCATTTATTTCATATATCCAAATACTGACCTAAATAGTGTGATTTTTTCCAAAAAAGACCCGAACACTTTCAGAGTCGCATTTGAACACGTTTTTCCTGAGGTGTGAGTAACATCCAAACATCACAAAGTAAGGCCCATGGATATTTAATTCGATAAAAAAATTCACAATTTTTTTTACCGAAATAGGTCAGGATTTTAATTTATTATGTTTCCTTTCCGTCTAATTTTTGTGTGGGACCACCTACGTTTCCCTGACCTGGTGGTGTTCATTTTGTTGAGACCTTTCGAATGCCAAGTTCATCTGTTACAATAGGAATGTCCAATTCTGCTGTTTAGGTGTTTAAGCTTGGTATCTCATTCTACGAAGATGTCCACGAACTCAGCAATCTTTCCTATTTTTCATGTGTCGATCTACTAGAATCCAGCTACATTTTTCTTACTGCCCTTATTGTCGTCGATGGATAAGCGTCTGTTGCCAAAATCATTTCCCACATTAAAGCCAGCTAGGTTTACAAACCGTAATTCACTAGCTTATAGTCTAACATGAAGGATTCCTTTAATAGTTCTTGCACATCTCTTGATGCTGTTGTCGCCTTCAGTCGAGTCGAAGACTAACATTTTGATCACCCGATCTCTCAGGATTAACCAGCGGTACATTAATTTACAGTTGAGTATCACCGGAGCGGCTAAGTAGTTAGGGTAGACTACAGCGCAGACTGTTTCTGGTTCAAACCCGTGTCGGATGCCCGACAGGTAGCCTACCCAGTCGCTGAAAATAATTGGGAACCGAAACACGGAACTGTACGCTCTCAGCTATACTCCTCCGAATGTTAACACCGATAATTTTACCTTATTAATTGGGCATTTTTTCATTTGTTAGTCAATTAGGTAGGTAGGTTACCACCCTCTTTTACCAAACAACTGACCTTAAACTGTATTAAAGATGAGGATAGAGCTTAGTGTTCGATCCGTAGATATCCGTCCCTACCCAGATTTAACAGCTTTAAAATTCACCAAAAACTAATGATGTAATGAGATATCATCGATTATTAATTACATGGAAAGAAGGAATCAAAATTTTATTTTATTTAAAAATGTCAAAACAACAAAAAAATCTTGCCCAATTTGAAATAAGCAGCACCAGACATGAGGAATTAATTAATTAATTAATATTCCGGTGTCATCTTCATATTTCTCTCCTAAATGTTATGTCTAAACAGATGCTTTAAAAGCGCAAGGTTGAATTTTAATTTTGATCCAAAATGTTCTCATTGTTGAAGCCTCAAATGGAAAGACCATCATCTCACCTTTAAAAGGAAACAAGTGACCATTTCAAAAAGTGATTTGCGGCAGTGATTCTGAATAAGGTTTACATCCCGTACCCCGCAAAGGAGACACTTCCGGTACGGTAGTGTTTAGAGTGCGGGTGACGTGCTTGACGTCAGATTGGTTCCGGTTGATTTGATGTCATTCCTATCACAAACTTGCCGCGAATTGATAACGAGAACATGCCCTGGATCGATTGGTTGTGGATTCCCAAAATAGAAACCTTACCGGAATTCGTGACTAACTCCTTTGTAAATTTATAGATTTCGTGCAAATATAGAAATGATTTTGTGATTAAAACCACAAACTTTCCTTGGGTTTCCTGGGAATAATCCCAATTTAAATTATAATTTCTTATGTATAAAATTGTTTACTAATTAATTTTATTATAAAAAAGGTTCGCATGTTGTTCGTTTAATATACTCGAGGCAGTTATAATAAATCTGCGAATTAAGCCTTCGTGCAAAGAATTCAACAATCAGATTACACGCAACAGAAGAGAAAAACGTCAAAAATAGCCCCACAATTGCCTCGTAAGTCAAGAACCGCGACCGTAAAGGTCACGAAGAGCACTTATGCATCCCACAATAAAGCTGAATTTTGAGATTTATATCTAAAATTGGCTCTTAATATAATCTGGAAACGCGTTTAGACCCTCGAATCTGGTAACCCTAAGTGAGTCTAGGATTTCATTTTGCTCACTTTGTTTTAAACAACCCCTTCTGCGATGGATGCAGCAGATATATAAGCCGCTATTTTCGACATCTGGCGCATGAAATTGCCTTTTACTCACTTGATGGAAAGCTGTACAAGAACGAAACAATAGAACAAAATTGGAAACTCGGGAGTTAAACTTCGTTTTAAGAACGTGAGCTAACTTAATTGGCAGAAATACGTGTTTTCAGTTCGAGACAACCTACTCAACAAGTGTATGTCTTAATATTTCTTTTCATCCAATTTATTTCTTAAGCATTCTCGCAATTAATTCTTCTTCACCCTGTAAACCTGTTATCACAGCACTTTTAATCCCCCTGCTTTATTACAAGAGTTTTAGAGTGAAATTAAAAGCGCGCGACCCAGTTCTCCCCCGAGATTAAAACACGCAGCCTCCTTACCCACTTTCCACTTTCGGTTCAGCAGGCGGCAAAGTTCCCTCTGGAGAATCTGAAGGATAGAGAAATTTTAGCCTTCACTTAACTGTAAACCGTCGCTTGTTATAAATTTTGATCCTCCTAGTTTTCTTACCGGCTTGTGTCTAATTAAATGTTCTCATAAAACTTTGTTGCGAACATAAAACGATCGTGTAACAAAAGACTACCAACTTTATTAAGTGTAACGTGTAAAACTTTGCACTTACAAAGATTACCTATGAGAAAACTGTCTAATAAAAGTCATAAGGTAGCTGGAGCGAAGATATATTTTGTTCAGACTTCAACAAGATGGCCATGAGTTTCTGTCAGTGAAGCAGTTTGACCCATATACACTTTAGCACATTCTTCGTGGCCCATTTCATGAACATGAACATGGGTTCTTCATGAATAAAGCACGTACAACAAAGGATGAATGTATGACAAATTCAGAAAAAAATCGAATCATATCGCACCCGTTGAACAGAATGTTTTATCTTAAAGTTGTAATCAGTGCACGGAATCACCCATTTCAATTCAGGTCCGTGCCAAATATGTGTAGAAAGGTTTAGAAGGGTAGATAACCCGATAAAACGTTACGAGAAAGGGAATAGAACGGGAACAGACTTCGTTATCTACGCTCCAGCACCCGCTTCATTTCATTTAACTCCGTCATTTCCGACACACAACTTCCTGTTTCTTATTAAGTTACTTCATCATATCAAATAGTAAATACATACAACGTTCAGCACAGAATCCTACACTTGAACGTTCCGTTTCTCAATTAAAGTGAAAGTCTTGTTAATCACTACACACAAGAGAATGATACTATTCCGCGTTAATTATTATTGCATATTGGTAAAATAATTATGCTGGTTTTAGATTACTAGGAAATAATGTCGACAATTTTAAAATGGTTCTATTACCTTCGTTATAGTTTACGGCTACCGTAAATGGGAATATTTTATTAATTATAGGTTAGCAATGGATCTAAACCAGTAACATTGCAATGTAATGGCGATTAATGGAAAATAATTAATTGAATGTTGATAACTTAATTTCAAGGACATAACTATCATTTCTTTTATGGTATTATTAAGTATTCGACTTTCTCCAATTTGTCGTAGTAGTTTAGTCTTAACAATTTTAGGCAGCCTAATACTTTAATACCACATCCATCATTATTAAATACTACTCTTAACGTTTTGTCAAAACACGAAGATTCAACATAAATAATATTATTTTCACAAGAGCTCTAGAAATACATGATTTTTTCAGTGCAGCATTAACAATTAACAATGGAATGTTGATAACTTAATTTACAAGAAAATAACTGGTATGCCTTTTATTTTTTATTAATTATTCAACTTTCTCAATTTACTTGCATCCAACTTATGGTTATTAGGAAAGTAAGTAGTCTTAGAATTTTTAATTCAAAGTATTTCTTACAATTTGTATTTAATCGATTGCGGTACTGGAGAGCTGGAGACACATCCACCATTGTTCAATATGAAGTATTATAACTTGAAGATTGTTGAAAGTTAATATTATTCATTATTAGTTTGCCTTAGGCTTAAAAATTTTTTACTAATTGCAATTTTAATGTTCTTCAAGTTAGACTGCTTTTGCGGGCGCATCCAACATTACAAAACACGATAATTAGACTTTATTAGGGCCCAAAGGTAGCTGAAAATTGTACTATTAATAGCCCGAAGTTACTAAAAATTTGTGGTATTATAACATTACAGTTTGATCCTCAATATATTTATTAAGTTTCTCGCAATTACGCGAGTTTTAACGATTTTCTAAGAAAACCGTTAGTGGTAATGTAAACACTGCCAAGATTATTAGATATTGCAGTCTGGAAGATAATTAAGCATTAATAACCTGAATTGTTAATATTCGTTCCGGGAAAAATTAATAATTTTCAATTTTTCTTGGCATCTGAACATCTCAGATTAAATGATTTTCATAGTAAAGATTTCAGTTATGATAATAGAAGCTCATTCACCATTAACAGGTAATCCTTGGGGGGTATTTTAATCTGAAAATGTCTGAAAATTAATGGCATTAGCTATTGCGGGATTCAAGGAAAACGAAACAAAGCACTTGGACAACTTCTTTTTGTAAGCTGTGTTCTATCCATTGAGTATAACTTGATTGATTTATTTTCTCTTTCTCCATCCCTTTATGTCCCTAGGGCGTCGGGTCTTTTATCCATTTGCTGTACGTTTTCGCGTCCGCCATTCCTTTTCACTATGTTCTTCCACTCCCATTTCTGGTACTATGCTAGGCAGTTTATTTTTCTCCATCCTCCATAGGGTATAACTTCTTCATTTTAATTAAACTACATTTCATACTTTAGTATTTTTTTTAAAACTGTCTTGCACGTCTGCCGTCGTTGTCGTACTTTTTGCGCGCCCTACTTACTATTGACTCACCCGATGCACGCTGGATCCCCATTTGAACATCGGTCGTCTGCTATAATTCCTCCACTATAATTGCGTTGGTAAGGTTATCGATTCTTCAAGATAATTTTAAACCGTCAATGATAATGGAAATACAACCAACAATAGCATTATAGCGAAACCTTGAAGCTTATCAAAGCCTGAGAATAGCTAAATGTTTTTTAAAAACATCAACTGTAATTGCCCCATTGCCCGAAAAATACATGTTTTAGCCTGTCTTAATTTTCCAGGAGTGTAGTTTCAATAGTTTTCCGTCTGTGGTTACTGACACAAAGCTAACATTATTATAGCCAAGCCTTGGGTGCTTGCTAAAGTCCGAAGTTTGATAAATACCAAAAGCACTGACAGAAAAATACGAACATTCGAGCATCTTGGCTTTCCCAGAAAACAGCTTTAATAATTTTAATTTTGTAATTAAACCGTTTGTATAGTTGAGGTACCATCAATATTATCAAAACCAAGCCTTGCAGCTTTTTGAAGTCTGAAGATGATTACGTATTCGTGCTTCAGCTTCCCTTAATATCTAAAAAATTGTAGGCTTAGTAATTGTCGAATACATCTGGGTTAATGGGGATAGGCCTAAAATTTAGATACAGTTTATTGTGGCTTCTTCTTCTTCTTCGGCGGTGCAAAGTAGCAGCACTCAGGCCGTAGGTTCATGATGCATCCACCGCAAATTAAGGGTTGCCTTCATACAGACCGGCACCTAGTCCAAAGCCCAGGATCTTGTCCATAGAGGCGTTCCGTGTATCGTCGGGCTCTAAAAGACCACCTCCTAGTAGTTGATGTCTCAGAAGAAGTAATCTGGGGCATCGTAAAAGGAGATGAAGGAAGGTTTCATCTGTTTCGTTATAAAATCTGTAACTTGGGTCCTTGGAGAGGCCCATCTGATGCAGGTGTCTTTTAAAGAGGCTATGGCCTGTAAGGAAGCCTGTGACTATCCTGATGTACTTCCTAATGAACCTAAGAAGCTGTTCGGATTTGGTTTTTGAAGGTTTGTGGATGAGAGGATGCCACTGAAAACTGAACTGAAAACTTGTTTTAGATAGGCCGAGAGCCTGTTCAAGGCATAAAAAAGGTTCCAGGTACACAGATGAGTCGAATCCAGTTAGTTGAACCGAGTCTTTCCAGGGCCACTCGACATTCCTTGACCAGTTTTGATTTAGTTTTTACAGAGATCAAAGCTTTGAGTGTTGCTTGACTATCGAAGCGTATATAGATATGCCGGTCCTGCTAACTTCTGGCGAGGTTTTCCTCAGCGCAGACTAAAATTGTGAAGACCTTGTGGCTTAAAGATCGCTGATTGAACCAATGTTATTGTCAGATTTCGTGGAAAAACCTTATTGTTTGAGACATTTTCGGAAATGGCAGTTTTGATAAAGTCCCAATTAAACCGTTTGCGGTATTAGAAACACAGCCATGCTCAGAGATAAGCCTGGAAACTTAAATCCAGAAGATGTCTTTTCGAATTTTTCACAGCTACAGTTTTAATAGTTCTTACATTAAATCGCTTGCAAAAATTGAAACACGTCGTGCTGACCATGAGCTTTCGAATTAATTGCAGCTTGTAGGTCGCTGAAAAGCATTAGTAACAATTGGAATTACGAGAATTTCTTCGAGTAAAAAGAAACAGTTTAAGGTTTTAATATTTTCGCTTTCTTGATTGAAAATATAAGATCCTTAAATTTCTTACTTAAGACCGCTAATGCCCCTTACGTGGTAAATTCTTAAATTTAATGCAGAAATAACAAAAATTATCACCAGTTAAAGCTTCATAAAACTGCGTTGGTCTTCACTTTTAGATCATCAATCCTTTAAATAGCAATTTACATCTTCCACTCCATCTTCCCCGTCTTCCGTATTAATAACCTGATGGTTTTTAGAAATTGAAATTGTTCCTAAGGGATTCCTCTATTAAATTAGCTCAATTTTATGACAGTTGACCCCCTGAAACCCCCCGAATTATGCATTGCTAAAGTTTGTAGACGTGGGCGCCGTACCCGAATTTGGTATTAAAATTTATCCCAGGCTTTAACGTTAAATGAAGCGTCACTTTTCATGAATTTAAAGTCGATTCCGTTTTTAACACGAAGCTTCGTTCCATTTTTATCTTAAAAAAACCGAAGGCGTCGTATTTTCGAACGCTTTGAGGTGGCCTATTAAAAATAACACACCATTTTAGGTTCACCAGATGTTGCGTACTAATTGTTGCGTTTTATCTTTACTTTTTCGTCGTGTATAACTGAATGAATGAATGAATGAATGAACGAGTAAATTAGCCTAGTCAGGTGGAATGACTTTATTTTGCAATCTAATTCAGGGGTTTAATTATTTTTTTTTTTTTACAGTTTCGGCAAGAGAACCGGGGGCAGCGCCCGGAGGCAGAACGAATGCTTTGTGCTCGAACCGTCGGAGATGATTGTGGTGAGTTTTTACACATACATAACTATTATGTAACACCACAAATATTACTAAACAGTAGTTTCTTTAAATTAACTGGCAAAGACTTAGCTTAAAAAGGTGTCTTTGAACTTAAGAGGATTTTTAAATATGCCTTTTATAAAAATGCAATTTACTGTTAGTTTAGCTTACAAACTAAAAGTCCATATATAAAAATAAACTTGCTGTATTGTAAATGTGAATTCTTTTGCAATGACCTTGAATTTTTACACAAATTCTTGAACATTTTTGGATATTCACACCTCGCAAGATATTTCATCAGAACTAGCAGCCAACGCTTCCGAAAAACAAAAATAAATCTCATAAACAAGGTCTTCAATAGCGTGCACACATAATAAAATTGTTGCATTATTTATCATTGCGAATTTTTTAAAACTATTTATGCGTATTTTACACCTAGCATGAGAACATAATGGTTTATGTAAAAAGCCCCCCGAAGAGATTTTTATGTCTAAGCTGTATGGTGTGAGTTTACCATTATATTCGAACCATCAGTGAAGTAACTTTGGACGGAAATAGCAAATACTTTTGGCAAACGCGTTACTAGTACTTAAACAATCAATATAAACATCTGAATCCCGTTGTCATTGCGATGAAGTCGCGGCTGTGCAGTCCAAACGTGTTTCTATTGAACAAGCCTCGTATATACGAGTATATTTAATAATTCCCGTCTGCTACCGTGAGATGTAGGGGTGTGTTTCTCCTTATTCTTCTATCTTGTATTTTTATTTTGGTTTCATTTGTTGATTGTCCTTTCTTTTGTATTATTTTTGTCACAATGTCATCCTAGCTTTCCCTTGGTCTTCCTCTATTTCGTTTCATTCTAATTATTGTCTCTAATATTCTATTCCATCCATGGGCGTAATTTCAGCTTTTTAACTGGGGTGGCAATGCGTACCGGGGGGTCTGAAGGGTATGGAATACCCCCCAAGCGCAAGGGGGGTCTTGGAAATTTTAAAAAAACTAACGTTAAATTGTTAGTTTTTTAAGCTTTTTCAGACTATTTTCACCACAAAATAATTGCTAACATTCTCTATTTACCCTAAAAGGTTCATTGTTAATTACTTGAATTAATAGCCAAACCATTTGTAAAGTAAATATCATTTACACACAACTCAAGAGTAGGCCTATTTTTAATTGATTGAGTGCTCTGCCTGATCTTTTATCATGTAAGTAAAAATGAAGCAAACATCATACAAAAAAACAAAGCTTTATTCAACTTTTACTCAATGTCATCATTACAAGTTATTTTTATACAAAATGAAGTCATCTCTTTTGGCTTCTGGGGTGGCAAAATACTGGGTTGGACAATTCTGGGGTGGCAACTCCCACCCTTTGCCACCCCCGAATTACGCCACTGATTCCATCTAGTCTGGTTATCCTTTAACATCTTTCTAGGTGTTTGTACAGGTTTCACTGCCATATGCCGGTAATCTGGTTTCCTCAATATTTATTTCTTCTTAATAAAATTGTGCCGCATCCTATAATATCGTAACAGCTTTTTATCGTTTCAGTGATATCCAAACCTTGCCTTCCATCAGGCATTTAAAATTCGTAACTTCTTTGATTTGTTTTCTCTCTGTTTGTCTATTCAGTTCCTCTTGTTCTGGTATATCATCACTTTCGTATTCTTAGAGTTGATCTTCATGTTGTACTTCTTCAAAATCTCTTTCATTTTGGTTTCAGCCATAGTCACCATGTAATCATTAAAAGCATATTTCAACCACTTCTAGTTGTAACCCAAAATAAGTTTCTTTTCTTTCAATTTGCACGTTTTCATTATGTCATCCATGATCCATGTGAATAAGATTGGGTTCGTGACTACCTCATGAGTTACCATATCATTTGCATCATCTTTGTATAAGTTTTTTTTATTGCCCTAACAAATTTACGGTTTTTCGTTTCAAGGTTTTCCAGACTTATTCTTTCCTGACTCGAACAAGGGTTTTTTCTAAGTCTATAAATGCGAAGAATGCTTTGGATTTACTGGGTCGTAAGGTGAAAATGTGGTTTTAATAGATGTAGTTTTCCTGAAACCGCTTTGTAATTCTCCCAATATTTGGTCTATTATTGTTCGTAATCTTTTTTGTTGCATATTTTTGTAAGGAGCTTGTGACCATCCTAGGTGTTTTCTACTGAACCTAAGAAGTTGTTCAGACCTAGCTTTTGAAGGTCTGTGAATGAGTAGCTTCGCTTGTCTCAGCACAAGGCGCGAAGCCCAAGATGAGATGAACTGAGAATGAGTACAGTCTCTAATTGCTTGCTGAATGCTTGCTTTAGGTAGGCCGAGGGCCGGTTCAGGGCCTAAAAAGGGTTCCAAGGAACCTCCTCGTTGCCTGGTTGGTTGAACCGAGCCTTTCCAGGACCCCTCGACATTTCGTGGCCAGTTTTGATTTGGTTTTTACAAAGCTCACGAAGCTCTCGGTATATACCAAAATGTTCACTTTGGCATTACAAGCATAACTGTTTGAAACCTTCGAACTGTTAAAAAAATAAAAGTTGCCTAAATAGACATGAAAAATAAACATGTAGGTTTAAAACAACTCGTTAATAATGTTATCCTGTTAAAAATTATTTTTGTTTGTAAAATAACTGTTACAACACTGCAAATTAATGCAAGCAGTAGTTCAGAAAATCACCCCAAAGCTATATTCATAACCCTGTTACAAATAGAGTAAACTGTAGACCTAAATGAAACTGAACTTAATTACTTTAATTATTGCCCGAAAAGTACCAACTAAATGTTTTTAGAACATCAACATTAAGGCAATGATTGGCATACAGCAGCGCCGCAGCAAGGGCGGTGCGGAAGGTGCCCCCGCACCAGGCGCCGTATCAATGTAGGCGCCTAAATAGACCTGTAATACCTGTATGATCATCTTATTTGTGCAAACAATGCATCTGCATATTTCTTACTTGTATAAAATGCTAACAATGTTACGGAAATAAAACGCTTTCGGGTATATCCTTTAGAGAGGTTTATTATTACATTTCACAAAAAATGTAAAAAGGCGCAATCAAACTACTTTGCACCAGGCGCCAAATAGGGTTGCTGCGGCGCTGCCATACAGTTTACTGTTCGGTTTGTTTACCATTTTCTTCGTCCTTAAGCAAAGGTGGATTATTACATTACTAAACTTAAACAATGAGACAATACTATCTGGAGGGCAACAAAAAAGTTTAAAAGGCCCCAAGTAAACAAACCACCCATGGAACAACAAGGAAAGGTCTGATACGTTTGCAGAGCATTTGTCGAATACTTTTCAACTTTTCGAACCAACAGTGGCAGACGATGTTACCGAGGAGTCTCTTGATATTGCTTTTCAGATGTCCTTGGTCCTTGCCTATTAAACCTTTTTCTTCTGCGACAGTACACTCTCAACTATGCGAATTAAATGAACACAAAGCACCAGGCTATGACCTGATAACAGATCGAATACTGAAAATGCTTCCACGAAAAGCCGTTGTTTTGCTAAACGATTGCATATAATCAATCGTATGATAAGTATTTCTTACTATTCTTTCTTATGGTAGTATGCGCATATAATAATGGTGCCCAAGCCTGGAAAACCACCACAGGATGTAACTTTCTATAGGACAATTAGTCTACTGTTTCTAAAAGACTACTAGAAGACACAGATATTTCACAACACCTACCCCTATTCCAGTTTGGATTCAGAGAAGGCCATTCTACACAGCAAATACATAGAGTAGTAAACCAAATTTCAAGAAGCCTCGAATGGAGCCCAGGCGTTCGGTCAAGTCTGGCACACTGGACTATACCGTATAAATTAAAAAGACTGTTGCCAAGCTACTATTATCTTCTACTCAAGTCATACTTAACAGATAGATTTTTCTCAGTTAAATATAATAATATAATCTCCAAGTATTATCCTGTACAATCCGGTGTCCCACAGGGAAGTGTCCTTGGCCCCTTTCTTTGCCTATTATACACTGCTGACTTACCAGATCAAACCACAGTTATTGCAACTTTCGCCGATGATACTGCTATCATTGCATCTGAAAATCTCCAACGACACTTAACTTCAATAAATGAATGGCTCCATAAATGGAAAATTCAAATTAACCAAACTAAATCGGTGCAAGTGACATTTAGCTATTTACTATAAGAAAAAATGTGTATCCGGGCAGTCCGAGCTGGTTTTCAGTGACCCATCCGCCCCTGATCACAACTAGCCACTTTTAAAACCAATACATAATGAAAGACATTAAATATAAATCTCATAAACTAGATCCTCAATAATGTACATACAATATTTGTACAAGAAAAGTACTTGGGGGTTGGTTTTGTACAACTAAAACATTTATTTGTGTAAAACTGTAAAAGCACTTCATTAATTGTCATTTTTTGTGAATGAAATAAAAAGCAAAGTAGGCCATGAACTACAGCTTTTATCTGTAACATATTAGTTGTTTGTAAAAAAACCTGAGTAAAAGTAAAAGTAAAAAGTTTCGGAACACTACAATATAATATGTTTTGTACTGTGTAAAGGTAAACAGTTGAATCAAAGTCTAGGTCTGCTTATTTACGTTTGTAACAGAAGATCAATAAAAAAAAACAATTAGGGTAGGCTGTGAAATTGAATTATTTTGAATTGGTCCTTTAGCCACATCCACAGAATGACATTTCTGACATGAATTTAAGATTTAAGGTTATAAACTTTGTTTACAATAAAAATGTCAAATTACAAACGTTATAAAATGTCATTCTGTGGATGTGGCTAAAGTACCAATTCAAAATAATTCAATTTCACAGCCTACCCTAATTGGTATTTTTATTAATCTGTTGTTATTATTTTCATTCATAGTAATAATTGCACTCTTTAAGTAGAAGGAAGTGATTTAGAATAAATGAACGAAAGAGGTATGCAAGAATGAAATAAAAAATTAAAAGGAACATTAAAGTGAAGAAATAATTCAATATTCAAAGGAAACAAACACATATAAAGTTTGGGCAAGACGGATAACCACAGATCAGTATTACGTAAATTAGACGTGATATGATTACCAAACTAATCACAATCGACGTGTAAAAAATTATCAAATGAATTAATCTTTTTCCGCCTCCTCATTTCCAATGATTACACATTCATTAACACCACAACAAAAGTGACGATATCACTAAACGCGTACCGGGAAAACGTTATCAATTATGACGAAACAAAAACCGATTATGGTGAGTCGGTTAAAGTTTTTAACGGCGCCTCTTGCCGATTCATCTGCATTTTTACACATTAATATGCTTGTGTTATGAAATTCCATTTAAAATTCCATAGGCGTGAATTGCATTGTACTTCCTTCGTTGTTTCCTGAAGAAGATCGTAAAATGATTGCGAACGTGAACGTGGGCACGTTGTGTTTTTTTTATTGTTTGTTGTTTTTTCCTTAGTGTGTGGAAATGTAAGGTGTTTAATACTGTGAAAAATTGATTTTGTGGTGAGAGTGTTAAAATATTGAATAACATCTTAATATCTGTGACCGCTGTGGAATTTTTCCCTAAAATGGATTTAAATCTATATGTAAGTTACATTACAAATATTTACTGTAAATTTGCTAAAAATAATTTTTCAAAATAGATAGGTAAGGCTTATTGTGCAACTATTGATTCAGCTGGACTCAGTTAGGGCCTTAATGAATTAAACACCGATCTTTATGCCTTTTTAAAGAAACAAATAATTTTATTACCACCTCAGCTTCCTACATTGTTTGATCGAAAAGAAAGATCCTCCAAATCCAGTTATTTATTTGGAATTACATAAAGTTTTCTCTCTCCCTATCTTTCCCTTTCTTTTTTCCTTAAAGTCGTAGTTTAATAAACCTAAACTACTCTACTTTACTTCTTAAATTGTTTCATAAGAAGAAGAATTTCAAGTCGCAGTGTTTATTTGAAATTACTATCAGTCCGGAGTAGGTCAAACTTAGTTAGGATCTTAGTTAACTTCAACCTCGAGCATTACATTCTTTTCAAAAAAATGGGTGTTCTTAGTGCGTTTTAGTTCCCATCAATTTGATTTTTGAATTGTATGCTAGAAAAAGAAGGACTTAAACTCTGTATTTATTCCAAATTGTTCTCAACTGGAGTAGTTCCACCTCGTTTAGCATATACATAAGTAACCTAAGCCTTGAACTCATCGCCGTTCCGAGGAAGATACGTTTGCAAATTGTTTTTACTTCCCATCGGTTTGCTTTGAAATTGTTTACCAAAGAAAAGAAAAGAAAGACTTAAAATCTCTATATATTTCAAATTACTTTAAACTGGAGTAGTTCCAACTATGTTAGGATGGTAAATACTCCTAGCCTTACACTTATCATTATCACCCTTTTGGAGAAGATCGTTTGTAGATCGTTTTTACTTCCCCATCTGTTTGCTTTTAAATTGTTTACCAGGAAAAGAAGGGCCTAAAATCTCTCCATATATTTCAAATTATTCAAACTGGAGTAGTTCCAACTAGGTTAGCATGTTAAGTAACCAAAGCCTTACATTTTTCACGCTTTTGGAGAAGATAGGTTTGCAGGTCGTTTTTACTTCCCGCTTTTGAACTGTTTGTAAGAAAAAGAATTACCTTAAATCTTTCTACTTATTTCAAATTGCTCTAAACTGGAGTACTTCCAAATGGGTTAACATGATAAGTAATCTAAGCCTGAAACATATCACCCTTTTGGAGAAGATTCATTTGCAGATCGTTTTTACTTCACATCTGCTTGCTTTTAAATTGTTTACCAGGAAAAGAAGGACCTAAAATCTCTCCATATATTTCAAATTACGCTAAACTGGAGTACTTCCAACTAGGTTAACATGATAAGTTGATAAGTGATAAGTAATCTAAGCCTGAAACATATCACCATTTTGGAGAAGATTCATTTGCAGATCGTATTTACTTCACATCTGTTTGCTTTTAAATTGTTTACCAGGAAAAAAAGGACCTAAAACTTCTCCATATATTTCAAATTACTCAAATGGGAGTAGTTCCAACTGGATTAGCATATAAGTAACCTAAACCTTGAACTCATCACCTTTCCGGATAGGATAAGCTTGCAGATCGTTTTTTACTTTCCATATGATTGCTTTTAAATTATTTACCAGGAAAGGAAGGACCTAAAATCTCTCCATATATTTCAAATTACTTTAAACTGGAGTAGTTCCAACTAGGTTAGCATGATAAGATTGATAAGTAATCCAAGCCTTAAACTTATCACCCTTTTGGAGATCGTTTTTACATATATCCCGCTTTTGAATTGTTTGCTAGAAAAAGAATTACTTTAAATCTCTACTTATTTTAAGTTGCTCTAAACCGGAATAGTTCCAATTCGATTAGAAGCAGAATTTACCTACTCCATGAATCTTCAACTTTTTGTAGAGAAAATATATTCACAGATCATTCTATTTCCTCTCGGCTTACTTAAAAAATCTGGAGACTAGGTGAATTGTTTAGAGAAGCTCGTTGGCGCAGTGGTAAGAGCGCTGGGCTCATAGCTAGGAGACTTGGGTTCGAATCTCACGAAGTGGTAAGGATTTTTACAAAATAATTCCCCACTGAAGCCATTTAATCGTTTGGTTACAATTAACGAATCTGTCAGCGGAGTGGTCGACTTCAGATAGTAACAAGACACATAATACGTGGTCACAAACTCTGCAGAAGGCATCGGGAAACCACTGCAGAGAACACATTTCCCTAGTATAAAGGGGATATAACAAAGTTCATGACGTCAAGTCGTTTAAAAATGTGGCTTTGACCCACTTGCCAACGTCCTTAGAAATGATAAGACACAGAAAGAAGGTGAATTGTTTAGGAAAAATTAAAAGGCTTCAAAGTGCACTACATATTGGGAACTACTCTAACTTGGAGTAGTTAGCACCTTAGTTCATATAAATCGTAAATCTAAGTCCCTTTATTTCTTGAATTGCTTTACAACACAGGAATATCCTCATTTCGAACTGTTTATGTGGGAGTAGTTCCAACTTAATTATGATCTTAGTTAGCTCATATATTCATTCAAGTTTCTCGTATTATGGTAATCCTATCAGTATACTTTTTGAATTGTTGGGCTTTTCACTATTTTCTAGATGTGGTTTCGAATGTCTTGCTTCCGTACTGTTGTTTGTTGATTTTTTTTTAAGAGGGAAAGCGAGGGCAATTCTAACTCGTTTAGGAACTTAGTTAACATAAATCTTAATTTTGTTTGTGGTAGTTGTGTTGTCGGACATCTCAACTACCTTTAAGTTGTTTATTTATTTTTCTTTGTTTTTTCCTGTGGCGCCACAGCCCCGGATGGGTCTACTCTCCCATAGTAACCGGTCCTCGTGAAAGAGAGGTGGCGCGTTAATGGAGCAATCAGGCTACCCATTTCAGTACTGCCCGGAGACAACGAAGCTTAACTCTTCTGATCGTATTGAACTGGAGGTACCTAACTACCTACCGCAACTCAGAACCCAAGTTGTTTATTTAATAAAAAATTGTATATTGTAACTGTACGAACCCCAGGTGTGTCACCCTTTACAGTTTTTCGCTGTGATCGTCTAATTTTTCACCAAGATTTCCTTCACCCTCAACCCTTATTGGTTAAGTGAAAATCTTACCCTTTACTTAAATAACTGACTATGTAGTCAGAGGACCCTTAATGTTGTTGTGGTTCGTTGATCTAGAGTAGCTCACCTTATAAAACAAGAAATAAATACTCCACCAAGTTTAATACATATATTATAAAGTCAGATTTATGTACCAATATTTACAAATACAGTAAATAAGTAAGCATAGTGTCATGAACATCAGACTAGGCAAGTTAATTAAGGGCAGTGGCGTGAATAATTATCATACTTTTGTCTTATGACTTTGATGTACTTCAGGTGGCCTGAGTGCGTGTTTGATCACAAGAAATTATACTGGAAGTCGGTGCGTCTGTCAAATATGCGATTCAAGATCGATCTTTTATGTGATTGATATTAAAATCAATCTTAAGCGGCCGGGGCCAAGTGTGGTTTATCACCAATCTTTTCAAGTGTGGTTTATCACCAATCTTTTCAAGTGTGGTTTATCACCAATCTTTTGACGAGGGTGTAATTTCCCTCTAACGAGTGCGTGCGCTATGCAAGACTCTTAATTAGTACATGAGAAAGCGTTGCCTTCCATGTACGACAATATACGAGATATCGTATATTGTAATTAGTCAGGGATGTTTCACCCTATCGTTAATTGAGAATATGCCCAAGACATATCTCAGTAGTCAGAATTGTCGTTTTTATTTGTAATTAATTGTGATCAGTACGTACAACAGGACAACCTTCAGTAAATTTTGATAACGTTTAATCTTGAATACGTGAAATGTATTAAAACTGCTAACTTTTCGGTTAATTTGGAATTACTGAGGGAGACCCCTTATGAAAGATTTCTACTAATGTGAAGCAACAGAGTGCAGCGCTACTACTGTATACTTTACAGTAATTAGGTACACTAATTAGCGTACTCGTCGAAATTTCAGACGGCTATACAGATAGACTGGATAACCCGTACTGCTTCTGTTGGTAAAATTTGATCTCATATATATACTGAAAATCTGCATACAGCGGGGTGAAGATTCCACGTTCCCACGAGTGTTTTCCTAAGTGGGGTGGTGGCTAAACGTTCACATGAGTGACCTTTGCCCTAAGACTAATAACTTTCACAGTTGAGTTAAAATACTAAAATTATGGTCTCTTTTTAAATTCTTTGTGCAATTTGATATTTTACTGGAAAGCGCTGTTTTTACGCCGGGAATTTATGATATTTCTTTCATTAGTTTACAAATGAAATCGATACTTTCTTGCCACATATGCCCCCAAAGAACACCCTAGCGTCACGCTTTAAATAAAAGCAATTACATTAAAATATAATCCCTGAAAAATAGAAAATTAAATTTATAAACACGCAGGTGGCTATTACAATATGTACAAGTAAAGTAATTTCAGTTAATTGTTTCCTTTGAATTTTGATTTATCAAAAAAGTTTATTAATCACCTCAAACCAAAAAAGCTCTATTTGAAAATAACGCAATTAAACCAGTGTGCAAACACGAAATTAATCATCCACATCATTTGTTTTAATTTCAAAAACGATTAACGGAATCGTGATAACAAGGGAAGCGTCCGTCGCTATTATTGTCTGTACCAGGAGCAGACAGAGGGTGGATTAAATTACTAGGAAGTGGAATCCCAGTAATCACTATCGCGCTTATTATGGGTAATAAATAACACGGATTCTACAGCAAATACGTCATTGTTTTAAAAAATTGAATATCAGTCGTTTGCTTCTAGCATTTTAATTGGAACAGTTTGAGGTCGTTGCGATTTGCGTATTGATTGTTAAACTACAGGAAAAAGTAGTCTTTTTTACCTACTATCATTTTTATGATTAGTTTATGCAAAAATAATTACAATGACGAAGGAAATTTCCGATTCGTTCTGAATGTTTTAAGGTTGTAATTAAGTTTTACAATCAACGGGAAATGCGCTTGCCGAATGCACTTTATTGCATAGAAATCGTATAAATAGCAGGAAGGAGATTAAAGGGAAAGATAGGTTGCATTTAAATTAAGAAACGTTCCATTTTACTTTTATTTATAAAAAATCGCGGTGTGGAAATGCGAAAAACATTGCGGGGCGAAATTAGTTTATTTGACCAAACAGTAGGCCATGACTTGTCTTTACTTTGCGTTACTACTGTGGCGTTACTGGTGTTTATTATTTTTATTAGGTTTTTATCCTGACTAAGGCAAGGTTTGGTTTGATTTTTTAGTAGTAATTAAGCTTTATCATATTAAAAACTATGGTCGAAGCAGGATTAACTATAAAAATATGAAGACATAAAATAGAATTTTATAAAATGCTTCGTCAACAATAACTCCGAAGTTTGATACAAATATCAACATAACCTCAATTTGCTAAGTTAAAAGCCCAATTTACATAGTACAAACTGTTAGATATCATGGCCTACTATAACTTAATAACACAAATTAATTATAATCAGTAATTTGTTATTTTAGCTCCTTAGAGCCTTGTTTACACGACTCTTTTTCGCGGTACTTTGGATAAGTAGTAACACCTGTTAGTATTTATTATTATTGGTAGTAAAATGAATCCGTTATGTTAAATTTAAAAGCCAACTTTCTTACCTTGCCACCTTTCTCACGACATCCCAGTTACAATAGTTAATATTAATGAATTTTTTAGCTTTCGATATTCTACCAACATTTAATTATAATTAATTTCAGTTAACTTTTGACTCATCTATTGTGATAAATTTCTTTCTTTTCCACATAAACAGATATCTCCATACAATGCCCATTTCATCTGGAACTTTTCTCCCAAGAATGCTTATTAGTAAAAAATAATAATCACTTTATTAATATTTATAGGAAGTGGGATAGTGTGAACATGGCGTATTAAATCAGCGGATCTATTGTATGTTAATGAATTTTCCACAAATTAAAGAGGCTTTTAATGTATGTTCGTGTACAACAATTAGACGTAATGTTTGTTTGTTGTTTACTAACTAATAACGTTAATTTTTTTGTTGTGGTTCTTATTGTGCGTATATGACTTGCAGTAGATTAAATTTGGATATATACCTATAGTATGAGCAAAAAGAAAAACCATGAAAGTTATGTGTATTATAACACCACAAAATATAGATAAGGAAGTGTGATTTTGTTTAATTTTATGGTATTGTATGTAATACACATGACTCCTTGAATTCCATGGCTAACCTTAAATTATTTTTTGCTTATACTATATTTTATTAAAAGATAAAAGTACATGAAGGGTTAAGGCATCCTAATTTGCTTGTATATCCGGTTGTCTCGCACGCTAAGCGTACGGGGTGGTGTGGTAAGTACCATGCTTTAGACAATTATTTTCAGTGAGTGGGTATTCATACAATTCATTTTTTCAATTAAACTACTTGGTAGTCATTGAAAGAGCTTCATAAAAAATTTAAACGGGGCACAATGGAACTTTTCAAAAGATTCTGCAAACACAGAGCGAAATAGAAAACCGAAAGGGTAAACATCGTTGGAGGTGATAAAAAAAATCGTTGATAAAACACCAATTTATTTTTGCTTTTCTGCTTGGTTGGAGATAAAAGCAAGAATCAAGGAAAATGAAACGAAAATTCCCCGCGTGGAAAATTTAGGTTTTATTCAAGGATGTTTGTAAGAGCTTCCCTTCCTCCAGGATACAAAAGTGTGTCATCTTAAATAGACACAAATGAGTGTAAATACCGCCAGAGAATCCCATCATAGGCCCTAAGTACATAAAGCTTTAAACTTTCTGTCGGAATGTATACCAATTTAATGAAAATTCATGAAGATGAATACCAAGAATATTATATAACAGGAATTTCCAAAACAATGCGTGATTCTTATCAAGCATAATATATAGGTCAAACTAAAATTCCTTTATTTACATTCTGAGCCTTTGTGCAAAACCATTTCGAACATGCAACTCCCTGCAGACCGACCACCACACGAGCGCAACCACGCTATTAATTTTATCGGTAAAGATATTCTGAGCTAAATCCCACCCCAATTTTGTTTATTCCCAATTATCGTCTTCAATCCCAAATCCATTTCCCCACTAACCAATTAAACTAACGAGCTTCAGCTTCTCCTAACACAAAAAGGCAAATCAAATCGAATTTCCAGAGCCATTTTCAATTAGCGCAGGATATTAGTAATCTGTGGTACTGTGAGCACGATTAACAGAAGAGTTCCACGGACGGGATGATTTAGGGAGGGAACGACGAGACTGTAGGAATCCCTTCAGGTAGCCTAGCAACGCTTGATGAACCGACGGTGACCTATGACCTTTCACCTACATACTGCGGATGCCACTGCTACTTACCCCCTCATTATTTATTATTCAAATGAGCAATTAAAATTCATTTGCGCCGCCATCATGTATATAAAGTACATACACCCACTTGTGCTTACACGCGGGCCAACATACTAATAGAGATTGCCCCAGGACTTAAACGCCTCCTAAATTGCCGCAGCGGGCAACCAACGTTAATACACCAAGGTTTACATTTAGCCCGTTTATTTTATAATTTTATTTTTTAATTTTCCCATTTAAGTCGTTTGTATCGTTGACAGATTTTGGAATGGAACAACAAAAATGAGACCGGTGGGATAAACTGAAAGTCTGCAATTGAAAAGGGGCTTTTGATTTTTACATGGGGAACCTTTTTAATTATTTGGGAGTCCGTGGAAGTAGGGAACTTCGTGACCCATATCATAAGCTTTTGGGGATAGCACTTACACTTGCACTATGACCGGCAACATTGAGGGTTGAGGTCTCCTAAGTCGTTTTCATACCCGGTCGTATGTAGTAAGCATCACACCTTCAACAATCGCCTTTCCCTAGTCGGCCTAGTCCATCACTATGTTTCCATTATTTTCAGTGACTTGGGTAGGCCAGATTTGACCCCGAAACCGTCCGCGCTATAGTCGAATGCCTTAACCACTTGACCTCTCTGGCGTTGGAGATAGGTATGAACGTCAGAATACTTTTGAGGATGTTTTTTTTTTTTTTGAGAAACCACCGCTTTCTTCTTAGGAAGTACCTGTACTTCTTCAATAGAATTTGTTTTGGAGGGATCAGAACTGCCAACAATTGTTTTTATAATTTGAAAAGATGTTGGTGTTTGTGTTAACACCAAAACTTTTTCGTAGATGCCATAACTCACTCTCGCTAGAGTCTTCACCACAAATTTCTATGCCTCTCCTAGATTTACAACTCGCATATTCCAATTGTTTTCAGCAGGCCGGCCATCTTTAAAGTTGGCAAAGTATACCAATAATTTTAAGAGGAAGACAAACATTTTTCATTTTGTTTAAAAATTTCAAAGTAATGAAACCTGTTACTCGATTTGCAACAAACAATATCAGGCACAAGAAAAACAATGCGTCAATGGCAATTGCATGGTTTTACTTTGCAATTTTAAAGATGGCCGGCCTACCTCACCAGAACAGCTTTATTTATAAATCTAGGTTGGGGATACAAAAATCTTCTTTATTGAAGATATAAACTCGTTAACTCGCTGATCGTTGTAGGGCATGTGCTGAATAAGTATATTACAGTTCTTGGAAGATTCCAGGTGGTATCCTGCTTTTGCTCAGAAAAAGAACTTCACCATTGGTATAGTTAATAGGCTCACTTATCATGCTTCTTCTAGACTTTTTCAGGCCCATGGTAAAAATACGAAAGTGGGTGAAATGTTGAGTCATTTTACAAAAATTCGGTCTGTTTTAACTTTTAGGTCTTCCATTACATTAATCATAATCATCATCATTATCATTGGCTCCACAGCCCGTTATAGGCATTGGCATCTTCAAGAATCTTCCGCCATTGGCCATTGTGCCTTAAGCCTTAACGTACGTTAAGCTTTATATTGTGATGTAGTGGCTTGTTGATTTATTGTTAATAATTAATATAAATAAGTTACTTGAATTTAGGTCTTAGTCTTTGACCAACTTCATTTCATCACTTGATATATTGTTGGCTTTTTACGAGAGGTTATTATTTAAAGTCGGTTTCAACTAACACAACATGTATTAATAAACGTTAAGTTTTACAAACATTCTTCAACGTTAAAAGTACAGAAGTACATGAATAAACACTTTAAGGCCAGTTTAAAGGTAAAGTCCAATTATATAAAAATAAACAAAGTACGTAAAAGAATTTAAATGGTTTGTCTGAAAATTTCACACGTGGATTAGATTAAGTATAATGACAATCTTACATGATAAATTACACAAGTGCTGGAGATGTTGCTTCTTCAATGCGGGTGAACTAACTATATTTCTACCCTAAAGCGAGCTAACTATTTATACGATTGTTGGTTCCCTTCCTTGGGAACTAACGTGCCTTAGTTATCGTATTGCAGGTACATTACGTGACTTTTTATGCATTCCTTCAGATGCGACTTGTGGGAATATCTTAAAACTTACATTTCAACACGTTTTCCAAGCACGTGGAACTTTATGATACAATAACCCTATGTATCACATATCAACTTGCGACGCGTGTTATAAATAATTTCAATATCTTTAGATATTTTTTAATTTATAGTTAATTTGTAAATATCGCTTCGCTACAATATGTACTGGCTTAACTTGAGTTTGTGCTTAAACTTGTACTCAAATATCGACCCTTAGATATGAAGCTTATCACCGCTACTATAACAGGATAATGTTAATCAAGAAAAATTTGAATTTAAATCAAGGTTAAAACTTTAAGAATGGACGTATAAGTGGTGCTTAGGTTCAATATTTCAGTACTGGTTGTAGTAGAGCCTTAAACTAGGACTTAAGTGCAGGGAGGCTTGGCTTAAGCTGTAATTCAAATCGGCTTAAGTTAAACTACTGATATTTCCATACTAGTTTGGCTAGAAGCAGCTAGAAGTTAACTTAAGTCGGCTTAAACTAAGACTTAATCCAAGCCTTGCTACATTTAAACCCTGATTTAAGCCACCTTAAGCTAAGTTTGAACTTAAATCCGTAGCACGAGTTAAATTGTGTCTTAAGCCTTTTAATACCTCACTTAAGCCTTACATGTAAGCTGGATTAAGTTTGTGCTTAAATTTATACGGAACGAGCTTAGGGCCATGTGCATCGAATTTACCTACAAATTCTGTAGGAACATAATAGAATATTAATGAAGGAAGTTTTGAGTTTAAATTAAAAGGTGGGCGTGTAAAAATGCGGGTTTTATTAGAACCTTAGCCTAATTTCATTAGTAGGACTTAGTGCGGAGCTTGACTTAAGCATAAATTTAAGTCGGCTTAAGCGAAGCTATAGCTTAAGATTGTACTGAAATGCCAACGCTTAGGCTTAATCAGAAGTTCAGCTGGCTTAAACTAGGGCTTAAGTGAGATATTTTGTGGCTTAAGCCTGCCTAATTTAAGTCAGCTTAAATTAGAAAAATCAGCACTTAATCGTCTAGGTTTTTACCTAAAAATCAGCAGTAAAAACTGTGCTATATTGTTGTAATCACTCTGTATAATTCGGCATAGTTAATAAGTGGGGTTGTGTTCTGCAGAATCCCTTGTAACACCATAGGCCTAAAATATAATTTGTTATTCGAGAAACCTTGTGCTGGAATCCACAAAAACTCCTTAAACACATTTTCATCAAGGTTTTGTCATACTAATTTCTAAGTAATTTTACTAATTTTTTGTTTCTTTGGATGGTAGCAGATTGTAACTTGTAACGCTTCGAAATACCATAAATGTTTCCCTGCTGAAAGATTGTGATAAAATCCAGCAGATATCTTTAAATACCCATACTTCCATTAAGGCTTTATTAGACATTCTTTCAAATTTTGAACAAATGTTTTTCTCGGCTGTAACTTTAAGGAATGTGGTGAAGTACTCCCGGTAAATCCCCTTTCCTTGCTGCTGATAACGGATTAAGTTCCTTCTCATACATTTTTCAGAGTGCTCAGAGCTTTTAAAACACATGAACATTCGTCGCGTATATTTTCCCGCTTTTTATTGTCCTGATTTGTATCCGTCAGACGAATAAATTGTTACGATTTCAGTTTTTACGGATATTTTTGCGAGTAATTTGAGTAATATAATAGTTCGACGTGCGACTGGCGTTTCGCCACAGAATGGACTCTGATAAGATGTGTTGTTTGGGGTTATTTGTGTTATTGTGTTGGGAAACTGAATGCGAATTTTGATGAACGGGAGAACCCCCCGATGCCGTAAATTCAAAGGGAAAATTTATATGGAAGCTCTGACAATGGTTATCTAAATAAAAAACAGTTAGGTTTCTGTTACGTTGAATACAATTGAAAAGGCATACGCGTTTAGGAAGAGCCTTTGTTGGTGTCATTTTACATCGTCAAAGAGATCATTTTGGTATTTGAATTTTGATATATTTTTTTATTTAATAGGACCGACGTTTGAGTTGTTTTTTTTTCTGTGATTGGCGAATGTTGCGAGATCAAAAAACAGGGATCGGCGTAGGCTTTGATTGAAGGTTTCCGCCATTGAAGGTAGCAACATAGACAGGTGTCATAATTCTTGATTATTTTTTTATTTATTGAAAGAGATCTTAGAGTGCAGGTGTCAAGTTATCAAAATGTAAGTTACATTTTTGAGTGATTTTGATCTTGCCAACTGTGATACCCCAGTCAAAGCCTGCTGTAATTTTACTTTTTAATCCCACAATTGAATACTTAATTATTTATTTAACTGAACAGGTAAACATTTTGTTGACTATGTCAAGTATGACCCAAATTGTCGTAATGTATTATCAATAACATTGAGGTGCTTTTGCTGATTCTTTAACCTTTTTTCCTACATTGACGTCATGTGCTCGTATTTTAATTACGTAACAGTTTGGTAGTTTTAGACGAAGACGTAATCAAAGTATAAATTTTTGAAAATGCTTGTTTTTAATTCAATTTTTGCCCTGCTAAATGTCAGTTTTAAATTTGTAAAGAACCGAATTACTTCCAGAACTGTTTAAGGTTAAAGGTAAATTTTGCTCTAACCTTTTACTGATACAATAATTTTTTAATTATGCTTTTAAAAATATTACGCAAGTTACAAAAACCGTAACAAAACTGGAGTTTTTTTTACTACCAAAACAAGCTTTTAACAAAATTAAATTTTCAACATTTTTAAAACATTGATGTAAAAATTCTGAAAAAATATTTTGAAATTCATGAATAACCTTAATTTGAAGGAACCCCCAAGCATGTTGTAAACCATTAAGTTTAGATCCCATAACAGGGAATATAAGTTAGGTAAGGTTAGTATACCAATTGGGTAGATGTAAACAATGATGGTGTAAGATTAGATCGATAACTAAGCTTTAGGTGAACTCTAGGGTGAAGTTAAACACAAGTTATGCTAACTTAGTTAGGCGATTACGATTATTCAATGGGGATTACATTAAAATCTTATATCATTGAGATAGGCTTCGCCTTAATATTATTTTGTTTTTCCCTGGCTGGTTTTAGCTGAAGTTTGTTATCTTTTTGTAATGCGTTGATCAATTTGGTAAATCATATGAAGCTTAAGTATTGCAAGGCTTTTCGGTTCTTATAACATCGAACTAAGACACGAACACCGAATTTATTTTATGGTAAATAATGCCACCCTCCAGCCAGAACATTCCATGAGCCATCGCTTTCAGGTCCCACGCAAACCGTCAAGTTACAGTCATACTTATAATTAACTAACAACATTTAGCCCAGAAAATACGTCTAAAAAGATTTTGCTATTTAAAATGTTACCTGCGGCGTTGCGGGTGGCCAAGGGAACAGCGTGCAAACGATGTTTTCGGCAAGATAGACACGAAACGTAGAACGAAAGATATATATTTAAATATGTACACAATGTATAGAGGTTGGTTTACACCATATAACAATGGGTAAGGATGTACAGAAGGGTTGCGCACGAATACGTGGCAGAGGATACGCTGACGGACGTCAACCGGCGTGCCTCTTAGGAATTGATATTCAGGCCTCAATCTGCCTACTCCTGAATACCACGACCAGTCTGGATGCGTAGGTCTGGAAGTTGGGTTGAGCTCGAGGATGGGACTGGAACTGAAACTCTAGCTGAACTGGACTAGAACTCAACTGTCACTGAACTGATTTCTCCGGTCGAAAGGTTCTGCTTATAAACCCTTCAAGTGGAGGGAAGCCAGCGGATTGGTTGTCGGGTGGGTCGTCCTCCGTGAGGTGATTGGGTAACAAAAAATCGAATCTCTCCTCCGTCTATTTAGCCTCGTGAGGGTTTGGTGATACTATTAGGTTTTGGTATGTATTTGTTGTCTCCATGTGTCTCGGTCTTGTGCCAAGTATACCACTTCATATAGTGTTTGTCCTGCTATTTTTTTAAGTCTTCTCGTTCACCTCATCCGAGATCTTCCTCTGGGTCTCCTGCCTTCTATTTTTCCTTCTACTATTAAGTTTTCCATTTCGCCTGTTCTTCTGGCTATATTTCCAAGGTAGCTAAGGTATGCTTTATTGATTTGTTTTAGTAGTCTATCTTTTATTTGTAGTTCTTTGTATACCCACAGTTCGAAAGCTTTGTTTTTTTGTGTAGTTGACTCATCGTCCAAGTTTAGGAAGCGTAGGTGGCTAGTGGGAAGATGAAGGATTTAGCCAGCATTACTTTTACTGTCTTTGTAATTGTGTGGTCTTTCCATATTTTAGTTAACTTGGTTGTTGCTGTTTCCATGATCGAATGTTCCAACTTTCTAGTCTGAGGTGATTGTTTCTCCATCCTCGTTTCTTCCGTTGTCTTGCATTTGTCGTCATCGTTTGATGCGTCCTATTCCGAGGCTTGGCACTGGTTTTAAGAGCATATGTATTATGTAATAACCCTTCTAAAATGTCCAAGATGGGAGATAAGGAAATTCGAATTGTATGCTATGCCGACGATGCGATCCAATTTTCCAGTGTATGCCAGAAATTCAATCTAGAAATATAACACAGCAAGATGAAAACGCTTACAATATGTAAAGAGCCACAACGTTGCAAATTAGAAGTCGATAATAATATTATAGAACAAGTCATGATGTTTACTTACTTGGGGGTTACAACTACTAGTACTGGAGCTCTTGCCAGAGGCTCATAAAACAGAAAAAATAACCGCTTAAATAGCACCATCTGGTATAACAAATATCTATTGAGAAAGTTGAAAGTACGGTAAAAACATGGCAAATGTTGGAAACTACAGAAATGCAGACACTGCTGAAAATAGTAGGAGTAAGCCGACGTGATCAAGTAAGAAGTGAGGAAATTCGGAGAGCCTGTGAAATTGAAGAAATAAATGAGTGGATTAAAAGAAGACGAAACGAGTGGAATGGTCATGTATCTAGAATGACAGAAAATAGGCTAGTGAAAAATGTACCCGACAGGAAGAAGATCCCCAGGAAGACCACGAAAAAGGTGGAAAGAATCACTGGAATAAACAGGCTATTAGCCTAACTGCAAGGAGAAGAAGAAAGTTGCTGCTGTCCTGGCTATGCCCAGTCGTCTTTTAATTTCCTCGGTGCAACTTCCATCGTTGGTTATTAGTGAATCCAAGTATACGAAACTATTTACCGTCTCATCCTGCTACTTTGTTGATGTTGGTTGTTTCTTTGTTGTGGCGGTCAATGATCATAATCTTGGTCTTCGCCTGGTTTATTTTCAAGCCGTATTCTTTGCTACATTCATATCTGGTTTAGTCATTAATCCTGTAAGTTCTACTTCGTCTGCAGCGATGTTCGGGATGCTGGCGGCATACCTTAGGTTGCTGATTTTTCTGCCTCCAATCGAAACTCCACCATTACATTTTTCCAGTACTCGTCTCATAATATGTTCGCTGCATATGCTGTAAAGTAGAGGAGAGAGTATAGGTTTCGCATAATATTTTGCCTATTCTAACCTTGGAAATATTGTTTTTGTATAGTAACATATGTTAAATGTTCTGGAGCGCCCATTTCTAGCAATATTTTCCACATGTGTATCCAGTTCAATGAGCCTTTTTGTAATCCACGAAGCATAAGTATATTTTTATAATGTGTTCTCTAGCTTTCTCTGTGATCTGTCGGGTGTTGAGTATCTACTCTCTTGTTCCCTTACCTGGTATGAAATAGTTATTTTCGTATCAAGTGTCGAAAGTAGCAAATATCAAGCGAGTGTTTATAAATAGATATACGAGTGCGGAGCGAAGCGGAGCACGAGTAGAAATATTTATAAACACGAGCGGAGATATTTGCCTTTCGAACGAGTTACGAACACTATTTTTCCCACGACCAAAAATGTACATGTCAAAAAGTAATACTGACAGTTCAGGTAAAACGACCGTCATTTTTTGTTTTGAAGCGGCCGCAGCTTCCTATTATTGCGCAAACTGTGCGATATATCCCTATACGTGTTCATATCGCACGGGTTGTTCATTTGTTTTGCGAAAGTCAATCGCACGGGTGATATTGTCAACTTTCGCGCCTAGTTTGTTGTGCGTTAGGAGCGACTTTCTTATATGGTCGTGGGAAAACTCTTTGTTCTTCTGATATTTGCGGAAGTAAGAATGTCTTAAGTCTTTCATTTATTATGTGGAGCATTACTTTACTTGCATGTGGGATTAGGGTTACTGTTTTATATTTGTTGCGTTCTGTTGGTGTTCCTTTTTTATGAATTGGTATAAAAATTAATTCACCCACTACGTTTTGGAGCACAGGGCATGCATGATTTCGATGCCGGGCTTGAGTACCTCGGCTGTGATGCCATCCGTTCCTAGGGCTTTCCCGTTTTTAAGAGTTTTTGTGGCTTTTTCTACCTCAGATTTCAGTATACCTGATTCTTTCTGTTGTGGTGGTGTACGTTTTTCGGATGTTGGATTTGTAAAGCTCTTTGCAGTGTTCCCCTATACTTGGGCTATCATTCCTGCATCTCATATGGTATTATTACCTTAGTCTTTATCTTTTATAATTTGTGTGCCCAGGTTTCCATTCTGTAGCCAGATATTTTACTTTATTGTATAAATCATGAAAAGAGGAACTTCACTAGAAGCAATAAAAAATATGCTATCAAACAGGAAACAATGGAAGACCTGTACAGAATCCACTTCAATGCCGTGAATGCAGAAGGAGGAACATTTCTATGAATACCTTTTTGTTGTGGTTGTTCTTGTCTCGATTTACATTTTTTTTTAATACTTTTATGAAGTTCTTTTATTTTTTGTCTTTTATCGTCTTATTGGATGTTTGAAATGTATACATTGTTCTATGTATTTTAGTGTCTCAACAGATATCGTGGTTCTTTCTAGGTATTACTCTTTCCGATGTGCAGGCTTCCGCTGCATTTATTATCAGCGTTTTGTATGTGATCATGATCATAATGTGTTGAGGTCTTCGGACGTATCTCGCATTTAAATTCTTAAGTGGTTTTGAAATTCATCTATATTGGGGGGTTTGTATTCCATTATTGATGTCCGATTTTGTAAGGGGTGGGTAGTTTTAGCGACATAGAGACAAATAGAAGTTTATAATTTGATCCGCGTGTAGGACTTGGTTTTGTTTTAACATTTTTTATCGACGTTCTCCATGTGCTTCTAATTAGGACATGGTCTATTTGGTTTTTGTGTTATCCGTCAAGGCTTATCCATGTTGTCAGGCGTCTGGGATGGTGTTTGATATGGTAAGGTTGTATTTATTGCAAACTGGATTAAACATTCTCCTCTTTCGTCCGTGTTACCGAATCGAATTCTGATCAAAATTAAAGGAGTTCAATTGGAAAATTTTATTCCATACTGTAATTAGGAAAGCTCGTATTTAATTTATAAAGCCCGACTTGTAATTGTTCAAATATCCATTACAAAACGAAAATAGAATCGCGAAACTGTCACTCTAAAATTAAATTAGCGTTCTGCCTCGAATTTCGGTTTTTGTCCTCTGAAACAATTGCCATGTAACGATTAAAATTTCCCGTTACAGTCACATAAAATATTTAATCCCATACTCTCTCGGTTGTACCTGCCAGTAGTAAATTGTTCAAAATTTATCCTTTATTCACCTCATAGAACGTTCAGTTTTCGTAATAGCATTTTAACCCCGTTACGTCAGTAGCAATCGCGATTTATCCTGATTAGTGATCCACCATTACCTCTAATAACGACCGATTTACTTCAAAAAGCTACCTTTCTGGTTGTAAATTTTAGCAATTAAGTTTCTTTGGGCTTTCGCCCACGTCCTTGTAAATATGTATGATATCTCATTCTGTATGGGGCGATGACAGTTTTATGATTAATGGGCCTTAATTACGTACGAAATTCCACGCTCGCTTTGACTCTTCGTTTGTTTGCATTCGAAAAACAAAAAACAGAAATTATGATGAATTTTCGTATGGAATTACAGCTCCACTTACAAGGGTTGTTTTACAGTCGGGAAAAAACCAAAGCAAATCGAAGTAGGCCACGCTTAATCACATTAAAAACAAAAAGAACACAAACAAATGCAATTCAGGGATTATTCGTGATAATCAAAAACCCTTAAGCCAGTAAAATCCCAATCCAATTTTGAATAAGCGCATTTTTCCGGAACAACGGTGCCGATCTCAAGGGGGAAAGAGAAAAATGAATAAGTTCCATACATAAGCCTTCTTTACAAAGCGTTCTGAATTTCCGAGTCCATTAGTCTATTAATTTGAAAGTTTCATGAAACTTTATTACTTTGGCATGTTACGGTGTAGCTTTTTAGGATAAAGCTCGGCTACGCTCCGTCGAAAAGTCGCGAAGTTCTTAAGATGAAAGAGATTTATTAGGAACGACCATTAGCGTCTGTTGGATTTATCAAGTATTTGCTATATACCTGCGAAGATTTCGAAAAGTACTGAGAACTTACCCGGTTCTTTAATTCGACATTAATTAACTGCACAAGAATAGGAGCGCCGTTTTAGGTGCAATAAATTTAGGAGCCGCAGCGAGATCTATTATTATTGTTATTATACGCCAAGCGGGCTTTAGGCTTCACTTGTCATTATTTACGTTGTTATTATATTTTAACCGTTATTGTTTCTCCGGCAATTTAGTGTTATTATACTTATTATTCATGTTTCACAACGCTTTTTGGACGTAAAAATAACGTAAATGCCATTGTTTTTCACGTCGGTAATTACCTGGAAATGGAATATACACGCAGGTGCAGCATTCGTATTCATTTAACGTTCTCAATGTGAAAAATTGCTTTGAGTATTAATCAAAAGTACTTACGGGTGAACGGTTACATTTATCATTTCGGTATTGTAATTTGTTTTGTTATAAAACAAATAAAAACTACGGAACAAAGTAAAATGAGGGTCAAACACCCCTTTGATAGCGCATTGTTTTACAATCAATGCCGCATGGGGTTCTGAACCCAGTCGTAGCCTACAAGCTATCAAAAATATCCGCAATAACTTAAATTCGGTCGTATGATAAACATGCAAATAAATCGACTAAAATTGTTACTTTAAAAAAATCAGAGTATAATGGCTTACCTACTAACAAACAACACGTGGAAACTATATACATAAATATAGGTGCATGACAGATTCATTCGTTCTGAAGTTAGTTCAGTTGTTTCAAAATAAACTCAATGTATGTCTAAACGAAACAACACAGAACAGTTGAAGCCTGAAATTGTTCGTTAAGAAACACGTGGACGCGCATTTAGCTGCAGTGAAGTCGACTTCACCGATTTTTAAATAAAGCTTTAAGCAGTTGAATGACGGCACCATTGTTTTTAAAGTTGAAAAGAAAAAGAGCTACGTCCAGTTTGTTGTAAAATTGATATAAGAAATATATAAAATCCTCGCGGATTATCCTAGAGTTAGAGAAAAACTGTTGAAGGTTTTGCCTTGTAACAAGTAACAAGTAACAAATGGTATTCTACGTTGTTGAGGGCTAATTTTTATGCCAAAATCAATTAACAGAAAAATCGAAGAAGGCCAGGCAAATATATAATACAAATAGCAGCGATACATGAAAGCAAAACAGGCATACATTACTAGATTACTACATTTAGCAGTATAGGTTCAGATAATGTTACTTACAGGGGAGAGGGAATCCCCCTGTGAAATCCCACATTGCATCTAGTAGAAAACTCTCGGAGATGTAGGGAAGTGATGATGATAGGTGCACCTTCAGCTACTTATAAACTTGAAATCAGACAGAAATGTGCCGCAAGCCAACTATGACAGAATATAGTCAACCAATCCATCCATCCTACGGTTTAGGAAGCCAACGGAACAAAGAAGATGCGGAGGCGGGATTACATGACCACGCCGGGGGACGTAGACCGGGAGTCACTGCACCGTATAAATGCAGCCACGTTAAGGGCCCTTGGTAACCACGCCGAATTACCAAGTTCCCAGGCAAATAACCGGTTTATGGTTCTCCGAGCCTCATGTTCCAATAAATAACAACGAGCATTAAGACGGTGCCACACATGCAGTATTGCCAAACTATTCGTCACATACCAAGCACACTGCTCCACACATGCCGAGCATCAGTTCGGAGCGGGAAATCGACAAATATTCGTCAACGCAATTATAATATTATTTAACATCTTGTTAAGAGATGAATAATGTTAAAATCGCGACAAGTGCCTTTATTATTATGGGCAGTACATACATCCTAAATAAAAAAGAAAACCTAGGAGAAGAAGATGGTGAATGGTGACACTTTCCAGGCATCATGTGTGCAAATATCTGGTTCTTTTTGTATACGTTCAGGAATTCTAATACTAGTTCATTAGACCACTCCATATTCTAAATAATGTAAAATTGCGAACTGGAAATCGCTAGTTCCACTAAAAATTTACCAAACACTGTACGAACACTTGAACAAATGTGTGGATGGAGACTATGTTTGAAGAAACGCAGATATTCGTCTCCTTTAATTCGTGTTAGTTTACCGACATCCAGTTGTAAATGTTTGGTGTTCGACGAATACCGAATACTTGCCTCAAATCGTCCATCCACACTAGTAGGTGTTTGCCAAATAACGAATGTTCGTTGCTCGGTATATGTGTGGCGCCGTAACAATAACAGCAACTACGTAATTAAATTATCGACCAGCTTCTCATATTTGCGTTACTAGCTATCCAGAAATGCATCTTACACCAATGCATTGCTAATTCGCATTCTACGCACCACACACAAACTTGGCCTTTTTGTATTAGTTAACACATCTGTACGTTAACCCGTCCCGTGAGCGACTCTCCCCTAGATTCTGACCTGCGTCGGAGCCCATAACCATAACTAATCCCCCTATTTTAAAAACTCTTGTTCGGGTTTAATAAACAAGTAGTCTTTGTTTCAAGAAATCTAATGCTTACGTCATCGCCGCCAAAATTTCGTAGAACAATTAGCTTAAAAGCTTTGCAAAAATATTGAAATGCTAGAAATAAGGTTAAGTTTGTTTAGTGATTATTTTATTCAGTTTTTTATGGCTTAGGAAAGTTGATGTTACTGATGTTTGCGAAAACTGTCTGTTACTAATTTTATCCTTTCTTCAGATCAACCCCCACTTTATGTCGCTAATACTTTTGGTCCTTCAGGACAACCCGTTAATTTACGCATTAAAATTTCAATTACTTGTGGATACAAATGTGTTTGGGTTATACACTACTTAAAAGCAGTCAATCCGAATAGTTTAGTACTAGATGCGTTTGCGAAAACTACCTGTTGGTATCGTTAATCTGTCTCTTCTTGTGAATTAAAAAAAACACTTTTGGTCCTTCGAGACGACTCATGCATGAATTCCAATTATGCGTGGATAAAAGCATCTTTTGAGATATACACTTTTTAATAGCAAAAGCAATCCGACGTTTTTCAACAATCAGTGCGGTTTCTATCCGTCGTTTTAGTAAAGTTTTAAACAGTCATACGATATACATATAAACCTATTAAGAATTAAACATGGCAGACAATGGAAATCATTAAGAAAATACCTGAAAACTGACTGAATATGGGTGCAGTTTTGTTAACATTTCTTTTCTGATGTAAGTAATCGTAAATTATCAAACACTTTAGTCGACTGTAAAAAATTTAATATGTAATGCTAAAAATGGTTTCGTTGACCAAAACCTCAAAGAAAAGAATGCCTGAAAACGTCTGCATAAATTTCAAAAAATCATTGGAATTCCGTACTAAACATTAAAATTTAAGTTTTTTGAAATAACTATTTTCACTGTTTCTTCATTTATAAAGAAAAGAAGCTGAAAAGTTCTGATCCTACGTTTCTTACTATAGTTTTTGTTCTTTTGTTTCTCTCAAAGAATCGAATACAACCAATATGTTTAAAATTGACGTTATAATCATATTAACCTTACCGAATACGACTGCCGACTCGGTCGATATCTTGATCCTTTCTTGCCTTTGGTCCTTCGAGGCGACTCATCGATTTATGCACCACGTGTTTTGTTTTTGAGTTATAAGTTATAAGCGTCGACAATCGAGTGTTTCATCAACTATTGCATTCACAAAACGTCTGAAAATTAGCTGAATGTGGACACAACAGTGGAATATTTTATTTCCGAGTTGGCCATAAATTATCAAAGTTGTTAGATTTTTCAGACTTTCGATATAATTTTTCAATTGTTTTTTAGAATTTCACAGCTCATTTGAGTATCTAGAAGGCGTCTAAAAAGTAAAAACTACTCGGCTTGAATATCATATCAACAGAATTTTTTTCATTGCGACCGCAGAATTGTATAGCACACAAGTAAACATAATAAAACAAGTCCTTAGACTTTGATTATACGTAATTGACCTCGCAACCCCTTCGTAATCAAGAATCAGAATGTAGTTAGTTAATAGCGTGTTTGCTCTGTAAACAGTAGTTCACATCCAATTATCAGCAGAATTATGCAGCCAATATAGTGCAGTGTCTGCTCCTATTTTTACGTCGGCTTTTGAAAATATATCTAAGCCGGGACTCGTGAACAGGAAGGCCCGACTTCCGGCCCAATCTTAGCGGTTGGTTACACTGACTTAGTGCCTCAGTCCTCTCTATGTGAACGCGGTTACTGCTTTATTTTATGCTAAATAGTTTTATGTTAAATAGGTGATTAATATATTTAGTGGGTGAAGTTTTCAAGTGTGTGAATCAACAGTAAATTTTAATTAGTAGACGGTTTTCTTTACTTTTAACAGTTTATGTGGCACTGATAAGGTTCTCATTTTTTTTTTATGTGTGTAGGCGAAGCATTACGTAAAAACGCGCGGAATTTCCTGTTTGCTATTTAAAAAATTTAGAAAAATTGTTTGTCAAATTTAATATTTTCGCTAGTTACTCAAGAGTAGAAAAAGCGTGGAATTCTTGTTTATTTTTGATCAGTGATACATGCAAGAATTCACTTTTACTTCCACTTTTCGTAGTGTCCAATTACTTAAATGTATAAAACTAGAAAGTGAACACGATAAAAACCTTAATTTACAGTCACTTAATTGTAACAACGCGAAATAACACGTGTAAATTATGATTCCGAATGTTAAACATGTAAAATTATACTTTTACCTTTTTAATATTACCTTGGAGGCATATAGAATTCATAAACAACAGTAGAGTTCATCATTCTTACTTTTTAAACTTTCTTACTAAAATATGTGCTAAATAAAGTGGATTCTTGGAGAGTAGAAACAGCTAGATTTATCATTGATTTATGTATAAAACTAATTTGTTTATGTATCCCAAGGCAGTATAGCTTGTATACATTTTTATCTCAGAATCAGAAAATTGAATTTAGACACCGGGAATTGTATCCCTTGAAGTTTTGGTTATTTGGGATTTTATTTAATGAAATTTTGAATTATTGGAAATTATATAGAATGAGATTTTTTAAATTTTGTAGGTTGAACAAACCTGTTAGTTCAAAATTAACTTTAAATTATGAATTTCCAAATAAATGCAAGGTTGTCCCTAATGCAATTAAACTGAAACAAACTTATGTGGTTCTGGGGATTTTTGAATGAAGTACTAGAATATTTCAGGAAATATGTTATTACCACAAAGTTTATTTAAGCGTATGTATATAGAATCAATGTTAACTTGCTTTAAATTTTCAAGAATTTTTATTGCACGTAGAGGCCTTGTTCAAATACTGTTTTGTCTTTAAGGATTATACAGCTTGTTCGCTCTTAAATTAAGTTTAAAGACTGGGGTTTTACTTGTCGAAATTTATGTATTTTAAGATTTTAATTCATGAGATTTCTTTTGTTTTAAATGAAGATTTTATTCACTGGGAAATTCTTACAAATTTTAACCACTGAAAATTGTATATTTGCACTGCATCAAAATACCTATTTTAATAGCAAACTATAGTACTTAAGTATTTTAACATTTGAGAATGTTGGCAGGAAAATCTTTAATTTAAAAATTGACCGTCTCGCTCGGGTTATCAATCTCTTCGATTATTCGATTGGTTTGTTGCGGCATCTTGGGCTGTTCGCTTTAGCTTTGAATATCATCTGCATTCCATGTCTTCCATAACTAGGTGGATGAATTTCATTCTTGGTCTTCCTGGTTGTTTGTTTCCTTGCTCTAAAACACGTAAATTCAAACTGTTTCTTTAAAGTAGGTAACATTCACAGTTACAAAATGAGATATTTCAGGAAATAAATGCGCCCTAAAAATTCCTATCTTGTAGACTTACAATAAATATTTAAACTAATATAATAATATTTGCGTCGTTTCTTCACAGTTTGTATTGCAATTTCCTGAAACTTGTTTGTAATTATTAATTAACCAACAATTACACAACAGAAAAACCTATTGGTTATCGATATGGGTCATGGTTGCATGGTTCTTTTATGTGAAATTCAGGAATTTCTTCAGTTTTGCGTTTTCTTAATCTTTCTATTGATTTATGTTTCCAACGAAGGCAAGGTTGATTGATTAATTTTTTCTTAATAAAAATTTCCGTTGATTTTCGTTAAATTTTAACCGATAACAGTTCGTATGTTTGTTGCTTACCATCCGCGTTATCGATTGTTGTTTCCGTCCGTCCTCGATAATAGAAAAAATAGTGTTTTACTGATAAAAGTGCGTGCTAGAATTATGTTGTTCTGGGAAGAATGACCTTTGATTAATTCAATTATGTTACTTTATTAATTATTTATGGCATTTCAAATTTTTGGGTTGAAATTCCAAGAAACCTTTGAGATTTGTATTTGAGGAAATCTATAATCCAATTAAAAATTATACTAAAGTTTTCTTTTAAAACTCTTCCTGCTAATTCCTTTGTTGGAACTTTGGCCGGATTAAAATTAAATTACTTCGTTGTTTGTCCGTCTATTAACAAACTTCCAAAGTTATGATCAATTTTAAACACAAACATAAAATTAAGTTTCTCTTAGAAAACCTCTTGAGAATTATAACACTAACCACATGGCTAGAAGCAAAGACCGTAAACTTTCATAAGTACGAAACAATATTGAGGTTTTTACAAGAAAGAGACGTTTACTTACTGAAATAAAATTTATAGTGAATTTATTTCGTGTACTTCAAGGGTCCTTGCTACCGACTTTCACATCTTTTTACTTTTTTAATTCCGAGGCGTCGAGATGAAATTGCTGTTCGTGAAGTTCTTATAGTCTACAGACGCTACCGTGGCGCCCATTTTAAGTGCCTCTGGGAAAATTGTTATCTGTAGAGCAAAATTTATTTTTTGGTGTTTGATGATATGAAAATTTCTATCTAGTAATTTCACTTAGAAATTATTTTTAATCATAGGGGTTTTGAATTTAGTGTAATTAGAGTTTAATTTGGAACGTGGAATGCCATATAATTTCTACAATGTATAAACGTATCCCTTCTCTTACTAACGTCAGTTCTACATCAGTAGTCCTAAGGTTTAAAGCGAAGTTTGGACGAGATGAGATACAGTACTAATGCCCTTGGGGTTGGGGAGATCGAAAAAAAGGGATTTTCTAACTTGTTTTAAGAACCTGTAATTTTCTCACTTCTTGATTTTCGGCCATGAAGCGCCACCACTTATTGGTAGTATAACTAAGGAATCAAGAGGTTGGACAATTTCAAAATAAGAAAATTAACCCAGAAGTGGTAGCAGAAGAATTTAATCGAAGATAGTAACACTTTGTACAAGTACAAGTTCTGCAAGCATCGTCCCTTAGGCAGAAGGTGCAAAGAATCTTTGGATTCGGCAATGCTTTCGTGTCAAAAGAATAAAAGGAAAGGTTGATTATATACTCAACAAACAAGCATTTGTATTCACTTGCATACAAGCCATACACTTACCGAAAATGCCAGTGAATACATCTTAAAGAATAACCAAAGTTTTGCAAAGCATAATGAACATCAAGACAATGGGTGGAACTTTCTGATACAAAACTAGAGACCATACACTGGAGAGAGAAAAAAGGGGATTATTGGTTAATGTTAAGTCCCCAAACACCCCATCCAGTCGGGCCTATTGTATTCTCGGCATTCGTATTTGATCTTAAGTGAACAGGTTTAGACCCTGAGAAGAATGACTTTGAGGATAATTAGTGCTTATAGAACAGTCGCAACGGAAGCTGCAGTGTGTATTACACCAATGGATCTGTTGGTAAAAGAAAGGGCGGAAAAATATAACACGAGTAAAGAGGAGAAGAAACAGGAAAAAAGGACGGAAGAAAAGTGAAAAGAAAGGTGGACAAAGAAGCTCATTAAGAACGTAATCGAATGGAAAATTAGAAGATTTGGAGAAGCAAACTATTGGCTAACACAGGTTTCGTCGGGACATGGTTGTTTTGGGGAGTACCTTGCAGGTTTAAACTAAGAACGTACAGCGAATGTAGATGCTGTAAAGCAGAAGATACGGTGAAACATACAATCTTCCGGTGCGAGCGGTGGGCACAGGGCACAGGAAAGGAATCATGCCGAAAGAAGACTACGGATACAACTTAACGCAGATAACATGGTAGAAACGATGTTAACGAAGGAAGAAAACCGGAATATAGTGCACAAATTGATAGCTGAACTAGTGAAAACAAAAGAAGATGAAGATAGATAATTTGGAGGAAAATCTAAGGAAAAACAAGCAACCCTGAAGGAACGCAAAGTTGATTCCGGGGTTGCCTCTTCTCACCAAAGAGATTCCCCCGCGGAATAAAATATCTTCACGCGGGGACCCTTTGGAAGGTTTCCCCCCTCAGCACCAAAAAAAAGCTTTAGTAGCCTGTGAACCAGATCTTTTCCCGAAATCCCTCCTGTTGGTTTAATTTGCCCAGCAGGTTGTGACGACGGCGATTTAATACTTCACATTCAAAGAGTAGGTACACGAGAGGCAGTTTCTTCCTCTTCATTGCAGAGCCTGCATATGGGCTCTATGGGCTCTTCTGTATATACGCCCATTCTATGCATGTGTTTCCTTAGATTGCAGTGACCGGTTGGTAATCCCGTCACAGTTTGTTAAGTTTCAGAATGTCAGTCGCTAAAAGTTGAGATGGTCTTGCCATCATCACTTTACTACGTCTTTGTCCTTGCACATGGTTCCAATATTATTGGTGTTGTTGCTTAATCCACTCAGTTAATGCCCCGCGCGCTGTTGTTTTCGTGATTCCTAACACTAGTTCAGGACCATTAAAGGTAGTCTCAGATTATTTCCTTGCTATTCCCCGGCACCGTATTGTGTTTTGCCAGGCTTTTAAGGTTTTGAAGGCATTCCCAGACTTGTTTTGATCGTATCTGATCCGATGCTAGTGCTTGCCATTGGTTTGCTTGCTCAGATTCTTACCTATGCAGGTTTCCAAAGCGAATATTTCGGCTTGGAATACTGTGGTATGTTGCCCCAGTGAGACATGCATGTTATGTTTCAAGGTTTTTCCGTGTATTCCAGCTCCTGTTAGACCCATCTGTGTACCAGACTAGACTATTTAACGGACTTTGTTCTTTTCTACTACGCCATAACTCCCAGTCAAATAAGATGTCAAATGGTTTGTCGTAAGAGATTTTTGCTTCCCATGGTTAGTAATGGGTTTGCAATTTCGACTTGAAATACTGTGGTATGTTGCCCAGTTTTTTCATTATTCCAGCTCCTCAACCATTGTCCGTCTTAGACCCATCTGTGTACCAAACACGGTACACCATGGTACGAGATTAGACTATTTGACGAACTTTACTGCGCCATAACTCCCAGTCAAATAGGATGTTAAATGGTTTTGGAGTCCTTGTATCGCTTTCCACGATTAGTAATGGGTTTGCAATGACTTTTGTGATGCTGATGAAGGTACCCATGGTAATTCTGGGTTGTCCAACTTGCATTACATGTCAACCTGTACGCTTCCATCCTAGCCTCACCCTTGATAAAAATATCTAGGGGAGGTAGGTTTATCATTGCTTCCATGGCTGCAGTCGCTGAGCTTTTCATTGCTCTTGTTATACATAGGCCTCGAACTCAACTGTTGTGCTTAGGAGTAGGTAGATAGAGACCTAAGCATTTAGACTCCTCTTGGTATTTAGGAGTAGGCAGATAGAGGCCTAAATACCAATTCCCTATGAGGCAAGCCGGCTGACGTTCGTCATACCCGTCGCCGGCGTAACCTCCGCCACGCACCTATGTGCAGCTCTTGTACATACTTACCCATTGTTCTTTGTGTAAATAACCTGCATATATTGGGTATGTAATTGAATATATAACTTGTACTAATACTTCGTATTAATCCTGTCTGGAAACATCATCTGCCCGCTGTTCGCTTTTGCCACCCGCATCGCCGGACGTAACAATTGGCCCCACGAACATAGGCATGCTAACCTCTTAATTTTTTCGGCTGCAAAGGAGGGAAATGACGAATACAATTAACAAATGATTTAAAAAGGATGGTTCGATTAGCGTGGAGGAAAATCTCATAAGACAAAAGCAAATGCAAGCAATTGGAGGAGGCTTATTTCAATGAAAGGGTGATCTGCCCTAATCGTGCTTTTCATCAGGGTTGTTTATCTAATTGCTAGAGGTGGTCATCATATTTTCATAATTTGTCAACCTCGACACAATTTTTAGTAGAATAATCTTCACGATAAAGTTGATTGTTTCATGGAACACCTAAATTGTACTTCTTGGTAAAGGTAAAGGTATCGGCACTTACACTCCGGATGGAGGGTTAAGTCGTCCTAAGTCGCTTTCTATTTGTCTCGCACACTATGCATAATACGGGGTGATGTAACCACCACACCTTCAACAACCGCCTATCTTCCCTACTCCATCACTGGGCTTGAGTTTGACCCCAAGTGTCCTCGAAACTGTCCATGCTGTAGTTAAATGCCTTAACCACTCGGCCACCCCGACGATGTAGTTCTCGGTACTGGGGTGAATTTTGGAAGTATAAGGGAGGAAATTATACTTTGTAGGACTTCTGTGTTATATGAATTATGCTTTTAAAATTGCATGGAGAATATTTAAAAAAATTATATTTTTATTACCATAGTAAACTGCACTTAATTATGCCTTCGTTGCTATAATGACCGGTTGAATTACTAACATTTAAGTATCGTAATTTTTATGTTGGTTTTGATTGTATTTTCATAAATGTTTTATATTCAGTAATCAGTTAATTAAATCGCCTTCTCACTGTTTTGCTTTATTCCGGAGCAATAAAAAACAATGATTAACAATTCAAAAACTTTTAAAAAACCGTACCGGGCAACAACATAAATCGCTGTTTTTAATAAATTAGATTTTATTAATTTTAGAAGGCCAGAAGAAATCATACAAACGTAACACGTTAAATCGTGTAAAACCAAATGCTGTTAAAAGTAAAGTAAAACAGACAATTAAAAATGTTAAAACACGCATTAAAAAGTGCACTCGAACGTGAGCATATACCTGTGATAAGAAGATCAACAGTAGCTAATATTCGATTTCGACGTCGAAGTTCAACATACAGTTCTTTTGACAAAGTCGTAATGAGGAAAGTACGCGGACGACTTCAGTCGTTCTCTTGGCCTAATTCTGCCATTGAGTCAGAGGTATTTAATTGTAGATTATATGTCATTGTTTCTAGGTTATACCTAAAGAATTTCGAGTCTATGTAGGGCCGGTTGTAGCCTACGATACTACACCAGCCTCAAACTCTGAAACGTATTAAAGGTTCCAAACACAAAAATACAGTTACAGATACTTTGTCTGGCTTCTACTCTATCGTGAAGAACAAATTATGAATTCATAGTGGTTTATCGATAGCTAAAGTAACCCTCACTTAGCCTTACATTAATGGTTCCTAAAAGTGCAACTCACACGTTTGACCTTTCCATTTAAGGAATTCACATTTACATTTTCGATTAAATAAATTATATACTATATTAATTTCATGCACTATAAAGTCACTCTTCAATAAGGAAATTGGTCAATTAATAAAGCAGTCTTTATGATAATAAAAGTGTAAAGTGTTCCCCTCTTACTCATAACCATAATCTAATCACTAACATGACAAAGACTGTTTATTTTATGATCATCTTTTAAGTACCTACTAAATCAGAATATCCGACCATAATATGAAGTTACATCTAATTAACTGTACTTGGTTTATTTAATATTAACCGTAATATTTTTTATTACAGATCGACTATCCCGATATTGAGCAGAATCACAGACTGCAGCAATCTCCTATCATGGATCATTCACAATTTCGCACCACTAACATTATGTTTGATGATGCTGTAAGTATTGACAATTTAGGATCGACTGATTTGAATTATGTAATTGGTTGATTGTTTGCAGTATGGACAGAGCCTAACAAGACCAAGTCTGTACCACAAGTGCAGCCGGGGCTCACATTCATCGGACACTAGTTCGGCCTATAGTGGCTCCGACACAATGGCCTCTACTCACTCAGAATTGGATGGAGACGAACTTGATCTCACTGGCCTCGTTGAAAGTATCGTCGATAGCGATGAAGATGATGATTTGGCGGAAAGCATGGATGTAAGTTAAACACAAATCTCTAATAAATTTGTAGCTTTCTTACATGTAAGGTTTCTTGTTGTAAACAAAAGTTAGCCTCTAATTTGTACGTTGTCTTTCAGAGTCTCACAGTTCGAGACAGAGTGCGAGATTGTTTAGAAAAAGACCCTTCGGAAAGAACAGAAGATGATATTGAAGCTCTTTTGGAATTTACGCAGCATTTAAAGGCCTTCACAAACATGACGTTAGCTGTACGAAAAGCCCTTTGTTCGGTTATGGTATGTGTTTATTTAAAATAATTTAATAACATGTAATTACTTAAATTATGAAAGAGTAAACTAACACATCTCATTTAACAGGTATTTGCAGTAGTGGAGAAAGCAGGAACTGTAGTTATGAACGATGGGGAAGAATTAGACTCATGGTCAGTACTGGTAAACGGTTGTGTGGAAGTTATCATACCTGGACAGGAAACCCAAACTCTCACAGTTGGTGATGCATTCGGCATTCTTCCTACTATGGATAAATTATATCACAAAGGAATAATGCGAACAAAATGTGATGATTGTCAATTCGTTTGTATAACACAAAGTGATTACTATCGAATACAGCACCAAGGTGAAGAAAATACAAGAAGGCACGAAGTAGACGGACAGTTAGTGATGGTAACAGAATTGCGAGGTTCAATGGAACCGCAAAGTAGTAACAGAAGAGGGCATGTTGTTATTCGAGGTACAGCCGAACGTTTAATGTACCAACTTGTTGAAGAAAACTCCCTCACTGATCCCACGTATGTAGAAGACTTCCTCCTCACACACAGAACATTCATTCCTGGCCCACTGCATGTTGCAAACCAACTCTTAGATTGGTTTAAAGACCCTGAAGTTAGGGATCGTGTCACACGAGTCGTTTTGTTATGGGTTAATAATCATTTTACTGATTTCGAGACTGACCCTGATATGATCGAATTTTTGGAAACATTCGAGCAAGGTTTAGAAAATGAAAAAATGATGGGGCAGTTACGGTTATTAAATATAGCATGCGCAGCGAAAGCCAGGATTAGAAATGTTGTACTTGCTAGACCAAGTCGAGATGAGCCACTCAATTTCCAAATATTAGGAGGATTTGAAAGACATTTCGGAATATTCATTTCAAAGGTAAAACTTGAACTGGTTTCATTGTTCGGACTTATTTTATGCTTTTATTTACAGGTTGATAAAAAATCGAAAGCCGAGGATGTGGGTTTAAAACGTGGTGATCAAATCTTAGAAGTAAACGGCCAAAGTTTCGAGCATGTTAGCCATGCGCGTTCTTTAGAAATTTTACGTGGTACAACACATTTAAGTATAACGGTTAAATCGAACCTGTTGCACTTCAAGGAAATGTTAAATACACCTGATAATTCTCCGAGACCGAGAGGTCGAAAAACCTCGGAAATCTCAAAATTACAGCCTGACCCTAGAGCTAGACTGTCTAGTATCGATGGAAATCTTATATTAAGTAACGAATCTCCATGTTCACAACCAGTGAGCATAAACAGTCCCCAGAAGGATGGAAAAACTGGAAAGAGTTTTATGACTCTTGGTCCTAAAAGACGATTACAAAAGGCTCTCATGAAAATGAATATTTTACCTAAAAACATCATAAAGTATGTTTATTTACTAGTATTAGGCAATTTCTAAGTTTTGTTTTGCAGTGCCGGAATGGGAATAGATCAAGTGGATAATATTCCTCAACCTGCAGCTTTAGGCACAAACCTGTACAATTCACAAAGTAACCCTGATCTTATGTCTATATGTTATGATGATTTACGGTGCAATGATTACCCTGAACATGTTCTTAAGGTAAAACCATTTATGGGCATCTTTGTGCTTTCATTATACTTGAATTTTGTTATACAGGTGTATAGACCAGATCAAAGCTACAAGTACCTTTTAATCCACAAAGAAACGACTGCCCATGAAGTAGTTATGTTAGCTTTACAAGAATTTGGTATGACGGATCCTAGCAGTAATTTTAGCTTATGCGAAGTCTCCGTTACCGATAACCAAACAATTAAACAAAGACGGTTACCTGATCAATTACAGAATCTCGCAGAACGGATTGGACTTAGCAGTCGTTACTACCTGAAAACTAACGGAGTTACTGAAACACTTGTACCTGATGAACTTGCCCCTGAATTGGTTAGAGAAAGTGCTGTACACTTTTTACAATTGAATGCTGTTGAAGTGGCTATTCAACTCACTTTACAGGTAAATGGGATAAATTCATATTTTATTGGTTACTTTTTTTTTAACTGGAACCTATCAGTATTCGACGTTAGCATTCTACGCTTAACTTGGCAGGTTGAAATGTCAGCCGCTGTTCGTTCTTAATTAGTTTAATATTCTTCAAAGTCACGTGTTTTTGTGTAATAGTGCTATACTTCGATGCAATACATTTTAGCTTTATGAAAATTCAACCTGTAAAGTTAGCTTGAGTTAATACGAATTACATGACGAATTGTTCGAGGTAATTAATAGATTCTTCAGGTTCTTGTAAAATGAAAATAATTTTACGTGTTTATTGATTTTTTTGCAATCTACTCTACCCATGCTGAGTATTTTGCAAAAGTGTTGGCAGATATACAACATTGAAGTTGCATTCATTCACCGAAGAAGTTTGTTACAAGTCACAAATCATCAGTTCATACTCTGTTTAGTCTTCTTGGTGTTGTCTTATGTGAGCTGTTCAACAAGTTAGTTAGAGTGTCCAGTTAGTTTTTCACGATATTTTGCAGCAAGCCTCTGTGCCTTTTCTTGAATGAATGGCACACCCAAGTCTTCGTGAATGGTCTGATTTGTAACGTGCCAAGGCACATGTAAGACTGCATATGAAATACTAATGTTCGACGGTTTCGCACATCCCCGTAAGATTGGAGTCTGTAAGTCCAATTTGGTTTTATGAAGACCTTGTTTTCGACATTCATTTTCGATTGTCTTCCGAGTAGCCACTACATTCCCCGAAACTTTAAGTTTAACTGCTTTTTCTTCATTTGTATGTGTCTCTTCCATATAAGACATTGGTCCAGATGTAGACTAGAGCGGACAAATTGGTACCCTCCACATTTACCGGACAAGATACATATTTTTTTAAAACTATATCTTCCAGAGCACCCCCATGATCGAATTTACGGCCTCAGATTCCTGACGAATATTGAATCTCCGATGTCATGCCGGTATATCTAGCATTGCTTCGGTTCGGTCTTTGTTAACACTCGTTAGTCTAAGCAAAACGAGTGAATGAGTGAATCATTCAAGAATGAATTTTTGTGAATGAATCACTGGGAATGAATGAATTCACCAAAAATGTAGACCCAGATATTTTGCTTCTGTTTTTACTTGAACTGGAACATCATTGATATTAACTGGTGGACGTATTGTAGATCGAGTGGTGAATGTAACTTGCACCGATTTAGACTGGTTAACTTCTATTCTTTAGCGGTTGAACCATTCGCTAATAAGGTCTAAGCTTTGTTGAAGGTGTTCGCTGGCAATATCTGAGTTTTAAGATGTGCATATTACAGCAGCGTCATCACGTCATCAGCAAACGTAGCTATTAAGGTGTATAGCAGCTGTATATAATATAAGGTTATTTCTACTTGTTACTACAATTCTTTCTTCGTTTTCCTTTCCTATTTCTGATTTGTTGTCTTCGCTGTCTTGATTTTCCTCGATAATTAGAGTATTGTATTTCAATGCCGCATAATTTCCTTTGTTTCTTGCTGCTCTTAATCGTGGAATTACTGTTCTTCTTTCTGCTAAAATTTTCGCTGGATAGTCATCTTCAGTGCTGATCACTAAGATCCAAAATTACCTGATTGAGAAGGCGGAACAAAGATCACAAAATAAAAAATCGAAAGATAAAAACCAAATCATTAAACAGTATGGAGGGAGATCTTGGAGCAAGCTAAGGCCCATGATGGGCTGTAAGGCTACAGATAGATTCAATTCGTATTTTTGATCCTTGAAGTTTCTTCCTATGATATTTAAGGTAAAGGATGGGACCAAGTACGCTACCCTGAGGGACATCAGACTGTATGGGATAGCATTGGGAGAGAGCATCTTTGTATTTTACTGAGTAAAATCGTTCTGTTAGATAAGATTTCAACAATAAATAGTAGGTACTTTATTTTGTATAGCAGTCCAACATGCCAAACGTTGTCGAATGCTTGGGTGACATCCATAAATACCGCAGTACAATATTCTTTTTTCTCAAGACTTAACAATTTGGTTGACAATCCTGGATCGTTGAGTGTCCTTTGCGGAATCCAAATTGAAGATTAAGCAGCACTACATCCAGCAATAATTTTTCAAAAACCTTACTTAGCTGGGGAAGCAGACTGATAGGTCTGCATGATGTTTTATCTTCAGGTGGTTTTCCTGGTTTAGGTATCATAACTATTTGGGCATAATGAAAGACTTAGCATGCGGTTGAATATTTTTGTAATCAGAATAACAACTGGTTAAATCTGGAAACTAGGTTGTTGGTTTTTATCCGTTTTCATTCTGAGCTCTTCAATCCTTGAAGAGTTAGATGTACTTTTCGGACTAATTTGTTATAAGTTCGTTTATCTTCTGGGTTTCTTGATCTTTGCTATCTTCCCCTCACAGTAGCGTATTATCGCTATTATATTCTTCTTTAGTTTGGTTAGGTGTAGAAATTCATGCAGCTTCTTGAATGACAGTAGTTAAATGATGTAGCGCAAAATCGAAATCTTCGGGTTGTTGGAAGTTTGCTTCAATGTATTTTTAGAAGTGTTTCCAATTTGTATTTCCTCCTACGACAAATCTAGATTCTTCTTCTTCTATCCCTTTTCCTTTTGCCCGTGAGGCGTCATTATTTCGCATTTCGATACGTTGACTTCCATTTTTAATTTCTCAATTTCCTATAACCATATATCTATTAGCTTTTGCATTTTTTTCCAAGAGTCTGCTAATAATACGATGTCGTCTGCATACATGAGATTGTCTATATAGACGGGCGTAAGATTCTTGTATACCACCACTGACCTTAGTTTTTCCATTCGATTTCTATTATTCTTTATTACAGATTATATTCCTCTCGGTAAAGTGAGTTTCCGAAACTAACATAATATTGATTTTGTTAATTTTAAAGAAGGTTATTAGTTTAGTTTTGTGGTTGAATAATCCGTTAGCGTTCCAAGTTAACCATTATGAGTGGTTTTTGTTTATGACAGTTAATAGTAAGTTTAGAATCATCTGGTTTTGATTCATCAGCTGATTTGTGTTCGTATGTGGTTCGTTGTTAGCGATGTTAGTTGAGTTGTTTGTGCAGATGTTTCTGCAGGATTTCTTAAGTTTCAAAAGCTGTGTTGGAACGATTTGCATTGTTTGTGGTTTTGTTTTTAGCATGTACAAGTTCCTTGTAGACTGTACAGCCTGTGTAGTTAGCAGGCTGACCGTAGTTAACGCAGTGCAGTAAGTTTTTAAGTAACCGTAAGATTGACACCTCATACATTGAATGATATCCTTTCTTCTGGTGGGAGATTCGACTTTTTGTACGAGTTAAAAATTCAAGATTAAATATTTCTTTATTGTTTGTTGGGATGAGGTTCTAGGTCGACGAAGAACAGAGGCAGTAGGTCTTTATGTAAATCGCAACCCGTTTTCTAATTCAACTAGAACTTATATTTAAAAACGAACTCAGGTTCAATTTTGTAACACTCAAAATAGAACCCAGGTTGAATTTTTGAAAATGCCTAATGTGATAATTGATAATAAATATTTCTATTTTCGTTGCAGGACTTCAGTATATTTAGACAAATAGAACCCACAGAATACATAGATGATTTATTCGAACTTCAATCTAAATATGGTACACCTATGTTGGAACAATTTGCAGCCCTTGTGAATAGAGAAATGTTTTGGGTAGTAACAGAAGTATGCAGCGAACATAATCCAGTACGTCGAATGAAAATCATCAAGCAGTTCATAAAGGTTGCAAGTACGTACATCCCATCTATCATTAGTTCATTACATAAATTAATAATGTTTTGTTATAGGACAATGTAAAGAATGTAAAAATTTCAATTCAATGTTTGCCATTATAAGTGGTTTAGGCCATGGTGCTGTATCGAGATTACGACAGAGTTGGGATAAATTACCCGGCAAATACCAACGATTATTCTGTGAGTTACAACAGCTCATGGATCCTTCCCGAAATATGAGCAAATATCGACAGTTAGTTAGTGCAGAACAAAGTCAGCCACCTATTGTAAGTAATCTTACCGCCAATTATTATTTATTTCTGATGATAACTTTTTTAAGATTCCTTTCTATCCTGTTGTGAAAAAAGATCTTACGTTCATACATCTAGGCAACGATTCTCGTGTAGAAGGCCTAGTTAATTTTGAAAAACTTCGAATGATAGCTAAAGAAGTTAGAGGACTTAGTAATATGTGTAGTAGTCCATATGACCTTCTTACGATGTTAGAACTCGGAGGACAACCTGCTAGTAATGCCATGGTTGCTTTAAACCAGCTAACCACCGGAGCATCACAACATCACCCACAAGGTATGATTGTATGATTTATTTCGTATTAAATTGTTTATTATAAATAAAACAATTCAGGTCAAGCTACAGTTAAACGAAGAAAGAAATCCGCAGCTGTGCCAAATCCCAAAAAAATGTTTGAAGAATCTCAAATGGTACGACGTGTTAAAGCTTACCTTAACAACCTTCAAGTTGTAACAGACGAGGCAAGATTACATGAAATGTCATTGGAATGTGAAAATGCTGCCAATAGTGGCACTGCAGGAGCTACAGGGCCACGTGGAAAACGCCACGCATCTCCGGCACCTTCTACAACTAGCAGTACAAGTAGTACCAGCGATGAAAGGAAACCAACAACCGCTAAATTCGGTATGTATATTTAAAATACTACTCGAGCAGGCCTAATAAGTCATCTTAAATTTTTTAATTTTAAATTTCGATATCAGTATTTACTCGTTTTAAAATTAATATTTAATTGCATAGGCTCTGCCTCACCTCAGGCTGTAAGAAAATTGCTGGCACTTTCAGAACAGAATAAAACTAGACCCCATCAGCCTCGACAACCCCCTCTTCCGCCTGGATTTAATGCACCGCAACCAAGTCCAGCTGTTCGAAGGGCACCTAGCTCTACAGGTAATATAACTAGTTATTAGTGAATGTTATGGTAATATTTAAATTCACACTTAAATTTCAGGGAGCTATTCGAGTTACGGTAGTTCAAGTAGCTGCGGTGCTGGTGGTCGAGCCATGCACGAACGATCACACTCTGACACGCCTACACCTCTTCCCTCTGTTGCTCTCTCTGCTGAAAGCAGTAGTGTTACCTCCCTCAGTAATCTACCTCTTAGAAAGACCCTCACCTCAGGTACGTTAACCAATTTAATTTAATTTAAAGATTTCCACTACAACATCGGAAAAAATACATAAAACGTAAAGTTCCTACTTTTCTAAAGCACTTTTCATACTGAAAATTTGCACATTATTTGGCAAATTAAATTAAACCTTTTGTAATTATTTTTCACTTCACTTTCAATTATTAAATCACTATTTTCTTTTATATTCTTTTAGTTTGAATTTTCCTTAAGCTCAAATTGCACTGTATATAAAGTAATAATTGTGTGATTATATTGCCCATGCACTGTTGCATGTTTTTGTAATGCATTCCCCCCCTGAATAATTCGGTAAAAAGGACAGACCTATCTATGAATTCTGGTACATTTCTTGAGCATGTTTGTGAATGCCGCATGTTGTTGGCACAGGCTCGGTGGCTTCTTCTGACTCTGGCCACAGCACCAATAGTTCTGCTGCTGGTGATGGGCCCGGGGGGTTACCACATTCTTATCAGTCTCAACCTCGATGCCCTAGTCCTCCTAGGCATCCGCCTCCTTTACCAGGTATGTACTACTTTTCTTCTATTTTTCATACTCTTTGTAATGGTTTTTTATTATTAATGGGTTATTTAGTAGTTACAAAATTTATGTACATATGTAATGTCCTTATGTGTTTACATAAAGCATTATTCTATAATTCTTAATGAGATGTGCATTACATCCTAACAGGGGGTTTTAGTAATAATTTTGTTTACATCTAATGGTATCGGATTCAGGTGTTATTCATTACAATCATATGGGAACCTTTATATTTTAAATACATATGTACATCAGTGGGTTTATGTTATATATAAGTTATAACCTTTGTGGATACTTGCATCGCCCGTTGTATTCAATCCTGTTTTTGTTATATACAACTTGACAGCAAATACATTATTACAGTAGCTTTTTCAATAGATTTATATCAACTGATTGCATCAGCAATTGTCCACTTTAAATTTTCTACATTTGAAATATTCCGGAATCGAGTTGGAGAATATTATGCAACAGCACTAAAATTATTAAGTATGAACTACTGGAATCAATAGCGTCAAGGTTAGCCTTGTAAATCAAAGATCTTGGGTTTGACTAAGGGTCCAAGTTGTTGAGGTTTTGAGGGTAGATCGGGAGAAAAGAGTTTTAGAAGATTTAATAATTTATTAATAATACACGTTACATGATGGAGTTTGCCTTGAGACTAAACTTAAATCGTAAAACTACACCACATGTAACTATAACTATTGCTCTAAGAGCACGCACAGAAATCGAGCGTAGGCGTAAGTGATTTCATAGAACGATAACAATTCGTCATGTACTTGAAGGTTACAGTTTACATAACATCGTAACATTGACAAATCTCAACACAAGTCAATGAAAATAATCCGAAGTAAACGTAAACGAAAGTAACGTAAAAATCTCTTTCAAGGATGAAACTCCCTTGGGTTTTTGCAAAATTCTAGATGGGTAGTGGTAATGATCATAGTAGATGACGTGCGTTGAGATTCTTGTCAGTCGCAGGGCTAGATTTTGTGCAATAAATATATAATTAATAAGCATCAACTGAACTGTAAGCAAATAAGAAAAAATTAATATGAAGTAACATGGTTATCTGATGCCGTATATCAAACAATATAATACAGGGTATTTTCTGCATCAAAATAAAAACGGAAGCATTTTTCCGATTACAATTACAAATCTAGTTGTTCCGTAAATGCTTGCTTCTCGATTACTGCTAGCATTTTCGACATTTAATTTCGGCGTAGGGTAATCTCGGCAGCTCAGTTCTAACTTTAATTATGCAAATTTGAGTCCCATCATACAGCAGCAATGTCTACTATACAAACAGATTTTTGAGCGTAGCACAACAAGGTAAGGCAGCTGTTTCGTGAACACTGCATAGCCGCTTCATATTAAATATTTGCTTGGTTAACTTGCTCATCAATTTCCATAGGTTAGAAATGTGGCTTTGATCTCCCTTGCCAATGTCCTAAAAAGGATATGGCACCAAGAAGAAAGTAAAATTACAAGAAGACATGAGGAGAGGCTGTAAATTTTATTATTTTATTTTATTAATAGATAATTTATTATTTTAATTGTAATCTTGGCTGGCAGTACGGCAGAGTGAGAGCACACGTAGTACTGCAATATAGAAAGTTAATCAGCAGCCTGCTTGGTCTGAATGAGAATGGGTAACCACTCTGCGGCTCGGTGTGTCCGCCCTCCTCGACACTGTAAAGGTATAAGAGGGTAAAAGGAAAAGAAAGAAAGAATCATAATCTTATACTTTTGGTGGTTCTGCAGCTCTTAAAGTCGAGCTGCCCAAGGTATGATGTAATTTTTGATAGGTTGGTACTTAAAGCTAAGTTTTTACTATTGTGTTTTGCATTTTACTTTACTACAGCACCGCAGTACCTAATGATACACAAACTTCTTTCCATAGTTTTTGCTTGTTGCCATTTGTATAGCCATTCTAGTTTGAACTGCGGTTAGTACATATGTTCGATACATTTTATGCATTATAAATCAAACAAGTTCATTAAAAATTAGAATATAATTACAATAATGTTTCATACTATTTCTGTACAACCCTTAAATTGTAATTTTGTCCAGCATTTTGCCGTAAAATCTATAAATGTTAAATATAAATAAGCAATATCTTTGTTAATTCATGGCAATAAAAATCTACAAGTCTTCCCTCGACAATTCATCACTTTAAAACTTAACTTTCTTTTCTAATCATTGTGAAGAAATTGAAGTTCAATTTTTAGCACAGTGCCACGTGTCTAAGAGATTTCAGGATATTTACATACACATTTGAACTTTGTTTGTACCATAAGGGAGAGCTCAAACAGAACAGACTGTCCGCGACTGTGCATTATCATCCATGAGCGACCATCTTCTTCGCAATAGTAACCTCACACAACATTGATCAAGTTGTTGCAATCAAGGCATTACATAAATACCAGGCATTTTTTCAAGCTTAAACATAACCTAAATATACCAAAATAGTAGGAAACGTGATTTATTGTTTGTTTTGCTTGTATTACGTAATAAATATTTTGACGTTTGTTAATACACAGCGTTGCCAAATGTATATAAATAATCTAACCTCACTTTGTTTCCAACTCTTCTTTACATTTATTTTATGAAATTTAAACAATTCAATTTTAAAAAAACTAACAAAAATTTCACTGAAATAAAACGACCTTTTATTTCGAATTTATAATTGGTAAATCCAAAACAGTATTTCATACAGTTACGTTAGTCAGAATCGATTGTAATGACAACACTGTGCTCGATCACGTATCACTGCCAACCTTACGCGAGAAAGTAACTGTATATCACAGCGGCGGAGAGTCAGGGAAAGAGTTGTTTTTATAGTGGTATTACTATTACCACGAACGGTGACGTAAGACCAAAGTTTTGCTTCCTTTACCTATAGAATCCTGACAGGACACTGTTGTATGAACAAATACTTACACACAGACTGGGGCACTCAGAAACACCACTGTGCAGGTTTTGTGAAGATGAGGACTAAACCCCCATCCACTGTTTCTGGTACTGCGAGGACCTAACTGAAGAAAGTATTGAACTACGGAAGACCCAGATAGAGATTGGAAAAACGGAAAGAAGAAGAAGAATGAGAGTAAAATTAATTCGTAGTACTTAAGTGGGTTTGTGAAATTTTCTTAACAAGAGAACAGCAGGGAGAATATTTTTTTATGCCTTCAGTTATCGAATGACGAAGAAAGATTCCAAAATTACTATGAAAGTTTGAAATAAGCACATTTACAGGGTGTCCCATAACTTATGGGCCATAGAGCAACTGGAGACATAAAAATAGGTATTTTGAGTCAAATTTGCCTAAGTAAAATGTTACAGGTTAAAGAGATACAGGGTGTTGAAAGTGAAAGTTAATACTTCCTAGAGGGCGCTTGCTACGTGCTTCATGTTGAATTAATTCATCCATATTTTTTTTTTACCCGTACAGTTAGTAGTATTTATACTTTAAACTATAAAACAGCCAACATTTTTACGTAAAAAAGGGACTCTTGGTCGATCTCGATATCTCAAGCCGTTGCACAGATTTTCGCATTTGAAGATAAAAAGGCAGAAAAAAAATCAAAACGAAACTTTTGTCATCATTCAGGGCATACTTTGCCAATTAAATATTTTTCAGCCCTCGACAGAATGTGCAATGGAACATTCAAATGCGAAAATCTGGGGAACGGCTTGAAAATTAACTTTTACTTTCAACACCCTGTATCTCTTTAACCTGTAACATTTTACTTAGGCAAATTTGGCTCAAAATACCTATTTTTATGTCTATTTTCTCCAATTGCTCTATGGCCCATAAGTGATAGGGACACCCTGTATTAAACAAAATGACTTACACATAACCTTACATATCATCGACCACCTCAACCCAATGAATCAAATTTCCAATAGATCCGAATTTGTGCTTGTTCGCGGTTGGTTGGCTTAGTGTGATGTTTACTGTATGCTGACGTGTTGAAATTTTAGACAGTCGCCGTCGAGCTGCCTTGAGTTCCTACTAAGTGGTGTTAAGGACAAAACAATTCAAATGAACCAACCCAAATGCATAACGCAGTGATGTCTTCTTCTTCGACTTCCAATTAGGTCCTAGACCTGTTCCTTTGGTATCATTGTCATCTGTTTTCTTAAGGTACCTCCCCAATGTTTTGGTGGTCTGCTGGATGGTCTTTTTGTGTTTCTTTCGCCATGCAATTGATGTGTTTGTTCCACATACTTCTTTTTTCCTTGTCCATTTACGTATATCTTCAACATGTTGCTCTTATTTCATCATTTCTTACATGGTCTAGCAGGGCTTGCCCACATATAGTTTGCATATTCTTAACGCTCAGTGGCATAAGTAAGGTTGGGTCTGATACATGTTTTGTGATGTAAAATGCCAAACTGCAGTAGTGGGGATCTCGCTTAAACGACAGTTAGGTTGATCGAAATAATATTTGATAGGTGCGTTTATTGACTTATGCTAAGAAAAAGAGCAAAAAGACCTTAGAGCATTGTCCCCATATAAACGAACGACTTGAACACCTGATTTAAGTTTATAGTTTTATTGTCGTAATTTGTTGTTTTTTAAAGCTTACCTAACCATATGTTTATAATTATAATATTTTACAATAAATTAAAAACAAAAATTAAACAAATTTTAATGAATTCAAAGCCTTCCACGGTCAGTGTCAGTTTTGAAGCAACGTCTTCCAGGTTAGGACCTTTCTTCAGAAGGTTGAATTACCATGCCCTTCGCCTCTGACGTGGTTCACACATTGAGTTACGGTGCTCTTTTAGTGCCCCTTTTTTCTTCTGACGAAGCCCCTTAAAAAAGTCTAGGTCCCAACCCAGAAGACGTTCTTTTAACACAAACAAATTTTAAGTTTAAATAGAAGGAACAGCTTATAATATTAAAGTAAACTGATACTCAAGATTATATTAATGTTTGAGAATAACTTACTAATTACTTATTGCATTTCTTTTAGGTTAAAACCCTCATGGGGTAATGGTTTTTAGTATATTGCAGTTTATAAATATATTCCAACGGAATATACTACCATAAATTACAAGCAATAAAACAAATAAATTAATAGATATTTAAATTTTCCTGGGTTTTTTGTTCGATTGTATTCAAGCCCAAGCAAAAAAAACTAACTCTAAATGTTTTGTTCGGTAATAAACAAACATGGAGCAGGGTAGTCGAGCAGTCCAGGTTTGAGAAATGAATGCAAAACAGCGTCATTGGAATAAAAAGAGCGTTCAGAAAAGGTAAATGAATGCACCTTATATAAAGAACAAATGGGAATAATGATTACAAGCGATGCTCAGAGAAATAGCTGCATTTATTTTACTCGAGGTTTCACATAATTTAAATTGCATAAGTTTTAATATAAATTACAGCCGATTTATTTGAGTGGTTTAGATCATGTCTACCAATACTTTACTGATTCACTAGTCGAAGCGTAAAACACATGACTTGGACAGCTACTGTAATCGTTATAGTAAGCAGCGGAAATTATTTTAGGTGTGCTATCAGCTGTTGCTTGCATTGAATACACTTACTGTCTTACTGAACTCAATTTTGTTTAATGCAAGTTTTGGCTCATCGTTTCAAAGCAATTTGTAGATCAGTTTGATATTTCGTTCTGCACATTGAAGGCTGTTGCCCATTATTTCTTACTCATTTCATGGTTCAGGATTAATGTGAGTTGTAGTCTTCGGAATTGGAAAATGCAATTAAGATTATTAAAGCACAAAATCCAATGTAATATGAAGCTGTTGCTTGCATTGAATGTGCCTTCTGCCTTACTGAACTCTGTTTAATGTGAGTTTTGACTCATCGTTTCAAAGTAATTTTTAGATCAGTTTGGTGATGTTTCGTAAGCATTGTGTTCTGCACATATAAGATTGTTGCCCATTATTGTCCTACTCGCTTTATGGTTCAGATTGAATATGACTGTTGTAGTCTTCGGGATTGGAATATACAAAATAAGATTATTAAAGCGCGAAATCCAATGTAATATGAAGCGTGTGCCAACGGACACTTATTTTATTTTCCGAAAGCTACTGTAATAATGTTTTTACTCAACGACAACACAAGTTTTTAATTTTGTACTGCTAAAAAATTCAACGGGTACATTTTTGTCATACAAATGTTTGGATATAAATAGAAATAATTCAAAAAACCAACTGCTCGATGTTGTTTGTAATTGAAAATGCAAATATATCTAATACAAACAGCATAGGTATTTGATAACCTAAGTGAAAAAATTTCTTTGTAATCAGTAATCTTAATAATTAAATAAAAATGGGTTGCAAAAGATTTGGAATTAATATAAATGTATAAGAGAAGGGTATGTAGTTTGTTTAATTATTTCCAAACTTTTGTAAAACCTAGTTTGCATGCAATTGACGATTTCGCAGTTGGTTATGTATTGGTATTGTTACGATGGTTGTGTCTGTTGTGGTGATAGGATGGTATCCCCGTGTTGGTGCTAGTCCTCCCTACCCTCATGCTGTGGCCGTATTGCCTCCCTTGCCCATTGCTTTGCGTAATGGTAAGTTGGCCCCTTTTGACTGCCTGCTGTTAGTACTTTGTTACGCCTTCTGTCTATACATTTTGTCTGCTTTATTTGCTTTGTCTTGTGTTTGTGAATTGTGTGCCGCTTTACACTTCTGCAGTTTTTCTCATTTGTTTGTTTTGCCATTTAATTAAGGAAGTAACTGGGCCACAAATGAAGAGTTTGAAGCACATTTTATTATTTATTTTAATATAATTCGAAATAAGAATTTTGGTGTAGCAAATATGGTTAATACACAAATTAGATTATTGATAATTTGGCTTAGAATGAGAATATGTAAAGCGTAACCAATTTAATTTGCTCATTGCACCAACTATACAAAATTTGCTTTCATTTTTTTGAAAAATTATACTTGTTTGTGTGGGATTTTTGTAATCTGAAGATGTCTAAGTTATAGTAGTATAATAAATGATGAAGTGTATTCTGAAAATAAAAATTGCTCTTTAATGCACGAAAATCCCATACTTACAAACATATAAAACGAACTTCAACTCATGTTATGGGAAACAAAATAGGTCCAGGTAGAAGACAACCCCCTGCATACAGTGTAGCAGCACAAATGGCTCGATTACATCGATTAGGTCGAGCACATTCACACGAAGGAGTAACACAAGGCTATCACTATCATACAGACCCAGATACGGATCATGGTAAGTTTATATGTAGCTTTTATTGTGCACTCTTTTTTTTGCATTATTTGCTGAGTGAATCGTTACTATTTGCACCACAGGTGATGAACTACATATGACACAGACTACAACTAAATCAACTCAATGTGACGTAGATTCCATTATTGTTATGGTTTAATCTTTATTCAGACTGACGTTTAAGACTCGACGATGACCTAAGTATTTATAATTTAGATTTTTAAACCTAACATGTGTAGGTACAGAGCTTTTTTTAATAATATGAATAACCTTAAAAATCTTCCAACACAATTAACAGATTAACGTTCCTCAACTCGACTTACTGAATACATAACCTTAAAAACATACATAACAATAATTCTAAACAGATTAAGCACCCTCGTAAAGTTTTAAAAAGGTTCCGAAAGAATGTCTGCTTTACACTTGCTTTATGTTGATATTTGCTTTTAACACTTCTGTGATTGTAACCTACAACTGTTGCATCGTTGCATATCTAACAAAATACTACACTAAAAGCTACAACTTTGCACTTGATTTCAATTCTAATACATATTAAAATCACCTAATTGCCTAAGTATGCACTTTCTATGGATTAAATAATTTTATTATTATTATAAAATACAACTAACAACCACAACAGACAGAAGAACATTTTCTTTTGACTAAATAAATGATACCTAATGCTCATTAAATATCTTATAATTTTTTTAAATAATTAATACGATTGCTGCTCACTGTATTTTAAATGGATTTAATCCAACAACAATCGAAGTTGTGATGATTCTCATTATTTATTATGTATCCTGCGGTCATTTCACATTTTCGAACTGAAGTCCACCCTAAATGAAGTACAGTGAGCAGTGATCTATATTACAATCTTGTGATTAAAGTAATGCTAATATTTTACCTGATATTGCTTTTCCCTCTATTTATTTATCATTTTAAATATTTTTATTTTTAATTTGTTAGATTATGATTGTTATAATAGTATAGCGCTGTAGGCCTTAAAGGCTTATGGCTTCTTCTGTCCTTTGCACTTTCCTTATAGTATTGATTTCCTACTTCTCTCAAGTCTGCCTCCAACCATTTCTTTCTGGGGCGTCTCCAGGCACTCTGTCCTGAGTCATTTTAACCACATGTCCCAGCCATCTTGGGCACTTCATCATCATCATCATAATCGTCAGCTTTTATCTATCCAATACTGGATGTAAGCCTTCCCTAATTCTGTTCTATCCGTTGCCTTAGTTGTCTAGTTTATCCCCGCACCATCTAGTAGCCGGTCTTCCTCTTCCCTTTTGTACATTCTTGATCTCCAATCAATGACTTTCTTCGTCTATCTGTCGTCGTGTCTTCTCACGATGTGGCTAGCCCTGTTCCATTTAAGTTTCATTACTGTTTTAATAACATCCTCCGCTTTTGTACGTTGTCTGATTTTTTCATTTGGGATTTTTTCCTTAAATGTTATGTCTAAAATTCGTCGTTCTATTGCCGTTTGTGCTACTTGGAGCTTGTGCTTCATTTGATGTTAGATTCCACGTTTCCACTCCTTACGTCAGACAAACAATAACAAATAAATAGCAAATGTGTGTATTACGCCTCATGGCCTATTCGGCACGTATCACTAGGTTGCCAACAATGCCGCTCGGCGTGATTGGCAGCGAACGTGTTAATACCTATGACCCACTCCACTATTTTTTCATTTTCGAGGCAACAGTTGTTGAGCCCTTATCACTTGTGTAATCTTCTTCATCCTTTTTACCTCCAAATAAATACCTTTCTCAACGTCCTCCTCTCCCATATTTCCAATTTTCTTACTGCCGTCATTTTCATTATCCTGGTCTCTGCTCCATACAATACTGTTGGTTTGATGACTGTTTCATACACCCTTAGCTTGGCCTTTCTTGACACATTGTAAAAGATCTTTAAGAGCACCAGCTGCTTTACTACCCTTTCTTATTCTCTTGTCAATTTCTGCTTCTTCCTCACTACGATTTGTTATGGTTACTCCCAAGTATTCATCTATTTCCTCAAAGCTGTACTCCTCTCCATTAGTGCTCTTCACTCTTATATTATTATTATTATTAGCCCACACATTCCTAACATAGGGCAAAGGCCTCCCTCTTTTTCTCATCCTTTGTAATCCTTTTCAAATTTTTCTCATTTTTTTTGTGAGGAAGTTTTGGTCTACTCTCCTTTAGTGAGAGAGAGGTGCCATGTTAATGGAGCAATCGGGCTTTTGTAATCGAACGGGATTGGGGTACCTAGCTACCGCAACTCGTGACCTTTCACTCTTATATTACTTCTTTCCAAGTCTTCTCTTCCCATCAGCGCCATATATTTTGTTTTATTCTGATTTATACACAGAACATATTTTCTTGCTTGAGATTCTAACAGTTTTTCCAAATCCACCAGTTCGTGTTTTGATCATGTTATCAAGGTTAAATCGTCAACATATGCAATGCATTGATGTTTATGTTGATAAATGACTCCACTTCATTGATTCCGCTTTTCCTCAATATTACTTCTAATGCTAAATTAAAGATAATTGTGGACAGCGGATCCCTTTGTCTTTCCACCATAAAACTCTCTGACAAACTACCCGGTTTCTTGTATTTTGCAGGGTCATTCTTACCAATCTGATAATTTTTTTTGGGATGTTGAGTTCCAACAATGCTTTATAGCTGCTACTTCTTTGAATTGTAATAATTCTGCTCGTAACTGCTATTCATAATTTGTTTTACGGTGAACACTTGGTCCATGGTTGATCTTCCTCTCCTAAACCCTCGTTGATGTCTCCAATGTTTTGTTCATAGAACTTTTCTAGCCTGTTTCTTACAATTCTTGCCAATGCCTTATACATGATATCTAACGATGAGATTCTCCTATAGTTTGCACATATAGTAATATCTACCTTCTTGTGTATGGGGTAAATCCTCTTGGTATAACTTCTGCTTCACAAACCTCCTCTATTACACTTTTGTAAATAATCTCCTCCTTCTTTTAAGATTTCCGCTGTTATACGGTTTTCGCCTGCACTTTTTATTGTCTCGATTACTTCTCTTTCTGTCGGTACCTCCACTTCTTGCATATCTTCCTCCAAATTCTCCTTCCTTTCTCTGACCTCCATTTAGCAGCTCCTCGAAATATTGTGCCCATATCTTCAATTTTCTATCTGTATCTACTATCAGTTCACCCCCTCTTTACTTCTACAAAAGTTTGTAGTTACGAATTATGATTACGGCTAACCTAACCTAAACTTTTTTTTTCGTGGAGTAGGAAAGACTTCTACTGACTAAAAACCTCCGTCTTAACATCACCACATGTCCTGGAATCACTCCACGTTAGGATTACTTCAGGCATCGGTTGCCATATTCAAAGAATTGTTTATTGTCTTTCGTTCAAGTTATTTCTTTCATCTTGAGCCTTGCACCTCATAATTACTTCTATCATGCTCGTCACTCTATCCCTGTTCTCTTCCTTGTCAAGCATTATGTTCAGCATATTTTCTCTCGCAATGCTCCATGCTATACATTAAAATACGGTGTGTTCTGTGTTATCATTGGAGTCCCCACAGTAAAGACATTTGTTTTCTGTCGCTTTACCAATTCTGTGTTGATAACTTTGAAAACTACCATGTTCCATCCTGGTCTGTGTTAGAAAGTTATTTATATTTGGTTTGGTATTAGACGATGCAGCCACTGGTCTTTCGTGCTGCTGTCCCACCTCTCTTGCCACTTATCTATAGTCTTTCTGTCCGTTTCTGAGTTTGTTTCATACCCGCTGTTCGCTCACAGTCTCTCATTTACCATGAGGTCTAGTGGAATTGCTCTCGCTAGTACCCCCGCAGCACTAGCAGGGACTGTTTGGTACCTCTGCAGATTCTTATGCAGATTTTTCTTTTCAAATTCAATACCATAGTCCTTATTTGTTGATCTTCAAAACATTACTCTACATCTGTGGCGCATATAGCACCGATGCCAACATCCTTCTCTTCTTCGCAGAGCCACCCACTCTCGGCATTATCCTACTTAGTGCAGCAATAGCCCTACTTGCTTTGTTAATAGCTTGCGTCAGGTGCATTACGAAGCTAAGTTTCTGGTCTAATGTTTTTCTTTGGGTATATTATGTCCTCCATTTCAAATCGCCCTAGGATAATGGCTTCTGTCTTTTCTGTGGCGCACTTTACTCGATGTGAATCAGTTGCTTCTCCATTCCTGCCACTGCAACTAAGGACAGGTCATCTGCAAAAGCAACTGTCGTTGCCCCTTCTGGTAGTTTCAAGTTCATACATAACATTCCATAACGTCCGGTCCAATGATGCTTCCCTGTGGCACACCCCCCGTTATCTTTCTGAGTGGACTTTCGTCTACTTTAAGGTATCAGTCCTGTAAGCAACTTCTGACCTGACCTAACCTAAGCTAACCTATTATTTATTTATTTTTCGGATATTAAAATACATAAAGCTGTTTTTCTTTAATTTGAACTTATCAGCTTATCATCGGCCTTCTAAACGTAACAGGTTCAGACTCTAACTGCTCCAAACTGATTCTAGTTCTGGCTGTTGAAATTGAACCAGATGCTCACCCACTTCACTTCTAAGACATCCTATAAACCTTTAATGGCAACTTTAAACTTTAATTAACTTTAATCGTCAGTTTGTAATATATTTGATTTCATTTAAGTTAAAATCAATCATAGGAAGTTCAGTGTAACTAATAATCGATTCTGATTTCTAGATGATGAAGAAACGCAAGTATCCGCCGTGTGAGCGCTTTCCTAAAATATTTGTGTGTGAATTTCCATGGTCTTATTAATTGTTGCATATCTACCTGTGTACGTCTTTTTAATACTCATATCTCGATGTGTACACATGTATCGTGTTCCATGTGAACTGTAAAAGAGGTACTCAGGCAAGCATTTATTTTCTGTGTGCGTTTCGTTATCGCTGTTTTATTATTAAGGGTCTTTTTGTTGTTGCATGTTTGAAAATATTTTGATTTTTATTGCATGAAAGAGAAGGAAATAAATGCTTGCTACATATTAAGTACCTGATTTTACTGTTGATTTTTTTTTTTGTATTAATCTTGGGCTCTTTTTGGTGTTGATGTTACAAACACCATAAGCTGCATTATTTATTGTGAAGAACTGGTCTTTAAATTGTATAGACAAATTAACTTAGTTAAATGGTTTATTTAAGTAGTTTAATATTTTTGATGATTTGATAAAATATTTTTATCATGAGTGCACTGTAAATATTTAAATACTATTTAAGTGTTTTAGGTTTATGTTTAGTTTTTCTGTCTGCGAGTTTTATATAGTTTTTTCGATCCGAATTACGGGTTTAATTCATTTGCAATATTTTAAATGTTTTTATTATCTTTTAGAGTCATTCCAAATACTGTAAATTTTCTTATATGTTGCATCTTAAAAAATCGATGTAGGTACAATTTTTCCAGTGTATGTGTTCTCATATAATTGCGTAATCATTCCAAGTTATTTGTTATTCAAAAAAGTTTGTTAATCCCCATACAAATGTGATTTAATTTATTTTACAGAGAGAAATTATTTGAACAAACCCACATACTTGTCTCCCAAGTTTAGTTGCAATGTATTAGGTTTTGTGATCCAACTAGTCGCTCAACGTTTGTTGAAAGTTTAATATTCACTACGTTTCAGTACAAATTATTTTTGTATCGAGCTAGTATTAGTTAGATAAGAGAGGGATAATACTGATGGAACAGATTGTATAGTTTAGAAACGTAACGAATATTGACTTTCATTAAACGAATTGATATTATCAATATTATTAGGTATATATTGCTATGTGTAATAATATATTTTTGAAATAGGTGTAATATCTGTATATTAGTGTACAAAATACTTTGATCTACTTAATAAATATGTCACTGAATATTGAAAAAAAGGTTGCTTCTATTTTTATCCTTTAACACGTTTATGGCAGCTGCGATTTTCGTTACTCATTTGCTATTGTTGACCTACCAACTATGTTTACTTTTGTGTTTGGTAAGTGGTTTAAAAACTGAGTGAATGCCAGCTTTTCAGAATATTCGTACCAAAATTCCTTGTATTGGTTGGATGATTTAACAAATTCATGTAAGAGATTTAAAAGCCGTTTGCTAATGTAATAATATGTAATACTATCTGAATAATTTCATTCATGTGCATTGTTCTGTACTGTGGTGCCCTCTCAAACGCAGTAATATCTTGAACTAACATAGGAGATCATGGCATAAATGCATACATATTGTAAATTTTACAAACAAAATATAGATACAGAAAGGCACTTCTATGTGCGACAAACTGTGTTCCTTTATGCTTCTCACAGCAAATACCTATGTTAAAATTGTATTATGTGAATGAAGCAGCTTTGTTAAAGCTACGTACACTTTATATATCTTCTTCATCTTAGAGTGGCATGCCTTGCCGTTCCTCTCTCTATATGCCTAGAGGTGTGCCAATCGTGAACGATTCGTTCAAAACGAACAAATCAGTACACTGAATCGAATGAATCGAGTCTTTACTTTGAAGTGAATTGATTCACTCGACTCGGTGTCGAAGCATGTAGAGCCGCCGAGTATTTTTGTGAATAAATTCAGAAGTGAATCATTTGACTCGTTCACATCTTCAACGTTTCAATGTAAATTTGACAAGTAAATCAGATTCGATCGTGTAAAATTTGAAGCTGTAGACTGGCAATTACTACACTGGGAACCAATAAAAATATATTTTCTTCAACAAGGCGAAGATAATTGCCATCGTACTATATGGAATTTTATAAAAGACCAGCAAAATGAACTTTCACATCAAGATCGTCAAACTTTAGTGGAGTGTTATCTTTATTTTGTTCATCATTTTCTATCAATTTTTTATAGTCTAATCAAGTTGTTGGAGGAGGCGGCACAGTAGTGAGTATTGGCATGGCGCATCACTCTGCAAAGTTAAGCATCGGTGCCCATGGTCAGAACTTGGACACGTTGAGCTTACTAAGGCTCGGTGGCTCCTCCTCGACAAGTTATGGACCTTAATGGCCTGTTAAAGCTGAATATACAATCAAGTTGTTAGAAAAATTGACGACTCTTATTACTGCTGTACATGAAATAATGACTAAGTAACTTAAAACAAAAGCTGATAAAAAGAAAAAACGGCAAATTTTTTGGTTTCAAAACCACCCTACCTCTAGCTCTAACACACCTATGCACAAATGAGCAACAAAAATTTATAGCAGAAGCTACAAAAGTTTATGAAAGAGTGCTAAAATACCTTGAAAAATGGTATGATTTTGAAAATAGTTTATTCAAGCCATAAAATTAAACAAAGTACCCACAGATTTTAACTGTTTGTAAGACAGTTGGGCCGGCAGTACGGCAGAGTTGGAGCACATGTAGTACCTACTGCAAACTGCAATATAAAAAGTTAAGCAAAGACCTGCTTGGTCAGAACTTGAATGGGTGACCACTGTGCAGCTCGGTGTGTTAAGCCCCCTTGACACTGTAAGGGCATAATAATAATAAAGCAGCACAAAAGGCCTCAAAGGCCCGTGGTACTTCCGTCCCTTGCCAAAATTTCCCATTCGTCTGCAATACCTATTTCTGTCAAATCTTGAGTGAATGATTCCAACCATGTTTTTGGGGGTTTTTCTGTTCTGGTCTTCTCCTCAGGGAGGTAGGTATAAGAGGGTAAAAGAAACAGAAAGAAAGTAACATAGTTTACCTTTATGATGAACTCAAATTGTTAGAAAAATTTTTAAACAGCTAAAGTTTTGGTTTCCTAGGAAGCGGTGCCGTCATTTAGCGGCCGTAAAAGTACGGTGGGTGACGTCACGAAAAACAGTGTCGTGTTTTTTAAGCGAAGTGTTTTCCAAAAGAGCGGTGCCGTCTCATCTGAAGCGGTGGGCCAGTACGGTACGAATCAGTTCAGCAACTTTTTTTGGCGGTGTGTCTTGTGTATATAGTCCAGTTAAAATAGACATAGCAATTCGGAATAATTTGCGACGGCCGTATTTTTTCACCGTTTTTCTGACGTCACCCACCGTATTTTTACGGCCGTTAAATGACGGCACCGCTTCCTAGGAAACCAAAGCCTAGCCTGAAAGTAATGACTAGGTACACAACGATAAAAAGATGAACTACCTACCTTTTTTCAAAATGGGGATGCACCAATTTTATAAAAGTTGTTAAAATAGTGTTGAAATGCAGTAATGCCTTCACAGAACGAGTAGGTATCTATTCAGTACTATGCACTGATGATGCTAGGAACAGGCTTGCCATGCAAATGGTAAAAGTGGAATTATGTATTAGGTCCAACATAAAGTGCTCATCCGAAGACTTTTGTTGTAACATAAAAAATAGTAAGGATTTAATTATTACAGCCGCAAAGGTGAACCAAAAATATTTGTTTAAATGTAACTTGTAATTTCTATGAAAAGCCTGGAATTATATTTTTGTATGTATGTATTTATGTATATATAGTCTGTATTTGTACTTATAAAAAATAATAGTTATTTAAGCTACAAGGAATGTGAGGACGTATTAACATTTGAGGTAGGCGAATACGAGCCGAGGCGAAGCCAAGGCTCGTCGCCTACCGAAAATGTTAATAGTCCATACATTCCGTGTTGCTTATTATATTTTTTTCGCTTAGCAAGTAGTTTAAAAGAACAAGAAAATATTATTTGCAAAGTATGAATTATTTTGTGACAGTTTTTGTGGTAACTATGCGTCCTATAATCCTTGGCAACGTAAAAAAATCAATATAATAACAGTGGTAACAATGACAACGGTAAACGTACAGTTCTGTTATCCGTTCATTATTTTCCTAGGAACGTAAGTGACACTATTAAGTTCCGTCGTCAAGGGTAACTAGAGCCCGAATGTTATTAGCCACTTACAGTCACTGTTGCCATGGATGTAAGTGCCGTTTCACATGGAGCGTATGTTCAGCACTGATCGTCAGCGCTGACCATGCGAGCCATTTCCATACGCGACTTACGCCTTTTCACATGCATATCGTATGGTCAGCAACCGACAAGTCGCTGTTGCCATTTTTGCTGATCGGATGTTCATTTAACAATGTATCGACGTAATGAATAGTTGCCGTGGCTTGACTGATAAAGCGAAGAAGAAAAAAAAAAGAGATTATGGGTGCATCCCACAGTTAGTAAACAGCTCTTAGCAGGTTGACTACATTGAAATATATTCGTTACGAAGTATATATTTCACTGGTTGACTACAAAGAGCAAATCTGACAACTAGGCGAGATGGTACGAAACGGACCATCAGTTCTCATGTGAAGCTATTCATTATAAACAATGACTCGTGCGCGCGCTGACAATACGACGACGCAAGGGCTCGACGTATGCTCGCCGTACCAAATCACGCGTACTGATCATACGCGCTTCATGTAAAATTACTCATTTAAACACATAGCGCTTGGTTATACGTCCTGACGATCCGTCCGGATCATACGCTCCATGTGAAACGGCACTAAGTTTGGCTTTGTATTTCAGTCCAAAATTAATAATATTTCATACTCGAAAATGAACTTTTTGTAACAGGAAAACATGAGTTAAGAAGGGTAACTTTGGCTTTGCATTTCAGTCCAAAATTAATAATTTTGTTTACTCGAAAATGAACTATTTGTAACACGAACATAATATATGAGTTAAGAAGGGTAAGTTTGGCTTTGTATTTTAGTCCAAAATTGATAATTTTTCATACTCGAATATGAACTGTTTGTAACAGGAATACATGAGTTAGGAAGGGTAAGTTTGGCTTTGTATTTCAGTCCAAAATTAATAATTTGTCGCACTCGAAGACGAACTTTTGGTAATAGGAACACATGAGTTAAGAAGGGTAAGTTTGGCTTTGTATTTCAGTCCAAAATTAATAATTTGTCGCACTCGAAAACGAGATTTTGGTAATAGGAACACATGAGTTAAGAAGGGCAACTTTGGCTTTGCATTTCAGTCCAAAATTAATAATTTTTCATATTCGAAAATGAGCTGTTTGTAACAGGAACACATGAGTTAAGAAGGGTAAGTTTGGCTTTGTATTTCAGTACAAAATTAATAATATTTCATACTCGAAAATGAACTTTTTGTAACAGGAAAATATGAGTTAAGAAGGGTAACTTTGGCTTTGCATTTCAGTCCAAAATTAATAATTTTGTATACTCGAAAATGAACTATTTGTAACACGAACATAATATATGAGTTAAGAAGGGTAAGTTTGGCTTTGTATTTTAGTCCAAAATTGATAATTTCTAGCACTAGAAAACAAACTTTTGGTAATAGCAACGCATGAGCTAAGAAGGGTAACTTTGGCTTTGTATTTCAGTCCAAAATTAATAATTTTTCATACTCGAAAATGAACTTTTTGTAACAGGAACACATGAGTTTAGAAGGGTAAGTTTCGCTTTGTATTTTAGTCCAAAATTAATAATTTTTCATACTCGAATATGAACTGTTTGTAACAGGAATACATGAGTTAGGAAGGCTAAGTTTGGCTTTGTATTTCAGTCCAAAATTAATATTTTGTCGCACTCGAAGACGAACTTTTGGTAATAGGAACACATGAGTTAAGAAGGGTTACTTTGGCTTTGTATTTCAGTCCAAAATTAATAATTTGTCGCTCTCGAAGACGAACTTTTGGTAATAGGAACACATGAGTTAAGAAGGGCAACTTTGGCTTTGCATTTCAGTCCAAAATTAATAATTTTTCATATTCGAAAATGAGCTGTTTGTAACAGGAACACATGAGTTAAGAAGGGTAAGTTTGGCTTTGTATTTCAGTCCAAAATTAATAATATTTCATACTCGAAAATGAACTTTTTGTAACAGGAAAATATGAGTTAAGAAGGGTAACTTTGGCTTTGCATTTCAGTCCAAAATTAATAATTTTGTATACTCGAAAATGAACTATTTGTAACACGAACATAATATATGAGTTAAGAAGGGTAAGTTTGGCTTTGTATTTCAGTCCAAAATTAATAATTTGTCGCACTCGAAAACGAGATTTTGGTAATAGGAACACATGAGTTAAGAAGGGCAACTTTGGCTTTGCATTTCAGTCCAAAATTAATAATTTTTCATATTCGAAAATGAGCTGTTTGTAACAGGAACACATGAGTTAAGAAGGGTAAGTTTGGCTTTGTATTTAAGTACAAAATTAATAATATTTCATACTCGAAAATGAACTTTTTGTAACAGGAAAATATGAGTTAAGAAGGGTAACTTTGGCTTTGCATTTCAGTCCAAAATTAATAATTTTTCATATTCGAAAATGAGCTGTTTGTAACAGGAACACATGAGTTAAGAAGGGTAAGTTTGGCTTTGTATTTCAGTCCAAAATTAATAATATTTCATACTCGAAAATGAACTTTTTGTAACAGGAAAATATGAGTTAAGAAGGGTAACTTTGGCTTTGCATTTCAGTCCAAAATTAATAATTTTGTATACTCGAAAATGAACTATTTGTAACACGAACATAATATATGAGTTAAGAAGGGTAAGTTTGGCTTTGTATTTCAGTCCAAAATTAATAATTTGTCGCACTCGAAAACGAGATTTTGGTAATAGGAACGCATGAGCTAAGAAGGGTAACTTTGGCTTTGTATTTCAGTCCAAAATTAATAATTTTTCATATTCGAAAATGAGCTGTTTGTAACAGGAACACATGAGTTTAGAAGGGTAAGTTTCGCTTTGTATTTTAGTCCAAAATTAATAATTTTTCATACTCGAATATGAACTGTTTGTAACAGGAATACATGAGTTAGGAAGGCTAAGTTTGGCTTTGTATTTCAGTCCAAAATTAATATTTTGTCGCACTCGAAGACGAACTTTTGGTAATAGGAACACATGAGTTAAGAAGGGTTACTTTGGCTTTGTATTTCAGTCCAAAATTAATAATTTGTCGCTCTCGAAGACGAACTTTTGGTAATAGGAACACATGAGTTAAGAAGGGCAACTTTGGCTTTGCATTTCAGTCCAAAATTAATAATTTTTCATATTCGAAAATGAGCTGTTTGTAACAGGAACACATGAGTTAAGAAGGGTAAGTTTGGCTTTGTATTTCAGTCCAAAATTAATAATATTTCATACTCGAAAATGAACTTTTTGTAACAGGAAAATATGAGTTAAGAAGGGTAACTTTGGCTTTGCATTTCAGTCCAAAATTAATAATTTTGTATACTCGAAAATGAACTATTTGTAACACGAACATAATATATGAGTTAAGAAGGGTAAGTTTGGCTTTGTATTTCAGTCCAAAATTAATAATTTGTCGCACTCGAAAACGAGATTTTGGTAATAGGAACACATGAGTTAAGAAGGGCAACTTTGGCTTTGCATTTCAGTCCAAAATTAATAATTTTTCATATTCGAAAATGAGCTGTTTGTAACAGGAACACATGAGTTAAGAAGGGTAAGTTTGGCTTTGTATTTAAGTACAAAATTAATAATATTTCATACTCGAAAATGAACTTTTTGTAACAGGAAAATATGAGTTAAGAAGGGTAACTTTGGCTTTGCATTTCAGTCCAAAATTAATAATTTTGTATACTCGAAAATGAACTATTTGTAACACGAACATAATATATGAGTTAAGAAGGGCAACTTTGGCTTTGCATTTCAATCCAAAATTAATAATTTTTCATATTCGAAAATGAGCTGTTTGTAACAGGAACACATGAGTTAAGAAGGGTAAGTTTGGCTTTGTATTTCAGTCCAAAATTAATAATATTTCATACTCGAAAATGAACTTTTTGTAACAGGAAAATATGAGTTAAGAAGGGTAACTTTGGCTTTGCATTTCAGTCCAAAATTAATAATTTTGTATACTCGAAAATGAACTATTTGTAACACGAACATAATATATGAGTTAAGAAGGGTAAGTTTGGCTTTGTATTTCAGTCCAAAATTAATAATTTGTCGCACTCGAAAACGAGATTTTGGTAATAGGAACACATGAGTTAAGAAGGGCAACTTTGGCTTTGCATTTCAGTCCAAAATTAATAATTTTTCATATTCGAAAATGAGCTGTTTGTAACAGGAACACATGAGTTAAGAAGGGTAAGTTTGGCTTTGTATTTCAGTACAAAATTAATAATATTTCATACTCGAAAATGAACTTTTTGTAACAGGAAAATATGAGTTAAGAAGGGTAACTTTGGCTTTGCATTTCAGTCCAAAATTAATAATTTTGTATACTCGAAAATGAACTATTTGTAACACGAACATAATATATGAGTTAAGAAGGGTAAGTTTGGCTTTGTATTTTAGTCCAAAATTGATAATTTCTAGCACTAGAAAACAAACTTTTGGTAATAGCAACGCATGAGCTAAGAAGGGTAACTTTGGCTTTGTATTTCAGTCCAAAATTAATAATTTTTCATACTCGAAAATGAACTTTTTGTAACAGGAACACATGAGTTTAGAAGGGTAAGTTTCGCTTTGTATTTCAGTCCAAAATTAATAATTTTTCATACTCGAATATGAACTGTTTGTAACAGGAATACATGAGTTAGGAAGGCTAAGTTTGGCTTTGTATTTCAGTCCAAAATTAATATTTTGTCGCACTCGAAGACGAACTTTTGGTAATAGGAACACATGAGTTAAGAAGGGTAAGTTTGGCTTTGTATTTCAGTCCAAAATTAATAATTTGTCGCACTCGAAAACGAGATTTTGGTAATAGGAACACATGAGTTAAGAAGGGCAACTTTGGCTTTGCATTTCAGTCCAAAATTAATAATTTTTCATATTCGAAAATGAGCTGTTTGTAACAGGAACACATGAGTTAAGAAGGGTAAGTTTGGCTTTGTATTTCAGTACAAAATTAATAATATTTCATACTCGAAAATGAACTTTTTGTAACAGGAAAATATGAGTTAAGAAGGGTAACTTTGGCTTTGCATTTCAGTCCAAAATTAATAATTTTGTATACTCGAAAATGAACTATTTGTAACACGAACATAATATATGAGTTAAGAAGGGTAAGTTTGGCTTTGTATTTTAGTCCAAAATTGATAATTTCTAGCACTAGAAAACAAACTTTTGGTAATAGCAACGCATGAGCTAAGAAGGGTAACTTTGGCTTTGTATTTCAGTCCAAAATTAATAATTTTTCATACTCGAAAATGAACTTTTTGTAACAGGAACACATGAGTTTAGAAGGGTAAGTTTCGCTTTGTATTTTAGTCCAAAATTAATAATTTTTCATACTCGAATATGAACTGTTTGTAACAGGAATACATGAGTTAGGAAGGCTAAGTTTGGCTTTGTATTTCAGTCCAAAATTAATATTTTGTCGCACTCGAAGACGAACTTTTGGTAATAGGAACACATGAGTTAAGAAGGGTTACTTTGGCTTTGTATTTCAGTCCAAAATTAATAATTTGTCGCTCTCGAAGACGAACTTTTGGTAATAGGAACACATGAGTTAAGAAGGGCAACTTTGGCTTTGCATTTCAGTCCAAAATTAATAATTTTTCATATTCGAAAATGAGCTGTTTGTAACAGGAACACATGAGTTAAGAAGGGTAAGTTTGGCTTTGTATTTCAGTCCAAAATTAATAATATTTCATACTCGAAAATGAACTTTTTGTAACAGGAAAATATGAGTTAAGAAGGGTAACTTTGGCTTTGCATTTCAGTCCAAAATTAATAATTTTGTATACTCGAAAATGAACTATTTGTAACACGAACATAATATATGAGTTAAGAAGGGTAAGTTTGGCTTTGTATTTCAGTCCAAAATTAATAATTTGTCGCACTCGAAAACGAGATTTTGGTAATAGGAACACATGAGTTAAGAAGGGCAACTTTGGCTTTGCATTTCAGTCCAAAATTAATAATTTTTCATATTCGAAAATGAGCTGTTTGTAACAGGAACACATGAGTTAAGAAGGGTAAGTTTGGCTTTGTATTTCAGTCCAAAATTAATAATATTTCATACTCTAAAAGGAACTTTTTGTAACAGGAAAACAAGAGTTAAGAAGGGTAACTTTGGCTTTGTATTTCAGTCCAAAATTAATAATTTTTGATATTCGAAAATGAGCTGTTTGTAACAGGAACACATGAGTTAAGAAGGGTAAGTTTGGCTTTGTATTTAAGTCCAAAATTAATAATTTTTCATACTCGAAAATGAACTGTTTGTAACAGGAACACATGAGCTAAGAAGGGTAAGTTTGGCTTTGTATTTCAGTCAAAAATTGAAAATTTGTCGCACTCGAAAAAAAACTTTTGGTAATAGGAACACATGAGTTAAGAAGGGCAACTTTGGCTTTGCATTTCAGTCCAAAATTAATAATTTTTCATATTCGAAAATGAGCTGTTTGTAACAGGAACACATTAGTTAAGAAGGGTAAGTTTGGCTTTGTATTTCAGTCCAAAATTAATAATATTTCATACTCTAAAATGAACTTTTTGTAACAGGAAAACAAGAGTTAAGAAGGGTAACTTTGGCTTTGCATTTCAGTCCAAAATTAATAATTTTGTATACTCGAAAATGAACTATTTGTAACACGAACATAATATATGAGTTAAGAAGGGTACGTTTGGCTTTGTATTTTAGTCCAAAATTGATAATTTCTAGCACTAGAAAACAAACTTTTGGTAATAGCAACGCATGAGCTAAGAAGGGTAAGTTTGGCTTTGTATTTCAGTCCAAAATTAATAATTTTTCATACTCGAAAATGAACTGTTTGTAACAGGAACACATGAGCTAAGAAGGGTAAGTTTGGCTTTGTATTTCAGTCAAAAATTGAAAATTTGTCGCACTCGAAAAAAAACTTTTGGTTATAGGAACACATGAGCTAAGAAGGGTAACTTTGGCTTTGTATTTCAGTCCAAAATTAATAATTTTTCATACTCGAATATGAACTGTTTGTAACAGGAATACATGAGTTAGGAAGGGTAAGTTTGGCTTTGTATTTCAGTCCAAAATTGATAATTTGTAGCACTAGAAAACAAACTTTTGGTAATAGGAACGCATGAGCTAAGAAGGGTAAAAGGCTTGCTTACTTTGCTGGTAGTAGCGAAAAAATACAATTAATGAAATTTTGCGGCTTAAAGCTGAGGACCGGTTTTGTTATTTTTGTAATTTAAAAGGTGGCAACCGTAGTCATGTAACAGAAAACCTTAAGTTACAATCAGTAGAACTTATATACTTTTCGATAAACTTTATATTAAGTAAATGCTTCATTTTGTAAAGCGATAAATTTGAAAATTCAGAAAGTGAGGTTATGTACCATCAAAGTAGTAAAGTTACAACCGTTTTCATATCCTTTTATAAAGTGTGAAAATCGTGTTAATACAATACTAATTCAACAATAATCTAATTTCGATGATTACTTAACACCCAAGAACTTTAGTTTTCGCTTAATATGAAAATTACGTAAATAATTCTGTAGTATAGTGGATAAAAGTGAGGTTAGTTTTCCCCATTTACTGTTGTTAAAAAATTACAATATTCTATTACAAAGTGAATTATTTAAATTAGTGAGTGTTATTAATATTAAGTGTATCGTTTAAGTGAAAAAAACTTTAATAAGTGAGGTTAGACGAACCATTTTGGGGTTTTGTATTAATCATGGCAAGGAATTCATCGGTGAAGCATCTAGAAAGGTAAGTTTTAATCTGAGCTAAAGTTTTCGTTAAATACGTGCGCCCTGAATGCAAATTTGACTTTATGATGTAATTGTGGCTGATTTGTTTCTTTAAACAAAGGTTTTGTTTAGTTGGTACCTAATAAAATTGATTTTGTAAGGACTAAGTATGACCAAAATAAGTTTTAACAAATCACTTTATGACCGTTTATGTAAAGTGATAGAATTCCTAAGCAATTTATGTAAGAGGTTAACTACAGGTAATCTTTCATACGACCATATAAGTAGATAATCTTGAACTGAATTACTTTTTGGTTGAAAGCTTTATTTTAGTAAATATCAGCGTTGTCCATGGTTAATCGCTGTGGAAGAAGTAACCAAAGTGCAAAGCATTTCCAGAACTTACTTTTTATATGTAGGTATACCACAAAACATCTTCAACACTGCTGGTATTAAAACTACCAAGCAATAAGTTAAACGGATACATATTATTAATAATAAGGTTAAGTCATCTACGGCCATGACCTTTATATTAAACTAGTTTAAAATTTAAAGAATTCATGAATATTTCGAGCTGAAATCCGTACTACTTATATCCTTTTTTCTATTTTTAACTGTATGCAGGAGAGCTAGACAACGATCTAAAAATTTATCTTAAAACACCTACTTACAAAGTAAACTCAAAATGAAATGTTCCAGAAATAGCTTTGAAGTTACGCAGCATTCACTCTATTAAAAAATGCTTTGATTATATTCTGTTGAAGTTGGAGATGGTATTTTAGCTGAAATAATAGTTTTTATATTGCCTTTTTAGATTTTAATATTATAACCAGAAAATATTGTCTATAAAGAAAAAAACAATACTAATATCGACTTACCTATATTTTTATATTAATTATACAAACATATGCGGATTGAGAATCTGGCTGAGGTTTTAAAAGACGGTTTCGTAACAAGTATTTCGATTTATTGCGAAGTGATAGTGTGGGTATTTAGCTATTTCTGAAACTAAAAGGTAAGTACGGTTTTTTGTTTTATGTAAAGACTATAAATGCTTCGGAAGCCGAAACGCTCATTTTTTAAGATTATCTTAAATTGTTTGTTCATATAGGTACTGACTATTCCTATGCAATAATCTGTTGGCAATTTGGAAAATAAATATTTATTTATTTATAATTTATCTTGGCACTTCGACTGCGAAAAAATTAACAGATCTTAGTTTGCAAAAGAAAACTATTATGAGAGCAATTCTTCGGAAAATATATAGAAACCTTACTCATTTATTTAATACAATTTACAAGAATAAGTAGGTAACATATTAACACAACTGCAGGAACATCACGGATGGTTACTGGCACTCTACTGAAACCATTTGCAACTTTCAGACGATCTATTTTTGTTCAGTAAATACTTATTCATATCTTGGCATCGAAGTACATTTAATACACTTCAGACAGTTTTTCAAATATACCCATCCTTCTTACATTATACAAATGTTGGGACCCACATTTTTTTCACTGTTCATGAATTTTACTATTATATGTCAGTGGATATTACTCCTTTAGCCTGTTTTGCAGTTACCTTGAAAATAACCGAAATATGACTCATTTGTTGCCCTTGTCCCACGAAATTTTTGTTCGGGACACATATTTCTGAGTCAGTAGGTACAACCATCGGTGTAATTGTTAACGCATGAGTTTTTCATACATTTTAAGAACAAGTTTAGCACGTAACTATGGATTGACTAAAATGTGACCATCTAAAATTAACTAAGGACAATAAAAATAAATTTAGATTACCTTTACATTTAACTTTAAAAAAAAAGTATTTTTAATTTGAATGTCATTATTTTAGACGTTGTTCGTGAAACGAAGTTTATAACGGCCGTTAATTTTAGGCTGGAAATTCTCCGAATTATGCAGTAATATTCATTTATACTCCTTACTTATTTAATCGCTCCTCTGTCTACCTTTATTCAGGTGTAGAGGACTCCAACAATTAAGATAATTTTACTATCAGCAGATGTTAAACGTTTGAAAGTTGAATAGTTCAAAGCACTTGAAAGTTATGGCATAGAACAGAGACGTTCAAAGGTAAATGTCCACTAAAATGTGTGTTAATCATTTATGTCTACAACTCATAAAGTATGAAATCATGACACATTTTTACTTTAATTATTATTATGAATGGTCTACTTTAAAAACTGTACGCTTCGAAACATACTTCACTTTATTGCAATTTTTTTTATGTGAAGCATAACATCTGTGTAATTTTTTTCTTATATTCCCAATTGAAAATTGAAATTTCTACGATTAGTTCCGTCTTTTATTCCTGTCGCAGTTTAAAAAATGAAGATATTCTGAAGCTTTTTGTTCACCTTTTCTTGGAACTCTTCTGATTCTTCTTTACGGTGAATCACTCCGCATTTCCTTGCTCCTGTTCTGCTGTGATTAGGCTTTGGTTAGTATTTTCCTCCACCCTTTCCCATCCTTCACTATCTTCCTTCAATCCTTTATTCCTAGCTTTTTTATGTCTCCTATTACTTGGTTTAATAACCAAAATCTGGCAACAAGAGAAGAATCCAAGAGAATAGACGGAAGCAATAATAACCCCTATTCACAAGAAGGGAGATAACAATTACAGAAGAATAGCTTTATTAGATACATTTTACAAAATACTCAATCTTAAGAAATAAATTACAATCCTATACAGAGAAAGAAATAGCAGAATATCAAGCAGGATTTAGACCAGGCCAGGACTATTTATCTTAAAAGAAACCCAAGATATGTGCCGAGAGTACAATAAGGAGATTCATGTTGCTTTCATCGATTTTCTAAAAGCATATGACACCCTAACGATACGACGAAGAGACAATGCTGAACTGACGGAAATATATGGAGAACCAAGTATAGTGAACCTTGTAAAACGCAATAGATTGAGGTGGTTGGGTCACGTAGTAAGGCTAAGAGAGGACCAGATGACAAAGTGTATGTTCCATCAACAGTTAGTAGGTTAGCAGGAGAACGTGGTGGGATGACGTGCAGGAAGACTTGGGAGCGCTGGACGTTGAGAACTGGGAAGTGTGTGCTAAAAACAAAAAAAAGTTGAAGGAAACAATTCAAGCCATAGGCCTTCAGGCCTGAAGTGCTGGACATACATACATACATATAACACCCTAAAGAGAGAAGTGATATACAAGGCAATGGAGAACTTAAATATAGACCTAAAAAGATTATTATGTTGATACAGATGACGCTACAGAATATATAAATAAAGTGAAATGGAAAGGAAGGACATCAGAGAGTTTCCATGTTAGAAATGATGTCAGACGAGGAGACCCACTCTCTATGATCTTTAATATAGAAGAAGCAAAATAAACAGAACAGGAAGCATAATCAGTGAAAACCATCAATGTATAGCCTACACTGATGATTGTGTTAATAACGAACAGCAAAGAAAACTTGACAAAAGTAATAAAGAAAGTCGAGGAGAAGGCGAGAGAAGTAGGGATGCACATCAACGACAAGAAATCAAAGTATATGGTGATGAATCAATCTAACACAACAGAAAGCCAAAACATAATAATCGAATGGCAGGATGAAGAAGCACTGGAAATAGAAAGAGTTAAAGTAGTCACATACTTGGCGATACAGATAACAGAAGACGGAAGAGAAGAGGAAGAAATAAAAACGAGACTGATAAGAGGAGATAAAGCAGCAGTGCTGAAGCCAATAACGACATATGGATGTGAAATGTGGAAACTAGGGAAAGGAAGAAAGACAAAGTTGCTGATCTGGGAACGAAAGATGCTGAGAAAAATTTACGGCGGGCATAAAGAAGACGGCGTGTGGCGAAGATGAACGAACAAAGAGCTAGAGGATTTATACAATGGGTCGACAATAGTACAATATGTGAAACAGCAATGAGTTAGATGGTTGGGGCATGTACAGCGTATGGAAAACAGCAGAATGACCAAGATAAATCCGGTAGGGGTAAGGGCTAGAGGTAGACCAAGAAGTAGATGGAAGGAGGAGGTGACACGGGACCTGAGAGAATTGGGAATAGAAGATTGGAAAAGAAAAGCCGCTGATAGAAAGGAGTGGAGAAAAATAATCCAGGCAATGGGCCGTCACGGCCTGTAAAAGCCACATATATATTACTTGGTCTTCCCATCTCTTTCTGGGTCTTCCACGGCCAGGGTGGCGCAGTGGTAAGAGCGTCAGGCTAGCGTTACGCTAGTCCCCGGTTCGAATCTCTCTAGGTGCAAGTTTTCCCGGAGATCGGTATCGAGCCCTGGCGACCATTCGTCTTTGGGCACCTAATTAACGAAGCTCTCCTCCGAATACAGGCCTAAAAGGTAGAGTAACAAGGTCACACACACAGGTGCAAAGCTAGGCTACACATGTACCTTGGATAGCGCTAAATAACTAGCACTACTGGCAGCCAAACTATCACTAACGATCTCCTGGCTACAAATGCCATACGCTAAATAAATAAATAAATCTGGGCCTTCCTCTTGGTTTGTCCTTCATTGGTCTCCAGTTCGTAATTCTTCTTATTAGCTCTTCTTTGTATGTGTCCAAACCGCCTTATTCTGTTGGCTTTGAAGACCCTTATGATGTCTTCTCCTTCCATTATTTCTTCCATTTCATGGTTCATTAAGATTCTTTGTTCCGCTTCGATATATTCTTCTTAGCACTTTTCTTTCAAAGATTCTTAGCTTTTCTTGTTCTTTGTTGGTAATGCATTCAGCCATGTAGATTCTCAGTACTCCTTCATTAATTTTTGGTAGCTCCAAAAGATTTTGTTCCCTGCTTTTATTCGGTTCTATCTCTATACTCCTTTTAGTCCTCCCATTTACCATCAGTCCTAGGTATTTAAAGTTCAGCATCTTTTCAAATTGGTATTCCCCGATTTAATTTCCTTTATATGGTTTGTGTCTTCTCTGCTGCTTATCCAATAGTAGGTATTTAGTTTTATCTTCGTTGACTTCCAAGCCTCTCCTTTTCGCCCCATGTGCTAGTTTTAGTATGTCTCCGTTAGGTTTTTTTTTTATCTCTTCCTATCAAGGCAATGTCGTCTGCATAAGCAATCAGCTGGCATGAGCTTTGTACGATTGTTTTCATTGTTCCTACCAATCTTACTGTTCCCTCCAGTGCTATGTTGAACAGAGTGGTCGATTAGATTCTTAATTTTTTTGTTCATTAGGCTTTGTAAAAAATGCAAATACTTTTTCAGTTACCTTTTTAATTTTGAATACAGGACTTGTGAGGTTGTAATTCTGAAGCTCTTTCATGTTCTTCTTTCAGTTAGGTCCTATGCTGTTACTGTTATAATATTTAGGTAAAATTGTAAAATTAAAGCTTCGAAATTTTGGAAGTTTGAAGGTTTTTTAATGAAGCTTTTACTCTGCTAAATCATCAAGAAACATTTTGTACTTAAATTACACGATTCGATTGAGCCATGATGTCATATTTAATCTTCGCTGTTATTCAAATAAAAAAATATCAGTTTGTAATTGTCACATGCTTGAATGACTATTATACAGGTTTGTTTGGCCGGATTTGAACTTATTCGCTCGATGTTAAATGAAGAATAATGCTAATATTTAATTATTCCGTATTACTCACATTTTGTTTTTAAATTAGAAACAGATATAGCAGCCTGAGTTTTTAAAGCAGGAGAGTTTACGTTTGAAGCGATAAACACCTTTAAATATTTAGGATGAAAAACAACACGATTTAAAGCAAATAACACAAACGGGCCACAAGCTATATCACAGTTATAAAAAGATACTGAAAGACAAAAATACCAAAATAAAACTATACAAAGGACTAATCAGACTAGCAATAATGTACGCAACAGAAACACATACACTAAATAAAAAGGGTGAAGTATTACAACTACGAATTCTAGAGAGAAAATACCTGCGAGAATATTAGGCCTGGTCCGAACAAGTGAAGCAGAATATAGACCTAGAATGAATTTCGAATTACTGAAAGAGATGAACGAAGGGGACATAATAAAAACAATAAAGGCGCAAAGATTATAGTGGCTGGAACACATTGCCTTCAAGGCTGATTGCCTTCATGAAAGAAGCGAACTAAATAGCACGATCAAACGCAAAAAAGATGGTATGACGAAATTATAGATGATCTAAAGGAAATGCAAGTCAAAGACTGGAAACCAAAAGCAAAGAACCAAAGAGCATGGAAAATAATAGCTAAAACCCACATCAAGCTGTAACTAAATTAGTGAATAAACAAGATTATGATGCAATGAGAAATAATCCACCTCAATAAATGGATAAAAGAGCCCGTGAAGGGCGGCGAATATTTCAGTAAGGAATGGGCCCAAGAAGAAGAGTAGCTCTTCGAATAGGTGTTTAACAGTTATAGGCGGTCAATTCAGATTCAATTCAAGCAAAGGCCTTAGAGCCTTCTTCCATGAAGTTATTTAATGAAGCTTTAGGTTAAAGGTATGAAAGGAAGCTGGTGGAATGTTACGTAAGTCTCAGAATGACCCACCACCTCCATCCTTACATTGCAGCAAGTGCAGTACAAACAATGTTTCGATTCCGTAGGTGTTTGCTCGAGTGTTTGCTTCAGGATCGAATAATTTTTACTAACCGCTAAGAAGGCAACGGGAAACCACTGCAGAGAACACATTTCCCTAGTATAAGGGGAATATAACAAAGTTCACGACGCCAAGTCGTTTAAAAATGTGGCTTTGACCCCCTCGTCTCTCGTCAACGTCCTTAAAATGACATGACACAGAAGAAGAAGAAGGAGAATGCTTGCTTGCATGTGTAAAGTATTAATCGTCAATGCAGATTCGATTCTTTGCAGTCTCTCCATTAGAATTATTTCAAGTTATAGGCTCCTCAGTGGGTTGGTCTTCATTTCCGTATCATATTTGTCAATATGTAATGTAATATCGAGATGGCTAAATTATGTGGTGGATGATTTGCATTTATTTGAATAAAGAATTGGAAAGAGAAATGTAAGAACAGGAAAGAACGGGCAAAAATCGCAGAAGATGCCAGGACCAGAAGAATTTACAAGGATAAAAACTCTGGAAAACGGGAACTAATCCATCCCGAATTGATATGGAAAAATTGGGTGGAGAACTTGTACCCCACACCCTAACAGGTACATGGGAGAAGAGCAAGAAGAAGATTACCGAATTGATAGTTTTCTTCAACGGAATGGATTGTATGAAATTGTAATTGTAAAACTGATTATTTTAATTAATCCACTGTTGGGTTTTTAAATGATTTAATGGTAATTAAAAGCAGTAATTTTATAACACAAATGAACAAGATATTGAATAAAAACCACGTGCTTAGCCGCAGATTCACCCGAACTCTTCAAAATCGTAAATGTAGAGATTAGTAGAGAACAGAAGAGAAGGGTAGAGAGACTGAAAATGCAAGTGAATCTTGCTTAAATATTTTAAAACCTTAACAATTAGAATTCTTAAGATCTGTAACCTCTTCTACTTTTCGTTGTAGAGGCTGATGAGGTTTTATGGGTGCAATGCACAACCCAGCCTGTCTCTGCATTTACTTGGTGCGCCTTTTAATATCCACATGCTGCATCATATGTAGAGTATAATGTTTAGGATCTTGTTAATCTACCTCTTAGGCCTGTGTTTGGAGAAGAGTGTTGTTAATTAGTTGTCTGACAAATGGTCATCAGGTGTCAATTGCAACCTCCAGATTGCAGATAAATCCTGCCCATCGGGTGATTCAAATCAAGGACTAGTTCAACGCTGGTCTGATGCCACCCTGGCTTTATTCCATAGGTAGATAATTTTCTACTTTGTCGATAGGTAAGAGTTCTCTCTTAACTAGCAGGCATATTTTGGATCCACAGGCAGACTAGTGGCTTTCACAAAAGAAATTTAGAAAGAGAAAGTTAAGTTGCCTTAGGCACCTCGGCGGACAAGAAGATTTAGAGTCTGCTTCGCAATCAGTTCACATACGGTTCAAATCTTGTCGGTGGTGGGAATATTTCCACAAGCCGCTGAGATACGAATTTTGTTACTTAAGTGTAGGTTAGGTTGACCTTATGATACTTATAATCGATGCTATAAATTAAGTAAAAAACAGAAGTCCGTGTGATAGATTATGAATCTTTAATATGTTTGTCTAAACAGTTAATCAGTAAATTTGTATTGAATACTGCTAAATGTTAATTTCGCAAAGCTTTTACTATTAATTAATGCCATCAGTCATCACAAATTACAATGTAAATGCTGACCTTCGTACCTTCCAAATCTTCCTATTTAGTGCGCTTATGTTTTTTTTTTGAGAAAAGGATGGTTAAAACAAATAAAGGAGATTGGAAGAGAAAAGGGAAAACCCTCCAGCAATTGAAACAGATGACAAGGAACCGAAAGGAGTGGAAGAATTGGGTGAATGGGGAATGAACAAATACCCCCAACGCCTAAAGGGGCAGGAGGAGATGAGAGAAGAAGAAGAAGAAGATTTTTTTTGCAGTACAGTAATACCCCGAAGTTACCTCATGGGTGACTCCGACAAAGAGCGCGTAAGTCGAATTCGTGTAACTCGGGATACAGTTTCGGCAATTAGTTGGGACCACAGGCTAACACAATCATCTGTTTTTAAAGAAAGTACATACATGTAATCATAGTGTATTCAAAATGAAAGAAAGTTGTTTCGATGAAGATGGGTTCATAAAATCTAGCAGACTCATTTGACAGCACAGTGACTTCTTTTTGTCACACAAAATTTCTTCGTAGCAAGTTATCACTCGTTCTTCATTAGAGTCTGCGTTCTCAAAAATCTGTAATCCTTTTTCAATTAAACTGAGACCTTCTGTCTGTTAAACTTGCAATCGCTGGAGCTGGATCTGAGGTATCGGCCACTTCGCTAGCGTTTTGTTCATACATTTCTATGAGCTCATCGATTGTAAGCTCCTTGTTTTAGTGTTTTTTTGCAGTATTCTGTCGGTCCATCTTGCCTGTTTATCTAAATGCCCTGCAATTTTGCTTAGTTTTGCAGACTTGTTCTCTGCAGTTTTGCTTTGTTATATCAACAACTTTTCCTCTCGCTTTTCCTTTATTTCTTGTATATTTTAGTGGTTATTCAGATTATGTTGTTATGAATGATAATGTTGGAAGGAAAGTACTCAACTCTAAGACGTTCTCGGTGTTCTCAAGAACAATTGAAGTAGGTATGTAGTTGAATTACTTACTTTTACTTTTGATTCTTGAAACACATCTTTATGAATACTTTGCGAATTCGTACTCCCTGAAACGAACCTTAGTTCTTGATTCTTGATATCGATTTTCGAGTCTCACTATCAGTTAAGCTCTATAACACTTCGAGCAATGCATTTCTCATTTTCCCAATTCTTGTCAAAGTTTTTTGTCAACATTAAAATACCACTAAATAAAAAGATTTCGACAAATAACATAAAATTATATTGACCCATTTATTAAATGACTAAAGAGGTCTTAACCTTCCATGTTGCTAGCCATTCTTATTACTTATTTGTGTGCGAAATATGGACATCTGGCTCAAACTAAAACAAGAGCATTTTTATAAACATAATGAATTTTTAATAATATTTTCTAACACTAATATCAGACATTTTCTTTCACTAATATATTATTAGAAATTTTAATAAATTATTATCTGAGACGCGTCATAATATACAAAATGCGAAGATTGCTGGGCAACGACGTATTTAAAGGCCTATAAAATACGTTGTCATTGACGACGTATTTTATAGAGAAAGCGTATTTTAAAGGAAACATAACGAGTGAGCTCTTATGCACCATAGAAGCAGTATAAGATATTAGTGTTAGAAAAATAATATAAAACATAGCCTTTTTTAAAGAATATAAATAATCCATATTATCAAAAATTAAGAGCTGAGAACTAGTATAGTATTGAGGAACTTGCAACGTCAATATTGGGTTCTCGGTTTTAAATGTTTTTGAATATCGAGTATTCATTTCTTAAAAGAATTACTTTCTGCCCATTAGTTTTTCAGTAGATTATGTGTTTTCTTCTTGCATTTTCTTTGAGTATTCGTAGCGTGCTACAGTTTGTTGTGAGTACAAAAATTGAGTTGTCACTGCCTGTTTTGTCAGGAGTTTGTTAGTTGGTAATGGTTGTATGATAAGAGCAGCAAAACTGCTTTTGGGTTATTGTCTATAAACTATCTTGGAGTATTCTTCAGACTTCTTCAACGATGATTTGTGAAAGTATATAGTTTTACCAGCAAACATTTATAAGATTTCTTCAGCAGAGACTGCCTTCGAATGCCTCGAACTGTACTAAAATGTCATGGACTGCATTCAAAGTGTCCTAAATTTGCATAAACTGTCCTAGAATGCCTTGAATATACTGGACTCTTATTAATAATACTTAAAAATATTTTGGGTTATTGTTCCAAATACCCAAAGAAGATATTTGAAATGAGATGTGAGGGTTAAAGACCAAGAGGAAAGCCCCGAAAGGATGGGAGGAAAACATCAAAGACATCGCTAGAAGAAAGGGCCAAGACCTCTGCCTCAATTTCTTCAATGATGGTTTGCGAAAGTATAATATAATTTTACTAGCAAACATTTATGATTTCCTCAGCAGAGACAGAAAATTGTTACAGATTGCTTTAGATTTTCGCCTTAGAGTGCCTCCAACTATACTAAAATGTCATGGACTGCCATAAAAGTGCCTTAGATTTTTATAAACTGCTCTAGAATGCTTTGAACTGCGTTAGAATAAACTGGACTCTTAGTAATAATATTTTAAAAAGGCCGGACTATTTCCGAATGTCTCTTAACTGCTCCATTAAAAAGCCTACCCCCATGGACAGTCCTTCGTATCTCGGTCCTTTAATTGTAATTAATATCAATATCAAAACCAATACTGCTGCTCTGGTGGTGCAGATTATCAATCTATTTTGTAGTCGGGTCGTAAGGGCCGAAGCAAGGAAATTTTCCAGAATTGCAGAGATGTGAATGTATAATTGACCAAAGGATAATCATTCAATACTGTAAATAAATACAAGTTTTTCTATTTTAGCAGTTTTTAAAAAGACTGTGATTTTTTGCCAATAATTGTTTTCTTTTTCATTTAAAAAAGGTTTCCTCGAATATATGAAGCGCTTGATTTAAATAGGATTACATATTTAGAATTGCAATTGTGTTTCACTTTCCTCAGATTGTTGGCGATGCACTTAATTGTACTTAGATAATCTAAACAAGAATAATGTATGCAGATTCTGCATTTCAGGAAGTATTCTCAGACTTGGTATCTATTAGATGTTTGAATGAACGCGTGGGCGTACAGAATTTAAAATATGATTCACTTAAAGGAGTCATCCGTATCGTAGATTGTAAATTTGCCAACAATAGTCTTGGACGATAACGATAGTAACTTAATTGGTTTTATTTTCGACCGGTGTCGTTTATATAGGACTTGGTGTAGGGATCGCATCCGGAAGTGCTATTTTCATAAGCCAAAAAGTCCAAAAACGTTGAAACTTCGATTTTAGAAAGGAAAATAAAAAATGTCTGTAGCTTTAGGGACCTCATCAAGACAACTATGGTAAGAGGTACTATTATGGAGGGCTTGCACCTTGTCGCGTGTGAGAATTCCGCCACGGCGCGCCTCCTACAGTCTGAACGGGGCTGCCTTATTTGGGCGACGCCGTGCGTCTGCGTCGCTGCCCCTAGCACTCCATACATGGATGCTACATACTATTTCTAGACGCCACTGCCTAGCCTATATAACCACGGGGACGCTTGTATGGGGCCACTCGCAGCCTACAAGCTTAGCAGCTGAGTCCTTTCTGTCAGACTAGGTTGGTATCAGTGAAGTGCAGTGCGTATAGTTATCAATTGTTGAAAAACAACAACAATAGTGAACGATTAGTGCATTTTTTTGGATTACAACACGCGCCCATTATTTTGGATTTTTTAGTGCAAGTTTGATCGCTTTTCGAAATTGTTCAATAAACGATTCCTTCGCGAATTTTGAATTCAAATTTCAAGTTGAAAAACTTTCAAAATTTAAACTTTTCAAATCGAAAATTTAGTAAATTGAAACGAAAGTGAAATGATAATTCGATTTTAAACGCAAGTACAATTTGGCTCTTATGAAATGAAAAATTAAGAAGTCGGGTGTCAAACCAAAATTTTTGATTACAATTAAATCAATCAAAATTTGTATACAAAAGATCAACTTATAAATTAAATTTTTGATGTTTTACTTTATATAAAAAATAAAATCCAAATTGAAATTTCGTAACTCGCGTTGGGTGGCTCAAAATTTTAAAATAGTCGGTCGGTTAACTAAATTTATAGGAACTGCTGAGGTTAATAATAGCTTTTAAAAAATAGATAGGCAGTGCAAGGCGAAATCGCGCGCGTTACGTTTGTTTATTTCTGATTTTCATCTTTGAAAAACTTTACACAAGTTTAATCCTCACTATAAATTTGGAAACTTGAAGGAAACAAAAAATAAATAAAATTGACGTTTTCGCGTTACGTTTTCCATGAAATTATTATCACAGTGAATTTAGTTAATGAGCAAATTTAGTAAAAATTCTTGATTTTGTTAGTGTAATTTCGCGGGTTACGTTTGGTTAATTTGCATTTTTCAGAAATTTGTATAATAAATGAAGTTATCAAAATTTAAAAATTAAATATAAAGTAATTTTCGTTCGTTTCGTAAAATTTGGGTTCTTTAAATGTATTAAAATTCAGTTGAATAGGCAAAATTCGATTATAAAACTACAAAATAATTACTAATTTGCCAGCTTTGAAAAGATCGGTAAAAGATCAATTTAGAAAATTAAAATTAGGACGGTATAAATGTCGCCGAACTACGAAAAATCGCGAACTTTCAGAATATCAAAATTGTCAGTTTGAATGGTTTTATATAAAAAATTTCTAAGTCCGAAAGTTGTACGTTTTATAAGGAGATTATTGAAAACGGGAATCGATTTCGCCTAAGTAGATTAGCGTAATTGTAGGTTTCAATGTTCAGGGACGCTGATTTTTACATAGACGCAAATTTGTTCGTTTCAGCAGTAAGCAACCACAGAAGCCAACATGTGTGACGATGATGTTGCGGCGTTGGTCGTTGACAACGGCTCCGGTATGTGCAAAGCCGGTTTCGCCGGAGATGACGCACCCCGCGCCGTCTTCCCCTCAATCGTAGGTCGCCCAAGACATCAGGGTGTGATGGTCGGTATGGGACAGAAGGACTCCTACGTCGGTGACGAGGCCCAGAGCAAAAGAGGTATCCTCACCCTGAAATACCCAATTGAACACGGTATCATCACCAACTGGGATGACATGGAAAAGATCTGGCATCACACCTTCTACAATGAGCTGCGCGTCGCCCCCGAAGAACACCCCATCTTGCTCACTGAAGCTCCCCTTAACCCAAAGGCTAACCGTGAAAAGATGACCCAAATCATGTTTGAAACCTTCAACACCCCAGCTATGTATGTTGCCATCCAAGCCGTACTCTCCCTGTACGCTTCCGGTCGTACCACCGGTATCGTACTTGACTCTGGTGATGGTGTATCTCACACCGTCCCCATCTATGAAGGTTACGCTCTTCCCCATGCCATCCTCCGTTTGGACTTGGCTGGCCGTGACTTGACCGACTACCTCATGAAAATCCTTACTGAACGTGGTTATTCATTCACAACCACCGCTGAGCGAGAAATCGTACGTGACATCAAGGAAAAACTTTGCTATGTTGCCCTGGACTTCGAACAAGAAATGGCCACCGCTGCTGCCTCAACTTCCCTCGAAAAGAGCTACGAATTGCCTGATGGACAGGTCATCACCATTGGTAACGAGAGATTCCGTTGCCCAGAAGCCCTCTTCCAACCTTCCTTCTTGGGTATGGAATCTTGCGGTATCCATGAAACTGTATACAACTCCATCATGAAGTGCGACGTTGATATCCGTAAGGACTTGTACGCCAACACTGTACTCTCTGGTGGTACCACCATGTACCCTGGTACGTATCCCCTGAAATAAACTACGACGGTGTTTCTTACCTTCCTTTTTTTTCGCTTACAGGTATTGCCGATCGTATGCAAAAGGAAATCACCGCCCTCGCTCCATCAACCATCAAAATCAAGATCATCGCTCCCCCCGAAAGGAAATACTCCGTATGGATCGGTGGTTCCATCTTGGCCTCCTTGTCCACCTTCCAACAGATGTGGATCTCCAAGCAAGAATACGACGAATCCGGCCCTGGAATCGTCCACCGCAAATGCTTCTAAGCACTTTGTACGCGACCTTATTTTATTATTATTACTATTACTGTATTATAATTACATCTACAACTTTATTATAATTGCGACTATGGTTGCACTGCCAGACAGACTATTTTTACGAGAAGTTATGAAGATCTTATGACTAAGTACACTGCATTATTTATAATTATTAATTATAATTAATATTATCATAACAAATAAAAAACATCAGTTATATAATAAAATATACTTTTTGTTACTGTTAATATCCTTTGGTATTTTTTCTCTTTGATCCCTTCTCCCGAAATACCAACAATAGAAATAATACACCAACGGTTTGAAGAGATAATTCAATAGCCGAATTTGTGTTATATTTATATACAAAAAATCGGTAACTTTCAAGACGTTACCATATATGGTGATAAAAGTGAGAGCAAAAGCGAAGCTGGTACAAAAATAAAACCACGTTCTTGCCGAAAATAACACGTGTCCTGTAATACCACGCGGCTTCTAACCTCCGCTAGATTTAGGCACGAAACAGAGGAACCCCAAGCCAGATTCTCTTGTTATAAATAAACTAGTCTACTAACATAGTACACCACATGTGGCCGACAAATTTTATAAGTAAACTGTTTGTGGGTGGCGAAAATATTTCGTGACTAAATTCATCCATTCAGTTACAAAATTTTACACTTATTACCTTTGCTTCCAAGTTTTTTTCTCTGTAGTAATCGCAATCTTTGGCAGAAACATCGTTGATGATTACACATAACCCAACGTAATTTTTAAATGTAATTTTGGCCCCTTTCTCCAAGTCCAAGGATTTGAATTTCGTCGAAACGAAATTATTTTGTGTCTTTTAGGACAAGTTTAAGAATTAAAAAGCCTTTTTGCGTTTATAAAGTAGGAAACCTCAACTTTAAAAATATGTTTGTCGTATTTCTTTTTAATTTTGAGTTTATTACCTTCTAAGTGTAAGTGAATTAAGTGCTGAAGTATAATAAGAGGTCAGATCCTTAAAAATGAAAAATCAAATTGGCAGTTTTATGGCCCTCTTCACGTTATCAAACTAAATAAATAAAAAGATACGACGTGATATCAGATAACGACCCCGGAAATTGTTGGCTAACAATTAGATGAACAAGAGGCAACTGTTTTAGGAACCATAACAAACGCCTAAATAAGTCTTCAATAACGAGCTGAAAATAGCACAGTAAAGAAATAAAAGCTTACGCCCTGAAAAGGGTTCAATACAAACCTGGTTGGATTAATATCTCCGTAGTTGTTACGTAAACTGGAATATCAAAGTCATGTATTGTATTCAGTGAAGCAACCTGGCTAAAAATACCCTGATTCTACATTAATCACTGATGAATTTATCGTTTAATAAGTATTCCGTTGGCCACTTCAGATTATAAAATTAAAAATAGGGCTTCATTAATGATACGTATTATTTGTTTTCTGTAGTTAAATATAAATATTAGGTCGGTGCTTCGCATTTAGACGAGGAAGAATCGAAGAATTCCTGTCTGAAGTTGCTAACAATTAAAATAATGTTTATATTTATAACAAAGAAATATGGCCAACTCGAATAACAAGAAATCTGTAAACTGTCACTAGCAAGCCTAGATTTTGCCAAATAAATCAAATAAAACATTCTTAACCTGAATTGTTAGTAAAGTATTACGGCAGTTTCTTCTTGAAGCAGTCGAAACTTCGGAATTTATAAAATTACTTTTGAAATGAACTAGAGGTATTAATAGTAACTTTTAATTAATAGCAGGTTTATTTTTTTTAATATTTATTGCAAATTTACAATCTACCATTATAATAACGATATTCAGTAAATAATTTGATAAGAAGCTGGTTTATTTGAATGCCCAAATTGTATATGGTCATATTCTTCTAAAAAGTCTTATTTCCTGCGCAGGTTTTTTACTTTTTAAGGAATTTTATTAATTTTTTACTGACTCCGTTTATTTGTACAGTCCTTAAAAACTAGAAAAATACATGTCATGGGTCAAGGAGAGTAATGTTCCACTAAACATTCCTCAAAAAATTATTTGTAATATGTGGTAGTAGTGACTGGCAAAAAGTTCGCAACATATGGGAAAAATGTTCATTATTAGAGTAGTGAAAAAACTTTTCCGGGGGATCGGTTCTGCGTGTCCGATAACCTAAAAATAGAATTTGATGTATGTCACGTGACCACTGGTGTGGCGACAAATTAAAAAAAATCACTGTGAAGTCGGAAAAAGTGGGGATGGATGACAAGATATCGAATAAAATTATTTGAAAAAGTTGCTTAGAATTTAATTTTAAGCCCATATGTAAAATTTCAAGGATTTATGTAAAAAAATCGCACTTTTTCTGGAATATTTTTTAGAAAACATTTTTTAAAAAACAGGGTCAATCCTTAAGTAATAACCAAATTCTACAGACATTTTTTAACGTTGATAATTTTTTTCTTCTTAATTACACCACAGTGATATACAATCAGCCCAGGAAGGACTATAAGTACATCGTATGTAGGCCTTAATCTAAGAACTTAAAACTAATATAAAACATGGCATGGAGAGTAGCATCTCTTCAGTCGTCAGGCGTCTTCGTCTTCGTCGACGAGTGAGGATGCAAGATCGTTGGGATGGGCAGTTATTCTATTTCTGTATTTGATGCTGTAATTTGCGATTTCTTCCTTAATGGTTGGTATGTTCAGGTCAGAGTGTAGGAGTTTGTTTGGGATGTACCATGGTGCATCTACTGCAGCTCGGAGTGCAGCAGGATTTCTAAGTTTGAATTACTAGCTGAGCCCCAAAGAGGTATGCCATATGTCCATATTGGTTTTAGTATGGTGTTGTAAAGTAGGAGTTTATTTTCTGTTGATAATTCAGATTTTCTGTCTAGGATCCAGTACGTAAGTACGTTTGCTAGAATTTAAGCCCGAGCTGTTTTCTTTTTGAGAATATATGAGTGCGCTAAGTTAGTCGTCTGTCGATATGGATGCCTAAGTATTTGGCTACTACCTCTTGTGGTATTATGTTTCCATTTAGCGTGTCTGGGGGGCAGGTGTCTTTCTTCAGTGTGTATATGACGTGGATTGATTTGTTCTCGTTTACTTTTATGCGCCATTGTTTTAACCATCTTTCCAGTTGGTCCAGATGATTTTGTAGGTTTCTGGAGGCGATTATCGAGCTTGGGTGTGGAGCTAGGATTGCCGTATTATCGGCATAGGTAGCTGTTTTGGTTTGCCTGGATTGGGGTAGGTCTGCGACATATAACAGATATAATATGGGGCCAAGAATACTGCCCTGCGGTACCCCAGATTGAATCGGACAAAGTTGAGTATATTCCTCCCGATATTTGATTTGGAACTTCCTATCAGCAAGGTATGCTTGTAGTAGGGTATAATGTGGGTGAGGAATGACACTTTTGAGTTTGTAAAGTAAGCCCAAATGCCATAAATTATCGAAAGCTTGACTTATATCGAAAAAGAGTAGGGAGCAGTAACGTTTGCCTTCTAAGTCGTTGCTGATTTTTTTGACCAATCTGTGCGCTTGTCCGATCGTTCCATGTCCCTTACGGAAGCCAAATTGGCGGGGAGGTATTAGCCTCTTTTCATCGATGATGAGCATTAGACGTTTAAGCAATAGTTTTTCAAGGACCTTGGACTGGAGTGGAAGGAGCCTAATTGGACGATATGATGTTACATCATTGGGGTTTTTGCCAGGTTTCGCAATCATTATTATTTGCCCCACTTTCCACTGACATGGGAAGTAGTTAATTCTGACCATGGAATTGTAAATTTGTGTTATTGCTGTGATACCTTTTTGAGAAAGTTCTTTCAGTATTTTTCCGGTGATCAAATCATATCCGGGAGCCCTTTTTGAATTTATTTCTGAATTTATGATTGCTTCTACCTCAGAAACTTTAATTTTGTTGATTGGTAGGGCCATCTGATGAGGAATCTGTAGTTCTTTAATAATGTCTTCTTCTTCAATTACTGTTATGGAAGGAGGAAAGGGTTGAAACACTGATGCGAGATGTTCCGCGAAAGCTGTGGCTTTTTGTTTGTTTGTTTGTTCGTGCCCAGATGCCATCGTTTAACCGTATTGCTGGGATTTGATGTTGAGGTTGTTTTATTTTCTGTGTAGCTTTCCATGGTGAATAGTCTGAGGCAGCCGTTGGAGTGAGTTCTGTGAGATACTTTTGGATGGCTTGATTTTTCAGTTTTTGTAAGAACTTCTTGAGGTCTTTAGCTATTTTGTTGTATCTTTGTTTATCCAAAGGGTCTCTTGTTAGTTGCCACTTTTTACAAGCTTTTTTTTGCCAGTTGATAAATAACACACCAAAACTTTTAATCAATAATATAATTTCCATTATTATCTATGTACAACGTACAACTGTTTGCCATCTTTTCATAAGCTGAAATATGCAATTTGAATAAAACTGTTGACGTTTTGATTCAAAAAACGAAGATACAACGTTTTTTACATTTTGAAATTTTGCTTGTGGTCTAGCTGCTTCATCTGCACTAACCCATTGGCTTTTATGTTTAATATTATGACAAAGAACCCACTTTTCATCCAGTGTTAGTATCCGTTTTAACAAAGGCTCTTCAGCTTCTCGTGAAAGCAAAAATGTGCATACGTTAATGCGTTCTCTGTGACAATTTTAGTGGTTAATGTGATAAGATACTTATTTTAACCGGTTATTTTACATAACAACCAAACTATCTTGGCTGAAGTGATAAATTATAATATTTAGGAAATATTTTTTATGAGGATATTTTTGCAGCCGCATCTTGTCGTAGACGTTTTGCCTTTCAGGGCCCTCTCTTGAACCCTTGGCCGCCTGTGATTGGCGATTTCCTGACACACTTGCGAAGAGCAATAACATCGGGAACTTCTTCTTGTGAAATGAAAGTCTTTTGACAAATGATAAACTGGTTTCTCGAATACTTTTGAGCCAATCGTCCTTCTTTGGTACCAATCTCATACATCTCGCGATCAGCATCCACCTGCAGAATAACCCCTAGAATGTTCTTGGAGTCACCTCTTCCCCTGTAGGCACCAAGAACTTGTACTTTTACGGTATCTCCAATCTTACTCATTGGAAATTTTCTTTCGGACATTTGTCTCATCTTTCTTTGCCTGAGACTAATGCACTTCTGGCATCGTCTCTCTTTTTCTTAATATTGTTGATTTTATCAGCAATAATATCTTCTTCGCCGTTCTCTATTCCTCCATCGTCCTCTTCGCCGTTCTCTGTTCGTCTATCTTTCTCGTCTTCGTTTTCTATTTGTCCACGGCACCCGAGGAGGAGTCGATTAAGGCCTTCAAGATCTTCTTCAGATTCAAGGTTTCCAATGGCATCGGTAAAAAGTGATGATATTGTAAGGCCAACTTTTGCTGGGGTCCCAATTATTGTTTATTGTTGTGGGATAATTTACTATTTAGCTCGACACAACTGGGTTAACCTAAAACGACAAACAAAATGTCAAAATAGACACAAAGTAGGTGCAGTCCATGCTTACATACATATGAAGCGGCACATTTTTACTTTGTTCATTTTTCAAGGTCAGGCTTTATTGCTCTCAATGTATTTAATAGCATCACTTTGCGGTATACCGGGTGTCTCAGGTAAGACGCACCATAGGGAAACACCAATGTATTTTTTCAGAAAGGATCCGCGATGCCTTTGGAATATGTATGGATTCAGTGCTCAACGTATGTTATTATATTTAGTTAACGCTAGAAAGAGATAGAAATACTGAAGGCGTCTGTCATTGCAACAGGCGATTATTTCATTGTGTATTTTTTATATTTTTCAATTCTGAGAGCGACAAAATGTCAAATTGTTAAACTTGTCAGTTACTAAAGAATCTACAATTAAAATGCAATGAAGCACAATTATAGATTAATTATTATTATTATTATACTAAAACAATAAGTATAGTTTAAAACATTTATTTATAATGTCATAATACTTTACATATTTACTAAAATCACTATTTACGTAATAGTATATTATTATATGAGCGATTATGACAGCCATTATTCACGAAGATGACGTTTGAGCCCACGAGCCGTCAGGCGAGTGGCACAAATCATCTGAGCGAATAATGGCCATAATCGCGAATGTAATACGATACTTTTTCTACACCTATTAAACAAATATATTAGACTCAAATTAGTCAAATTTACTAACTTTGTAAACAAGCAATATAACAACACACTTGGGCGTGCCGATTGTCAGCCGCAGAAGGAGTTGATCGCGGGCGATTTAAAATATGATTGGATTAGCGAAATATTGATTTTTGGATTTGTATTTGTGATTGGCCGAAATCATAATTCACTGCAGTGAATTATGAATCCATAATTCACTGCAGTGAATTATAGGTACTATTGTTCACAAAAAAATGCTAATAATTGCAATACAATTAAATAGGTGTAGAAAAATGAACTAATGCAGCGTAACTTGACAGATAAACCGTTAACATTTGTTATTTTTGTTTCAATTCCATGACTATCGTATTTTTGGGGTGATTTACGTCATTTTCATACCTAATTTCTGAGGTTACAAGGCACACAAAATTAATTTTGTTTATTGATTCAGATGCATAATTTTATGCTCTACAACTTTTATTTAAAGCTTTTTTACCAAAAATAATTGGGGGAGCAGGAAATTACGAAAATATGATTTTACATGTTAAATTCCTATGTTCGGGTGTTCGAGTCACCACCCTGTATATTAGGATAAGAGTTGGGAAAATGAGACTATTTTGACAGCAATTTTTGATCCAAACACGTGATTAACACAAACGTCATTTTAATTGTCATCACAGTGTCACTTAACCAGTCAAATATAAAAACCGCAAATATTTTAACACAAGATTTATTTGAACAGATTAACACTATTTTCCTTTATTTCAGCTCTATTATTACAATTTCTTGCGCTGCAGCCAGTCCTTTTGTCGTAATTGCCCCTTTATTAATAAACATCAAAAGTGCCAATTTTAACAGCTTTCAAGTAAATGCATTTTAATTAAGTAGTCCATGCAAAAATTGATCCAAACCAATCAAACTGTATCACGACATTTTCCCAACTCTTATCTTTATAATATACAGGATCTCTAGGTTCACTAGTCGACGTATCCGTGGCCCTTTCTAAAACCAAACTGATGTGTAGGTATGCGCCGATGTTCGTCAATTATAGGTACCTACTAATCGTTTTAATACTATTTTTTCTAAAACCTTGAGAGGACTGGTAGCAGTGATGGGTGTATACGATGCAACATCGTTTGGATTTTTTCCTGCTTTCATTGCTACTTGCGCAACTTGCAACATTCCATTGACAAGGGAAATATTCAAGCCGTAATATTGTATTGAATATTTATGTTAATACTTTGAAGCCGTTATCAGATAATTCTTGGTATTCTAGTATTTTGGTAATGAGATCATACCCCCGATTGATGTCATGGAATACGATGGTTTGTACCTCTCTTTAATTAGTTTTCTTCAGTGGAATGACCATTTGATATGGAGTTTCTAGCTGTTTCTGCAGCTGAAGGTAGTTGGGGTGGATTAGGTTGAAAAACTGTACTTAAATGTTCAGTAAAAGTTACAGCCTTTTTGGCTGTTTTATTGTGCGAGCAGTTTTCCACAGTGAGTAATCCGTGGCTTCAGTTGGGGTTAACCCTCTGAGGTATTCTTCTACTGGGTCATTTTTTAATTTATATTAACAATTAACTTCTTTCGTAATTTTGTTGTACGTTTGTTTACCAGCTGGACTCCTTGTTAGTTGCCACTTTCTCCTAGCTTTTCTTTTTTCAGATAGTTTTTCCTTCGGTCTTATAGGGCATTTGGTGTGTCATCTCTATCTGGTGTTGCTTGCCATGCTACTACTTGTATAGCTTTCGTTACATTTTCTACTGCATCGTCTATATTCAGTTTGGTTTTTAGTGGCATTTCCAATGTTAAGAGTTTTTCTAGTTTTGCTGAAAAGCAATGTTTTTTTCGACTTTCCAAGTGCAGATGTTAGGATGGTCAGTAGTATAGGCGTATGATCTGAACTAAGTTCTAAACATGACTCGATGTTTTTTTTAATCGAATCCCTTAGCGATGAAGAAATCGACAAGATCTAGTAATTTGTTTATCGCTTAGGCTTAGATGATTTGTACCATGAGATCGAAAAAAAGATGATTCTGAGCAGGCCTTGACTAGTACAACACGATTGGTTACACTGGTTCTAGAATGCCTATGAATTATAATGTGACAGTGACATTTCAAATGTAAGTCAGTTTTGCAATCTTGTTTCCAGAATTATTTAAGTTTATCGTTGTAATACTAGTGAAGGATCACATTTTGAACACCTACTCTAACATGTATTCATCTTAGTTTTCAGCTTGTTCCCTAAATAAATACTGTTTTGTGTTTTAATTTATTTGACATTTATTAACCTCTAACTTACTGCCACATTTTGAAATCAGTCTTGCCAATCGTGTTGTACTAGTCAAGGCCTGCTCAGAATCATCTTTTTTTCGATCTCATGGTACTATTTATATACGTTATATTTAGGTATTTTTATATAGCTTGTGTTGGATTTTAATAATCTAGTTAGTTTTTGAATTTAAAAAATAAGATAAGACAAGTGAGGGTAAATTTTGAAAACAATTTAAGTTTTTTTCTTTGCTGACATTAAAAATCGTTACTTTAATACAAGTGTATTTTTTGGTGCTGTCTTTGTACAATATTGTGCTGATCCTTTGAGCCGGATCTTAATACATCTATTTATAGGTAAAAGTGCATAATACAACATTGTGCTGGTCCTTTGAGCCGGATCTTAATACATCTATTTATAGGTAAAAGTGCATAATACAACATTGTGCTGGTCCTTGAGCCTTTTGAAATTTGATACTACGATATGGAAACTACAGGAATAATGACAAGAAGTAAGACGAAGTTAGCAGAAAGTACAAGCCCTAATAAGAACAAAAATGAAAATTTGCCAGAAGATAATAAGTCTGGTAAAACAAGTACAAAGCATTCAAAGGCAGCAAAATCGTCAATAACTGAAGCAAGCACTAGAAGGAGGATGTTGGAAGTCCAAATAAAAGCTGACGAAGAGATGGCAACACTAATGGAAAAGGAACAAGAAATCACTTTTCAGAAAATGAAAATAGAACGTCAGAAAAGAATGATACAAAACAGGTTGATGCTAGAAAATGCACTTATCGAAGAAAATCAAGGAAGTAACAGACTGTCAGAAGTAAGTTCAAATCAAGAAGATGTTATAGGTATGAGAGTTCCTGATAATAAAACCAAGGTTAATGACTGGCTTTACAAAAATGATAAGATCCAAGAAGAGTCAGTTGTTAAAGATCAGACAAGGCAGGACTCCATTGACAATCAAGGTGACATCTCAATAGCAAGGTATGAAATCAAGCAATTGCTTGCAAGGCAAAGTATAGATAAAGATTTACCAACGTTTTCTGGTGACGTTAGAGAATGGGCGTCTTTTTATAATCAATATTTATCTACAACTAAAGTTTTAGGTCTTTCTGATGAAGAAAATATGTGTCGGTTGAGAAGATGTTTAAAAGGCGAAGCGAAGCGGTCAGTTGAAGGACTGCTAATATCAGCGACAAGCGTAAGTCAAATTATGACAGTTTTGAAGAATAGATTTGGCAGGTCAGATTTAATTATAAAGTCGCTTGTGAATGAAACAAGGAGTCTACCTGTCATAAGAAATAATGAATTTTCAAAACTAATTTCATTTTCTGATACGGTGTCTAATTTGGTATTCACTTTGGAATCTTTGGGAATGCAAAACTACATGAATTGCCCTCAGCTGCTAAGTGACATGTTACAGAAATTGCCATACAACATGCAATTAAATTGGGGTGAGAAAATAGCAAGAAATAAAGAAAATTACAATTTGCAAGATTTCAGAGAATGGATAGCTAAAAAGGCAGAAGGTGTAAGTTACATGCAAGGAATTGGTTTTTCCAAACCAGAGAATGATTCAGGTTCAAAAGGTAAATACAAAACTACTTTGTTAACTGTTCAAGATAAGAAAGGGACAAACAGTATTTGTATATGCTGCAAAAATGAGCATACTTTAGACAAATGCAAACAATTCAATCTTTTAAGCTCCGAAGATAAGTGGAAATTTATAAAAAAGAATGGAATTTGTTTTTCTTGTATAAAAGGTCAACATCGAATACGATCATGCACAAGAAAAAGACAATGTGGAATGAATGGTTGTGAAAAGTATCATCACCACTTGCTACATAATGACAATTACAAACCAAGAAACGTACAAGTTGAATCACCGGAAACTTTAGAATTAGGACAAGCTAGTACTGTAAAAATAAATACTGTAGCTTATACAAATAGAGCGTGCGGAAAAGAAATTCTACTCAAAGTTCTACCAGTGAAACTAAGAAATGACATGAAAGAAATCGATACATTTGCTCTTTTTGACGAGGGATCAACCGTAACCCTTCTAGATGAAGAAATAGCATCCAAATTGGGATTATATGGCGAGAAGACATCACTAGCTCTGAAGTGGACAGACAAAGATAGTTCTAAGAGACTAAAATCGATGAAGGTGTCCTTTGAAATTTATGGAGAAGAAGGTAACCTATTTAATATGGAAAATGTGTATACAATCAAAGATATGGATTTACCTGCGCAATCGATCAATGCAAGAAAACTTCAGGATAGATGGCAGTATCTTAAATTAGTAGACTTTAAAGGAATGGAATGTGCAAAACCAAAACTTTTAATAGGACAAGATCATTGGGATCTTATAGCATCTCGTGAAATAATAGAAGGTCCTCGAAATTCACCAGCACTATCAAGAACGAAACTAGGGTGGGTTCTTCATGGTAATGTTAATCAATTTCAGGAAAGATATGATGAAGCAATAGTTTTACACATAAAACATCAAGATATGGAAGAGGGACTTCATGAATTAGTTAAATACTTTTTTTCCATTGAATCATCTGGGGTTAAATTGTTAGAAAAGGATTTCCAGACAAAAGAAGATGAACGAGCAGAAAAATTACTAGAGAAATTTACGAAGCGAATAGGGACTCGATGGGAGACTTGTTTACCATGGAAAGACGATAATATGATGCTCCCTGACAGTTGGCTACTAGCTGTTCAACGTTTGAACTACATTCAAAGACGAATAATGAAAGATAAAGAATTCGAAGAAGTTTACAGAAGTAAAATAGATGAGTATGTAAATAAGGGATATGCAACAAGAATTCCAAATGCAGAACTTAGCGAAATTACAAATAAAGTTTGGTATCTTCCACATTTCGGTGTAGTTAACCCAAACAAACCTGGAAAGGTAAGATTCGTTTTTGATGCCGCTGCAAAAGTTAAGGGTAAGAGCTTAAATGACTATCTACTCAAAGGTCCTGACCTTTATAATTCATTAATTGAAATAATTTGGAAGTTTCGTCAAAAACCTATAGCATTTTCAGCTGACATACGAGAAATGTTCCACCAAGTAAAAATAAGAACCGAAGATCAGTCAGCACAGAGATTTTTATGGTATGAGAACGACAGTCAACAGGAACCAACAATTTATGCTATGAGCGTAATGATCTTTGGAGCAATTTCATCACCTTTTTCAGCTCAATATGTTAAAAACAGGAATGCATTAGAGTTCAAAGAAGAATATCCAGAGGCAGTAGACGCAATACTTCACAAACATTACATGGATGACTATCTAGACAGCGTTAGTAGTGAAGAGGAAGCCATAAAACTGATAAATGAAGTAATAATGATACATGAAGCTGGAGGATTTGACTTAAGAGGTTGGGTAAGCAACTCTAAACATGTACTTGATCGAATTCCTTATGAAAAGAGAGCAACAGAAAAGTTAATGAATCCAAATGAACAGTCTAATATATCTCAGAGGGTTTTAGGTTTAAAATGGGATCCTGAGAACGATAATTTAACTTTTCCTTTAGATTTTCATAAAGTTAATAGAGATATTTTAACAGGAGAAAAAATACCTACAAAAAGGGAAGTTTTAAAATTGGTCATGTCTCTTTTTGATCCACTGGGACTTATAGGTCAATTCATAGTCAGAGGTAAAATGATCTTACAGGATACATGGCGTAGTGGTATCAATTGGGATGACGAGATCACCAACATCTTGTACAAAAGATGGAAAAAGTGGCTAAGTGGCTTAAAAGACATAGAAAACTTGCGCATACCACGATTTTATGGTTTTGATCAAAGAAGCGATAATCAGTTACACATATTTTGCGACGCAAGTGAGCAAGCCTTTGCTGTGGTAAGTTATTTAAGATTTTTCAGTGAAAACGAAACCAAAGTTTGCCTTGTAACTTCGAGAACTCAAGTTTGTCCGTTGAAACCAATGACAATTCCCCGACTCGAACTTCAAGCGGCGGTAATGGCAAGTAGATTAGCCGTAAGCATCAAAAAAGGACATTCACTGGAAATAAACACCACGTGGTTTTGGTCAGATTCAAGAACTGTGTTAAATTGGATCAGATCGGAAGCAAAAAGGTTTAAAACTTTTGTTGCTAATAGAGTAGCAGAAATTCAAGAAAAAACTAACATCGAAGATTGGCATTGGGTTCCCACAAAGTTAAATGTAGCAGATGAGGCAACTAGAGATCGAGAAGAACTTGAAATAAATATAAGTACTAGATGGTACAATGGCCCAACGTTTTTACGTGAAAATCCCGAAGATTGGCCACAAGAAACAGAAACCGAAAAAAAGGATGAAGATTTAAACTGTGGTGAAGTAAAAATGGAAAATTTACTTTTTATTAATCATTCTGTAAATTTTGATTTGCCTAATATCAAGAAATTTTCAAATTATATGAAATTGATCAGAAGTACGGCGTTCGTAATGAAATTCATAAAAATATGCCAAGCAAAAAGGAAAAACGAAGAAATTTCTAAACATTTAAATGTAAACGATCTAAAACAAGCAGAAAAGCTATGGTTCAGAAAGGTACAAGAAGATTGTTTCAAACAGGAAATAAATTTACTAAAATCGGAACGAAACGTTACTAAAGATAGTAAATTATATCAGTTGTCGCCGATATTCTCTGATGGGATAATAAGGTTAGGTGGAAGGACGGATAAATCTCCAGAATTAACTGAAGATACTAAGAAACCTATCATTTTAGAAGGAAAACATAATTTAACGAAACTCTTAATAGAATTTTATCATCGCAAAACTGGCCACAGTGGTACAGCATTTGTTCTAAATGAGCTCAGACAGAGATATTGGATTCTTCAAGGAAGAAAAGCAGTTTCTTCTGCGGCTAAAAGATGTAATTTCTGTTCGATAAGGAAAGCCACACCAAGGATACCAGAAATGGGACAACTGCCAAAATATCGCATAGAAAGACCTCAAAGAGCATTCATGCATGTTGGTATGGACTATTTCGGACCTTATTTTGTAACAATAGGGAGAAGAAAGGAAAAAAGATATGGAGTAATTTTTACTTGCCTTTCTATACGCGCAGTTCATATCGAATTAGCCGACAATTTGACCACTGACTCAACTATTCTTGCTTTAAGGCGATTTATTGCCCGAAGAGGTCAACCGAAATTAATAGTAAGTGATAATGGCACTAATTTAAAGGGAGCGGCCAAAGAATTACACCAAGCTTTACAGGAAGTAGATGAAAGTTCAGTGAGAGAATATCTACTCACTCAAGAAACGGAGTGGAGATTTCTCCCACCAGCTAGTCCAAACATGGCAGGAGCCTGGGAACGAATGGTGCGTTCAATAAAGGAAGCTCTGAAGATAACCCTAAAAGAAAGATCGCCAAAGCCAGAAGTATTACTTACCTTGCTAGCAGAAGCCGAGAATATTGTCAATAGCAGGCCTTTAACTTATGTTTCTTCTGACTCTAAAGATCTTGAAAGTTTAACACCCAATCACTTTTTGATTGGAACGTCGAGTAAAGCAAAACCACCAGGAATATTTGATGAAAAGGTTTGGGATTTAAGAAAGCACTGGAGGATTGCTCAGAAGCTTTCCGATAACTTTTGGAGACGGTGGATGAGGGAGTATCTGCCCATGCTAACAAAACGAACCAAGTGGTTCCAAGGACAGGGCAACTTAAAAGTCGACGATATGGTGGTAATAATGGATAATCGGTTACCCAGGAACTGTTGGCCATTAGGAAAGATTGTGGCAACATTCCCGGGACAAGATGGTAAGGTACGTGTTGTGGAAGTACAAACACAACATGGCACCTACAGAAGACCATGTTCGAAAAATTGTAAATTAGATCTCCTGGAAATAAACGACCAAGATCTCGCCACAGATGGGTGAACACTCAAAAGAAGTCTTCACCGAGGGGGAGAAATGTTGGATTTTAATAATCTAGTTAGTTTTTGAATTTAAAAAATAAGATAAGACAAGTGAGGGTAAATTTTGAAAACAATTTAAGTTTTTTTCTTTGCTGACATTAAAAATCGTTACTTTAATACAAGTGTATTTTTTGGTGCTGTCTTTGTACAATATTGTGCTGATCCTTTGAGCCGGATCTTAATACATCTATTTATAGGTAAAAGTGCATAATACAACAGCTTGTATTGGTTAAATGAGTTTCTGAGATTAAGAGTATGTCTAGAGTATTTCTTGTGCATGTCTACACAAACCGTTGGCATTCCATTATGCGATTTTTAATAACGCAGCCATTATTTAGTATTATTGACGAGTGCTGACATGAGATTTATGAGGATACCCATTTGATCCATCAAGTTCTTCATCATTTGGTGGAGTTCAGATAGATCGTTGGAGGGTTGTATCATGATATTAGGAATAGGTTGGCTTTCTTGAGTTGCGATCCTGTTATATTGTGGCTGTGATACTTGAGCAAATAATGTTACTGGTCTGTTCTGTATTTTTCGTTCACAAACTCTGCGGAAGGCAATGGGATACCGCTGTGACCAACCAGCTCTAGAACTGATGACCACACACACAGTGTCGGTTAGAATGTTTGCTGCAGTTGCTTGTGCACGATGCAGGCTCTGTAGCACAGATTACTTACTACACAGATGACGCACTCGTTTATCAGCATTTTGATGTTGCTGTCCGAACTTTTAAACTCGTTGCATCTGCTCCTGGTTCGCGAACCAACATCTCACCAACACAGTAGTCCAGCGAACCAACACGGACATGCGCAATCAAAACTCGGGACAGTAAACCAAGGGAATTGCATCATCTGTCATCTGTGTAGTAAGTAATCTGTGTCTGTAGTTGCTGGATGATGCTCGTTGCAGTTTACACATTTGCACACGTTCTGCCGTTTTTGCAAAAATTGCCGAAATTTTTTATCAATGTCCAAATACCTGCTGCATAAAAATCTTAGGCTTATGTCTCAGCCACATGCGTATCTCATGTTTAACATCGTAATCACCCGCGAAACGTTTGCCGCCAAGATGCCTTTTTAGTGGACCAAACAGATGAAAGTTACTTCGGGCTAGGTCGGACTGTAAGGTGGATGATCAAGAAGTTGCCACCCTAATTCGTCAATTCTCTTCCGGGTTAATCGGGCCAAATGCCAAATGAGGGTTGGCATTATCGTGATGGAGCAATATTCGCGTTCCTCTCGTCAGTGGGCTTGGACGTTTTCTTCGAAAACCATGAAAACACCCTGTTACAGTTGCTATGCTGTCTAATGTTACCCACCTGCTAGCTCGAATCATTTCGTCGACCCGCCGAATTGTTGCTTTTATCGCAAACTGAACCAGTTCAGTTTTCGTCAACAACTTTTGAGCGCCCTTGAGAGAATTTATCGACCCAGTTGTGCATTGCTTTACGCGACAAACAGGAAACATTTCCTTATGTCCCTTTGCCCACAAAAATGCACATAGGCACGCGGCTCTTCGAGCGCGGTCGCCATTTCAACACTGCCTGCGCACGCATGCTATTGGAACACAGCAACTGTTACTTGAATATCATCAAGCTGGATTGTACTGCCACGTAATGATATATTTGAAAATAGCTCACTGCTTTTTTCAGATGTCCTACATTAGTTTGTGACCTAATTACTGACTTTCCCTCATATTTCAAATGTTTGTTATTTCGTGTCCTTTTTCTAGAAGATTTTGCTTTATATCCTTTAACTCAGTTGTTGGATGAATGTTTTTAAGAACTACTCTAAATCCTCTCATTTTTAGATTTGTATGTAGGGAATTCTGATTCATTTTCTATTAATGCTTTTATTATTAAACTTTCTAGGGGTTGTACTTTCACTTGATTGTTGTATAACGTTTTTAGTGTATATTTGTCCTTGGCAATTATATTTAATAGATTAACCAGTGGCTTTATGTTTTAACGCCTGGTATAAATTTGGTTCGGTATTTTCTGTTACTCCATCCATACTTTCTTCTTCTATTAGTGCATCATATCTGTTGTTCACTGTTATTGTGTCTTCTAGCCATACTCTTGCTTCTTTGTTGATTCATGTATTTCAGTGTGCCTGCTTCGTTTTTTGTTATGTGTGAGTTATTGCCACTGGTATCTTGTACCTGAGTTTGGTGTAAATTTGAGGTTTGTGATAGTATTGGATTTGTGTTATTTTGCGGCTGGCTGCTGTGCGTTTTGTGGACATGCTTGTTGTAATGGCACTGGTTGCGAAAAATCCGTGTTCGTTGGCATTTCAACAAAGGGCAGTTGCGGATTTAGTTCTTGATAAATGCTTGTGTTTGGTTGGGCAACTGCATACGGCCCACAAGTAGGCAATTTTAATAGTAACCGTAAATTTACTTACGGTTTTATGTACCTACTATTGCAGTTTTAAAAGACAAAATAAAATAAATGTAGATATCTAAACTTGACCCTGAATTCAAGTCGAGGCACAGTTGTACACAATCTTACACTTCGAAATTCAAACCAGGACTGATTTTATTAATAATTCGTATATTTGTCTAACATTCTTAACCAAAAAGATAATTTATGTCCCTTTTTTACAAACCGTTACGCCACTGCACACAGAAAAGAATCGTTAAAGTCGAACGTCAAACGTACCTAGCCCTTTAATAAATTAAGTTTTCTGTAACAACGAAGTAAGTAAATAATAATTTTTTGCTTTTTTGTGACAGACGTTTGTAAAAATTACTTCTTTTTAATTAAAATTATAAATTAGGCAAAATAATTAAAAAACGTTGCAAAGGTTATTGTCAAACGTTAACCAACAAAACGCATTTATTGTCACTTTTTTTAAGTTTTAAATTGTATACTTTACGTAATAATGTTGTTCAAGGCGTAATTCTAAAATGTTGTGCCTAAAAATCTAATATTCAAACCGCTTTAAATTCGAATTAATAGAATTTCCCGCCACTTTAAGCGGAAACGTAGTGTGGCGCTTGATTTAATGGTTGGTTCACAATTATGCCAGATTGTCAAAATTTGAAATAAGACAACTTGTTTTTGATTACCCTCCTGTATATAAAAAAAACAGCAAGTTATAAATAACACGTAATTTTTTTAAATTTCAGGTCCATTCTTTGTGATTGTTGAGAATTCAACAAGAAGCGTATTAGTAGTGAACGTCCCTTGTGATTGGTGGGGGGAGCCTCTGCATAGCAGCCATTGTTACAAACTTCCGGCCTCATCCCTTTGCGTTGAGCTGTGTGAAGTGTTTGTGCCATCAAGTTAGCTCCAATGTATTTTTCAAGAATTTTCGTTAAAAATGGCTAGTTTAATGGAAATTATGCAGTTATGTAGACTGTGTTTAGTGAAGGACCAAGTGAACATACCAATATTTGAAGAGCAGGGTGATATTAGACAAATTTTCTTAAAAATCTCGGCCTGCCTGCCGGTCAAGGTAAGCAAGCGTCTGTCGCCATTTTGGCTTTTGTGTTTTCTCGGTTTGTTGTTGGTTTTTGCATGAGTTTCTGTGATTGTAATTATATTGAGTCTTGTACATTATGGAAGGAATTTAATAGCGCGTAATTAAAATTACACAATCCATTGTAACATGGTTGTAGAAGGTAGTTTTGTATGTGTTTTTCGTCCATGCACAGCCAATCGTACGGAAGGTAGTTTTGAGCAACTGCTGTAATAATTTGGCGTCTTATGAAATCATTCTTTATTTACTTTTACTTGGCGTCTGGCTTACTGTAAAATCGTTATTAGTTGTAGGTAACGAATTGCACGCGGAACATATGCATTTTTACCGAATTATACTTCTCAAGTTATAGAAAATCAATATACAGGGTGTCATTTTGTTGTTGGTTTGCGTCTGCTTTGACCTTGTGCGTTGCTAAACCAATAAAAGTACAGCAGTGTGCATGAAAATCACAGAATCTATTATAACAGTATTTTTGTTCTTAGGTCTCGAGAGAAGATAACTTACCAAAAAAGATCTGCGACGGATGTTCCTATAAATTAGAAATATTATATCAATTTTGGAATACATCGGCGAATTCTGAAAAACAATTATTAAAATGGTTAAGTCAAATAGGTGTCGAGAAAAATTCAACAGAAAAAGTCGCTGTCACTCCAGCGCAACCACATTCCTCATTAAATTCGGACGGCGTAGTTTTAAAACAAGAAATAGTCGATCTTGCTGATACTCACAGTGTCGAAGAATTAGCACCTGATGATTTAGATGATTCCAATGATGCACAGGATTATATTTTACAACAGCAGCAATTACCATATCAACCCTTCCAGTTTCAACAAGATGGTTTCACTGACGGAGAGGTAACTATATCATAAATTTTTATCGAGTGTACCTAGTAATATGATTGATTTGATTATAGGCAACGGCTAGTGCTTCCACTGCCTCGGCTACTATTACTAGTGAAACCGTCGAAGCGGCGCCTAAAAGAAAAAGGCGCGCTGCTGCTATGAAAGCCTTGCCTCCTCATATTGATTCTGAGGAGGAGGACGAAGATGACGTGGATATGGTGGAAACCAAAATTGCTAAGGTATGTAAGAAACTCTTAAAGTTAATTCGCCCATTTGATTCCACTTCCACATCATGGCAATCAGTAAAATTAGTTTTCGTGAAACCTTTGTGTTAATGGAATTGCCATGACTATAGTATAGGAAAGCTACAGGTTGAATAACGTTTTAGCTGTTAGATTTACCCTGAACCTACCCACAAACTTATTGTTTAAAAATTGTTTCAGACTGAAGAACAAAGTGATGATAGTGGGGCGGAAGACCCTGAACCAACGGCTTTCGTTGGCTTGCCTTCTACTAGTACTGACAATGAACAACCTGGACCTTCTGGAGTAGGAAAGGGATCTACTGAAGCACCGTGAGTACTTTTATTCATTTTTGGGTATTTGGTTTATTATGACTGGATGTGCCTTTTTTTAAAACTGATTGGGGATGCTTTTTGTTTAGTTAGTAATACAAATAGTGTTGCGCGTGTTATTTTACGATTATACAAATTTATTTTGTAAATAAATAAGAGCATCGGCTAATGATCTCCGTAAACCAATGCCGTGCGTTGGTTAATTAAACGAGAATTAACTTGAAAATGCGTTAAATTCATGTGGTAGTCGGATTAAAATTGTAGGTACTGAGAGAGAGTTTCCTAAATTTAAAATACTTAATAATAACGCAAGTTGAGGTTAGCTAGTAATCTGTGTCCAACACAATATAATTGAGAGGCGCCACATGTGCCCTTTTTTGTTTTAATATTTGGTGTGACTGCTGAGCATCGTAAATTTTTAAAATTCCTCGATAGATTAGATTAGAATTTTCTGGGTTATAATAAAGGCCCTCGATAGGAGATTTAATCAAGAAGATGTTTAGAAATTATGCTGCAAGTTATGTCTGCAATTATTTGGTTTCGTCGGTATTTTTTGGGATTAACCCAAGGTAAGTGGAAAAATTCTTTCGCATCTCCAATCAGTCTTTTGTTTGTTTATTTTTTTTTGTTTATGTTCAGCAAGTTTTTATAATACCATGCACATTCAGTCAGACTGCAAGAGCGAATATGTAATTGTATAATTACGTAATCTGAGTTAATTAGTCATTTGCAATTTTATATTACATATTTGCTCTTTATTTCTAAAATGTCGCAAAGACAAAGTTGTCTTTGCAAATGTTCTATATTATGTATTGTGTTCTACGATTGCGCACTTAAGTCCTCGAATTTTGCATGATGAATGTGCGCTTTTGAAAAGTGATTTTGTTGATTTATCAAAATTTTTTTAAATTTTGTTTTAAACTGCTTGTTACATGAGTTTTACTGATTAGCAAATGCGCTAATTTGTATTTTGTGTTTAGATATTTAAAGACTTGGTTTATGTTGCACCACAAAAGTTTTTGTGGTGTACTTCACATCGCACAATAATCATTTTTATTGTGAGATTTTTTCGAACACAGCAGCTTTTGTTACTGTGTGTAAAAAAAATTGTGTGTTTGGGTGGTTTTTTCGGTCGGTAATTTTTGCATAATAATTACTTTATTATTATGCTACGAAGCGTGATACACGGAGGATGGGAATTTATTCGAGTGATTATTTTTAAATTTTTAATGCGGCACTGTAATTGTTTTTATTGTGCTGCTTGGTAAAGTTAATTTGAGGTAAGTTTATAACTTGGAATTTTAAGTTATCGTGATTTTAAAAAAAATATTACACCCGAAAATTACAAAGGTAATTAACACTGTGCTCCTGCTTTAAAATATGAATGCTTTTAACAGTTCTAATTCTGTTCTATGCTACTTAGTGTAGAGCAGTTCTTAGACTTTTGTTACAAAAATCCATGTTTTTAGTAGTTTACTGCAGTTCAGTTAACTTCAAATGTGTCGAACGCGAATATGAAAATATAGGAAGAACAACTGCAAGTCTACTGTTCGTGTCGAATTAGTTCTCGATCATGAATAGTAAGTATTTGTTCTTGATTTTATTTTTTAATTAAACTATTGGGTCCTGAATTGCGGAAGCTAGGTACCCCATTCCTGCACGATCATGAGAGTTAAGCATCGGGGTCTTCGGTCAGTGCTGGAATGGGTAGCCTGATTGCTTTGTTAACCTGGCACCTCTCCCACAATTGAGAAGCAAGATAGTAGATTGTTTAATGTCATTCAAAGAATCTAAAGCTCTAGAATGGGTAGCCCAATTGCTCCATTAACGCGGCACCTCTCTCGCGCAATGGGAGAGTATGGGCAATTGCACGCTCTGAAAGGGCATAAGGATGAGTGGGGGAAAAACAATTAAACTATTAAGTACAGGGTGCAATGCCTTTTAAAAATGGTGAGCCAGATGATTGTCAGTATTATCAGTTTGATGTTCTGGCATTATTCTGGCTGACGATTTTTAAGCGGTGGTGGCACAACATCCAGTATTTTTTGTATTGCATTTCTCTGTATGTTATTCTTCACTTAGTTTACAATAATTTCTTTTTGTTCGGCATTGCTGATCAAAACATGTGATTATTAGTTTGGTTTGGCACCTGCAATTCGGCAGCAATATAGGACACGGAATGTGATAGACAGAATCAGACGCTCTGAAAGGGCATAACGATAAGTGAGAAAAAATATTAAACTTAACTACAAGGTGCGTATAATGCCTTTTAAAAACGGTGAACCAGATGTATGTCAGTATTATCAGTTGATGTTCTGGCATTATTTTGGCTGACCATTTTTAAGCGGCATTACTCGATCTGTTATTCTTAAACTTAGTTTACAATAATTTTTCTTTGTTCAGCGTTGCTGATCAAAGCATGTGATTGTTAGTTTTGGTACCTCTCTCCCGCAATGGGAGAGTATGGGCAATTGAGGACGCAGTAGGCTGTTTAATGTGATTGTAAGAATCTGATGCTCTGCTCTGAAAGGGCATAAAGATAATCGAGAAAAAAAAAATTAAACTATTAACTACACACAGGGTGCGGTGCTTATAATGCCTTTTAAAAACTGTGAACCAGATGTATTGTCAGTATTATCAGTTTGATGTTCTGGCGTTATGCTGGCTGACAATTTTTAAGCGGTGTCACTTACACGTTGAGATAAAGTGATCGCAAGTTTTTTTTTTTTTTAATATAAACATCCTGTGTGCTTTACTCGATCTGTTATTTTTAAACTTAGTTTACAATAATTTCTGTTTGTTCAGCGTTGCTGATCAAAGCACGTGATTATATTAGTTTAGTTTGGTTTGGCACCACTCTTCCACAGTGGAGAGTATGGGCAATTTAGAAGCAAGGTAGGACACTGTGGACTGTTTAATATGATAGAAAGAATTAGATGTTCTGAGAGGGCATAAGGATAAGTGGGAAAAAAAATTAAACTATTAACTACAGTAATGCCTTTTAAAAACTGTGAACCAGATGTATTGACAGTATTATCAGTTTGATGTTCTGGCATTATTCTGGCTGACAATTTTTAAGCGGTGGCACTTATGTTAGAGTTTAAGTGATCACAGCCATCATGCTTTTTGTTTTTTTATAGACAAACATACAGTATTTGTTTGTATTGCATTACTCAATACCTTCTTATTCTTAACTTAATTTACAATATTTTACTTTGCTGATCAAAGCATGTGATTATTAGTTTAGTTTAGTTTGGTTTGGTACCTTTCTCCCACAATGGGAGAGTATTATGGGCAATTGAGAAGCAAGATAGGACACAGTAGGCTATTTAATGTGATAGAAAGAATCAGACGCTCTGAAAGGGCATTAGCATGAGTGGAAAAAAAATTGCCTTTTAAAAACTGCGAACCAGATGTATTGACAGTATTATCGGTTTGATGTTCTGGCATTATTCTGGCTGACAATTTTTAAACGGCGGCACTTATGTTAGAGTGTAAGTGATCACAGCCATCATGCTTTTTTTTTAAAATAGACAAACATACAGTATTTGTTTGTATTGCATTACTCAATATCTTCTTATTCTTAACTTAATTTACAATAATTTACTTTGCTGATCAAAGCATGTGATTATTAGTTTGGTTTGGTTTGGTACCTTTCTCCCACAATGGGAGAGTATTATGGGCAATTGAGAACCAAGATAGGACACAGTAGGCTATTTAATGTGATAGAAAGAATCAGACGCTCTGAAAGGACATAAGCATAAGTGGGAAAAAAATTGCCTTTTAAAAACTGTGAACCAGATGTATTGACAGTATTATCAGTTTGATGTTCTGGCATTATTCTGGCTGACAATTTTTAAGCGGTGGCACTTATGTAGAGTTTCAGTGATCACAGCGGTCATTTTTTTTTTTTTTCTATTGCATTACTTGCTATCTTCTTATTCTTAACTGAGTTTACAATAATTTACTTTGTTCGGCGTTGCTGATCAAAGCATGTGATTATTAGTTGGGTTTGGTACCTCTCTTCCACAATGGGAGAGTATGGGCAATTGAGGACGCAGTAGGCTGTTTGAAAGGGCATAAAGATAAGTGGGAAAATAATTAAACTATTAACTACAAGGTGCATAATTGCATTAGTCCAAGAACACACGAGGCGATTTCTGATGATTCATCTGCCAATTTGCTAGATGAATCGCTTATAAGCAGTTGTACTGTCAGTGTGCCTTTTGTAAAGTGGTGTGTATGGTTCCATTGCTTTTAAGCCGATGATTCGTTAGAAACCGCCTCGTTTGTTCTTGGCCTTACTCGATTTGTTATTCTCAACTTTATTCAGTATTGCCGATACCTTTTAAAAATGGTGAACCTGATGTATTGTCAGTATTATCGGTTTGATGTTCTGGCATTATTCTGGCTGACGATTTTTAAGCGGTGGCACTTACGTTAAGAGATTAATTGATGTAAACATTGCATTACTCTATATATTATTCTTGACTTAGTTTACGATAATTTCTCTTTGTTCAGCATTGCTGATCAAGGCATGTGATTATTACTTTGGTTTATTTAAATTTACATAAACTACAGTTTCACAAAGCATTTAACCACACAACCATGTCAACCATATGATTAGAGAGAGAGAGAGAGAGAGAGAGGATCAGTGGCACAGTAGTATGAGAATCTACTTTGCAACTGGTTTACATCAGTTCAAATCGCAGTGGTGGTTTGAACCTTGTTACGACTTCCATGCGATTTAAACAGTTAAGCAAAAAATATTTATTTTCTAAGTCTAAAGGGTTGTTTGTATATTTCTTTATTGGGTTTTCCTGCCACCAGACAAAACTGGTGGTGTATATCCCAGTAAAGAAATATTACAATAATTTAATCACAAGTGTTTTTAAGTATCATGTCAGAATGGAAATTACAGTTTTTGTATATTTCCGATCTGAATTAAGAGATCAAGATTGTGCGAATCGTTGTAAGTTATTTATTATTTAAACGCATTTTATAATACTCGATTGTAAGCGGGGATGGTGTAAAAAACAGCTGTTTTTTATCAAGCCTAGGGGGCTGTAATTGCCTACTATACTTTTTGTTTCAATTATATTTCTACTTGAAGCATGACATTACTGTTGCTAAAATGCTGAGTGATGCGCTTTAAATATCATCTTGACTCTATTAGAACTTATTACATGTTACTATGCCTACCAAAAGGGGGTATTTTTTATTATGTTACGGTGCGAAGTAGCAGCACTCGGGGCCCTAAGCCCATTGTGTATCCGCTGCAAATTAAGCGATGCCTCCATACAGACTTGTATGAGTTACATCTATCTTCACTATCATTATACATACTACTATTATTCATTTTTAATAATATAAACAAGTTTTTAATGCTTATAAGTATTGAATACTTTGTTTCTTTAAAACAGTCTTGCGACTGCGTCTCTGAAACCTTGTGGCTTTTCTTCAACATTTTTTTTAATGTGTTTTATCTTGCTAACGTTTTTTAACTTCTGTAAATGTGTTCTTAATATGTAGGTAAAACGGCGCACCAACCACGGGTTGTGCATTGTGCCTGTAAAAATCACATAGGTACACAGCCTCGACACCGAAAGGTCAAAGAGGTTGCAGATACAGATGCAGAAATGTATTTTTAAAGTGAACTTGCTGTATTTTTAATTTTATTCAACTAAATCACAAACTTTAAATATTGAAAGTGTATAATGTGAATTCGAAGACTTCCACGGTCAGTGTTAGTGTTAACAGAACGATTTCCTGGTTGAAACCGTGTCATGAGTACTTATGTCTCAAACATGACACGGTTTCAACCCGGAAGTCGTTCTGTTAACAAGTGTATAATGTGTTTAACATTCATTTACGAAATTTCAAAAAATTCCAGTACAATTTTGTGCCGGAAAAATTGAAATGTTCGTAAGCATCTTGAACTGCATTGGTAAGTACCAAAGTAATTCAGGTTACTTTGCGCTTTTAACACATTTTGATTGTATCGAAAAATGTGTGGAAAGATGCACTGCCTGAATTTAATTATTATCGTCTTTATTAACTATAGTTAAAATGTGGAAAAATTAGGTTCGATGCATTGTAAGCGGGACATGTTATCGTTACTTTTTATTAATTGTGATGGTATTTTCATTGGTGTGAATTAGGGTTCGATTTTTTATCAACGATGTGTTTAAAATGAACTTTTGATAAGTAAAGACAACGAAACGCAAGTAAATTTCCGTAAGTAATGCGGTGTGTATGGTCGTCAGCTCTTAGAGGTGGTTGGTCGCAGTCTTAAAGCTGCTTATACTAGGGAAATGTGTTCTCTGCAGTAGTTTTCCGTTGCCTTCTGCAGAGTTTGTGAGTAATGTATCGTATTAAAAAAGAAAAAGGAATGGGTGAACTGACACTTGTAATTTGTGAATTGATACATAACGTGTGGTAGTTAAAAGCTACTCACATGATTTTATTTAGTGACCAATGATGTTGGCCGATTCAATTCTAAAAAAAAAAAAAGTGTTAAACATCGCAGTTTAATAAAAACGTTGTTGCATAGGTCTGAAAAATACGAATGCAGTTTGTAATAAGCTTTTTGTATGAAAAGGGCGAATGAAACAAATGAAAGCTTTGTATGGAGTGTTAACATTTCTTATGACAAGTTGCATCAGTCGTGATTATTTTCAATATTTGGCTATTCCGAACAAAATTGTGTCCCAATTTTGTTTACAATGTGTTAAGTATTCAAAGTTTGATGCTCTTTTGTTCGAAATAACCACAGCTTGAAATGATCGAAGGTTTGGTGCAACCATCCCACAGACAACCTCTTATTTAATACACAGACGTTACCAGTGACTTAGTACATGAATTAACATTTGATGATTGGTTGTAAAGCTTGTTACAAACAGTTGTTTCACTTTTTTAAGGCTCTTGTGATAACGTTTTTATTTGATGCTTTGTAATGAGGGTCGAAAGTAGATGATTACTGCTTTTATTGAATCACAGTGGTCAAATTATGTAAAGGACATGTCTTGTTAACTTGATGTAAATGCAAAAGTTTAAACACATACAATAATAAACAGTGTTGTAACAAGTGCTAGCCATAAGCCTATAAGGAGTGATCATCATCTACAACTATTCAGTTGTTAAAAACAAACGAAGTGTGCAGGTAATGTCGACGATAATTTGAGGTTAGTTCACATTCACAGCTCTTGGTCTTTAGTAAGTTTCAATTTTATTATTTGGAATAGCATTGTGAGGTTTCAAAGCTAACTTGTTTGTAATTTAATTTGTCAAAAATAGTATTACAAGCCAAGAAAATTTTTTGTTCAACTACTTAAAGATCCTCTTAGTTCATTCAGTACAGTAACAGTATCTTGGTAGTTTCATTAAACAGCTGGTAAGAGCAATACATATTCTACACAATGTAGTAAAATACTACTACTTGCAGCGTGCTTTGCACAATCAAATGGGTTCTGCACTGCATAATAAAATGTGATCGTTAATTCCCAGCTTGCGAGCTGATATTTTTTATAAAGCACGGGGGGGGGGGGGTATGTGCATCTCAAAATTTTAGTTTTGTTTGTTTAAGTCTTATTTGCAGATTTTAATCTTATTATATAAACTTGGAAGGGTTCAACTGTTTAAAGAAAATGCAGTTAAAATGAAACACTATCAAGTTGTTTTCCGTTGAGTTGTTCGAATGTAGTCTTAGACTTCACCCTTTCGACAGTGAAAAAAGCAAACAAGCTGGCTTTAAAATGGTGGTGCTACGACTTGCCGCTTCTTGCTAAATTGTAGCATCACTCTTTATTCGAATTACTCGTTTGTTTTTGCACTTTTGACGAGGTAAGTTTTGTTTGGGTTACGTTTGGCAATGTATTGGGAAACGATACGACTGTGTTCTGTTTTTATTGCATTTTCGAGTGGGAATTATGGTGTTTGACGTGAACACGAACTCGATGAATCTTAATACAACATAAATCTAGTTTCTTTAAAGGAAAGATGCTTCACTTGATGGTGAAAGACTTTGTAATAAACTTTGTAGTTTTTGATAAAGGATGCGTTCATGCATCAATCTGGAAAACTTACTTCGGAGCTTCCTCAACATTCATCCATTACTAGAAGCATCGGGCTCGCTGGAAGTTCAGAAGCATGACGAGCGATGGGGTTCAACGAACGAGACGAGTTTTCTTCATTTTTCAAACATGAATATTAAACAATTTTATAAATTAATCGATGCACCGCGGTAGTTGGTTTGGGATTTTAGGGTGGCCATGCTTTATACGGGTATTGTAAGGGTATGGGACTACTGCGGTGCATATTTTGGTTTGGCTGAATTTTGTTTTTTTCTCAATTTTTTTTGTACTTGTATTTTTAAAGAACTTCTGAAATTCGGCCAAACAAATTTTTAAGTATTTTTTTAAACATTATTTAAAGATGTGAAAGAAAGTTTAATAAATATGTTTTATATAAATCGTTGCTTGTGTTTTACTTATTATTGTTTGCAGGAAGTGTAATCCCTTGGATTTGTTACAAAGATAACCTCAAGTTACAGTATTCAAAATTTAAAGCACCAACATATTCATGTACAATTATTCATCTATCAGAAGGAAATTCCCTGGTTCATAGTTTTAAACTTTTTTTATTTTTGTTATGAAGGTCATAACGATGGCTTCTTTACAATAGTTTTAAAACCTGAAAATTTAAATCAAGAAGGTTTATTAATTCGTTTTGCATTGTTTGAAAACTTGAGATCCGAAGTATGTAGTATTACATGTTATTATTGTTATTAGATAATTAATATAATTTCATTTTGGAAATTGGTGGTGAAAATCCCAATAAAATGTCCAAACTCGCCACAAAAATCTTTAGAAAATATTTGTAAATAGTTTCAAGGCAATTTCTCCAGTCAATCCTAGGAGCCAATGAAGGCAAAGCAGTTTTTTATGCTTCAGAATTCAGTTGTAAAGAAGTCACTTGTAATTGGTTTTCTGATAACCTGCAAGGGTTTAAATCCATGAACCATAATTTATTAAATACATGTTACTCAAAAATGTTGCCCATTAAACAGATTAACCACAGCAAACTATTCAACATGTTCTACAAACTAATTTTGTAAAGACATTCAATTATGTTGATACCAAACATTCGGTTTAATTTAGAAAATTCAACTTGCATTTATAATACATAATTGGCTTTCTAAAATCGCTGAACAAATAATTACATTGAACAACTTGTAAATTCAAACATTTTTTATTAGTCGATTAGTATCCAACTTGCATAACTAAATTTTATAAGAAGTGTTAATTTATAAAACCCTTGAATTTGGTTTGTTGAACATTGTTTCTAAAACAGATTAATTAACCTCAAAATCTTCCGATAACTTAAAGTGATTTTTTTTGTAATAATTTTTTACTTTGTTCTGAAGTTTCTGCGAAAACCAAAAAGGTAAGTTATGAAGATCTACGCAACGTTTAAAGCTTCGTTATTGTAAATCATCAGATCATCACAGTGGTTATACTAGATACCATTAGCGGAGAAATTTGTACATCATCATAGTCAACTATGATTGTACTGGATGACTATTAAAGTGCTCCACCATTATTGGAGAACTTCAAATTTAAGAAACCCAGGGGTCCTACGATTTCTTGAGTAAAGAGAATGTTTCCTGATCTTTCAGTAATTACAGGTTTAGGTTGTGTGGGCCTTTTGTGTCTTTGTACTTATGTTGTTCTTTGAATAATAATTTTTGTGATTTGTATTGTAGATTAGATTGTTTTATTAAGGTGTAAAAATTGCAGGTGATTTTAGAACTAATTTGTAACGATTTGACAGTTTTTGAAGTTCGTTATTTTAGCAGCAAAATTTTATAGACCTTATAAGGGTTACCCTCTTAAGATTTGCAAATTTAATCAAGTCAAGTAATCGAACAAAAATATTTTCAGATTAACACTAACATATTTAAAAAGTAATTTTTAGTTTGGTTAATTATACGTCGTTGCCTTTAGTAGTTTTAATATAGGTCACTAATCGTAGATAAACCTTCAGCAGCCTTCTGAACAAATAAGTATACAGTAGAAATTTGTTGTAATGTTCCACAAGGAACATGATGTCCAAAGTTCGTAATAATTCGTGTAAGAAATTCATTTGATTTAAATTTATTTATACAAATTACTTTATTAACAGGGTATTTAAGTCTTCATATATGATTCGTATTTTGTGGACCAGTCTAGGCACATAATTTTCCACAAAGAAGTTCAGGGTTAAAAATAATGCAAACAGCTTTTATATTTGAATAAGTGAGGAGCTTGTGCGCAAAACTCAGTAAATCCATAACATACCAAGATTGAGTTAAGTGTGGATTTCTAGAGTTAACTATGATTTACTTCTATATCTGAGGTCAAATTCAGTAAAAAGTGAACCCCGGTCCATGTGAAATTAATTTATAAAAGCTAAGTTTTGTTGCAAAAATCGATAAGTCACAACATGGAGAAATACCACTACATTCTGTTCCAAAACTGAACAGTTCACAATGCTTTCTTATACAACGTCAACTATTTCATTTTAAAATTCAACATATCCAGGGCAAGATACATAAATTCATTTCTAATTTAAATTCTCGCTTTTCTCAGTTTAAGTATTCATGGACTTGTTTAGACATGTGCGCAAGCTCCTTAAGTATTCAGCTGGAAGTTAATACAATTTGGTTTTTTAAAAGAGAAATTGTCGATACATTTATGTGTAGCAATAACATTCTAATTGAAAAATTTGGTGCTTTACTAAGCAACTTCGACTGTAGTTAATTTTCATAATTGATTTTTCGTAGAATTCGACATCTTTGCTTGAAAATTAAATAAATATTCGCAGCTTATAAAGTAGATACATTAATTGTGGGAATATTTAGGAATAACAAATCGCTTTGCAATCATTTAATACTTCCCCATTCTGAATCGCATTTTATGTAAAAATTAAAGATTTTGAAGAATTACAGGCAATAAGTAAATATTTAAATTTCCTGTATTGATCAGTTATTACTGTTATAGATTTATATTGAACATTCAGTATAATTGCAGCATGATACTTCAGTAAAAACCAAACATTTATTAATGCCCATGTAAGCTTGCAGTGTGTAAAGGTTCGAAACTTGACTTGACAGTTTAGTAAAAATTTCTAATGTTAATCGTCCAACGATCAGGACAATGTGACATTACAAATAATTTCGTTTTAAAATTACATAGTCTTCTAAATAGTGCTGTTGCTATGTATTTGTGAATTTGTGTATTTATTCAACACAATCGATTACAAACGATTTTTTGTAATTTAAACGTCAGCGCATTCAACACAGTGTTAGCGATTCACATCGATTCCCTTCGATTGGCATCGCCTTAAAAGTATGATACAAATCAAAGGTATTGTGAATCGTAAACAACTGTCAGTTATCGTTTTTGTCTTTGATATGTAGCATTAGAATAATTTGGGACTATTTCCTTAAAATAGTTGTTGAGATAAGATACACGTCAAGTTCTTTTCAATTGCTGACCTGTATAAATTTATGATTTGACGAGAAGATACAGCATCTTGTACTGCAAAAATTATTTCGTCGGATTATGCCATTTCATTTAACACTATTTTTTTTATTATATTGTTTCCTATATTCATAATATGAAATAGAGGTTTGATATCCGGCCACATACAACATACACCAAATTATGTCAGTTCGTTTGATAACTTGACATTTCTCATTTCTATCAAAGATTTTTGTTTATTTGTTGTCAAAAATTGAAAATACACGTTCAACAGTCGATTTTTGTGTTGAATACCCTTTACAACTGTGGATGAAAACTTTGATTACATGATGACAAATTAGTATTTTTAGTTGGTAAAAGGCTAAAAACAGACTGCGCGATTTATGTCGAGTCGACTTGACATAAATCGCCCCGTCTGTTTTAGCCTAAGGTAACAGGATACCATCAAATTGGCACCGTTTTGACATGGGCGTTCCGTGTGAACTAACATAAAATTCGTCGACTCGACACAAATCGCCCCGTCTGTTTTTACCCTAACAAACGACTTGTAGACTTTTCTGATTATTTGCTGAAAATTAATTCCCAGAAAAAAATTGAAAATTTTGAACTTGCCTTGCCAAGCTTTCAGAAAATATTTACAAACAATTATGAACTTTTGGTATGATAGGTTTAATAATATAGATAATTAAATATTAAGTACCGTATTAAATGGTGTATGGGCCGTTAGGAACAATATCGAAGTACACTAGTTCCGAACAGTTACATGCACCATAGTTTTAGTACTGTTTAATTAGGTATTATAATGTCAGTTTGGCGATTATAATGTCAGTTTGGCGCAAAAATAATGCAGGTTTTTCAGTATCAATTTGGAAATGATGCAACTCTGTTCAAACTAAACTTTGGCAGCAATACACTTCGACAAACAAGCTTATTGATTCTTCAAATCAACGGACTCTGAGGACATTTTCAACAGTGTCTCGGTTGTTGAAGTTTCTGTCCCGCAAGAAGTTGTTGGAAGTGCTTGAAAGAGAGGTAGCGGTTGAGGCATAGTTTCTAAGCCTAATTCATTCAACTTCTGCAGTGTTAATTGTGCAATGTACGGCCTGGGCCTTTTCTGTTAACCCAACGCCGGACACATACGCTGTAATGCTTGATGCATTTCATTGATTTGCCGACGTACTTCTCTGTGGCGATGGTTTCGCCTGGATACAGGAAACTAGTGGATAAGACTGGCTGCAGACCACCAAACAGTAACCATAATCTTTTGTTAGTGCAACTTCCGCTTTGGTGCTTTGCCTCGGTTTAACATCGTCGACTGCCAGAGAATCCATTTCTTCAGCATGTCTCAATTCGATCGAGAAACAAAGAAGTCCGGAGCAGACTTTGTAACGGCGATTCTCGTTCAGCTCATGTGACACCCATTTGTTGTCGAGCTTCTTCGCTTTTCCAAATTCGTTCAAATGCCGAACGATCAATGTTGAGTTCTTTGGCAGCTTCTCGTGTAGTTTTACGCAGGTCAACTTCGATTACTGCTTTCAAACACTTCCTTATCTTTGAGGCTGAATTCACCACGACGAATTTGCTACACTGTTCTTTCACAGACACTCTCGCCCTAACCTTCGTTAATGTTTCGAGCTGTTTGTGCAGCATTATGGTGGAGATTAAATTCATAAAAGTGAATTGACAAAAATCTTGTTTAGCTATCTGCATTGTAAAATTTTAAAATTCGAAGTCTAAATTAATATTCAATTACATTAAAAGAAGGAGCACAATACAAGCTTTATTTTAATTAATTAACATTAACTACAAATAATAAGATTTACCGCAAAACTCTTACACGATACATGAAGCTACGAAAATCCTGAATTATTTTTGCACCAACCCAATGCAATAAATGCTACTGTTTTATTATGCTGCGAATTACCCATACAGACTTGAGGCATTTTAAAGAATAAATAATTATTGTCTTTTCTTGTATATTTAATTAAAATTGTTCATGTTCTTGTTCTTGACATAATTATGTAAGATAATATTACAGCCCCAAATGTTTACAGTAGTATTGCTTGTTTGCCCTTACAGATTGGGACCAATCCTTTTTGTTATCAAAAGCGAACCACAAATATCAGAAGAGAATAATACATCAGAAAAAAAATATGTTTGTGCAATTTGTCGGAGATCTTTTACATCCAGATCGAAAATGAGCCGTCATAAATACGAACATATGGAACCAAAGTTTTCATGCGAAGCATGCGGAAAAAAGTTCATATATCGGTCTGACCTTGCGAAACATGCGACAGCGCATAACGAAGAAAGAAAATACAAATGCGATGAGTGCGATGGTTGTTTTAAAACTGCATTTAATTTGCAGCAGCATAAAAACAGGCACTCTGCATTAGACTACAAGTTTTATTGTAATCTATGTAATAAAGGTTACCCTTATTTTCGGGATTACAAGGAGCACTGTGATGCGAAACACAACGGAATCAAATATCCGTGTGATATATGCAAAAAGGAATTCGCATATAAAACTGCTTTACGTCTTCATAAAAGGATGCACGATCCTTTTTACGTCAGTCCACAATTCAACTGTACTTTATGTGACGTAGTTGTTCGTAGCAAACCCAACTTAAGAAAACACATACGAAATTGTCACGAACCTGGCTCTAAGTTCGTTTGTGATGTATGTGGAAAATCATTATGTACCGGGCAGAGTTTAAGGGATCATTTAATGATACACTCCGGAATAAAACCGTACGAATGCGAATTCTGCGGTAAGAATTTTAATAAGAAAATCTTGCTGACCGTACATTCTCGAGTTCATACAAAAGTGAAGCCACACCCGTGTACACGATGCGATAAAAGTTTCACGCAGCAAGGTGCACTGACTGTGCATATGAGATCCGTACACACGAAGGAAAAACCGTTCGAATGTCATATTTGTCAAAAGAGTTTTGTGACTAGAACTCTAATGAAAACACATAGTAAACGACTACATGGTGTATCTACGGCTGATATTCACCTTTGGGGTGATAACCAAGCTTCGGGTAATATTCAAGTTACGACTGAGATTCAAGCTTCAACTGATACTCAAGCAGCTTGACAATTTAGTTATATGTTAGAAGTCTGCATCGAGGTTTTGTGCATTATAATAAATTTGTTATTCGTTTGTTTATTTATAGGGCATGGTCTAAAATACCTAGTATTTTATGTTTAATGTAATAAAAATAATCTTAAATTATTATGGAGGTTACCAATTGTTACTGAGTTTTTTTTTTGGTATTTTTATTCTAGAATTTAGATTATAAATTATTATGGAGGTTGCCAATTGTTACTGAGTTTTTTTTTTTTGGTATTTCTATTCTAGAATTTAGATGATTAGGTAAAAGAGGTTACAGACTAATACAAGGGTAAAGTTATGGGGGATGTTCGGAAACTTCCGGTAGCTACTAGTTTGCCTTAAATGAAAAAGTAATTATTAGAAATAATTATTTGATGACTTATTCGTTATCTTTGGTGTTCAATTACAACATGCCTTCGTAAATTCATAGCAGAGTTAATGATTTTCTTTTTGAACATTTATTATAAGGGCATACACCGTAGGAATCCCAACGATACATTTTTGCTTTCTTAATTATTTTAAATCAAAACCATTAATGTTTTTTGTAGAAAAAACAATACCATATCCATTGACGCTATTTTGCAGTGTTTTCGATATTCCTTAATGGAAAATCGGTGAAGATTAATTTTTGCACTTTGACAAAAAACTGATGCCTTGGAATTGCTGAAACAAAAAGCAGTTGTTCTTTAGCTGTCAGTCTAGTTTGTCAATTAGTCACAGTCACAGTTAAAGATTTTATATAAAATAATTTTATTTCCTGTGGAGTTTGCGTGTATCAAACCACAAAGTAACATTTTTTGCAAAGCTCGAACGGAAAAAATTATTTTACATTGTTTTACTATCTAGTTCATCTTCAGCAAACAATGTCAAATAGTCGATTAAAAATAATTACGTCTAGCATCTTTTTGTTTCACAAACTCCATGGCATCAGTGATGTTTGTTAAAGGTAAGACTTATTTTCCACAGTTTTTCAGTTCTACGAAAATCTAAACGTTATGCAAAATTGTGTGAATGGAACCAGTAATTCTTTTCTACAAAAAACTTAGTTATACCCACTTTTGATTTAAAAAATTAGGGAAGCAAATATTTATATATTAGCATCCTGTATGTAAGTTCACCAACAGATCGTTCAGTATGTGTATAATAATTTGTCCGCAACATTTCATCGACTGTGAATAGGTATTTGATGCCTTTCAAACAACCTGTTTGCCGTGGAGACACATTTCACACTTACAGTTTTTTTAATAGTCGAGAATACTGCAGCAAGATGTAATATTGTTTGGTTGTTTGCAGACATCTTTGGATACTACCAAATCTGTGATACTACTGCAAAATTGATTGTTTCTTAAAACGTCAGAAAAACACGACTTTGTGTCCTTGGATACACACAGTTAAACATTCACTTTTACCCCTAGGAGTAAAAGTGACACAAAATGAGCCAATGGCAACTCGTAATTTTTCTGTTTTTATTTTTTATAACGAAGCAACCCGTAGCAATGACAGCTGGTATGACGTTCATTTTTGACTTTTTTTAAATTTTCTTGCTGAATTGCTTTTAATTTATGCGTTTGAAGAAAAAGTAAGATGTGCTATTCGGAGTAAAAGTGATTTTGTGTGCCTCGCATGAAATTGTCCGACTCGCTAGCGCTCGTCGTTCAAACGTCATGCTCGGCACACAAAATTACACTTTTACTCCTAATAACACAATACAGGGTGTTTCAAAACATGTGTCGGAAAATAAAGGGTGGGGTTTCTTGGCTAATTATAAGAAAGAAAGTTCCTATTAACATGGTTCCGCAAATGCACCTTTTTCGAGATACAGGGTGAAAAAAAATATAATTTTTTTTTGTTTTTTGACGATATCTCAGGAACCGTTTGGGATACAAAACTTAGCTTTTGTACACATCTTATCATTAATATTAGCTACTTTTTAAGCGCGTATTCAATTTTTTTCATGTGCCATTGACGGAAATTTTAGTGTTGTGTGAGGTTTTTTTGCCCCTAATTTCTATGACACTTGGGAAATTGGAATGCTGAAAGCACATTTTGAACCGCCAATGTTTTCTACACAAAAAAGGTACTCCTGGTCAAAAGCTCTAACGTGAACCGTTTTAAAGAAAAACGGCATTTTATGACGAAAAACAGAAAAAAAGCAGCAACATGTTTTGTTGTGATCGTGTTACTACTTTTTTTTCATGTTTTTCCTGTATCTCGAAAAAGGTGCGTTTGCGGAACCATGTTAATAGGAACTTTTTTTCTTATAATTAGCCAAGTAATCCCACCCTTTATTTTCCGACACATGTTTTGAAACACCCTGTATACTATATCGTCGACTAGCATCATAATGCTATCATTATTGTAGAGAAAATCGTGCATAATATTATACTTTATGGCACAGTACCATAAAGTCGTTATAACAACGGAATAAACAAACGTTACCTACTTAACAACCACATCAGTCGTTATAGTAACAAATACTATTTTGTGACAAATAGGTACGTCATAATTTTATATAATATAACCTGAATAATTACTATTTTAGCGAAAAAACTAAATTAAATTTCTTATAAATAATAAATTGTAAGTCGACGATAAAATAGCATATGAAATTTGTTTATAGTGCAGTATTATGGCATTTATGAAATTATCGCATTCACTGCGTTTCATGCGCTAATTTCATGAATGCCATAATACTGTACATTATAAACTAATTTCATAATGTACTATTACCGGCTCGTCCGCAAACTATATTTGTTGAACGTATATGCATTTTGCCAAAAGTAACAGTTTTTTTTGTTCTTTAAATTTCCAGATTACCTACTTTCTAAAGTATGATCAAAATTTCAGTTCATCAAGTATGGCCGTGGAAGTGCAAACCAACGCCTTTAAAATTGACTCGCATATCTTTACTTCAAAATTGTTGACAGCTGTCACATTTAATATTATAATAAATTATACACTTCTACAAATTCAGCCACAAAATTCTTATTCCAGTATCTGGTATCAGCCATAATTATAAAAAAGACAGTGTTAGTGTTTATTCTTTGTAATAAAATTTGGTAGTTTGAAGTAAATATATGTAAGCCAATTTTAAAGGCGTTGGTTTACACTTCCACCGCCATACTTGATGAACAGAAATTTTGATCATACTTTATTATCAAAAGTGTTTCAATACAAATACTTTGTATGACTTACGTCTTATTTATTCCAACTGAGAATATCGTCTTTAATATAGATTCAGTGGGTTATATCTTAATTAACAAAAAAGGTAAGCCCCTTTTTAAAAAAAAGGCATCAAAAACTAGCATTGTGTAACAGAATGCTTACACAAAATTTATATAATCTCTTGGCAGTACAATTTTTTACTTTAATAATGTTATTAACGACTTCGATATTAAAATGTTTTTATGATATTGTCTGAACATTTGTTGTGGTGCGTTTTACAGTTTCTTGGGGGTATTTCGCTACCACTTCCTAATGTTAAAAATTCAACAAATAAAATACTTAAACAGCATAGCGTACTCTTTCAAAGGCGTGTTTATCTCCGTTTTTATGGTCTGTTTCTTTAACCAAGCATGTAACTAGGCCTACAAAATAGAGGGGAAGTTTGATTCTGTTTGGCGAATCAATCCATTCATTTCAACTGATTCATTCTCGAATGAATCACTGTTTGCTTATGGTTAGACCAACAAGTCTAGTAAAGACCAAATCGAAGTAATGTTAGATGTACCGGCACTGTATCGGAGGTTCAATATTCGGTGATTCAGTCTGCATCGGCATTGCCTGTTCTCTTGTTAACTTACATTTCCGCTCTATTCTTGTATAATCCTTTAGCAATAGTAGTAGTAGTAAGCCCATCAATCCGGCGAACGAGCAAAGGTCTTCCCCCTAGATTTCAATTTTTTCTGTTGATAGTTAGATTCGTCTTCCCATCTGGTTAACAGCCTGCACCTGCCTTTCCTGGGTTGCCAATTAGTTGCTATCTTGGTCCATCTTTCATTTTCTAATCTCATGACATGACCGGCCCAATTTTCAGCCACTTACACTTTTCCACAATATTTTCAAAACCAGTGCAGTAGAGGTGATGGGTTCATTTTTGGACTTGCATCATGCTACAACCGGCTTTCATCCATAACACATTCATACATCTTAAACCCAAATCGGCTCCATAATACTATGGCCACCCCTGGAATCGAACCCGTGTCAGCTGGTTAGCTAGCAGGCACGTATGACTGAGCTACCCAGGCTCAGGCTGCCCTTTTCTTTATTTATTTATATTAAAAAAAAATTAAGATCTCTTTGTATTTTTGTTTTTATTTGTGTATTATTTATGTAATTAATACCTACATACAGGGGGTATCAGAAATAAGTACATTAAATTTTTTCAGTGGTGGAACTCGTCAAGAACTACAACTTTCTTATTAATTTTTTTTTAATCGCATTTATTTTGCATTTTTATCTCCTCTTGAAATAACGAGTTGTTTATGTATTTTCAAAATACGGTTAAGATTAATTTTTAAGTTAATTGATTTACTATGGTAACCAAACTTAAGTTTTATGTCTGACATGATTTCCATTGGCGGGTAATGAAATCTGTGATAAATCTTTAACTAATTTTATCACAAAATCTAAAAATTATACAAAAAAAAATTATTAAGAAATGTGGTTCTTGACGAGTTCTATTACTGAGGGAATTTAATGTACTTATTTCTGATACACCCTGTACAATGTTGCCATAATGTACTACGTTGTACACTTTTACGCGAGAATTTACAAGACATACTTTTATATACCATGAGATCAAAAAAAAGATGATTCTGAGCAGGCCTTGACTAGTACAACACGATTGGCAACACTGATTTCAAAATGTGGCAGTAGGTTAGAGGTTAATAAATGTCAAATAAATTAAAACACAAAACAGTATTTATTTAGGGAACAAACTGAAAACTAAGATGAATACATGTGAGAGTAGGTGTTCAAAATGTGATCCTTCACTAGTATTACAACGATAAACTTAAATAATTCTGGAAACAAGATAGCAAAACTGACCTACATTTGAAATGTCACTGTCGCATTATAATTCATAGGCATTCTAGAACCAGTGTAGCCAATCGTGTTGTACTAGTCAAGGCCTGCTCAGAATCTTTTTTTTTCGATCTCATGGTACTTATAGTTCAACAGATAATCGAAATCGAGAAAAGAATTGCGTTTGTTTATTAAAGTCTTGGCCACATTACATTAAACTTTGTTTTTATTTTGAGGACTACCTAAACTTATAGCCACATTCTACACCTACACTATTGAATCCCATATGCCCATATGCGGCAATTTTATTTTGAAACATTGAAGACTCGGAACTTTAATGAGTTGTATGGCTCACTTCAGAATTGACTTGCAAATTCTTCTCGCACAAAATTGTCAAAACTCACATCGAGCCGATTCACTTAAGTAAAGACTCGATTCGTTTGGTTCAGTGAACCTACTGATTTGTTCTTTTTTAACGCATCATTCACAACTAGCACATCTCTACTACAAAATTAGATGGACACAAAGTAGGTCCCAAAAATGTTACTGTGGACCACCTGTAATGGCTGTAATCACACATTACAAGCAAAATTCAGGATTTATTTTCAACCAGAGGAGGCGATGATTATAGTTTATTAATTAGGTTTCCTTGGGTGGACCTTGGCCCATGTGGGCCACTTATATACGAGCCCAGAATCATATCATTTGGCCCAGTTTATATTCAACAGATAATATTTTAAACAACTTTATTTTACAGACAAAATGGAATATATTTTCAGACAAATTTTTTTAACAATAATTGTAATAACTTTGGACAACATGTTATTGCTGTTAACAGTACTAAATAACAAACAATAGTTAGGTAACAATTACCAAAAAATTACTATAACGATTCATTTCATTTGCCCCAAATATAATGCTTACAGTTACCACTGTGTTACGTCACCTTTGCTTCATAAAGCGGCCCGAATTAGCTTAGGCATAGTTTTTACCAAATTTTTACAATATTCACGAGAGAACGCTTTATGAATTTTAATAATCCTTTCTTCTAATTCAGAAATAGTCCTAGATGTCTTAGCTCTTAATTTTTTCTTCATTATAGGCCAAAGAGTCTCAATGGGCGAAAGGTCAGGGCTGCTGGATGTCCAATTTAGTAAACTAATATCATGTTTTGGCAACCATCCTTCGACTATTTTCGTCGTATGGCATGCAGCTCCATCCTACAGGAAGATATACCCATTTTCCTCTGTTTGTAAGCTATCTATAGAAGGAATTAAACTATCTATAAGAATCTTTATATACTCAGCAGCTTTACCAGTGTCTTCTATGAAGTGTAATTTTCCAGTGCCCTGAGCCGACATGCAGCCCCAAATCATAAGAGCCGCAAGAAATTCAACTTTTCGGCGTAACAGTTAGGATGATAAGTTTCAGTTTTAGTTCTCGAAACCCTACTTCGGCTATCTCCAACGCACGCCTCGAATTTTGACTCGTCGCTCCATATTACACTATTCCACTGAGTTTGTATCCAATTTACAAAGCTTTTTGCCCAAATCAGTCTATTCTTTTTTTGTTTCGTTGTTAGCAAAGGTTTTTCCTTCGTCTAAAATTGAGTACCTTTATAGAAAAGTTATTTTATTACCTGGTGTACTTACTTTATAAAATTAAAACCCAGTTTTTTGATGGCTCTAAGACAGGTTGATCTTCACAAATTTTTACCGGTTGCTTTGTTCCATTCTACACTTAACTCTTCACAGTTGGCACGACGATTTTGTTTCAAAATACGCCGTAAAGATCTTAAATTTGCTGGTGTTACAATTGAAATTCTACCTAAATTCGGGTTTTCGGTATTGATCCCGTAGTTTTATGTAATTTTACAAAATTTCTAATGGTACAGCGTGGAAATTTCAGTTGTTCAATAATTTTGCCACAAGATAAACCTGAAGTAGACAAATTAACGATAACTTTCCGTAAATCAGTCGATAAACTTTTACCATGAACCATTGTTCCAAACTAAATAATGAAACCAGACTGTCAAATTGTTATTAAACAAGAGGCGGCAATAAGAAATTGTTTTGTTTTAACCACAGGCTGGTTTGAAAAAGAAAATGAACTATTGTTTGTTATTTATTAATGTAAACAGCAATAACATGTTGTTCAAAGTTATTACAATTATTGTTAAAACTATTTGTCTGAAAATATATTCCACTTTGTCTTTAAAATAAAGTTGTTTAAAATATTATCTGTTGTTGTGTTGTGCTGCAAACTTCACATTCGTGTGATAGTAATTTGTAATACAAGTGTTGAAAGCTTGCGTTTGCCACACGAATGTGAAGTTTGCAGCACGAACGATAGTGAGTGCTGCAGTCACATGAGAAATTGCGTGAGAAAAAATGACTTCAGGTATTGCTTGCTTTGCACTTGCACGAAAAAGATTTCAATTTGAATAATAAACCAATTTTAACAACAATTTACAACTTCACACACAACATTTCAAATTACTTTTAGATCACAGAGATTTTTTTAATCAATAAAGCCTTAAGTTTCAAATCGTGGCATTTCAGAAAAAAATACAGAGAACCGTCGAAATGTCCAAACTGAAAACAAACCAACAAATTTAACCTAAGCAATGGGGAAAGGAAGAAGTATTTTCTTGTAATGTTAGGCGTTCATCTTGAAATATCATTTTTTCAACAGTAAAAGCCCGAGACCTTTTATTTTTATCGATAAAATTTCATTTTGTACGAAATGAAGTTGCCATGGAAAATGGACGAGACTAGGCCTACATTAATTAAAAACCCGCGTCCGTAGAGCAAGGTTTTTTTTATGTAGGCCTAGTCGAGTCAATTTTCTTATGGCAACTTCGTTTGAGTGATACAAGAATGAAATTTTATCCATAAAAATAAAAGGTGGAGTGTTTTTTTTATTGAAAAAAATCCTGAAACAACAAACAAATTTTTATTAAAGAGATTTATTCAATTTTGCCGTATAAACTGACGTTTATTTGTTTCTGGCCTGCCCATAAGAGTTGATGTTTTATAAACAATCGTTTAAAATTTTTATTCCGCTAGCGATTTAAAATTTTTATTCCGCTAGCGCTTTAAAAATGTCAAATCGCTTTAAAAATGTCAAATAAATGTCAAAATTGAACAAACAGTTGTATTACACTTGCGGATTAAAATTAATTTATTAACTCGCGGTATCAACGCGCTTGCGGCTACCGCCGCTCGCGCGGTTAAACGTATCGCTCATTAAACATTAATTTAATCCGCATGTATAATAAATAACTATTTTTCTGACGTTTATTTTAGCAATTAATGTCAAATAATATTTTTGAAGTTTATGTTTCTGTAGCAACAGAGCAGACAGAGACGCGTCGTTTTTTTTTTTGATGTGCGAGGACGTAATGATATTTTTTATCATGATAAAAATGAATGATTGGCTGTTGAAATGCTGATCCAAGCGTTGTTATTGGACAAAAGTGATGTCATGACAGTTGTAGGATTTTTTCAGGAAAAATATTTAAAACCAAATGTTACGGTTTCAAGAAAATTGTTTAAATCACAAATGTTTCAGCTGTTTTGATCATAACAGACTTTAGCTTTTAAAACTCTTCTTTGAAAGACTTGTTTAATCTCTAAATCTCAATGTCTCAGAAAAACACTGAAAATATAATTCAAAGTTTCCACAAGGTCGCTGAGTGTAATTTTTAAATTTCGAATTTTCAGGAATTATTGAAGAAAACTGAAGTTTTGCTGAAGGCAGTTACTTTGTTTAAGTTTGCACCTCTTGCTCTTAAATTTTTGGAAACGTTTGCTTGTTTATGACAGAGTTTCATTTCATAGTACAATTTTTTACAGGCCCAGAGCTTGGTTACTTCCTTCCATTTCCTTCCGCCTTTCGCTTTCTTTCTACAATTTCTTATGTCCTTTTGTCTTAGATCCGCTTCTCGCATCTTCTTTTGTAGGTGGGTCTCTTCTATGCCACTACCTTCGCTATTCTTCCTATATGGCCTAACTACTGCAACCTTCTTAATGATATCACTTCATTTACCTTATGCCCTTCGTAAGCCTCATGTACCTCCTCGTTACTCCTTCCGTCATATTCCTCCTGTATTCTTCTTATTATCTTCCATTCCCATCTCATTATTCTTTTTGTCGTTTTGTTGAGTACCCATATCTCGCAGCCGTAAAGTGCTGTTGGTCTTAGTATGGTTCTGTAGCATTTTATATTACTTTAAAAAATAATGAAACAAAATCGACTTCACCTTGAATGAGCATTCATATCCGTAAAGATGTTCCAATTTGCTGCTTAACTGGGGATGGCTCATTTTATTATCCACAGCTATTTCCAAACCTATCCTGTTCAGTCTTCTCTTGGAGAACTGAGAGCCAGTGCTCTTACATTACACGATCTAGGACATTTAAGCCGCAGCCGTTTCGGCGACATATTTGGACGCAGTGACACTACAACATATGGACAAAATGACGCTGTAAACTTGGGCGCAGAAACATTAGGACATAGGGACATTAAGCCTCTAAGTAAGCAACCAATTGAGTTAACTCCAAGATTTAGTGTTATATTTATTATTATATTTAAATTATATCTGGCATTCCAACGAGTGGAACTTTTCAATAATTTTTAAATTATTGCAGATAGATCCAAATATTATTAATGATAATTTCCTAACTACAAGATTCATAATTGCTAATATTTGTTAAGACTTCAATAAGGACTTTCATTTAAATATGCAGCTATTTCATTCTGTATAGATAATTACATTCATATTTTACAGTGTATCCAAAGAAAGGTCAGTTGTTAAAATAACATAACTGTATGCGTCTTAATGTCTCGGCGCCCTTTTGCCCTGCGTCCAAGTAGATCTGCGTCGAAACGGTGACGCCGAACTGGCCGCGGCTAAATGTCCGTTTCCGTACATTACATAACTGTTAACCTAAGTACGGATGAGTTTTTGAATAAACCCAATCAGGGAAATATTTATTAACTACAAAATAATAAGCTAAACAGGATTTTGCATTATGGCAAACATTCCTGAATTTGCCCATCACTTGTTAAAACATTTTCAATTTAACGTTTCAGTTCATTTTGAGAAGATTCTAATATAGTTATTTAAGTATCAAGGGCGGTAGGTGCGTTTTACCGGTCGAGGGTAAATGTGTGGAGACCGACGTGTAGCGGAGGTCTCCATTTTTTACCCGAGACCGGTAGCACCTACGCCCGTGGTGCTGATTACAATTTTTGCATGATCCATGCAATAACCAAATTTATAAATGAATTTAAATTTTTTCATGTCAAAGTGACAATAATTGTGTGATAACTGTAAAATTATCTAAAAATCCCATTATCTAAAATGACAAAAAACACTCAAATCTTCATATTTTATTACTTACCACCTCCCGATCGGTAAGTGAATGCTTACCGATCAGTAATTTGTAAGCATAACTTACTATTGTCATAATTAAATCAGTAAACATGCCAAATTGACGGATCGTGCAAAAAAGAATTTGGATCACTACTTGTTATTAAATAAATGAGATTTAGCAGTTAATCAACAAGTCATGTACTATCACGTGCAAAAGTAATGACGCTTAAGATTTGTTATTGCAGCAGTCGATGAGTAACTTTCTTATTCTAATTTGTTAATCCTACCTACAAGGTCTTATGGTTATGCCCAAGTTACTCATCGACTGCTGCAAGGCTGTTTATCATACAATAACAAATCTTAGGCATGTCATTACTTTTGTACGTTATAGTACATGGGAACATGCTCGACATATGTTAACAAGAACTCGCTAACTTGTTCTAATTGTTTTAAATTTTTATAAATTAGTGCCAGCTTAAGTAATTCTTCATATATTATACATATTTTACAGTCGTGATACGCACACTTCATATTATGTGAGTTATGAAAACCTATTAGTTAATTTGCCAGTCTTGGCTAATTTAAGCCCAATTTTTTATTTATATAAATAGCAAATCCATGTAATTAATAATATAATTAACTGTAAAATTATAAAGGTAGTATTGTTTGTTTACCTTTACAGATTGGGAATATTGCTTTGTGATGTTAAAACCGAGCCGTTAATAGTCACCGAGAATGAGAATCCAGTTGAAACCGAACCGTTAATAGTCACCGTGACTGAGAATCCACCATCTAAGACCTATACTTGTTCAGTTTGTCACGAATCCTTTACAAACTTCTCAAAACTACATCGTCATAAATACAAACACAAGGAACCGTTCACATGTGAGGTGTGCGGCAAGAAGATTGTACTTCCTTATAACTTTAAAAAACATGTTTTGAGGCATACTGTGCAAAATGATCCAACACAAGAAAAGAAATATCAATGCGACGAATGTCACAAGCTTTTTAAGTCCATATCCGGTTTTCAAAAGCACAAAAAGTTACACTTCCCATCAGAATTAAAGTTTCACTGTGATGAATGTAATAAAGGTTTTGAGACTCTCCAAAGACTTGAGATACATTGCAATGCGAAACATAAAGGTATTAAATATCCGTGTGATATATGTGGAAAAGAATTTTTTTATACATCCAGCATACGTGAACATAAAAAAATTCACGATCCTAATTACATCAGTCCTCAATTCAGTTGTGATAAATGTGATGCAGTATTCCAAAGCAGAACCGGTTTACGACACCATACCCAACGCCATCATTTACATAGCGTAAAGTTTATGTGTGATATCTGTGGAAAGACTGTGCTTTCTAAGGAGAGTTTACGAGACCATTTAATGATTCATAATAATGAAAGACCGTACGTATGCGCGTATTGTGGTAAAAGCTTTAATAAAAAACACATGCTCGATGTACATATTCGAGTTCATACGAAAGCGAGGCCATATTCATGTTCAGACTGTGGTAAAAAGTTTACTCAACGTAATTCATTACGTTTGCATATAAGATCTATTCACACTGGAGAAAAGCCTTATGAATGTCATATTTGTGGAAAGAGTTTCCTAACTAAAAGTTTAATGAAAATCCATAGTACGATGGAGCACGGGATATCTATGGCTGATATATAGGAAATGTTACTGTTTTGCAATTAGAACCTTGGCGGCCCAGCCCGTATTCTCATCTTGTGTTTAAAGTAAACACAAAACGATGTAGCTTTATATGCAATATTGTAAATTGTAATGGTAATTAAACACGACTAAATTTAAAAGAAAACAAGGTGTTTAAATGCTTGTTTATGCTGTAACCTATATCGAATAAATAAAAGAAATTTTGAAAATTGTTGTCTATTATAGTTGGGATTGTATTCGTGATAACATTAACAAAAGTGAAGCTTTTCTATTCCGGTTGAAAAGTGCTTAATTGAGTTTTTCAAGTATATTACTGAAATAATGTATGATTTTCCGCCATTTTGGAGTGTACACAACTTTAAGTCATTATCTGAGTCTCTTTTAACCTTTAAGTAGTCGCGTGGCGCCTTACAGGCGCCAGTTCATGTTAACCCTTAACCGGCGTGGCCAGAAATTTTAACACTCAATGCGTTGTGGAGTCCTTGGGACTCCGAAATAAAAAACGCTGTGTATTTAATGTTATTGAAAAATTTATTTATTTTTCGTTGTATAATTAATTAAAAGCATGTAAAGAAACAAACTTCTATATTTATAACCAACTGAGTAACAAACTAAAGCCAAAAAATATCTAAAACCAAAAATACTAAAAAATAAACAGTGTTTCCTTGATTCTTATTTTGCAAAAAAAAAACTAAAAAGTAAATACTTTTTTTATTGTAAACATGTTTGGTACGGTCTAAACTACAAAAAATGAAAACACATTGATTTCTAAAATAAAACTGAAAAAAACTGACAATGGTTCAAAAACCCTATAAAAAAAAATAATTAAGACTCTTCTAGACTTTCAATGCATTGAAGACACATTTTTTTGAACATTGCAAACAAATTGGTTTTCGCATTGAACACATAAATAAGCAGTTTTTTTTTTTAATTTTGAGTCACAAGTAGAACAATACTTCCTCTGATTTCTAGGCAAAACGTCTTGAGCATCAGCTGGTGCCTCGGGTGCCATGTTCAAAATTCTGAAAATACCTGTGTCACATTCCTCAAACCATCTTTGCACAGTTTCCTCAAAGTTAGGATCTGTAGGATTATTTTTTTTTAATTCTTGAACATAGTTGCTAAATTGCAAATATTACACTAACTGCGTCGTGGAGTCCCACGGACCCTAAGATTTTTTTCAACATACTTGCCTTGATCATAGACTGATTTCGAATGAGCACGTGACAGGTCCACCTACCATGGGAAGCTACTGAACAACACGTGCCGTTTGGTGGACAAATACGAAAGTTATTAAACAGTTTATACTTGCTAGAGTCCCAGGGACTCCGCAACGCCGGTTAAGGGTTAAGACGCCTGCCGTTTCTAAAATAAATTTTTGTGTAATATTTCCCTTCACGTATACTTTGAAGAATCTATTCTGAATCGGTATGCTTAAGTATTCCTTTATCTTCGAGAAAATATTTACTTTGTTTCAAGAAATGCGAGAGGTTACGCTACTGGCGCCTATGTATAAAGCTACAAGAGGCAAGAGGAATATTTGTAAAATTAGTGGAAAAAATATTTGCGGCGAACACACAAGTAATATCTGCAACGAATGCTTCGACGATAGATAACATTAATGTGAAATCTAAAATTACGTAAAGAATGCTAGCATCAACGTTTGTCCTACATTTTTCATTCTGATGGGACTATATAAGGTTTTACCTTTTTATTGTGGTATTTATCTGTATATATTTACCCTAACTTTTAACATTATACCTGTATCAAGCCCTACATGTATTTTATTTGATTAAAGAAGCCAAAATTAAGACAGTCGGGGCATTTTAAAACGCTGGCGCCTTGTAGGCGCCACGCGACCACTTGTGTACCTAAGAACCACGCGACTACTTAAAGGTTAAAGGTTATATTTTAATCGTGAATATGGTTTAGAGTTCATTTATGCTGAGTAAAAAAGTAAAACCAGAGGATATATTACCTGTGACTATTGTTTATTTTAATGTTAACATTAACACGTTCGCTGTCAATCACGCTGATACTTATCTGTCACCGTTTGTCTGGCATTGGCAACTTAGCAACTTTCACATTGTTGGATTCATACAGACCGATTAGCTTATGGATGATGTCTAATTATTAAAAGGGCTAAAAGTAGATCTCGAACTAAAAGATATATATTATTCCGGACCATCAGTTTTGTTTTCGAGATGGTCAGTCCACAATTCAGCAAATCCACAGAATCGTCAACATGATTGCTGAAAGCGTTGCTGAACGCAAAGTATGTGGCGCTGCGCTGTTTTCCTAGATGTAGCCGAGGCATTTGACAAAATATGGCGCATAGGTCTGCTTTATAAAATAAAGCTCTTCCTACCAGCACCTTACTATCTGCTCCTTAAATCATACTTGGCAGAGATATATTTTCAAACAAAATACAACAGTACTACATCTAGCTATCGCCCAATAAAATCAGGAGTGCCCCATGGAAGCGTACTGGGTCCTTTCCTTTACCTGTTATATACAGCTGATATCCGACCACACTGCTCTAGTATCCATAAGTGACAACCCAGTTACAGCAGCGAATAGTTTACAACACCTGAACATGTTACAGACTTCACTTAGATAAGAAGCAAAAAAAACCGCAATTAAACTTAAACAGATGTATTGGTTATTGGGCAAAAAGTTCCAACTTTCCGTTGAGAACGAAATATTACTGTACAAGGTAATTTTAAAGCCAATCTGGACGTACAGCATCCAACTATGGGGTTGTACCAAGCCAAGTTTCCAGTCAAAAACATAGCAGATGATTGTCGATGCTCCCGCGTACGTAACAAACTTAACTCTTTATCACCTGCAAATACCATTTATCACAGTTATCATGTCAAACTACTTAGTCACAAAAACAACCTTGCATGACAACTATCAGAAGAGCCAGCGTTCATCAGAAGACTTAACCGGCAATGGTGTAGAGACCTGGTTTCGACAGAAGACGAAGCCTACATACCTACTTCAATAATAGCAGGAGCGTCACTGATGGGTGACTTCTCCATTCAAGCTACAACCGAATGTACCATTTCCTTATTACTTATACTATTGTAATATATGACGAGGTTGTAAATATGCACTTTTTCCATTTAAAGAAATATATTCTGAATATGAATGACTCTAAGGCAGTTTCAGCTGCATATAAAAAAGCTTAGATTTAAATGAAAGAGGCCCCTTATTAGAAACTGAATTACTAGAATTATTAGAAAATGACGATCCATTATTAGACACTGACCTAAATGGCGTTGATGATGGCAACAATGAGTTTGGTAGTGATAGTAACGATTCTGGTAATGTTGAAATACAATCAGTAAAAATGAATGATGAAGTGCAACCAAGATGACAAACAAACTGTTGTTGATTGGCAAGACGATTCGTCGTCCATGCACACTTTCCTCTTTACAAAAAAAGGAATAATTACTACTTCCTGTGGCAGGTAATGAACCAATTGATTACTTCACGCATCTGACGACCGATGCTTTTATTCAACAGATAATTGAGGAAAGTAATCAATATGCTGTTCAAATATTTTTACCTAATAAAACTAAAGAACAATCAAGTATAACTAACTGGAAAGACCTTATCCAGGATGAATTTGGTCTTACACGTGGGTATTGTACGAATAAACAGGGTTCAAGATTATTGGAAACAAGGCAAATTATTCAATTTCGTGGCGTTTTCAAAAAAGAGCATTCAAGTAAGGTCGTAATAATATGTAGGGCACAGTGTCTATATGGATAATTTCTATAAAGTTATTAGAAAATTGAATACTGGTACTTTGCACATAGACCGAAAAAATTCTAAGGAGTTGAAAGCCTGTAAGTTTACAAGAGGCGATTTCTAAGTGGAAGGACAAAAGGGATGTGTAATGTATTTCTTTTCAATATAAAAATGAAATGGTGGAGACAAAAGATCGCAGAGACCGATCAAAGCTAAAACCATAACAAATATATGTCGGGAATCGATCGGCAGGACCAAATTTTTGTAAATATTCTACAAGTTAGTGTTGGTGATGAATTTGCATTTATCTTTACAATAAGTACTCCAACAACAGGATGCCACTATGTGACTTTCTAATTTCAATAATAAAGCAATTATTGAAAAATTCATCTTCGACTACTGTGTCTCAATATGGCGGACATGTGCTGTCAATTCAAAAGAAATCGAATACACTAACTATATGTGTGTACACAATGCCCTAATGAGCCTGGTTTTTATAATGCCTTTATTTTACTAATAAATGATGGTTATGCATTTCTTTCTTTACCAGGCTATTGACTAAAAGTTCTTAGCGTAATGCCTATCATGTCTCTAAGCATTATAATTGTAATTGTAATTAGCCTATGTCATCCCGCTGCCGGGCAAAGGCCTCCCACATTCTCCTCCATTTGTCTCCATGCTGGTCCTGTCACATCTTCTATTTCGTCTCTCCATTTTTTCACTAGTCGACCTACTGCTCTTCGGCCTCCTGGGTTCCAAGTTGTAGCCTTCTTTGTCCATCTGTATCTGCATTATAATTAAAAACATGAAATCTTGGAATATAGGGGAAATTCGCCTAATTCCGTGATAGGGTAATACTGTGATAAAATGAAATAAATAGTTTCACAGCTTCCACGCTTCCTAACAAAGTGTGCAGTCGTACTTCATTTGTTTCTATGTTGCTATGTATTAGTAAGCATTATAAGGTCAGGTACGTAGAATTAATTATTTTTTAACAAAAATACTAAGTATTCGATACATTCGAGTAGAGTTAATGCTTGTTTATCTGCTGTAAGCATTCTTACTTTGAAATAGACGCTCAAATCAGTTTAACGACCTTAACCATTTAAGTATCTGGCTTAATGTTACAGTGAATTAACCTTACTAACGTTTAACCTATGTTATTTGGGTTGAATTATTCAATCTTTAGTTTTATTTTTTCAGTTTCTCACATCGGACCTTCAAAATGGGGCCTAGAAAAAAGAAATACAATGAGACTGATTTAAAGAATGCAATTGAAAAAGTGCTTGCAGAAAACTGGTCAGTTTACAAAGCAGCACAAACGTATAATATACCTTGGAGCACTTTAAAAGACAGATTAAAAATTACACCATCACTAGATAAACTGCCCATCGTAAAAGCAGGTCGTCCGTTTAATTTATCAAGAGAAGATGAACTACAAATAGTCTCATACATAACAAAAATGCAGTCAATCGGTTTTGGATTAAGTGCTACTGATGTTCGTAAATATGCATTTAAAATTTCTAAAAATAAAGACAAAAATCATTTTAATAAAGAAAAGGCTATAGCTGGATGGGATTGGTGGTTGGGATTTAGAGAAAGATATGGACTTACTATGAGACTACCAGAAAATTTATCTATGAATCGAGCTGCAGCTTCTACCAAAGAAAGTTTATAAGAGTTTTTCGACGTTTTGAATGAAACTTTGGATAAATATGATTTAAAAGATATCAGAACGGTATTGGAATCTTGATGGAGCTGAAGTTGTAACACCAAAGGGAACAAAAAGAGGATAGAGGTGAGATTGTAACTATCTTGCCTACAATTAATGCAGCTGGTCAACGGGGACCATGCGGTAGAATCTTCAAGGACAAAGAATCAAGCCTGATCTTAAAGATCAAAAGATGGTTGGATAAACAAAGAAATATTTTATAGTTTTCTCCAACATTTTGTTTCAAAATTGCCAAAAGAACGTCCCATTTTGCTAGTAATGGATTCTCTTGCTATGCTAAGAAAAATAAGATTATTTTTATTACATTTCCATGTCACACCACGCATCTTCCCCACCCTTTGATTGTGTCAGTTTTTGAACCAATGAAACAAGCTTGGCGGTCTAAAATAGTAGATCATATTAAGAAATCTGGATCGAAACCTACAAAAAAAGATTTTATGAGTTTACTTACGCCTGTTTTTTTTGGGAATTATAAATGAAAGAATATTAAAAGCGGTTTCCGTAAAACAGTAATTTGGCCAGTAAATTGTTCAGCTATAATAAAAGGTTCTTCCACTATTGTTTCGGAAATTCATATTGCAAATCAAATTCTTGAAACTGTTATTAAATGTTAATCCATCAACCCTACTTGATATGGAGAATGAATTATGTAATTTCAAAAATACATGGAATTAGTAAAAGGAAAAGTTTGGCGCAGAAGGCCAGGGCGTTTGACTTGCCAGTCGGCAACGCAGCAAATATTGATATTTTAAATAAACTATCTGCATCAGGTGTAAACGGAAGATTTATGTGCAATTTGCAAAGGAAATTTTGAAGAAGATTCATTTGGTGAGGAATCCATAAACTGCAAAAAGTGGTTCCACTTTCAATGGGTAAATTTACGTCACTATGATCCGTATTTTACAAGTTTTAATTGCACAGATGAATCTGATTAATTAATCTTAAGTACAACCTTTGAAATAGATTATTTTAGTTATAGTTTTATTATTAGAAATTTAGCAGTTTTGTTAATCTAGCCTGTAATTTAATATAAATAAAATTAATTTTTAATATCACAAAAGAACCATATTTACTGCAATCAGAACATTAAACGTATTATCACGGTATTATACTAAGACTTTTCACGGAATTATCCTGGTTATCATGGAATTATACGACCTTCACATTGGCATCAAAGTCGGCTTGGCACTACATTAAAATTAAAAATTTCGGAGTTACAATTCATAGTTTGCCAGATGAGGCTGTACTCTTTTCAGGATACCTTTTGCCCCTTTCAATTTAATAATGTTATAATGAAAATAGTTCTTAATATCATGAAATAAGCCGAGTTTCCCTAACTAACTAACTATATTTGAATTTTACATTATCTTGAAAAAAAAACAAAAATCGTAAGTTACAATGTTTTACTTTGCGTGGCTTCTGGGGTAGGTAATACCTTTGTTGCATGCGAAGGACATTACTCATCGCATGTTAAACGAGATTCTGATGGCCGGTACTCGGTCGCATTACCATTTAAAACGCCGAATCCAACAAATGTGTGTACGAAATGGTTAATTTAAATTTAATTGTGCGAATAACACTTTAGATCAAAAATTATGAATAAATTGATTCAAATAAATTGTAATTCGTTGCCTCGACTTACCTTAATATTTGATGGTGGTTGTAGGATAAACACATGGGTTGAGACGAAACTGCGTAAGCGAAATTGCGCGTGTATTATCGATCACGAACTATTTAGGAATGAGGGTGAGATCTTGCGTTTTTTAAGCAGGAAGGGTTGTGAGCGGAAGTAGAGGTAGGGGTTGAAGCTCAAGGCAACCAAATATATAAAAATAAAAATACACTAGTTGTTGGTCCCTCTAGTGAGTAAACTTATATACAACTAAAATTATTGGCTAATTGTGCTAATATAAAATAATTATAAATATAATCAAACTATGAATAATAAAATTAGGGATAATCTAACATACCGCCCACCAAAATGCATAGTATTTTGATTATTGGTTGGGTAGCGGACATAACTTAACAAAGGGACGCTTGATTACGCCTTGACATGTTTTAATTGTCGCGACCCGAGCAACTCCTTTGCCGTCTGGATGTAATTGCATCACGCGACCTAAGCGCCAGCGCATTGGGGGGGATAATTCATCCTTTATTAGTACCATCATCCCTTCGTTTAGAGGCAAAGAAGTTGAGGTCCATTTTGCCCGTTGTTGTAGGGTATGAAGATATTCATGTTGCCACCTCTGCCAAAAATGTTGATGCATTTGTTGCAACAATTGCCAACGACTTAATCTATTTAAGGGCGTTTGCGTGTAATCTGGGTCAGGGATGCAGGTTAACGGCGCTAAAGTTAAATAATGTCCCGGGGTTAAGACCTCCAGATCATTGGGATCTGAACTTAATGGGCAAAGCGGTCGTGAATTCAGTACTGCTTCTATTTGGATTAGAACAGTCAAAAATTCCTCATAAGTAAGAAGTTGTCCTCCAACCACGCGGTTTAAATGGGTTTTGACTGACTTAATGCCAGCTTCCCAGATGCCACCAAAGTGGGGTGCAGAGGGGGGATTGAATTTCCAAGCAATATTTTCTTGGTCAGCGGCGTTTCGGAAGTATTCAGTAAGAATACGGGCTGCTCCAACGAAATTAGTTCCACAGTCGGACATAATTACGCTACAGCGACCCCGACGAGCTATGAACCGGCGTAGTCCGGCAAGAAAGGCATTGGTGGAGAGTTCGGATACAAGTTCCAAATGTAGCGCTTTGGTCGACAGACAGACAAATAGGCAAATCCAAGCCTTATATGTTTTAGCTCCACGAGCTCTACGCGTCGTGATGGTATAAGGACCACCAAAATCGACGCCTACAGAAGTAAATGCGCGTACCTGTTGAACTCTTACGGCAGGCAAATCACCCATAGGTGGTTGTAATGGTTGCGGGTTTGCGCGGAAGCACTTGTAGCAATTGGATAGACATCGGCGAATTGCACGATGTGCAGACAGAATCCAAAAATTTTGTTGCAATAAGTATTGCAGGGTTTTAAACCCAGGATGAAGATACTTTTGGTGGGTGTGTTCGATAATTAATACCGTCAATCGATGCGATTGCGGAAGAAGTGCGGGGTGTTTTTCCTCAAAGGACAATTGTGAGTTACATAAGCGACCACCCACCCTAAGGACTTCCTGGTTATCCAAAAAGGGATTTAATTTTCGAAGTGGTTTTGAAACACACTTATTTTGTTTTAATTTAGTTATATCGCTATGAAATGCTTTCTCTTGAACATATCTGACTAATGTGGAAAGGGCACCTTGTAAGTCAGTAGCCGTAAGGGCACCGAAAATGGAATCACGCGGGTTTCTTAAATTGCGAACGAAGCGGCGGCAATAGGCAATGACTCGTAATATTTTATCTAAAGAGGAGTGTCTTTCGAGCAAATTGTCCCATGTCTCTAACAGCGGTTGCGCGACGAATACATTAATATTCCTTTCCTCAATTGCAATATCGTCCTGACAATCGGAGAAACTTATTTGTTCCATGGGCCATAATTCGGAAGAAGACTTGAGCCACAATGGGCCCGCCCACCATAAGGGGTGTTGGATCAGGTCTTGAGGTAGTAACCCTCTGGAAGCGCAATCCGCGGGATTGTCTTCGGAACGTACATGGCGCCAACACGAAGGTGATACGCGTTCTTGGATGTGACTAACCCTGTTGGAAACAAAAGTTTTCCATCTATGTGGAGATGCGCGTAGCCATGCCAGAACTATTGTAGAATCGGTCCATGCAAAAATTTGCGAAATTTGATCACCATAAATTGCGGTAACTGCGCTAATCAAATTGGAAAGTAAATGTGCCCCACACAATTCCAACTGCGGAAGCGAGCGTTTCTTTAAGGGTGCAACTTTAGTTTTTGAGGTTACTAATTTAATTGAAATTTCAGAATTGGCAATCACGCGAAAATAAATGACAGCTGCGTACCCGGCTTCTGATGAATCGCAGAACCCGTGTAACTCAATCCTTGAATAATTTTGCGACAGCAGATACCTATCAATGTGGATATTGCTAATGCAGGAAAGTTGTTCGCGATAGCGGTTCCAGCGATCTATAATATCCTCAGGTGGCGTGGCATCCCAGTCTAAGCCTAAGCACCAAAGATGTTGGATGAGGCGTTTACAAAGAAATGTTAAGGGTGCGAGAAATCCCAATGGATCAAAAACTCTCGCAATTTCCGATAGAATTTGGCGTTTTGTGCAAGCCTCCGCAATCGAATCAACCTTAAATGAAAATGCATCTTGGGAATGAAACCACCGCAAACCTAGTACTTTGATGGTTGAATTTGAATCGCTGTCAAACGAAAGGCCCTCTTGACACAAGCCCGTATCTAAGCCTGATAACAATTCGGGTTTATTGCTTGCCCATTTACGAAGTAAAAAACCGCCTCTGTTTAATAAATTAATTAATTGAATTTGCAAGTCCTGGGCTTCCGATAACGAATTGCAACCTGAAACCACATCGTCGACGTATACGTCTTGTTTTAAAACCTCCGACGCTTTGGGGAAATTTTGTTGTTCATCTTGCGCTAATTGGTGCAGAGTTCTGATTGCTAAAAATGGAGCGGCAGAAACCCCATACGTCACGGTGTTTAAAACATATTCTTGAACCGGATCGTCCAAGGAAAATCGCCAAAGAATTCGCTGATAGTCGCGGCATGTGGGTGAAACCATAATCTGACGATACATCTGTTTGATGTCAGCGATTAGTACGATAGCGTGCGACCTAAACTTTAGTAACACATCTACAATGTTGGGCAATAGCTTTGGCCCCGAATATAAGCAGTCATTAAGTGACTGTGCGTTGAAATCTCTTGCAGAAGCGTCAAAAACAACCCGAAGCTTAGTAGTACTGCTGTCGGGTTTAATTACGCAATGGTGAGGAATGTAAAATGATTCGGCTGAGCCTGAAGGAGGCGCGAGTGACATATGACCGCTGTCCAGATAATCCTTCATGAACTCCACGTAAGTCTTGCGAAGGGGTTCATTGCGAGATAGACGGCCTTCTAACAGGTGAAGACGACGTAGTGCAACAGCCCGTGACCTTAAGAATTGAGGATTCGGCGTTTTAAATGGTAATGCGACCGAGTACCGGCCATCAGAATCTCGTTTAACATGCGATGAGTAATGTCCTTCGCATGCAACATCCTCTTGCGAAGGTGGAATTTGACATGAGATTTCCTCAAGTTCCCAAAATCTTTTTAATGTCGAGTCTAAATGCTGCTCGGACAGCGAACTGAAAAACGAATTTACCTTAATTTGGCTGGTTGCGTTTGCCTGACCGGATAAGATCCAACCGAAAACGGTGTTCATTGCCGCTGGCGTATTATCAGGACCTGTCACTAACCCGGGGCGTAATAACTGTGCAAATATATCTGCGCCAAGGAGAAGATCTACCTTACTGGGTATATTAAACTGCGGATCTGCTAATCTTAAACCCTTGATATGGAACCAGGGCGAAGCATCAATCTCAGTGGCGGGAATACTGCGTGAAATACAAGGGATAACATGTGCATCAATTATATGACATGGTTGAACTTCATCGTGGGGATATATACAACAGCTGACGGTGCCTGACGATGCAAAGGCCGAGGATGAGCCTATGCCCTGAACCTGAATTTTATGTGAATTTTTGATCCGCAGGCCTAAGCGATTGCTCAAAGTAGAGGTTATAAAGCTACCTTCACTACCACTGTCGAGAATAGCTCTTATCGTGTGAGGTTGACCAAAAACGTCGCGAATATCTACTAGTGCCGTAGATAACAGAACAATTTTGTTAGCTGTGGAACTAACCAAGGCTGTGACCGCAGAAGTATTAGTTGATGTAGAAGGTTCTGATTGAACAGGTGTAACAGAAATATTGGGGGTTGCGGGTATTTCAAAATGTAATAGCGTATGATGACTTTTGTCACATTTACGACAGCGCGAATTAGATTTGCAAGTGCGTACATTGTGGAATGCACTAAGGCAATTAACGCACAACCTTTTTACTTTTATTAATTCGAAGCGTTGTTGCGGTGATTTCCCTAACAATTCATTGCACAAATAGGTTAGATGGGATTTGTGGCATATAAAGCATTTATCATTAGCCACGTCATTTGATGTCGCATGTAAGGCGTATTTGGACTCCTTTGAGGGCCTAAAACGGTTAACAGTAAATTGTGCAGGTTTAAGTGTGGCGTTTGCCACTGTATCAAGAACTCTACACTGACTTTCAATGAAAGTTTCCAAATTCTTAAAAGCCGGGACTCCCTGCTTTAACTCGCGAATTTCAGACTCGAACAACCTACGCGTATTGGAATCAAGTTTGTCCAATAAAAGATTAACTAATATGAAGTCCTCGAGTGAGTTATCAATCTTTAATGCCCGTAATGCAGCCAAACTTTCTCTAAAGTTATCGAATAGATTGCGTAGTCCCTTTAGCGATTCTTCCTTTAATTGGGGCAGAGAATATAGTTTATGCCAATAATGAGTCGCTAATCTTCGTTTGTCGTCATACCTATCTATTAGCGTTTGATAAGCTATTGGATAATTATCATCCGACAACTCCAGGGATTTTATCAAATTTAATGGCTCGCCAGAAAGACAACTGACCAGATATTGATATTTTTCAATATTCGTCAAGGAAGTGACGTTATGAATTACTGTATTGAACAGTTGAACGAAAGGTGGCCACTGCTCTAAGCTGCCATCAAAATTTCGAAGATTAATTTTAGGTAAGCGAACATTAGAGTGAAAGTTTGAGCCTTGGGATTTTGATACATTTGCGAGAGGAGCGGGTGGAATTAATTGTTCGAAAATTGTCGCTATTTCAAAATAAATTGTATCGACCTCCCTTCTAACCACATCTTCTGCCTCAAAATCTGGATCTTCCTGGCTAGATAAAAGGGAAATGACGTGCTCATGGGACGCTTCTACTTTAGAATAAGTGTCATCCACGTGTTCATAGCGTTTTTTGAAAAGCGTGATAAGCGAAGGCTGATTTTGCGCAAGTTTAGCTACTTCTAAAGTTTCTTGCAATTTATTAATTAACGATTTGCGTAGTGCACAAGCTTCTACATATTTTGCGTTTGTTTTAGGAGGCATATTTAATAATGAAACTGAAAGGACTAAACACCGTTATGGGATATTTACCCTGTAAGGGTTGGAACAAGTAGCGGTTCGGGTCAACAACCCCGAGACGGTACAGGTACCTAGCGTGGAGGCGATAAATCGACGAACACGAGGTTGAATAAAAATCTAGTAATATCTTTGTTAATAATTATCAATCAGTATTAAAAATACGTTAAAAATGTAACTAATGAATTGGCGTATGCGAAACAGTCAAGCGTAATCGAAGGCGACCACGAGGTTTTCTTAAAAATGCAATTATGCGCGAAAACGAAAAACCAAAGGGACGTGATTATTAAATACTAAGCTAAATTAAGTCGAGAAACTACAAGCATGCTTTATAATCTAAAGAATTATTATTACTGGTATTAAATCTGACGTCGAAGGACCAACAAATGTGTGTACGAAATGGTTAATTTAAATTTAATTGTGCGAATAACACTTTAGATCAAAAATTATGAATAAATTGATTCAAATAAATTGTAATTCGTTGCCTCGACTTACCTTAATATTTGATGGTGGTTGTAGGATAAACACATGGGTTGAGACGAAACTGCGTAAGCGAAATTGCGCGTGTATTATCGATCACGAACTATTTAGGAATGAGGGTGAGATCTTGCGTTTTTTAAGCAGGAAGGGTTGTGAGCGGAAGTAGAGGTAGGGGTTGAAGCTCAAGGCAACCAAATATATAAAAATAAAAATACACTAGTTGTTGGTCCCTCTAGTGAGTAAACTTATATACAACTAAAATTATTGGCTAATTGTGCTAATATAAAATAATTATAAATATAATCAAACTATGAATAATAAAATTAGGGATAATCTAACAACCTTAATGAGCCGGCAGCGAACGTGTTAAAGTATGATGACTATAAAAAATTCTGTGATGAGAATTACCTTAGCGTTTTAGTGAATGGAATGCAATAACTCCCTACTTTGTTAAAAATGTTATTGTTGTATGACCTTGGTAGTAAACGTTCAAAAACTAATCATTTAAATAACATCTACAGATTTCGCAACTATTACAATAGTATCGCTTATTTACCTTTCCAGATTCGAAGTATCTTTTTTCCTTCCCAAAGATGAACCGCAAATATTCAAGAACGGGAGTCCAACATTGAAAAAATTTATTTGCCCGATTTGTCAGGAATCTTTTATAAGCTATACAAAACTTAGTCGTCATAAATACAAGCATAGAGAACCAAAGTTCGCTTGTGAAGTGTGCGGAAGAAAGTTTGTGATTCCGTTTGATCTTAAATATCATGCTAAAACTCATAATCAAGAAAGGAATTTTAAATGTGACGAATGCGAGAGTTGTTTTAAATACCTAAGCTATTTGAAACAGCACAAAAGGACACATACTGGAACAAAATTTAAGTTGTATTGTGATGAATGTAATCAAGGTTTTCGATCTCTTGCAGGATTTGAAATACATCGTAATGGGAAACATAAGGGTATTAAATACTCTTGTGATATGTGTGAGAAAGTATTTACATATAAACATGGTCTACTTGTACATAAAAAAACGCATGATCCGAATTATATCAGTCCTCGATATAACTGCGATAAATGTGATGCAGTATTCCAGAGCAAGCCCGGTTTAAGATATCACAAGCAAAGTAACCATGGAACTAAGTTGCAATTTATTTGTGACATATGTGGAAAAGCACTGTGTTCCAAAGAAAGTTTACGAGATCATTTAATGATTCACAATGAAGACAAGCCATATGTATGTGAAGTGTGTGGTAAACGTTTTAATAAAAAGTCATTGCTTACTATACATCATCGGGTTCATACAAAAATCAAGCCGCATTCGTGTTCACAATGCGATAAGAGTTTTACTCAACGTAGTTCATTGGTTGTTCATATAAGATGTGTTCACACAGGAGAAAAACCATATGAATGCAATATTTGTCAAAAGGGTTTTGTGACCAAAACGTTAATGAAGACTCATAGTACAAGAGTACATGGCACATCTATGGCTGATGTTCAAGCTACCACTTGAGAAGTTATTTGATCTTTAGGATAATTGGTTTATAAGATTTTTAAATTGCAGTTATTTGTAAAATGAAAGCAGTAAATAAATGTTATTTATTATAGTTCCATTTTATCAGTTTGTACGACTTCTTTGGTGATTCCACCAGGCTTGTTTTTAATGCAACATGGTTGTCGCAAATTCAAATGAGTCAATACAACAAGAATGAACTCACACGTACTTGCAGCTGTTCAGTCGTAATTCACTTCCTGTCCAATGTTCTTAAGGGTAGTGTAATGACGAATCAACTGCTAAGAATGACCCCTAAGAGTATAGTATGGAAATCGTTCCTATTATTTGAAGTATTGAAAAAAGTTATTAGAATAGTCTCTTAAGTTGTTATTAAAAATACCAGGGTTGTTCAATACATTTTGCCCCCTGAGCTGTAGCTCGCTAATTGGTTGATGCAAGTGAAAGATGTTACACTCAAAGAAAAGTCTGAAATGTCCTCTTTCCGAGGAGTACATCGGCCTCGATGCACTAGTTTCTGCATGCCTTCGGAGAAGAATGAGGCCGCCTGTTGACGACACCAACATAGGTAATACCTTAATGAGCCGATAGCGAACGTGATAAAGTATGATGACTCTAAAAATTTCCATCGGTGATGAGAATTACCATAGCGTTTTAGTGTATGTTAAAAATGTTTTTGTTATCTGACCTTGGTAGTTACCATAAACGATCAAAAACTAATCATTTAAATAACATCTACAGATTTCGAAACGATTACAATAGTATTGCTTATTTACTTTTCCAGATTCGAAGTATCTTTTTTCCTTCCCAAAGATGAACTGCAAATATTCAAGAACGAGAGCCCAACATTGAAAAAATTTATTTGCCCGATTTGTCAGGAATCTTTTATAAGCTATTCAAAATTTAGATGTCATAAATACAAGCATAGAGAACCAAAGTTCTCTTGTGAAGTGTGCGGTATGAAGTTTGTGATTCCGTTCAAACTTAAATGTCATGCTGAAACTCATAATCAAGAAAGGAATTTTAAATGTGACGAATGCGAGAGTTGTTTTAAAAACCTAAGCTATTTAAAACAGCACAAAAGGACACAACATACTGGAATGGGATTTAAGTTTTATTGTGATGAATGTAATCAAGGTTTTCGATCTCTGAAGGAATTTGAAATACATTGTAATGCGAAACATAAGAGCATTAAATACCCTTGTGATGCTTGTGAGAAAGTATTTACCTATAAACATAATTTACTTGTACATAAAAGAACCCATGATCCTAATTATGTTAGTCCTCGATATAACTGCGATAAATGTGATGCAGTATTCCAGAGCAAGCCGGGTTTAAGGCACCATAAGCAAAGTAACCATGGAACTAAGTTGCAATTTATTTGTGACATATGTGGAAAAGCAGTATCTTCCAAGGACAGTTTACGAGACCATATAATGATTCACAATGAAGAGAAGCCATATGTATGTGAAGTGTGTGGTAAACGTTTTAATAAAAAGCCATTGCTTACTATACATAATCGGGTTCATACAAAAGTCAAGCCGCATTCGTGTTCACAATGCGATAAGAGTTTTACTCAACGTAGTTCATTGATTGTTCACATAAGATCTGTTCACACAGGAGAAAAACCATATGAATGCAATATTTGTCAAAAGGGTTTTGTGACCAAAACTTTAATGAAAACTCATAGTAGAAAAGTACATGGCACATCTATGGCTGATGTTCAAGCTACCAATTGAGAAGTTATTTGATATTTAGGATAATTAATTTATAAGATTTTTATATTGCAGTTATTTGTAAAATGAAAGCAGTAAATAATAGTTATTTATGTAACAGGTGAGTAAAGTATTACTTTTTTTCGCGAGTAAGAAAGTTTGACACACGAGCGGTAGCGAGTGTTGCAAATCCTACAAGTGAAAAAAAGTAGCTTTACACACGAGTTTCATACAAATTTTTTTCTACGTCTGTTAAAACAACTTTCCATTATTTTTCTGTGAAAAAAGTATTGTAGGTACTTTTTTCATGGAAAAAAAGCGAAAAAATGAAACGTTATGGCACTTTTTTCCACTCTTTTCGAGTGTTATTTAATCAAGTACTGTATGAATGTAGTTTCGTGGAAAAAAGTGATGTTTTTTTTAACAGATGTGGAAAATAGTTATTTATGTAACAAGTAAGTAAAATATTACTTTTTTTCACGAGTAGGAAAGTTTTAGCGAGTGCGGCAAATCCTACAAGTGGAAACAAGTAGCTTTACACACGAGTTTCATACAAAAATTTTTCTACGTTTGTAAATTGGATTAATTCTAATAAAGTCCGATTTAAGTTTGAAGTCAGAACTAAAACGTGTTTATTTTAACGGTAGTATATATTAATAACTAGTTTTGTTTAAATAAGCTAATAAAACTCTTTCGGTGAATCTATTTACGCCTTTTTGAACACGCCATTCCATAAACAAATTGTATTTTTTAAGTATTGTTGTTGAGATTTCTCGGGCAGTAGATTCATTGTTGCATCCGTTGCAGATTTGACCATTTCTTCTGGTTTGCATGTAATACTTTCTTCGTCATTATCGGTTTCCATTTCAAAAAGTTTGAATTTAAAAAAAGTGAAGTTGTTTTAACAGACCTAGAGAATAGCTATTTATGTAACGAGTACATAATTTAGGCCTTTATGGACGAGCCAAAAAGTTTATGGCAGAGCGAACGCAGTGAGCGAGGCCAATAAATTTTGCAAGTCCATCAAGCCTAATTATGTACGAATTACATACAACGCTTTATGTTCAGCTGCATATCACAAAATTTACTTTTAAATTAATTTGAGGTTTAAATGACATTTATAGCTCTAGCCTCTTACAGGGTGCAGCACCCCGCAAGAGGCTAGTTACCAGGCTGTTTAATAGGAGCAACGGCCGTTTTACTTTATCATTATGGACTAGTACGAAAAGTGATATTTTATGGCCTCTAAACAGTAAAATAATCCAGTCATTATGAGACAGCTGAACTTAAAATGTTATTTATTATAGTTCCATTTTATCCGTTTGTACGACTTCTTTGGTGATTCAACAAAGCCTGTTTTTGATGCAACATGGTTGTCACAAATTAAAATGAGTTAATGCAACAAGAATGAACTTTAACGTATTTGCAGCTATTCAGTCGTAATTCACTTACTTGTCCAATGTTCTCAAGGGTAGTGTAATGACTAATGACAAATCAACTGCTAAGGATGACTTAGTGTCTTAGACATAGAAGAAATAATTGTAGAAGTAAAAATGAGACGTGCTCTTTATAATAAGAAATTGCACGAGTATGGTATAGTAATCGGTCCTATTATTTGAAGCATTGAAAAAAATTATTAGGATAGTCTCTTAAGTTGTTATTAAAAATACGAAGGTTGTTCAATAAGTTTTGCCCCTTGAGCTGTAGCTCGCGTATTGGATGATGAAAGTGAAAGATGTTACACTCAAAGAAAAGTCTGAAATGTGCTCTTTCCGAGGATTACATCGGCCTTGATGCACTAGTTTCTGCGTACCTTCGGAGAAGAATGAGGCCGCCTGTTGACGACACCAACATACATGGGTAATACCTTAATGAGCTGGCAGCGAACGTGTTAAAGTATGATGACTCTACAAATTTCCATCGGTGATGAGAATTACCTAATTACCATATAGCGTTTTAGTGTATGGAATTCAATAACTCCCTATTTTGTTAAAAATGTTTTTGTTATATGACCTTGGTAGTTGCCGTAAACGATCAAAAACTAATCATTTAAATAACATCAACAGATTTCGAAACGACTACAATAGTATTGCTTATTTACTTTTCCAGATTCGAAGTATCTTTTTTCCTTCCCAAAGATGAACCGCAAATACTCAAGAGCGAGAGTCCAGCATTGAACAAATTTATTTGTACAATTTGTCAGGAAACTTTTATAAGCTATTCAAAACTTAGACGTCATAAATTCAAACATAGAGAACCAAAGTTCTCTTGTGAAGTGTGCGGAAGAAAGTTTGTGATTCCGTTTGATCTTAAATGTCATGCTGAAACTCATAATCAAGAAAGGAATTTTAAATGTGACGAATGCGAGAGTTGTTTTAAAGGCCTAAGCCATTTGAAACAGCACAAAAGGACAAAACATACTGGAATGGGATTTAAGTTTTATTGTGATGAATGTAATCAAGGTTTTCGATCTCTTACAGAATTTGAAATACATAGTAATGGGAAACATAAGGGCATTAAATACCCTTGTAATGTGTGTGAAAAAGTATTTACATATAAAAATAGTTTGCTTGTACATAAAAAAACGCATGATCCTAATTATATCAGTCCTCGATATAACTGCGATGAATGTGATGCAGTACTTCAAAGCAAGCCGGGTTTAAGATATCACAAGCAAAGTAATCATGGAACTAAGTTGCAATTTATTTGTGACATATGTGGAAAAGCACTATGTTCCAAAGAAAGTTTACGAGATCATTTAATGATTCACAATGAAGACAAGCCATATGTATGTGAAGTGTGTGGTAAACGTTTTAATAAAAAGTCATTGCTAGTTGTACATACTCGAGTTCATACGAAAGTCAAACCACATTCGTGTTCACAATGCAATAAAAGCTTTACCCAACGTTCGCCTTTGGTTATTCATATAAGGTCCGTTCACACAGGAGAAAAACCCTACAAGTGCAGTATTTGTCAAAAAGGTTTTGTGACAAAAACTTTAATGAAAACACACAGTGCAAAAGTACATGGCACATCTATGGCTGATATTAAAGCTACTACCTGATATAATTATATTTTAAGAGCAATACATGTAAAAGTCCTTTATATTGTAATGTGGAATAAACATAAGAATAAATTATGAATCACGGTTTTATTTAATTTTGTTGTTGGGATTGTTAGATTATTTATTGTAAAGCTAAAGCTACTCTCCTGAAATTGAGGGCTTCTTTTGTAAGAAGTAGAAGTCAATAGTTAAATCTTCTTTTTGTTTCTAAGACCGAGTCGTTTAATTAACATTTAATTATTCACATTATAATTTTTAAAATACTAGATCCAAACCGGCAGTACGGCAGAGTGGGAGTGCGCGTAATACTGAAATATAGAAAGTTCAGCAAGGACCTGCTTGGCCAGAACTTGGATGGGTGACCGCTCTGCGGTTCGGTGTGTCCGGCCCCCTCGACACTGTCAAGGTATAAGAGGGTAAAAGAAAAAGAACAAAACAAAATACTAGATCCATTGCAAATATTTTATATTCATAGTAAAAGCTTCATCGGTGTGAATGGTGATATAAATGAAGCTTTAAAGTTAATTGGTTCCTGTGGATGTTAACTAAATTAATATCTAACTTCTCAGTATAAAATAGTGTTATCTGTTTATTTTCTGGAAATATGCTGTAAGTACAGGGTGTGGCAAAACTCCCTCCCTAATCTCAAGGCATGTTGAATAAACCAAACTTCCCCCATTCCAGCGTCCGTTTAAACCGGTGTTCCCTTTCCTTAGAATCAACACTCGCCTTCCTCTGCCCCAACAAAACTAGGGAGGGAGTTTTGCCGCAACCGATATGTAAAAATAGTAAAATACGTAAATAATTTAAAATATTTACCAAACTTCAAAATTATACCATTTTATTATTTATTTACCTTTACAGATACGAAGTACCTTTTTTCCTTCCCAAAGAAGAACCACCAACTTGCCAGGAGAATGAGAGTACAACATTGAAAAAATTTATTTGTACAATTTGTCAGACATCTTTTGTAAGCAATTCGAAGCTGAAATATCACAAATATAAGCATCGGGAACCGAAATTATCATGTGAAGTGTGTGGAAAAAAGTTTGTACTTCCATTTGATCTTAAATGTCATGCTGAAACTCATAATCAAGAAAGGAATTTTAAATGTGACGAATGTGAGAGTTGTTTTAAAAACCTAGGCTATTTGAAACAGCACAAAAGGACACAACATACTGCAATGGGGTTTAAGTTTTATTGTGATGAATGTAATCAAGGTTTTCGATCTCTTACAGAATTTGAAATACATTGTAATGGGAAACATAAGGGCATTAAATACCCTTGTAATGTGTGTGAGAAAGTATTTACATATAAAAATAGTTTGCTTTTACATAAAAAAACCCATGATCCTAATTATATCAGTCCTCGATATGGCTGTGATAAATGTGATGCAGTATTCCAGAGCAAAACGGGTTTAAGATATCACAAGCAAAGTAACCATGGAACTCAATTGCAATTTATTTGTGACATATGTGGAAAAGCAGTATGTACCAAAGAAAGTTTACGAGATCATTTAATGATTCACAATGAAGACAAGCCATATGTATGTGAAGTGTGTGGTAAACGTTTTAATAGAAAGTCATTGCTAGTTGTACATACTCGAGTTCATACGAAAGTCAAGCCACATTCGTGTGTACATTGCGATAAAAGCTTTACCCAACGTACGTCTTTGGTTGTTCATGTAAGGTCTGTTCACACTGGAGAAAAACCGTATATGTGCAATATTTGTCGAAAGAGTTTTGTGACGAAAACTTTAATGAAAACACATAGTGCAAAAGTACATGGCACATCTATGGTTGATATTCGACCTTCCACATGATGTATTTTAAGAAAATTTGAAAGTTCTTTACATTGTAACATGTTTGTAATTAATATAGAGGAAATATAAGAATAAGTTATGAATCACAGTTATTGTTTTTTTAATTATCGAAGCTAAAACTCTTTTCTCCTGAAAATGAAGACTTTCTTCTCTTCTCAGAAGTAGAAGTCTAATATAATTCCGTTTGTTTGCAATTGAAAGTCTGGAGAATTAAGGTTGCAGGTGTGAATGGTGATATAACAATAAATGACATTTTATAAGTGATGCTTTATAGTTAATCGATTTCTATGGATATTAGCCAAATTAATATCTAACCGTTTATTTACTGGAGATTCCCGAATCTAGGAAAATAGTAAAGTCACATAAATAATTTAAAATATTTACCAACATCAGTATTACTTATTTACCTTTACAGATACGAAGTACCTTTTTTCCTTCCCAAAGAAGAACCTCAAACTTGCCAGGGGAACGAGAGTACAACATTGAAACAATTTATTTGTACAATTTGTCAGGCATCTTTTGTAAGCAATTCAAAGCTGAAATATCACAAATATAAGCACCGGGAACCGAAATTATCATGTGAAGTGTGTGGAAAAAAGTTTGTACTTCCATTTGATCTTAAATATCATGTTAGAACTCATAATCAAGAAAGGAATTTTAAATGTGACGAATGCGAGAGTCGTTTTATATACTTATGTCATTTGAAGGAACACAAAAAGACACATACTGGAATGGGATTTAAGTTTTATTGCGATCAATGTAATCAAGGTTTTCGTAATGTACTACAGTTTGAGATACATTATAATGGAAAACATAAAGGTATCAAATACTCATGCGATATATGCAAAAAGGAATTTAGATACAAAAACGGTTTACATGTACATAAAAAGATTCACGATCCCTTTTACATTAGACCTCGATATGGCTGTGATAAATGTGATGCAGTATTCCAGAGCAAAACGGGTTTAAGATATCACAAGCAAAGTAACCATGGAACTCAATTGCAATTTATTTGTGACATATGTGGAAAAGCAGTATGTTCCAAAGAAAGTTTACGAGATCATTTAATGATTCACAACCAAGACAAGCCGTATGTATGTGAAGTGTGTGGTAAACGTTTTAATAAAAAGTCATTGCTAGTTGTACATACTCGAGTTCATACAAAAGTCAAACCACATTCGTGTTCACAATGCAATAAAAGCTTTACTCAACGTTCGCCTTTGGTTATTCATATAAGGTCCGTTCATACAGGAGAAAAACCATACAAGTGCAATATTTGTCAAAAAGGATTTGTGACAAAAACTTTAATGAAAACTCATAGTACAAAAGTACATGGCATATCTATGGCTGATGTTCAAGCTACCACTTGAGAAGTTGTTCGATGTTTAGGATAATTGATTTATAAGATCTTTATATTGATGTTACTTGTAAAATGGAAGCTGTAAATAAATGTTATTTATTATAGTTTCATTTTATCCGTTTGTACAACTTCTTTGGTGATTCAGCCAAGCCTATTTTTGATGCAACATAGTTGTCGCAAATTAAAATGAGCCAATACAACAAGAATGAACTTACACGTATTTCCAGCTATTCAGTCGTAATTCACTTACTTGTCCAATGTTCTTAAGGGTAGTGTAATGACAAAGCAACTGTTAAGGATGATCTGTTACATGTCTTTAGACATAGAAGAAATAATTGTAGAGGTACAAATGAGACCTGCTCTTTATAAGAAGAAATTGAAGGAGTATGGTATAGTAATAGTTCATATTATTTGAAGTATTGAAAAAAATTATTAGGATAGTCTCTTAAGTTGTTATTAAAAATACGAGGGTTGTTCAATAAGTTTTGCCCCCTGAGCTGTGTAGCTCCCTTATTGGTTGATGAAAGTGAAAGATGTTACACTCAAAGAAAAGTCTCCGAGGAGTACATCGGCCTTGATGCACTAGTTTCTGCATGCCTTTGGAAAAGAATGAGGCCGCCTGTTGACGTCACCAACATAGGTAATACCTTAATGAGCCGGCAGCGAACGTGTTAAAGTATGATGACTAAAAATTTCCATCGGTGATGAGAATTACCATAGAGTTTTAGTGTATGGAATGCAATAACTCCCTTAATTTGTTCAAAATGTTTTTGTTGTATGACCTTGGTGGTTGCCGTAAACGATCAAAAATTAACCATTTAAATAACATTACAGATTTCGAAACGAGTACAATAGTATCGCTTATTTACCTTTCCAGATTCGAAGCATCTTTTTTCCTTCCCAAAGATGAACCGCAAATATTCAAGAACGAGAGTCTAACATTGGAAAAATTTATTTGCCCGACTTGTCAAGAATCTTTTATAAGCAATTCAAAACTTAGACGTCATAAATATAAGCATAGAGAACCAAAGTTCTCTTGTGAAGTGTGCGGAAGAAAGTTTGTGATTCCGTTTGATCTTAAATGTCATGCTAAAACTCATAATCAAGAAAGGAATTTTAAATGTGACGAATGCGAGAGTTGTTTTAAATACCTAAGCTATTTGAAACAGCACAAAAGTACACATTCTGAAACAAAATTTAAGTTTTATTGTTATGAATGTAATAAAGGTTTTCGATCTCTTACAGAATTTGAAATACATCGTAATGGGATACATAAGGGTATTAAATACCCGTGTGATATGTGTGAGAAAGTATTTACATATAAAAATGGTTTAGTTGTACATAAAAAAACTATTCATGATCCGAATTATATCAGACCTCGATATAACTGCGATAAATGTGATGCCGTATTCCAGAGCAGTAGAGCCTTTAGCTACCATAAGCAAAGTAACCATGGAACTAAGTTGCTATTTATTTGTGACGTATGTGGAAAAGCACTATGTTCCAGAGAAAGCTTACGAAATCATTTAATGATTCACAATGAAGACAAGCCATATGTATGTGAAATGTGTGGTAAACGTTTTAATACGAAGTCATTGCTTACTGTACATAATCGGGTTCATACAAAAGTCAAGCCGCATTCGTGTTCACATTGCGATAAGAGTTTTACTCAACGTAGTTCATTGGTTGTTCATATAAGATCTGTTCACACAGGAGAGAAACCATATCAATGCAATATCTGTCAAAAGGGTTTTGTGACCAAAACTGTAATGAAAACACATAGCACTAAAGTACATGGCACATCTATGGCTAATATTTAAGCTACCACTTTTAGAATTATTGTACTTTAAATATGATAAATTTAAAATCTGTTTATATTGTAATACATTTATAATTTATATCAAAGTAAATAAAAATAATAAAATCATTGTTTAATATAATTAGTTTTTGCGAATTTTTCCATTCTAATTTTTCACAATTTAATTTTGAAGCTTTTGTACGAAAATTAACTTGCCAAAAAGTTACTAGAAAATGGAACTCATTGCACTGGTACTTTGTGCATAGACCGAAAAAATTCTCCGAAGGAGGTGAAAGCCTATAAGTTAACAAGCGCAAAAGAACCCCTGCGAAAGAACTGACTGTCAGGTGGCCGACTAAAATTTTTTGTACATATTCTACAAATTGGTGTTGAATTTGCATTATCTTTCCAATAAGTAATAAGATGCCATTATAATGATAATAATACTTTTTTATTTCCAGTTTAAAATACAAAAAAGGACAATTTATACAAAAAAAATAACAATAATAAATATACCGGGTGTTTGGCTTAAGACGCGAACATAGGGAAATAGCATGGAAAATTGTATACCATGCAGATTCCTGCTTCCCGTTTGAGTTGTTAGGATTGAGAGTTATTTCGCGTTCGACGAACAGGTCACCAATGCAGTGCGTTGTTGGTGTCTTCAATAGGTGGCCTCATTCTTCTCTGACAGCATGCAGAACTAGTGCATCAACGCCTGTAGGGACTATATCGAAAATTGATATATTCATCAGAAAGAGGACATTTCAGACTTTTTTTGAGTGTAACATCTTTCACTTCCATCAACCAATAAACGAACTACAGCCCAGGAGGCAAAATTTATTGAGCAACCCTCGTATATATAAATATTACTGGATGTATCAAATACTGCTTCTTGCGCTGTCTTCTGGCTTTTATTCGTAATAACAAAGTTACCACACAAGTGGTTTCGATAAAATCTATACTGGAACTGGAATATAGTTAAGGTTTTATGTCGCAAGTGTGCGCTTAAAAATTTTATAAATTGTTTCACTGCTATTACGATTTTTCAGTTGCACGATAAAACAATCGTATGTGCGCGCCTAGCATTTCTATGAAATCTGAAAGGTTTTAAGAATAAAAGAGAATTTTTTAATTGAAAGTTGCTTGTGAACTATTTAAATAATATATTATTTTCGTTAAAAAATATTCGCATGTAATCCTAGTTTATTTTATATTTCAATTTTCGAGATTTTAGACTGATCTCAAAAATATATTTATCATTTGAGTCTCTCATCTAAGGGGTGGCGCAATAATAACGGATTGTTATAAATAGAACGGAATTCAGATAGTTGCCTTTTTGGTGTAAAACGATGTTACTCATTTATTAACTATTTATCTTTGGCAGATGTGTGTATGTAATTAGTAATTAGTAAATTAATGATTTAAAATAATGAAAATATGAACTCCAAAATTCTTAAAATAGTATTCCTTGTTTACGCTTACAGATTGGGAAGAGTGTCGCTTTGTTTTATCAAAACCGAACAACAAATCCCCATGGAGAATGCAGGTCCAATATCTAGAAACTATAAATGTGACATTTGTCAGGAATCCTTCATAAATGTATGGAAATTGAGGCAACATAAAGAAAAACATAAGACACCAAACTTTTCCTGTGAAGTATGCGGAAAGAAATTTTTATATCCTAGTAATCTGAAAAGTCACGTTGTAACGCATACTCAAGAGAAAAAATTTAAGTGCGATGAATGCGAGAGTTGTTTTAAAACTTTAGCTTGTTTGCAACTGCATAAAGGACGACATTCTGGAATTAGATTTAAGTTTTATTGTGATCAATGTAGTAAGGGGTTTGTATCTCTTACAGAATTCAAGGCCCATTACAATGGGAGACATAAAGGTATTAAATACTCGTGTGATAAATGCAAAAAGGAATTTAACTATAAAAATAGTTTACTTGTACATAAAAAAACGATTCATGATCCGAATTATATCAGTCCTCGATATAACTGCGATAAATGTGATGCAGTATTCCAGAGCCATAGAGGCTTAAGATACCATAAGCAAAGTAACCATGGAACTAAGTTGCAATTTATTTGTGACGTATGTGGAAAAGCACTATGCTCCAAAGAAAGTTTACGAGATCATTTAATGATTCACAATGAAGACAAGCCATATGTATGCGAAGTGTGTGGTAAACGTTTTAATAAAAACTCATTGCTCACTGTACATACTCGGGTTCATACAAAAGTGAAGCCGCATTCGTGTTCACAATGTGATAAGAGTTTTACTCAACGTAGTTCATTGGTTGTTCATATAAGATCTGTTCACACAGGAGAAAAACCATATGAATGTAATATTTGTCAAAAAGGTTTTGTGACCAAAACTTTAATGAAAACACACAGCACTAAAGTGCATGGCACATCTATGGCTGATATTTAAGCTACCACTTTCAGAATTACTGTACTTTAAAGATGATAGATTTAAAACCTGTTTATATTGTAATATGTTTATAATTTATATCAAAGTAAATAAAAATAATAAAATCATTGTTTAATATATAATGAGTTTTCGCGAATTTTCCCATTCTAATTTTTCACAATTTGTATTAAAAATAAGAAGACTGTATCCTTAAAAGCAGAGATAAATGTTATTGTTATTGTTTTTTTTTTTAATTGAAATTCTTTTGTAATCTAATCAGTACAGTAAAAGCTCAATTATCCCGGCCGGAATTAGTTTGGGATATTTGAGATACGGAGTTTTTTAAGCTACTTATTTAATATATACTCTAGTAACAGGAAGTAATAATTCGCCCAAGAACTAGGTAGTTTGGCTAATGAGGAAGTTCAAAATGAATTGTTAAGGTTGAAACTACGAATTTAATTTTAATTTTCAGTTAGTTGTGATATGGATAACCGAGCTTTTGCTTTACATAGAAAAGTGATAAGAGTTTTTCCTTCTCCCCCCTACGAAAGTGTAACTTTCTATCTTGGTAACGCAATTGAAAGCGAAAATAAATAGAACAGTATTGTTACCATAGTAACGTTGATAACACGCCACCTTATTAATCACTGAATCATTTTATTTTATTATAATTTCATCAGAATGAAAAGTTTAATACATTACACGCTGTGAAAGCCCTTCAGATGCTCGGAGTTTTTAACTAGCCTCTGCTACGCTTACGCTTCGCCTCGACCATTCAAAAACACCTCACACCGAAAAGTAAACTTTCGCACCTTGTTGTTCATATGAGGTCTGTTCGCACAGGAGACAAACCTTATAAGTAGAGTATTTGTTCAAAGAGTTTCATATCCATCCATCCAATTTTCCCTGTCTAAAACTGTCCTCTTCCAGTTGGTACCAGCATGATCTGTGCATCCTTGTTTATTTTATCTTGCCAGCGGGTCCTTAGTCTTCCTACTGGTCATGTGCCTTCTGGTTCTCGTTGGAAAATCTTCTTTACTATTCTTAGCTCGTTCATTCGTTGAACAAGTCCAGCCCATTTAAGTATGTAGTTTGACGGAGGTTGCTGCATCGGCTTCCTGCTTCCGCTCTTTGTAACAGTATCCATGTCTCGCCTCCATAACCTAGAAGGTACCGGTTTAAGTATTGTCTTATAAAGTCTCTGCTTGATTTAAATATGGACGATATGCTGTAACATGTTTTGTTTGCGTTATTAATCCACCTTTGTATCGCCATCATTTCGTTCGGTTTGGTAGAAATGTTAGGCATCCTATTGTTAGGTTCTGACCTCTTGCTCGGTTACTCCTGAGTACCTTGGTTTTGGCCTCATTGACTTCTAGGCTGATCTCTGCCGCAGTGTTTTCGAGTTCTACAAATTTCTTTGATGATGTGTATGTTTCTTCCAAGGATTTTAATGTCATCAGCGTATCCTGCTACTTGGCTGAATCTATAAAACAGCGATGCATTGACGTTTGACGTCCACTGTAACATTCCTTACCGCATGTTCCAGTGTTAGGTTGAATAAAGGGGGGGGGGGGCAGTTCATCTCCTACTACGGATGGTGCAGTTAGGTTTCTGCTTATCTTCACTCAAGCGGGTTAGTCTGAGTAGTTTAACTGAGATGTTGAAATCTATCACATCCATCCATGATGCTGTATAGTTTCTCTCTGTCGCATATTATCACATGCTTGCTTAAAATCCACATACAATTGGCACACGTCTGTGTTGAATTCCCGGCACCTCTCTAATAGTTGTTTTACTGCAAACAACCAGTCTATGGTTGATCGTACTGGCCTAAAACCTGCCTATTATGCTTCCCGATGTCGGTTATAATTTGTTTCTCAGTATGGTGGGAAACGTCTTGTAGGCTGTATTTAACAATGAGATTCTTCTGAAGTTTTTGCAGTCCAAGTTTTTTGATGAAAACACAGAGTACAAAAGAACATGGTATATCTTCGGCGACTCTTTCAGCTACCACTTTTGCTCATTATTTCCTCTTATTTCGCAAGGAATGTTACATAAAATTGGCCATTTATTTAATTATTGATAGCCTTATTGTTCAGAAAAAACTTCAGAACACGTCTTAAAACAACACAATTGGTATACAGACTAACTGAAAGGACTAGGTAGATACGGCTTAAAATTAAACTGTTGATAAGCAATATGCCAATCTTCTTCTTCTTCGTCTTATGATCGAAGCCTGGGTCTGTTATTGACTTTTAAGTATGAGTTCTGTGAACTCTATTTGCACGTATGTCGTGCAAGAGGCTAAGCGCATCCGTCGAAAAGAGATGAAGAAGATTGATCCACAAGTGTTGCGAGGTTATCAGTTGTGTTCTAAGAAAAGCAGTGAAGAATCAGGGTTGTTGCATTCGAATTTTGTCCTCGTTTATATTATATTGAAAATAAGGACATCTAGTGCTTTCAGCCAATTAATTTAGTATAGTAACCTTGTTTTAGCTTTAAGACGTATGTATCTAGCGGCTCGCACAGTCTATATATACAAATTTCAAAATCATAGCCTGACTTCTAGAATATACCATCAAAGGGGTAGTGTATTAAAAGAAAGAAATGAAAACTGACCTTTTTAAATAGTTAGGAATTTAACTAGTTTTTAGTGTACGATGATGTCACTTATTTATTGTTTGTTGTTTATTTTTGGTAGACTTGTATGTAAGTAGTAACTTGATATATTGATTTAAAATAATACTTCTCAAGTGTAAACTTCGTACAATAGTATTCTTTATTTATGCTTACAGATTGGGAGGACTATCACTTTTTATTACTAAAAGCGAACAACAAACGTCTGTAAAGAAGGAAGATTTGTCATCCGAAGAATTTATATGTAATATTTGTCACAAATCCTTTTCAATTGCTTTGCAATTGAAACATCATAAAAGAAAGCATAGAGAACCAAACTTCTCATGCGAAGTCTGCGGAAAGAAGTTTTTATATCGGAGTCGTCTAAAGTATCACGGTAAAACTCATACTCAAGAAAGAAAATTGAAATGTGAAGAATGCGGGAGCTGTTTTAAACACTCATCTAGTTTGAGACAGCATAGAAGGAAACATTCTGGAACAAAAATTAAGTTACATATTAAGTTTAATTGTGATGAGTGTAATCAAGGTTTTCGAACACTTCCAGACCTGGAGGTACATCGTAATGGGAAACATAGAGGTATCAAATACTCATGCGATATGTGCAAAAAGGAATTTTCATATAAAAATAGTTTACATGTACATAAAAAGATTCACGATCCCTTTTACATTACACCTCAATATAGCTGTGATAAATGTGATGCAGTATTCCAGAGCAAAACGGGCATAAGGCACCATAAGCAAAGTAACCATGGAGCTAAGTTGCAATTTATTTGTGACATATGTGGAAAAGCAGTATCTTCCAAGGACAGTTTACGAGACCATTTAATGATTCATAATGAAGACAAGCCATACATATGTGAAGTGTGTGGCAAACGTTTCAATAAAAAATATTTGCTTGCCGTACATACTCTAGTTCATACAAAAGTTAAGCCACATTTATGTTCACAATGTGACAAGAGTTTTAGTCAACGTAGTTCTTTGGTTATTCATATAAGGTCTGTTCATACAGGAGAAAAACCATATGAATGTAATATTTGTAAGAAGGGTTTTGTGACGAAAACTTTAATGAAAACACATGCAAGAGTGCATGGCACATCGATGGCTGATATTTAAGCTGCCGCTTTATAAATTATCGTATTTCAAGCATATTGTAATATGTTTATAATTTATATAAATAAAACTATATCAGTTATAGGTATATTATAATTATATTCTTTAGTTTTTGCGAATTTTTTTCCATTTAACTTCTTTCTCTTATGACTAAAGTCTAGGCAATGGCCTGTTATCAACACCTGAGTTCTGCGGGTTCTATAAATCATACTGCACTTGGCAAGTATTAACAAATACTTAGCAAGTATCGCGAAATGACTAGCCCACTTTAAGAACATTCGATTTCGATAGTCTATAAGCCTTGGTATCTCAGATTCGATTCCCAAGACTAACAATATCCTCACTGGAATTTAGAGGTTTTTGGAGGGCACATTAAACTAGCAGAGTTCCAGTTATCATACGAACACTTTTGATAACCATTAACCTTGCAACACTGCAAGTACAAGATGGGTAAGGTTAGCCTTCTACTTCCCAGATAATCTGTGTATACTAATTTCAAAATCACGTTCATCATAATAAGAACCCATCAAAGGGGTAGTGCATTCGTGAATCAGAAATGGAAATGAAAACCTGAAGATAACTGGTTATTATAAATAGTCAGGAATTTAAATGTTTGTCGTAAAACCGCTTATTTATTATTAGCAATTTATGTTTGGTAGATATGTATATTTATAAATGGTAGATTAATACTTACAACTGTAAACTTGATACAATATTATTCCATATTTACACTTACAGATTGGAAAGACTGTCGTTTTTTATTATTAAAAGCGAAGAACAAATCCCCACAGAGAATGCAGATCCAATATCTAAAAACCATACAAGTGACATTTGTCAGGCATCGAAATTGAAACATCATGAAAGAAAGCGTAAGGAAGGGAATTTCTCATGTGCAGTATGCGGAAAGAAGTTTGTATATCCGAGTCATCTAAAGTATCACGTTAAAGCTCATATTCAAGAAAGAAAATTCAAATGTGACGAATGCGAGAGCTGTTTTAAAACCTCATCTAATTTGAAAGAGCATAGAAAGAGACATTCTGGAATAGAATTTAAGTTGCATTGTGATGAATGTAACCAAGGTTTTCGAACACCTGCAGAGTTGGAGTCACATTGTAATGGGAAGCATAAAGGTATCAAATACTCATGCGATATATGCAAGAAGGAATTTAGATACAAAAGCAATTTACATGTACATAAAAAGATTCACGATCCCTTTTACATTAGACCTCGATATGGCTGTGATAAATGTGATGCAGTATTCCAGAGCAAAACGGGTTTAAGATATCACAAGCAAAGTAACCATGGAGCTCAATCGCAATTTATTTGTGACATATGTGGAAAAGCAGTATGTTCCAAAGAAAGTTTACGAGATCATTTAATGATTCACACCGAAGACAAGCCGTATGTATGTGAAGTGTGTGGTAAACGTTTTAATAAAAAGTCATTGCTCGTTGTACATACTCGAGTTCATACGAAAGCCAAACCACATTCGTGTTCACAATGCAATAAAAGCTTTACCCAACGTTCGCCTTTGGTTATTCATATAAGGTCCGTTCACACAGGAGAAAAACCATACAAGTGCAATATTTGTCAAAAAGGTTTTGTGACAAAAACTTTAATGAAAACACACAGTGCAAAAGTACATGGCACATCTATGGCTGATATTAAACCTACCACCTGATATAATTATATTTTAAGAGCAATACATGTAAAAGTCCTTTATATTGTAATGTGGAATAAACATAAGAATAAATTATGAATCACGGTTTTATTTAATTTTGTTGTTGGGATTGTTAGATTATTTATTGTAAAGCTAAAGCTACTCTCCCGAAATTGAAGGCTTCTTTTGTAAGAAGTAGAAGTCAATAATTTAATCTTCTTTTTGTTTCTAAGACCGAGTTGTTTAATTAACATTTAATTATTCACATTATAAGCACGCAGAGTGGGAGTGCGCGTAATACTGAAATATAGAAAGTTAAGCAACGACCTGCTTGGCCAGAACTTGGATGGGTGACCGCTCTGCGGTTCGGTGTGTCCGGCCCCCTCGACACTGTCAAGGTATAAGAGGGTAAAAGAAAAAGAAAGAAACAAAATACTAGATCCATTGCAAATATTTTATATTCATAGTAAAAGCTTCATCGGTGTGAATGGTGATATAAATGAAGCTTTAAAGTTTATTGGTTTCTGTGGATGTTAACCAAATTAATATCTAACTTCTCAGTACAAAATAGTGTTATCTGTTTATTTTCTGGAAATATGCTGTAAGTACAGGGTGTGGCAAAACTCCCTCCCTAATCCGAAGGCGACGGTGGAATTGCCGTTTAGGAGGAATTTTTGACAGCACCACATGCCGATGCCGGTTGTTCATCCGTTCATGGCATGTTGAACAAACCAAACTTCCCCCATTCCAGCGTCCGTTTAAACTGGTGTTCCCCTTAGAATCAACACTCGCCTTCTTCTGCCCCAACAAAACTAGGAAAGGAGTTTTGCCGCAACCGGTATGTAAAAATAGTAAAATACGTAAATAATTTAAAATATTTACCAAACTTCAAAATTATACCATTTTATTATGTATTTACCTTTACAGATACGAAGTACCTTTTTTCCTTCCTAAAGAAGAACCGCAAGTATGCCAGGAGAATGAGAGTTCAACATTGAAAAAAATTATTTGTACAATTTGTCAGGAATCTTTTATAAGTAGGTCAAAGCTTAGATATCACAAATATAAACATCGGGAACTGAAATTCTCGTGCGAAGTGTGCGGAAAGAAGTTTGTATATCCGAGTCATCTAAAGCATCACGTTCAAGCTCATAATCAAGAAAGGATATTTAAATGCGACGAATGCGAGAGTCGCTTCAAATACCTATATCATTTGAAGCAACACAAAAAGATACATACCGGAATGGGTTTTTATTGTGACGAATGTAATCAAGGTTTTCCATCGCTTAAGCAATTCGAAATACATTGTAATGGGAAACATAAAGGCATTAAATACCCTTGTGATACTTGTGAGAAGGTATTTACATATAAAAATAATTTACTCATACATAAAAGGTGTCATGATCCTAATTATGTTGGGCGTCGATACAGTTGTAATAAGTGTGATGCGGTATTTCAAGCCAAAAATGGTTTAACAAACCATATGCAACGTAATCATGGATCCAACTTGCAATTTATTTGTGATATATGTGGAAAAGCAGTACGTTCCAAAAACAGTTTACGGGATCATTTAATGATTCACACTGACGACAAGCCGTATGTATGTGAGGCATGTGGTAAACGTTTTAATAGAAAATCATTGCTTGTTGTGCATACTCGAGTTCATACAAAAGTCAAGCCGCATTCGTGTGTACATTGCGATAAAAGCTTTACCCAACGTACGTCTTTGGTTGTTCATGTAAGGTCTGTTCACACTGGAGAAAAACCGTATATGTGCAATATTTGTCGAAAGAGTTTTGTGACAAAAACTTTAATGAAAACACATAGTGCAAAAGTACACGGCACATCAATGGTTGATATTCGACCTTCCACATGATGTATTTTAAGAAAATTTGAAAGTTCTTTACGTTGTAACATGTTTGTAATTAATATAGAGGAAATATAAGAATATGTTATGAATCACAGTTATTGGTTTTTTAATTATCGAAGCTAAAACTCTTTTCTCCTGAAAATGAAGACTTTCTTCTCTTCTCAGAAGTAGAAGTCTAATATAATTCCGTTTGTTTGCAATTGAAAGTCTTTGGAGAATTAAGGTTGCAGGTGTGAATGGTGATATAACAATAAATGACATTTTATAAGTGATGCTTTATAGTTAATCGATTTCTGGTGGATATTAACCAAATTAATATCTAGCCGTTTATTTACCGGAGATCCCCGAATCTATGAAAATAGTAAAGTCACATAAATAATTTAAAATATTTACCAACATCAGTATTACTTATTTACCTTTACAGATGCGAAGTACCTTTTTTCCTTCCCAAAGAAGAACCACAAACTTGCCAGGAGAACGAGAGTACAACATTGAAACAATTTATTTGTACAATTTGCCAGGCATCTTTTGTAAGCAATTCAAAGCTGAAATATCACAAATATAAGCATCGGGAACCGAAATTATCATGTGAAGTGTGTGGAAAAAAGTTTGTACTTCCATTTGATCTTAAATGTCATGCTAGAACTCATTATCAAGAAAGGAATTTTAAATGTGACGAATGCGAGAGTCGTTTTATATATTTATGTCATTTGAAGGAACACAAAAAGACTCATACTGGAATGGGATTTAAGTTTTATTGCGATCAATGTAATCAAGGTTTTCGTAATGTATTACAGTTTGAGATACATTATAATGGAAAACATAAAGGTATTAAATACCCTTGTGATATATGTGAGAAGGTATTTACATATAAAAATGATTTAATTGCGCATAAAAAGAGGCATTCGCCTAATTATGTTAGTCATCAGTATAATTGTACGAAATGTGATGCGGTATTCCAAAGCAAAACAGGCTTGACATATCATACACAACGTAATCATGGATCTAACTTGCAGTTTATTTGTGACATATGCGGTAAAGCAGTCTCTTCCAAGGAAGCATTACGAAATCATTTAAGGATTCATTATGGTGAAAAACCGTTTGTGTGTGATGTCTGCGGAAAGGGTTTTAATAGAAAATCATTGCTTGTTGTACATACTCGAGTTCATACAAAGGTGAAGCCACATTCATGTTCAGAGTGCAATAAAAGCTTTAGCCAACGTACGTCTTTGGTTGTTCATGTAAGGTCTGTTCACACTGGAGAAAAACCGTATATGTGCCATATTTGTCGAAAGAGTTTTGTGACGAAAACTTTAATGAAAACACATAGTGCAAAAGTACATGGCACATCTATGGTTGATATTCGACCTTCCACATGATGTATTTTAAAAACGTTTGAAAGTTCTTTACATTGTAACATGTTTGTAATTAATATAGAGGAAATATAAGAATAAGTTATGAATTACAGTTATTAGTTTTTTTATTATTAAAGCTAAAACTCTTCTGAAAATGAAGACTTTCTTCTCTTCTCCGAAGTAGAAGTCTAATATAATTCCTTTTGTTTGCAATTAAAAGTCTTTGGGGAATTGAGGTTGTAGGTGTAAATGGTGATATAACAACAAAGGACATTTTATAAGTGATGCTTTATAGTTAATCCATTTCTGGTGGATATTAATCAAATTAATATCTATCCGTTTATTTATTGGAGATCCCCGAATCTATGAAAATAGTAAAGTCACATAAATAATTTAAATTATTTACCAACATCAGTATTACTTATTTACCTTTGCAGATGCGACGTACCTTTTTCCCTTCCCAAAGAAGAACCACAAACTTGCCAGGAGAACGAGAGTACAACATTGAAAAAATTTATTTGTACAATTTGTCAGGCATCTTTTGTAAGCAAGTCAAAGCTGAAATATCACAAACATAAGCATCGGGAACCGAAATTATCATGTGAAGTGTGTGGAAAAAAGTTTGTATTTCCATTTGATCTTAAATGTCATGTTAGAACTCATAATCAAGAAAGGAATTTTAAATGTGACGAATGCGAGAGTACTTTTAAATACCTATGTGATTTGAAGCAGCACAAAAGGACGCATACTGGAATGGGATTTAAGTTTTATTGCGATGAATGTAATCAAGGTTTTCGTAATCTATTACAGTCTGAGATACATTATAATGGAAAACATAAAGGTATTAAATACCCTTGTGATATATGTGAGAAGGTATATACATATAAATATAATTTAATTTCACATAAAAAGAGCCATGCACCTAATTATGTTAGTCATCAGTATAATTGTACAAAATGTGATGCGGTATTTCAAAGCAAAAGAGGCTTAACATATCATACACAACGTAATCATGGATCGAACTTGCAGTTTATTTGTGACATATGCGGTAAAGCAGTCTCTTCCAAGATAGGATTACGAAATCATTTAATGATTCATTATGGTGAAAAACCATTTGTGTGTGATGTCTGCGGAAAGGCTTTTAATAAAAAATCCTTGCTTACTATACACACTCGAGTTCATACAAAAGTGAAGCCACATTCATGCTCAGAGTGCAATAAGAGTTTTACTCAACGTACTTCTTTGGTTGTTCATGTAAGGTCTGTTCACACAGGAGAAAAACCATATGAATGCACTATTTGCCAGAAGAGTTTTGTAACGAAAACTTTGATGAAAACACACAGTACAAAAGTGCACGGCATATCTATGGCTGATATTCAAGCTACCGCCTGAACATGTATTAAAGACAATAGATTTAAAACTTGTTTGCAATGTAACATGTTTGTAATATATTGAGGAAATAAAAAAAAAAACTGGTCTTTTGTTCTAGTTGTATTGTATTGTACTTCTGTGAAATGTTTTATCCTTTTTAAATTTAATATCACATTTTATAATATATGCCAGGGTGGCGCAGTGGTAGAGCGTCAAGCTAGCGTTGCGCTAGTCCTTGGTTCGAATCTCACAGTCAGTCGGCAGGATTTTCCTGCAGTATGGAGGTCGGCATGGAGTCGTGACCATTCGTCGTTGGGCATCTAATTAACGACGTTCTCTTCCGAATACAGACCTAAGAGGCAGAGTAACGAGGTCCAGCATGTACACACACTTACACTATACACAGTATACACATGGTGCAGTATGTAGGATCAATCAAGTAACCTGCAGAGTTGGACAGGGTTGTGCATTGCACGTGTAAAACCTCATATGTTAATGCACTGGCCTTGCTGCCGAAATGTATAAGAGGTTAAATGAAGGCTTTTTTAGTTTGAGAAGTCGAAGTAAATTATTTTATCCTTTTTTTTTTAATTGGACGCTTTTAGTTGATTTATTTCAGGAATGTTATTTGATTTTTCCCAATTGAAGAAAATTTCTTAAGCTTTTCTTTAATAAGCTTATTGGCGTCGATTGCAACGATCATTGGCCTCCTAAAAACTAATCTTATTTAACCTACCGGGTTCGAAGGCCAACCACGCTCCAGACCAAGGTCTGATCATGGTTAAATCCGAACCCGGGACCATTGGTCCGCTACGCCACCGAGAGGCCCATTTCTATTTAAGTTTAATTTATATCTTAATTTTCAAAAACCTGACTAGTTCCAAGAATATTTTATGTTTATAATGCATACGTTAATCTTGTATATAAAAGGGTATATGTAGGTACTCATGATTCAAACCTTACAGTTAATTGATTGCTATAAATATTAAGCAATGTAAATATTTTACTTTTTGGTGTAAAATAGTATCAGTTTATTGTTAATGTACAACAACTATTTACTTTCAGAAGACATGCTGTATGTATGTAAATAGTAGAACCATGCGATAATTTAAAAATAGTATTTACCAACTTGAAAATCTTTATAGTAGTATTTGCTTATTTATGTACCTTTACAGATTTGGAGTTTCTTCTTTCCTTATCAAAGACGAACCACAAATACCTGAGGAGAACGAGAATTCAACATTAAACGAATTTATTTGTACAATTTGTCAGGAAACATTTTTAACCAGATCACAGCTCAGATATCACAAATACAAGCATAATGAACCGAACTTGTCATGTAAAGTATGCGGAAAAAAGTTTTTAATTCCATTTTCTCTTAAAAGTCACACTAAAACTCATACTGAAGAAAGAAAATTTAAATGTGACATATGTGGAAGTTGCTTTAAATCCACGAGCAACTTGAATCGACACAAAGCGATACATTCTGAAACAAAATTTAAGTTTTATTGTGATGAATGTAATCAAGGTTTTCGATCTTTTACAGAATTTGAAATACATCGTAATGGAAAACATAAGGGCATCAAATACCCATGTGATATATGTAAAAAGGAATTTACATATAAATATGGTTTACAAGTACATAAAAAGGTTCACAATCCTAATTACATCAGTCCCCGATTTAGTTGTGATAAATGTGATGCAGTACTTCAGAGTAAAAATGGTTTAAAATACCATAAGCAACGTAACCATGGAGATAAGTTGAAGTTTATTTGTGACATATGTGGAAAAGCAGTAGCTTCCAAGGAAAGTTTACGAAACCATTTAATGATTCATAATGAAGCCAAGCCGTACGTATGCGAAGTGTGTAGCAAACGTTTCAATAAAAAATCTTTGCTTACTGTACATACTCGAGTTCATACAAAAGCGAAGCCATATTCATGTTCACAGTGTAATAAAATGTTTACCCAACGTACGTCTTTGGTTGTTCATATAAGATCTGCTCACACCGGAGACAAACCGTATAAGTGCAATATTTGTCAAAAGGGTTTTGTGACAAAAACTTTAATGAAAATGCATAGTACAAAAGTACATGGTATATCTATGGCTGATATTCAAACTACCACTTGAAAATTTATTTACATATATTGTAATGTGTAATTTATATCAAATAAATAATTGAATAAATATTTGTTATAGTTGTAACAAGACTTGTTTCTTTGAAATGGAAGTAACTGTTTTCCTTTTTTTTTATTGAGTCGAGTAAAACAATATTTAATGCGTTTTATTTAATTAATATTTAAAGAACTCTTATGTGCTTTATCAATGATGTAAACAAATACCTTAATAGCATTGTGTATTTGTATGGAGCTTGTTTATATAGAGTGCCCAAAAATATAGTACATGTTGGATTATCGACGCATACCAAGTTGATTTCTTTAGACTTATAAATTCAAAATTAACATTACATTTATACGTTTACCATGCAACGGGTATTAAAGTAAACGTTAAAAATGATTTTCATATTCCCCTATACACATTTCACAACAGTAAATCATCTGTTGAGGTTGTTTTGCATGGTTGCCTCTACTTTCGCAATGTGATTAATAAGATCTTCAAAATTTACGACTTCAGCCGTATGCACCTTTTACATTCATAGTACCCCAGAAGTAGTAGTAGAATAAGTTGGCCATGCAGGCAGTTGGTCAACCATCCCCAATCTAGCGATGTTTCTTAAAATATTTGAATTGATTCAGAACTCGCTAACTGAAAAGTGACGTATGCTGCGGAAACACGAGCAGACACCTCAACCACAACATTATTACGCACGGCGGAAATGAATTGGGCCATGTAATAGGTCATACAATTCAGGATAGAATAAGAAACGAAGATTAAGACAAAGATGTAACGTATAAGATGCAACACATCACGAGGATGCCGAATAACAGACTACCCGAAATAGTAAGAGACAACAAACCAGAAACCACCAGGCTGCCGGGGAGACCACCGAAATGCTGGTTGGACAGCTGGACCTCGACATGACAAGAGTCAAATTGGAACAAACAGGCTATGGACCAAGTACAAGATGAAGAACTCGCTAACTGTTGATAATCAAATAATAAGTTCATTGTACACAATTATACCTTTGGAACATCCTGTATAAAATATGTAGTAAGCACCAATGTCTAAAAATTTGATTGCACTAACATGACTACATACTGGAGAAAGCATTGTAATGATGAACATCATACATAATAGCAACAAAGACTGTACAGGGCTGTCTGCAGTGCCAAGCGCACTCATCTCAGCGTGTTAAATGGAATTTAAAAGTGGATATGGTTAATGCAGATGGTCGGTGAAATAATGCTGTTTTTACAGTACAGTTGTAACATGAGTTGTATGCCGTATTTCGTTTTCAGATGTAGAATTTTAATGAATAATTTGTTTAATTTATATCCTACTTTGTAAATGTTACACGAATTCTAAAAATATTATGTATTTACAATAAAAATTCCCAGTTTGATGTGAAGGGTATTGTAGTTACTAATAAATGACAATATACAAATGAAGAATTATGCTTAATTTACGACTGTAAATGTTAAGAAATATTTATGTTGTTGGTCTAAAATAATATTGTAAATATATCGGGTGCAATGAAACCTGAGGCACGCACCCCTATATTCTTATTATTTTCTAAGATACATCCAAATACAATTTGGTTATTCTTAAAACTGCATTATTTGACCTAAAACTTTGTTATTTTCAACGGAACACCCTGTGAATTTATACATCTTTGGAATATGCGTTAATTTTACGTATATTAGTATCAAGTTTGTCGCGGTCGTGGCTCAGTTGGTTCAGCGTGCCCCTGACCAAGGTATCTTAACTCTCCTAGGTAGGCTAGCTTACTGGGGTAATGAGAAGCGTGGCGAGGGACGCGTGCGGTCGGAGGGGAGGTACGGCTACGTCACAAGTGGAATCTGTCATCTGTCATCATTCGGTCAGAAAGTTTCTTAGAGAAACAACGTGCCGATAAATGCCGTTTTGGTTGTTTAGAGTGAAATAGGTAGAGTTTAATATTTTTGTAGTAATTTGCTGTACAAAAGGTTCGAGAAAAACAGAAAGGTAAATTTATTTATAGGGAGGTAACAGTAGGCGATTCACACATCTACAGCCCTTATAGTATTCAAATTTTCCAAAGTTAGCATTAATTTGACCAAAAACAATATAAAAGTAGACTTGATTATCTTTGATTTCCGACAAACGATACAACGGCTGAACGGGGTGCTTTCCACTTGTGACGTCACGCAGGCGACGTGCAAAATCTAGCCTACCTAGGAGAGTTAAGATACCTTGCCCCTGACCACTGAGATGGGCCGGGTTCGATTCCCAGGGCCGCACATACACCGAAATCACCCGACTGCTTCCCTCGGAAGGCAATGGCAAACCGCCAAGGTGTTCTCTGAAGTAGTTGCACTTCCGTGGTTCGGAGCCCACGTTAAGCTGTAGGTGCCGTATGACTGTAGGCCACTTCACACGCACACCACAGGCATATGGAGAGAAGACGGCAACGCCCTGTAAGGGTATACCACCCTAAGAGAGAGAGAGAGAGAGTATCAAGTTTGCAACATTTTAAAAAGCGTGTAAATTTTAGGATAATATTTCATTAATCTAGAATGCCATGACCTAAGTATAATTAAAGTCAGAGTGCCGCAGCACTTAAAGAAATTTAGAACATCAACTGTAGCAAGTGTGCCACTTGTTTTCTGCTTTTAATTTGTATTAATACTACGTTATTGGTATCACTTAAATCCTTAAAAAACCATTTTTGTCTAAAGAAAACTGTTGGAAGTTCTAAAACAATTTGTTTTGAGTGTTGGGGCATTCTGACTTTCATTTTACGCAGGTCTCTAGCCATTCTTGCTCCATTTTTGAACATAGGCTTTCCTCATTTTAAGCCACTTTTCTCTATTTTGTGCATCCCTAATTCCAGCCTGTAGGTCATCTGCCCACCGTATGGGAGGTCATCCTCTAGTTCTTTTTCCCGAATGGTTGCTATTTTAAAATTGTGTTGGTGCACCTTTCTCCCTTATATCTTACGACGCGACCCACGTAGCTCCCTTTTAACTCGGCTACTGCTTCGGCAACATCCTTTTTAGTTTAGTTTTATTTCGGATTCAAGTATTGGTTTTATGATGCTTTAGCGTTATACCCAACATTTGGCGCCCCGTCGCTCTCTGCCACTCTCGGTTTATTCATCGACTGTTTTGTAAGAGTCCACATCTGTGCCCCATATGTCAAGACGCATTGACACAAGATCGGAGATGCGTTTTTCAATGTTTGATTTAACTTTCAGAAAGCAGCCCATGCCAACCTTCTTCTGGAAATTTCTTTTGTTTGGTTTTCTTTGTCTAGGGTTATCATATGTCCCAAATACACATAACTGCTCACTTCTTCCAACTCTTGATCTCTAACTTTTTTTTTTGTAAAGTTTTACTACACATGACTTGTTTTTGTTAAATTAATGTTCAGTCCGATTTCAGAGGAAGCTTTGTTCAACTCCGTTAACACAGTCTGTAGTTGTTCGGGAGTTTCTGCAATCAGGACTATATCATCCGCGTACTTGAGATTATTTAATCTTTTCCCATTTATTAAGAGTCCCCATTCTAGATTAATAAATAAAATTTTCTGTAAAAATTTACTTTGCTGTCAAAATGGTTTAAACTTGATTCTAGCATACGTAGAATTAAATGCAGATTCTAAAAATGGATAAATATACAAGCTGTTCTATTTAAAATAACAAAGTTGAGGTTAATTACAGTGAAACCGAAAGTGTCTGTCAAATAATGCAATTTTATTTTGGTGCAAAATAATAAGAATATTGGGGTGCCCCGGGTTTCATGTGTAACAAGCGGTGATAAAGTTTTGCACCAAATTCACAAATTTGTTTCAATTTGAAAACTCTGAAACAGGCTAATTATATCTTTTAAAATGAAATTTCGTGGTGTAATAACTCGGCATATGCATTATGACATAATGTTGACTTGGTATTTTTCATTTTTACAGGAAAAGTAAACTACGCTTTAAGACTAATAAACTTCATGGCTACTTGGTATAATAACTGTCCGTGTTAAATAGTAAATCCATATAATGATTTAAAATAATATAGTATTGCTTGTTTACGCTTACAGATTGGGAAGAATGTCTTATTTTATGAAAACCGAACTACAAACACCCATAAAGAAGGAAGATGCGTCATCTGAAAAATGTATATCTAAAATTTGCGAGGAATCCTTTGTGACTGCAGCAGAATTGAAGCATCATGAAAGAAAGCATAAGGAACCAAACTGCTCGTGCGAAGTGTGCGGAAAGAAGTTTGTATATCCGAGTAATCTAAAGCATCACGTTAAAACTCATATTCAAGAAAAAACATTTAAGTGTGAAGATTGCGATAAATATTTTAAAACTCCATTTGGTTTACAGCTACATAAAGGGAAGCATTCAGGAATAGGATTTAAGTATTATTGTGATGAATGTAACCAAGGTTTTGAGTCTCGTTCAAGATTTGATGTACATTGTAATGGAAAACATAAAGGTATCAAATACCCATGTGATATATGTAAAAAGGAATTTACATATAAAAGGAATTTGATTTCACATAAAAAGATTCATGATCCTTTTTATGTTAGTCCTCAGTATAACTGTGATAAATGTGATGTCGTATTACAAAGTGAATCTAGTTTAAGGTACCATAAGCGACGTCATCATGAGCCCAACTCGCAATTTATTTGTGACATATGTGGAAAAGCAGTATGTTCTAAAAGGGGTTTAAAAGATCATTTAATGATGCATACTGAAGAAAAGCCGTATGCATGTGACGTTTGTGGTAAACGTTTTGGTAAAAAACAATTGCTTAGTATACATACTCGAGTCCATACAAAAGTGAAACCTTATTCGTGTACAGAATGCAATAAAAGCTTTTCACAACGTTGTTCTTTGGTTGTTCATACAAGATTTGTTCACACTGGAGAAAAACCATTTAAGTGCAATATTTGCCAAAAGAGTTTTGTGAAGAAAGCTGCGATGAAAGCACACAGCACAAAATTACATGGCATATCTATGGCTGATATTCAAGCTAGTATTTGAAAAGTTACTTATTAAGTTAAGTGAATAGATTTAAAATTTGTTGGAAATGTAACACGTATGTAATACATTGTCTTAATAAAAGAATTTTTTTGTCAGACTTTTTAAAATCAAAAATGAAAATTTCTGTATGGATAGGGTGGCAGAGTGATAAAACATAACTAAGGTATTCTCAGTTGCAGTTCTAAAATAAAAGTTGTGTCTGTGCTTATGCTAGAAAAACTAAAACAATAAGTGATATCTTATGGTGTTCAAAAATTATGGTAATTTTCTTATACCCTGATCCTATTTTAATTCCCATCGTAATTCCTAAAATATTAGACCAATTCGAAAAATATTTTATTTGTAATAAAAATCCCTGAATCCTGTATGAATAATGTACCGGTGTAATAAAGGGCCCCTTTGTGTTAACTGATAATAAAATACTAAAAAAGAAGTAATTTATGGAACCTATTTATTTATTGTTAGTGTATAAGTGTTGGCCAGGTTGGCGCAGTGGTAAGAGGGCCAGGCTAGCTTTATGTTAGTCCTCGGTTCGAATCTCCCGATGGGTAGGATTTTCCTGCAGTCTGGAAGTCTGTATCGATTCCTGGTCGTTGGGCACCAAATTAACGATGCTCTCCTCCGAATTCACACCTACACACAAAGCAAAGTTAGTTCACGTCCGTAGCAACTAGGCTACACGTGCACCCTGGATAGCACTGAGGAACTAGCACTACTGGCAGCCAAACTATCACTATGTGATTTTTTGGCTACAAATGCCAAATTCTTTCTTTCTTTTCCTTTTACCCTCATATACCTCTACAGTGTCGAGGGGTCGAACACAACACCGAGCCGCAGGGTGGTGGCCCATTCAAGTTCTGCTTAACTTTCTATATTGCAGTACTACGTGCGCTCCCACTCTGCCGTACTGCTGGCCCCATACGCTAAATAAAAATATAAATGTAACTCAGGGCAAATAGAGTATTTCTTCTCACAATGATGTGAAGAGAAAACATGGCCTGTTGGTGTATACCGATCTAGCTTGGTGGTTCGTGAAATTGAAGCAGCGGAGTTGGATATTTAATTTCAGTGCCAAAAGTCGTACTTAACAACAGTGTCACCAAGAAAAAAAACAGGAACACTTTCTGCAAAACCCATCAATCATTTTAAATGATAACGTTCTAGTGCTTATTGCAGATGCTGAGGTTAAGTTGTTCAATCGACGGGGCTAGGAAGTACCCTATCATCCACCGTACTCCTCCGATTTAAGGACCATTTTGTGACATTCAATTCCAGACATTATTTGACTACTCTATTCGAACGATCAACGAAACAGGCTCTGCCAACGGTATCCTACGATTTCCACATTGTTGGAAACGGGTATTACACAACACTGGTGACTATATTGAAGGGCAGTTGAACTTTGAAACATAAATGTGTTCTGCATTATTTGTAGTAATTGTGTAGTTACCACTATTAAAATTCCAACCCTCATACATACGTAGTATTGGGAGGTTAATGGTTGTTAAAGGTATTAGCGTGGCAATCGCGACCATTGGCTTAATGGGATCTCCGAAACATGGAGAAGTGCATTAGTTTTTCTAAATTCCCCCAAGAGTTTTACTGGAACAAGCGGCTACCCACTCCTCTTCTTCCTTCTTCTTTGTTATCTTTTCCTTGTGCCTTTCAGCCCCCCAGGAATCTTCTATCAGCTGTCATTTGCTTCATTTTTCCTCTGCTGTTTCCTATTGCTCTCAGCCTTTCCTACATTGTTTTCCTGCACCTTCTTCCCCTTGTTTTTATTTCACTTACTTTGATGAATCTTGTTTCTCTTATTCTACATACATGTCCAAGCCATTGCTGTTCTACCTTTTTTACCATTGATTCTTGCTTCACCACTATTTTTAAACCCTCATTTCTACACCCATACCTTCTCCCTTCCTAAATATATATTAAATTTTTTGCGTTGCTGTTTTTAATTAAGTGTTTCAATTACATCAGATGATTTACAATTCTGATTTAAAGAACAACGACTTTTGTTAATTTGTAGTTTAATTGTTTATTTCAAAATGACAGCGTCTTACATAAACCATTTTATTTTTGATTTACAGTGAATCAGATAAATACTTTTTATGTTGGTTCAAACATATGGAAATTAGCATTATTACTAATTTAATTATGTTACATTAAATGGCGCACCAACAACGTAACTCGCAAAGACGGGTCGGGTTGTGCATTGCACCCATAAAAACCACATACGCTACGCACCAGCCGCGACACCGAAAGGTAAACGAGGTTAAAGACACAGAAATGTATAAGAATATATAGAGAACATTTATAACTGGTTGGTTGGTTGTGTGTCGATATACCTTATATACAGGGTTTTTATAAAAGAACGCCTTGCTTTCAAAAAATCACTATGAAATAACGGTTTTCATATTTGTGTTCGGTATATTATTAAGTTTTTCATCACTAATATTCGTCGCGGTTGGCACCTCTGCGTGTTCATGGCGCGTGCGCGGGCGTGGCGTATCCGGCCGGCAGTAGTCTCACTGTCAGTCATGGCTACACCGCAGCAGACAGCTCAGTGCGTGATTTGGTTCATTGAAACGCGTTCAGTAATCACAGTTCAGCGTAATTATCGGCGTGAATATGGCAGTACTGCGCCTACCGATATGCTGGCGAATACGTGCGAAGAGTTGGATTACCGTTTGGACGTGTGCAGGGCAACGAATGGTGCACATAGCGAACTTTATTAAACGCACAAAAAAACTTCAGAATTTGCCCTTTCAGAATATATAGGTACTCATATCAGTAATTCTTTGAATATATTACTGTTTAAATAGCACTTGAAACCGAGGAGATCTTTTATAAACACCCTATATAGTTTAATTTTGCAATCTACTATGAAGTAAATTCGACCAATAATAGCCGTATTTAATTTATGGTGTGTTTATGTAGCAAATGGCTTTGTGAATTCAACATACTTTAGCATGTGTAGTGATTTGACAATAACTTTCTACAGTTGAAACCTATGCGGAATTGTGGTTTTTTAAAATTGGTCGTAAAATCCAAAGAAAATTTATTATTTCTAAAGGTTTACAACAACTACCAAGACAATGTTTAGGTAACGTGAATAACTTATACATTTGTTTATGTGAAAGTTAAAAAAAATTGTATAAACAATTAAAATCAATTACATCAGTTTATGTTTTTAGTAGGAGGTAAGACAATAGGTCCTATATTGCGTCGAAACGCTTGGAAATTGTAGTTGTCACCCAGTAATCAAAGAAATTAACAAATTAAAAAGGAATCAATCTGTATGTTCACCTCTTAGCATTTTAAAATCTAATTAAGGAGTGCCGATTATTCAGACATCCTCTGATGTCTCATAGAAATTTTCTATGTTACCATCAGGGTTGGAAGCTGTATGAGCCGGTTATGAAGCTTTCAGTCGGACCACTATTCCACAAAGGCCCCAATTGTTATATCTTAAAATTTGTACATATCTTAAAATTTGATGTGTTGTATTTCCAAATCTAATTGTTATGTAAACACATAGGATTAATGTGTTTTTAAGAACAAAATCGTAAAAATGTTTTATCACCTACAGTGGTATTTTCTATATTTTACAGATCGAGCAAATCATTAAGAAGTAAAAATATAAACAGCAGAAAATTGAAGAAGTTTAGAAGAAGCGCTCATAAAAACACTACATCTAACAAAACACCTACGACTTCTTTGACATGCCCTGTCTGTGATAAATCTTTCAAAAATCTCAGTTCACTTTCGCAGCACAAAAGTGTACATAATGAAAAAACATTTACTTGTAAAGTGTGCGATAAGAAATTTAAACGTAATTATGAAGTCAAAATACATCACGAAACGTACCATAGTAAAGAACGTAGCTTTAAATGTGATATATGTGGAAAGGAATTCCATAAAAAACAATTGCTCAAATATCATCACGCTCGGCACGTGCAAGATTATAAAGTTAAATGTGATCAGTGTGAGAAGGGCTTTTATACCATGTTGGACTTTAAAAGACATTATGCCGTAAGACATAAAGGAGTACGATTTGTTTGTAATCAGTGTGACAAATCGTTTCTCGACGAGAATTGTTTCAAACGCCATATAAAAACTCACGATAGCAATTATATTAAAATGGAATACAAATGTGTGGATTGTGGAAAAATATATAACACAAGAGGTGGATTAAATGTACATATGAAAATGCACAAGAACATATCGTACGTTTGTGATATTTGTGGAAAATCTGTAACTTCCAAAACAAGTTTGAATCACCATATAATGCTACATACAGGAGAAAAACCGTTCGTCTGTGAAACTTGTGGTAAATGTTTCAACAAAAAAATGCTGCTTAGAATTCACGAACGAATACATACTAAAGTTAAACCGTATAGCTGTGATCAATGCGAGAAGAGTTTTAGTCAGCGTAGTACACTCACCGTTCACATGCGATATCATACTGGTTATCGACCATATCACTGCAATATATGTCAAAAAGATTTCGTTACAAAAACTTTACTTAAAGTTCATGCTAAAATACATGGAACTGCTTTAGTGGATATGTAATGATTACATTTAGGTTAAAAATTTGTATTGTTATACTTGTGTCTTAGAACTAAACATTAGTTTTATGTAAATTTTTAAAATGTAGACTTCTGTGATAAAGTTTGTAGTGACAGTTTTTCCAAGTAGGAGTGGATCAAATATAAACCAGCACAAAAAACAAATTTTCGGTATTTTTCTACATATTTCTCTTCTCTGCCTATACACTTTTCCCGACGGATTGGCGGCTTGGTAGCCTTTTCATTCTATAGAAAGAAGCAGGGCGCATGAACGCCTCCACTTCTTCTTCGATCTCAAATCGCTCGCCTCTCAATGACTGTGGGAACATGTGGAAATCACAAGGGGACAAATCTGGACTGTAGGGAGGGTGTTTAAGTACAGTCCAGTTTATTTTGGCGATTTTTGCCTGCGTTAAAGCAGCAGTGTGAGGCCTGTTGTTGTCATAGAGGAGGAATACGTCTCGGATAGGACAGTTCATTTCCGTTTCGGTCGTGCAAAAATCGACCAACAGGACACCCCTCCAATCCCAGAAAACGGTAGCCAAAACTTTGCCTACAGACAAGGGAGGTTTCGCCTTCACTGGGTTTGCTTCCCGTTTGCGCTGCTCCATGCTTGCTCGTTTTGATGTGGCCATGAAAGGGTTTTATTACCGAACTGTGCCTGCAATTTGAGCCGGTTTGATGTTTTAACACGTAAGAAACATGATGATAATGCGTTGCGCAACGCTACTGTGTACTTCCTCACTCATTGTGATTGCTACAATACTACCAGCCAAACGAACAGAGCGGCAAGGCCAAATGCCTCTGCCCCACCTGATATCCGCACTCCAAAGCCCTAACCGCCACTCCCACCTTGGGCAAACTTTCTCGCTTACAATTCAAAAAGGCTCGTTTATATTTGATCCACCCTCGTAAGTACGAATTTGAATGAAGCATTTTATCTTTGTATGTAGTTGTTCTTACTTATTATTAATTTATACCAAAATAAATTCTTAAATTTTTAAATGCATTTTTGGTTTTCAATTGCTACTACCAAAGAATGTTGAAGACAAGTAAATATTACGGACGTAGAAATATTATTTATCAATATTTTCTTAATGAAAAAGGATATCAAACAATTTCAAAAATTCACCCTCACAAGCCTGGTTCTAATTCAGACAAACGAACAATAAACAACACTAGAAATGGAAATTGAATATAATGATTTAAGCATCTTTGATGGATAACAAGACTCTCTAATAATAACAATAAAAAAATCCATGTACACTGTAAGAAAAGTTTGTGGAAAACAATAAAATTTTCAAAACCGAATATTGTACTTAAATTTTTTAACTGATCAAGTGTAAGTATTCATAAATTCGAGCTGAGACTTTTGTTTTATAAAAAGTTCTGTTGGTTCTCCTGCTACAATGCAATCGGGATCAATTAATAAAAAAATTAATTAAATTAAATCTTACCACTACAATCCTGTTATTATTTTCAGATGCCTGGATATTAAAGGTGCATCGGAAATCTCTCAAAGTAGGAAGGAAAATATTTGTAACAATTCAGAAAATACAGAGAAGCCAATAAAATGTGACCGATGCCATAAGACATACGCAAATAAACTAAAATTTAGAAAGCATATGAGAAATCATAAAGAAAAACGATTTTGTTGTGGTCTTTGTGGTACAGTATTTAGGTATCCATACCAAGTGGAACTACATAAAAAAAATGTTCACATTCAGGATCGCGTTTATGTTTGTGACATTTGCGAAAACGGTTTCGTAAGAAAAGAGACGTTAAATTCTCATCGACAGACTCATTTTAACAGTTATAGGTTTAAATGTGACCAGTGCGACAGTGGATTTACTAGCCAAACTAAATTGCAACAACATATTGATGTACAACATCGTGGTGTTAGGTTTAAATGTGATAATTGTGATAAGTCATTTATGAACGAATATTGTTTCAAGCAGCATGTTCTGTCGCACAGTCCTAGTTTTGTTAAAAAAGAATATAAGTGCAACATTTGTGGTAAAATATTACAACTTTCAAAGACTTATGCAAATCACATGAGAGCTCATAAAGGAAAAGGAGGGCAGCACATATGTGACATATGTGGTAAATCTGTTACTACAAGTCAAAGTTTAAAGGATCACATGATGACACATTCGGGTGAAAAACCATTCGTTTGTGATTGTTGCGGCAAAAGATTTCTTAATAAACAATCGTTGGTTGTGCATGAACGTACGCATACGAAGGAAAAACCTTACACTTGTAACTTATGTTTGAAAAGTTTCAGTCAGCGTACTACTCTAACAGTTCATATGCGTTCCCATACAGGCGAACGACCGTATGAATGCCAAATTTGTGGTAAAGATTTTGTTACAAAAACACTTCTAAAAAATCATTGTCAAATTCATGGAATGCCTTTAGGATAATGTCCTAATTTTTCATATTGTGTGATTATTCACATCCTAAAGTGTTGGCATCTCATCAGGTTACCATGATTTTCACCTTTATTTAACTTAAAACAGAAGCTTGGATCAAGGGAGTCAAATTTTAGTTTTATTTATGTCATTCTGTATTTAACAAATATACTTATTGCTCAACGGAGCAGATTGTAAATATAAATAAAGTTAAGAAAAAAGTGTTTGTTGATTTTGTTGATATATTTAATTACCATAGCAGCATCTCTTTTTTACACATTGAAGTTAAATGGTTTTATGTTTATTTTAAACACTATTTTAATAAAAGACAACTCTAAATAGAACATCATAGTACCGATTACCTGCCCAATATATAAGAAGGGAGATCGCTTGATGTGTCAAAATTACGGAGGAACATCCCTGCTATGCATAGCACTACAAAATATTTACCAATATTCTGAGAGATACGATTGAAATATTTGCCAACGAAATAATTGACGAATATCAGGCAGGATTCAAACAAAACCTATGGAAAAGGGATGGGAATATAACGTCCCAGTATACTAAGTATTGAATATTTTTTATTGGTCAAGTGTAAGTATTTAGAAACATGAGTTGAGGTTTTTGTATGATGAAAAGTTCTGTTGGCTCTCCAGCTATGGTGCAATCAAAATTAATTAATAAAAATATAACAGTTAAATTCAAGAAGCTCATTGCTACAATCCTGTTATTATTTTCAGATGCCCGGATACTAATAAGAGTACCTCGGAAATCTCTCAAAGTAGAAAGGAAAATATTTGTAACAATTCAGGAAGTACAGATGAGAAGCCAATTAAATGTGACCAATGCCATAAAATATATGAAAATAAATTAAAATTCAGGAAGCATAATTTGAGAAATCATACAGAAAAACGATGTTGTTGTGATCTTTGTGAGAGAGTATTTAAGTTTCCATGCGAAGTGGAACTACATAAAAAAACTTTTCACATTAAGGATCGCGTATATGTTTGTAATATATGTGAAAAAGGATTTTTAAGGAAAGGGACGTTAGAATCTCATCTACAAACTCATTCTAACAATTATAAGTTTAAATGTGACAAGTGCGACAGTGGATTTACTAGCCAAACTGGACTGCAACGACATATTGGTGTACTACATCGTGGTGTTAGGTTTAAATGTGATAATTGTGATAAGTCATTTAGGGACGAATATTATTTCAAGAAGCATGTCCTGTCGCACAGTCCTGGTTTTGTGAAAAAAGAGTATAAGTGCAACATTTGCGGTAAAATATTACAACATTCAACGACTTATACGAAACACATGCGAGTTCATAAAGGAAAAGGAGAGCAGCACATATGTGACATATGTGGTAAATCTGTTAGTACAAGTCGAAGTTTAAAGGATCACATGAAGACACATTCGGGTGAAAAACCGTTCCTTTGTGATTGTTGCGAAAAAAGATTTCTTAATAAACAATCGTTAGTTGTGCATGAACGTACGCATACAAACGAAAAACCTTACACTTGTAACTTATGTTTGAAAAGTTTCAGTCAGCGTAGTACTCTAACAGTTCATATGCGTTCCCATACAGGAGAACGACCTTATGAATGTCAAATCTGTGGTAAAGATTTTGTTACAAAAACACTTCTAAAAAATCATCGTAAAATTCATGGAATGCCTTTAGGATAATTTCCTAATTATACAGGGAAATTTTCTTTTTAGTATACATATACCCTATGTATACTTTTATAATAAACGCAAAAACCCACTATACACTATAAACGTTAAAAAATTAGCATGCTGTGGCAAAAATCATCAAATTAAGTTAACCCTTAACCGGCGTTGCGGAGTCCCTGGGACTCTAGCAAGTATAAATTGTTTAATAACTTTCGTATTTGTCCACCAAACGGCATGTGTTGTTCAGTAGCTTCCCATGGTAGGTGGACCTGTCACGTGCTCATTCGAAATCAGTCTGTGATCAAGGCAAGTATGTTGAAAAAATCTTAGGGTCCGTGGGACTCCACGACGCAGTTAGTGTTATATTTGCAATTTAGCAACTATGCTCAAGAATTTAAAAAAAATAATCCTACAGATCCTAACTTTGAGGAAACTATGCAAAGATGGCTTTAGGAATGTGACACAGGTATTTTCAGAATTTTAAAGATGGTACCTGAGGCACCAGCTGATGCTCAAGACGTTTTGTCTAGAAATCAGAGGAATTATTATTCTACTTGTGACCCAAAATTAAAAAGAAAAACTGCTTATTTTTGTGTTCAATGCAGAAAACCAATTTGTTAGCAATGTTCTAAAAAAATTTTTCTTCAATGCATTGAAAATCTAGAAGAGTCCTAAATATTTTTTTTATAGGGTTTTTGAACCATTGTCAGTTTTTTTTAGTTTTATTTTAAAAATTAATGCGTTTTCATTTTTTATAGTTTAGACCTTACCAAACATGTTTTCAATAAGAAAAGTATTTATTTTTTAGTTTTGTTTTTGCAAAATAAGAATCAAAGAAACACTATTTATTTTTTAGTATTTTTGGTTTTAGATCTTTTTTGGCTTTAGTTTGTTACTCAGTTGGTTATAAATATAAAAGTTTGTTTCTTTACATGTTTTTAATTAACTATACAACGAAAAATAAGTAAGGTTTTCAATAACATTAAATGCACAGCATCTTTTTATTTTAGAGTCCCAAGGACTCCACAACGCATTGAGCGTTAAAATTTCTGGCCACGCCGGTTAAGGGTTAATGTCAAAAAATTAGTCTTTAACTCTTGTTGTTTTTATTTTCCTTTCTGTTTTGTATTGTTGATATTTTATGTTTTAGAACAATCGTTGAATTAAAATTATGTTGATATTCCACTAATTTTGATTTATTTTTTATTTACAAACATGAAACATAACCTTTACGCACCACGTGACGTGACGTTTATAGTGTATAGTGGGTTGCCTATTTGCGTTTATTATAAAAGTATACATAGGGGATATGTATACTAAAAAGAAAAATTCCCTGTATGACATGAAGTTATCTTGCTGCTTGACTGGCTACTGTCGAAATTCTTGTAGGGGAAAGAAGATGGTATAATTGTTTTAATTGTTTAAGTTAATACACTCTAGGTTACTCCATATTATAAGGTGTAAACAGTTGCGGATTTTTCATATTGTGTGAATATTCGCATCCTAAAGCGTCGGCATTTCATCGTGTTACCATGCTTTTCTCCTTTATTTAACTTAGGAAAAACTGAAGCTTCGATAAGTGAGTAAACTTCAATCAGGGAAACTAAATTTTAGTTTTATTTATGTCATTTTGTAATTACCCAATATACATACTTATTGCTCAACAGAGTCGATTGTAAATATAAATAAAGTTTCGAAAAAATGTTTGTTTGGTTAATTTCTGTGATATATTTAATTACCATAACAACATTGTGCACCTCTTTTTTACACATTGAAGTTATATGGTTTTATGTTTATTTTAAACACTATTAAGAAGGGAGATCGCTTGATGTGTCAAAATTACAGAGGAATATCCGTGCTATGCACAGCATTACAAAATATTTACCAATATTCTGAGAGATACGATTGAAATATTTGCCAACGAAATAATTGGCGAATATTAGGCAGGATTCAAAAAGGTTAGATCAATGGAAAAGGGATGGTAATATAACGTTCCAGTGTACCAAATATTGAATATTTTTTATTGGTCAAGTGTAAGTATTTATAAACTAGAGTTGAGCTTTTTGTATGATATAAAGTTCTGTTGGCTCCCTTGCTATGGTACAATCAACATTAAATTAATAAAAATATAGCTCTTTACTACAATCCTGTTATTATTTTCAGATGCCCGGATACTACTCGTAAAAGTACCTTAGAAATCTCTCAAAGTAGAAAGAAAAATATTTGTAACAATTCAGGAAGTACAGAGGAGAGGCCAATTAAATGTGACCAATGCCATAAAACATATGAAAATAAATTAAAATTCAGGAAGCATATGAGAAATCATACAGAAAAACGATGTTGTTGTGATCTTTGTGAAAGAGTATTTAGGTTTCCATACCAAGTGGAAATCCATAAAAAAACTTTTCACATTAAGGATCGCGTATATGTTTGTAATATATGTGAAAAGGGATTTTTAAGGAAAGGGACGTTAAAATCTCATCGACAAACTCATTCTAACAATTATAAGTTTAAGTGTGACAAGTGCGACAGTGGATTTACTGGTCAAACTGGATTGCAACAACATATTGATGTACAACATCGTGGTGTTAGGTTTAAATGTGATAATTGTGATAAGTCATTTATGAACGAATATTATTTCAAGAAGCATGTCCTGTCGCACCGTCCTGGTTTTGTTAAAAAAGAATATAAGTGCAACATTTGCGGTAAAATATTACAACATTCAACGACTTATGCAAATCACATGAGAGTTCACAAAGGAAAAGGAGAGCAGCACATATGTGACATATGTGGTAAATCTGTCAGTACAATTCGAAGTTTAAAGGATCACATGATGACACATTCGGGAGAAAAACCGTTTGTTTGTGATTGTTGCGGAAAAAGATTTCTTAGTAAAAAATCGTTGGTTTTGCATGAACGTACGCATACAAAGGAAAAACCTTACACTTGTAACTTATGTTTTAAAAATTTCACTCAGCGTAGTACTCTAACAGTTCATATGCGTTACCATACAGGAGAACGACCTTATGAATGCCAAATCTGTGGTAAAGATTTTGTAACAAAAACACTTCTAAAAAATCATCGCAAAATTCACGGAATGCCTTTAGAATGATTTCCTAAGTATATGGCATGAAGTTGTCTTGTCGATATAAATCTCACAGTAGGTGCTTGATTGGCTACTGTCGAAAGTTCTTGTAGGAGAAAGAAGATGATATATTTGTTTAAGTTAATACACTCTACGTTGCTCCATACTAGCATACTACAAGGTGTAAAATGTTGAAGATTTTTCATATTGTGCGAATATTCCCATCCTAAAGTATTGGCATCTCATCGTGTTACCATGCTTTTCTCCTTTATTTAACTTAGTAAAACAGAAGCTTGGATAAGCGAGTTATGTTCGATCAAGGCAGCCAAATTTTAGTTTTATTTAGGTCATTTTGTAATTACGAAATATACTTATTGCTCAACAGAGCAGATTGTAAAATAAATAAAGTTAAGAAGAAATTGTTTGTTTGTTAAACATAGACTTAATTGCGGTGATATATTTAATTACCGTAGCAACATTGTGCATCTCTTTTTTACACATTGAAGTTATATGGTTTTATGTTTATTTTAAACACTATTTTAATAAGAGGCAACTCTAAATACCTGCCCAACATATAAAAAGCTTGATGTGTCAGAATTACAGAAGAATGTTCCTGCTATGCATAGCATTACAAAATATGTACCAACATTCTGAGAGATACAATTGAACTATTTTCCAACTAAATAATTGGCGAATATCAGGCAGGATTCAAAAAGGTTAGATCAATGGAAAAGGGATGGGAATATAACGTCCCAGTATACCAAATATTGAATATTTTTTATTGGTCAAGTGTAAGTATTTATAAACTGGAGTATGATAAAAAGTTCTGTTGGATCTCCTGCTATGGTACAATCAAAATTAATTGATAAAGATATAACAGTTAAATTCAAGAAGCTCATTACTACAATCCTGTTATTATTTTCAGATGCCCGGATACTAAAAGTACCATGGAAATCTCTCAAAGTAGAAAGGAAAATATTTGTAACAATTCAGGAAATACAGAGGAGAAGCCAATTAAATGTGACCAATGCCATAAAACATATGAAAATAAGTTAAAATTGAGGCAGCATATGAGAAATCATGCAAAAAAACGATGTTGTTGTGATCTTTGTGATAGAGTATTTAGGTTTCCATGCGAAGTGGAACTACATAAAAAAACTGTTCACATTGAGGATCGCGTTTATGTTTGTGACCTAAAGTCAATTAAATGTAACCAATGCCATAAAACATATGAAAATAAGTTAAAATTCAGGACGCATTTGAGAGATCATAAAGAAAAACGATGTTATTGTGATCTTTGTGATAGAGTATTTATGTTTCCATACCAAGTGGAACTACATAAGAAAACTGTTCACATTAAGGATCACGTTTATGTTTGTGACGTATGTGAAAAAGGTTTCGTAACAAAAGGGATGTTAGATTGTCATCGACAGACTCATTTTAACAATTATAAGTTTAAATGTGACAAGTGCGACAGTGGATTTACTAGCCAAATTGCACTGCAACGACATGTTGATGTACAACATCGTGGTGTTAGGTTTAAATGTGATAATTGTGATAAGTCATTTATGGACGAACATTATTTCAAGAAGCATGTCCTGTCGCACAGTCCTGGTTTTGTTAGAAAAGAATATAAGTGCAACATTTGCAGTAAAATATTACTACGTTTAACGAGTTACGCAGATCACATGAGAGCGCATAAAGGAAAAGGAAAGAAGCACATATGTGACATATGTGGTAAATCTGTTACTACAATTGGAAGTTTAAAGGATCACATGATGACACATTCGGGTGAAAAACCGTTCGTTTGTAATTGTTGCGGAAAAAGATTTATTAATAAAAAATCGTTGGTTGTGCATGAACGTACGCATACAAAGGAAAAACCTTACATTTGTAACTTATGTTTGAAAAGTTTCTCTCAGCGTATTACTCTAACAGTTCATATGCGTTCCCATACAGGAGAACGACCTTATCAATGCCAAATCTGTGGCAAAGATTTTGTAACAAAAACAATTCTAAAAAATCATTGCAAAATTCATGGAAGGCCTATAGAATATATGGCATGAAGTTATCTTGCCGATATGAATTTCACAGTAGGTGTTTGACTGGCTTTATATTATAAGTTATAAGATAAGGTATAAAAAGTACGAGATTTTTCAGATTCCCAATTTAGTAGATAAGTCTTGGCATCTCATCGTTATCATTTATCATGCTTTTTCTATTTTATTTAAGTTATTAAAACTGAAACGTGGATATTTTAGTTTTATTTATGTCATTTTGTAATCACCAAATTTACTATTGCTCAACAGAGCAGATTGTAAATATAAATAAAGTTAAAAAAAATGTTTGTTTTCTTAAACAAAATGCATATCGCTTGGCGGGCAAAACCTATGTGTCATTTTGTTCTGAAACAACGTTTTTGTCTATTTCGATTAGTTTGGCCTTTCTGCAGTGTTTAGTAACACCTCCTACGTGCTAAATGGCGTATAAAAATTATTAGAAATAATTTTCAAAATAATATTACATTAAAATTATGAACATACGAAACGTTTTTTGCTTCTCCTTGAAAATTTTGTTTTTGGCGTACTTATAGGTTTTGCCCGCCAAGCGACGATATGGCATTTTCATAGAGTTAATTTCAGTGACATTTAATTACCAAGGCAACATTGTGCATCTCTTTTTTGCACATTGAAGTGATATGGATTTATGTTTTTTTAAAAAAACTATTTTAATTATAGACAGCTCTAAATAGAATATCATAGTACTGATTACCTGCTCAATATACCGTCTGTTCGTGCTCAAAGTCGAACATAGGAATCTAACGTGGTATCAAACGTTTTTGCTTATTGTTGCTCGCCAATTTAATTTACAGGAAAGGTAATGGTATCAATAGAAAAAGAAAATTATTTCGATTCAAATGATACTACCAACAAAACTAAAAGTGCCATTTCTATTTTAAAATACTAATTTAAAATTTGACAGTTTTTAAATAAGATTAGCTTTGATTTTAAAATTCGACAGCATTTGTCAAACAATTTTATAATTATTTGGCTTAAATCAGCAAATTTCTGTTCTACTGTTTGTTTGTTTGTTGATAAGAATCCGACGTTTAGGCGTGTGTTAAGGTTTATTTACGGAACAATGAATAATTATACTAACGAAGAAGGAGTTTTTATGGTGAAAACCTTTTATAGTGGCGTTAGTTTGCGAAGAGTTAAACTTAAATTCTAAGTTATTTTTTCAAATAATTTTCTTCGATATTTTGTCATCTATTTGCCGCCATACCAGTGGTCACGTGACATACCTCAAATTCGATTTTTAGGTTATCGGACATGCAGAACACATCCCCCGTAAAAGTTTTTTCGATACTCTAATAATAAAAATTTTTCCCATATGTTGCGAACTATTTGCCGGTCACTGTATACTACTACCTTTTCCAAAAAAATAATATTGAAATCTAGAAAATTAAGGTGTGTCTTAGAATCGAGGAAATACGGTATTTAATATAATCTTGGAAAAGGTGATCAGGAATATGAAAATCCATACAAATGCCACAATCATGAATAAATCACAATAGGTGGTAGGTATGCAGATGACCTGAATATTATAGGGCGAACAATACTAAGTGTTAAAGAAGTCTTTGCCATGTTGGAAGTAAATGTCGCAAGAGTAATTTATTAACAAATGCAAAGCTTGACTATCGAGGAGAAGAACATAGAGGTGGTCACGGATTTTAAATACCCTGGGGTTTTCTAAATGGAAACAATGACATAACAGAAGAAATTCAACAAAGAATTGTTGAAGGAAACTGAGCATATTGTAACGCAGCGGTTTTTTGGTAAAATGTTTAAAACCAATGAAAAATAAGTTAATTTAGGTAGAGTCTTTTGGCCAACTACGTGTTTTCTTGGCTTTCTTTACAACATGTATTCTATGACTTTGCTTCAGGCTTTACAAAGGTTATTCTAAGTTACAATTGCAAGTAAACATTTAAACAGGTTAAGAGGTAAATTCCGATTACAGTTAAACAACAAAATTCATGAAAAGAATTAAAGTATTTGATACAAATAATTTGCAAGACTTGCTTTAAGGTTAAATTAAATACAATAATAATCTTACATGAAAATTACAGGAGACATCGTTTTCGAAGGGACTCGACTTCGATGACGGTACAACTAACCACAATTTTGAAGTAAATCGAGTTGCTGTATTTATACCTCAAAGTCGAACCCCACTTCTCAATTTACCATGCTTCTCATCTTACAAGAATGTGCATTTCGTTCACCTGCAGAATATCGCATTCACCTTGAACCGTGTACGTGCTTTTTCTGCATTTTTAGAACATTCTGTAAGATGACTACACACGTACTTCGCTGGTGTATTAACCTTAGTGTAGGTATGACGTCATATCAACTGCGCTTGTGAGTGCATTGAATGCACATTAGACTTCGCTTTGCCACAATATTATGTGGTACAAAACGCATTTAAATCTAGGCTAACAGGCAGAGCGGGCAAGATAAAGATATATACAATCATGGTGAGACCCATAGTGACGTATGGTTGCCAGACATGGGCCATGACTAAGCAAACAGAAGATAAATTCATGAGGTTTGAAAGAAAAATCCTTGGCGAATACACTATAATCATGAGTTGGTAGAATCGTACAAGTCAAATTTACGAGGCTAAAATGAACTGGCCACGTAAAGCATATGGAAAAATGGCGAATTCCAAAAAGATCTTCAGTGCCCAATTTGACGAAATAGAGGAAGAGGAAGGCCACGGCAACGCTGGCAGGAAAATATCAAAAGACATGTTGGAGATCCTCCAGATTCGTAACTGGCAGACAACAGCAAGAGACAGAGTCCTCTTATAGAAGAGAAAGATTGAGGAGGCTCAAGCTGCCATGGAAGAAGAAGAAGCACCGATTATTGTAGTTGAACATAACAAAATGGTACTTGATAGCTTACAAAAAATTCTTTGGTATATGTTCTAAATGATTGTTGTGACGAATTTCACATGTTTAAAATAAAGTTATATTAATTCACATTCACTGCCGCGGCGTAGTCGACAAGCTAGTGTTACATGTCGACCACATTTGCTATTTGTTTCTTATTGTTTGTCTGGCTGGCATTTCCGACTAAGATGTCTGCTTGTGTCGGCATTGTGAAGGCCATAATTTGCTGAATGCCAACACAATCAGATAGCCTTGTCGGAAATGCCAGACAAACAATAAAAAATAAATAGCAAACGTGTGTATTACGCTTTACGGCATTTTCGGCATGTAGCGTTAGGTTGCCGACAACGCCGCTCGGCGTGATTGGCAGCGAACGTGTTGACTGTAACTCACGTAACGTTTCGGAGACAAGTCTAGCTCCGTTTTCAAATTAAATTACAAAACGATTTGTTTCTAAATCTATTTGAATTGTTTGAAAACGGAGATAGACATGTCTTCAAAACCTTACGCTAGTTATTAGTTAATTAATATAATTTCATGCTAGAAACTGGTACCGAAAATCCCAATAGAGAAATATAAAATTCCTTGGTTGTTAATTACTAGTGTGGTTCCATTTTATTTAAATTCAAGCTAAAATAAAACCCTCACAAACTATCAATAAACTCAGGCTCAGTTTAACTTGAACCCATTAAGGCTTTTAAGCATGTAATTAAAGCTTGTTTGTGAGTGTATGAATGTATAGTATGTTAGTATGACTGTAGTAGTAGAGCTGAAAAGTAAGTCCTAAGGGTTGTGTACAACAAAATAAATAAAACGAAGTTAACTTTTTTTTATTATTGATTTCATTAAACTCCTTTCCAATTATATCACAATACTCGACAAACTTTACTGCAACATGAATTTATATTTACAGATTTTGGGATCCCCTTAACTTATATCTAAAGCCAGAGCATCCTGAGGGTGAAGTAGATTCAGTACAATACAAGGATGGTGTATGGATTTGCCACATCTGTAATCAGACATATGCAGATAATGCAGATTTGAAAGATCATATTTTTAGCCAAGTATTAGATATGTTTATATGCTGCAAATGTGGGAGTAAATTTGTGGACGAAAAAACTTTCCGTTTGCACTTACGAGATCATAAACGACAAACTGTGAGTTTAAATACAGTGGGTCATAAGAATGAATTCTTAGCACATCCGTCAGGAAAAATGATAGACAATCGTGTAAATAATATGTTCATTTGTAAATACTGTGACGCTCCATTTAGAGACCGAATCGATTTTTACAATCATTACGTTGAGCATACAGATGGGAACAGAAATCCGTCCGTAAAAATATCTGGCAAAAATTATAAAATTTGGAATAAACAATTAGTAGTCTTGAACAACACAATTGACCTTAATTTAAGCGTCGATAAATTGTATAAACGTATTAAATATCAATGTAACAAATGCCATATGGGCTTCTTTAATTTAGATACAAATAAAACGCACGTTTCTACATGCCGTGGACTTCTACGACGCTGCGATCTGTGCCATAAAATTTTCGAAACTAATTTAAAGTTGTTCGAACATTATGAGTCGATCCATACGGATTTAAGGAGGATGTGCAAGTTTTGCTTTAACACGTTTGAAAATGAAAAACTTTTGATACATCATGTGATGAAACTACACTTGCAGCTTTCCCATTATTGTTACGATTGTAATTTAAGTTTTACGTCAGTTCATAAATTCAATAATCATTTAAAAACGCACAAGAAAAAGTGAAAGAAATTAGCTTGTTATTTTTTTATGTACTTAAACAAGGGTAAGTTCTTTTTTTGTAATTGCTGAACCTATTTTGTCTTTTATATTGTTCTTATTGTACTGGTCATGAACCAAACAATTTGGCTTGTGCAATCAGAATAAGTTTCGCTTTAATATTACAAATGTAATCTGTTACTTACAGATTAATTTCATTTAAGTTTGTTGTAATTACATTGATGTAATAATAACAATGTAAATATCTAGTTAATAAAAGTAAATAAAGTTACGATTTTCTTTTATCATCAGCATCCATTTCTCTCTGTAATAGAAATAATATTTTCATTAGCAGTTCTAGCACGAGTAAATCGATATGATCCTTTCCTTAAATGCTGAATCGAGAGCTACAACGTATTTGTATTTACAGATTCGACCATTTGACAGAATCCATGTCCGAAGCTGTACATCAAACAATCTACGAATGCGAAGTGTGTACACAGATTTTTTCCACTAAAAAAGACTTTCTCGCACATCACATGAACCAATTCGGTGAAACTTTCCGTTGCTGTCGTTGCGATGACGAATTCAAAACGACCACCGAACTTTACAACCATTACGAAATACATAAAAACGGCACCGTCATTATTGAAAATGAAGAAAGCACCGAGTTCGATTATTCGGAAAATGTAGAAGCCGTTATGAATATTCCCAACGAACCCATAAACGACACCGATGAACTTTTGTATATTCTCGATGGTAGCCAGTGCATTAACGAAGTTGTCATCGAGGAAGAAAGCGAAGGCCAAGAAATGGAGACCGAAACGTCCGTTACTAAACCTGAAAATTATACAATCGTTCAAGTGGAACACGGTTATATGTTGCCGAGCGTTTTCAAGGGACAACTTGAAAGCAAAAGACGATACAAGAAGAGAGGTTCGGGATCTATAACGGAAGGTTTCGGAGAAGACGATAGCGGAACTGAAACTACTACCACCACCGTCGTCACCACCAAACCAGAAGCTACTTCCAGTAGAAGCACATACGTATCACCAGTGCCTAAAACGAGACCCAAACGACGTCACGAAGTCCCCGATTTTTCCGCCACTAATTACGTAGTGTTAAATCCAAATGAGGAAGTTGATGTACCTCATTATAAATGTTTGCGTTGTGAACAATTATTTATTAGCAAGTTCACTTTCTTCAGACACATTGAAAAAGGAAAATGTTATATTAATAGTTGCGACGTGTGCAGTGCGTCATTCACTAGAAACAGTGAATTTTACGATCATTATCTTTCGGAACACACAGATCGAGCTATTTGTAATTTTTGTTTTCGAACTTTCATGTACGAGAAAAATGTTAAAGAACACATGTTAAGACATCTCGATCAGTTTAGGCATCGATGTGAGGAGTGTAATAAAGGTTTTTATACAGTCAGAGAGTATAGAAATCATTACAAAAATAGACATATGGGTATACGACATAAGTGTGACGTATGTGGACGGTCGTTTGCCGACGAATATTATTTTAAACGACATGTCGCAACGCACGAGAAGGCTTTAGCCTCTAAAGTTGAGCTTTCTGTATATAAATAATTATTAAGCTTGGTAATGTACATATTAGTCTCGTGTAGATTTTATTACAATTTTAACGAAATGTTTTTTTTAGTTTCGTTGTTCTTTTCTATCTAGGGATATATTTTGCTTTCGTATTAGAAAATATGCTAGAAAAAAGATGTATTTTTCTGTAAGTAGATGTATATATTTATATGAGAGAGTGGTTTATGTGAAAATTTCATATATGTTCATTTGCACGTTTAAGGTATGTACATACAATGACAGTTATAGTCTAAGTAAGTTTTAAATGGCGATTGAACGGGTTTTTGTTTCCCCACCCTATGCAGTTTCAGTTTTAGTTACAACAAGATATAACGCATGGCAAATTTCACGAGTCAGAGCGGGACACGGATATGCGTTATATCTTGTTGTAACTAAATCTGAAACTGCATAGGGCGGGGAAACAAAAACCCGTTCAACCGCCATTTAAAACTTACTTAGACTATACAGTACCTCTTATTAAAAATGTTTATAGTGATATCTTTAGCGGTTATTAGCCATAATATTTACATTAAGTAAAACATTTTGTGATCATCGATTTTCACAATGATTACATGTTTTAAAGTTGTAAACAAATCTGGAAACCTCATGCAAGTTTTGAGAAATATACAACTCAGCTGAGTTTCCAGATACTGGAGTTGATAATTTTAAATTACGGCTTCGTTTTTATAATATTAAAGTCAGAATTAATATGATGAACTTCTAAATGCATGTCGTTTTATACATAAAGCGTATTTAAAATTATGCATGTACATATATGTAAAACCTTGATTATTTATATTTTATTTATAACATCTATGTTCTTGCATTGAAATGAAGTTTTACTCGGAATAAATTCGGGATACCAATATTTTGTTTAGTTAAAACAAATTAATCAAATTATGCCCACCATATGACTGTTAGGTACCGAAGATGCATGTTTGTTGTGTATAAACAAACCTTAAAATTTTCAAATGTCTATGTTTTGCCTATTAAACATACAAGTTTTGATTTATCAATGTAAAATTGTACTTTTAACAGACCCAACAGTAGAAAAAACGAAGTTAATAAATAATTTAAATTCGAAGTGTAAGTTTTATTTCTGACTTTTGTTTTCAGGTCAATGATTTTCACATTTAAAATGCCTTTTGTTACTTCATATTTTTATTTGCAGAATGAAGAGATTACGAAGTACAAGGACAAAATTCACAATAGAAAGATATGTTTGTAACATATGCGATATGGTATTCGAAAATAAAAGGAAACTACATATCCATCAACGAATACACATCGATGCAAAGAGGAAGCTAAAATGCGAAGAAATTTGTGACCTTTGTGGGAAAAAATTTCCGATCAAACATTTATTGAAGCTGCACAGGAGAACGCATTTTAACGAGTATACCTTTAAATGCGATAAGTGTGGTTTTGGAACATACCGACTTTCAAATCTAACGAGGCACGATCAAGTGTATCACAACGGTTTGCGATTTAATTGTGAAAATTGTGGCAAATCATTCATGAACGAATATTCTTACAAACATCACGTTGCCACTCACGATCCAAATTACATAAGGAAAGAGTACAAATGTCCAGTGTGCGATAAAGTACTTCTATATTTAAAAACGTACAGAAATCACTTGAAAATTCATAGCGGTCGTGATCAACATATATGCGAAATTTGTGGCAAGACTGTTACAACTATCTTTAGTTTACGAGACCATATGATGTTACATACCGGAGAAAAACCTTACATTTGTAATGTCTGTGGAAAAAGTTTTAATAAAAAGAAGATGTTAATGGTACATGAACGCACACATACGCAAGAAAAACCGTACCGTTGTTTACATTGCGAGAAGTGTTTCACCCAAAGATCGACTTTAGTTATACACACTCGAAGATATCACACAGGAAGTCGACCTTTTTCATGTAGCATATGCGAGAAAAGTTTTGTTACTAAATTTTTCTTAAAAAATCATTGTAAAACACATGGAATTTCTGTTTTAGATGTTAATAAATGATTTGTTAAAAATTAGTATTATTTATGGTTGCTTTGCTTTGTATAAAATGTACAGGTTAATTATTGCTGATGGATCCATTGTGTCACGTGCCAAACGACATTAAATGGGGGATGATGGAATCCCTTAAGCGCGCGGCTAGCTAAAACAGTGGAGAAGGGCGGTTCGAAACGGTAAAACCCTTCAATTAAGGGTTGGTCATAATAGGGATACTGCTCCCCGTTTAAGCTGATAGGATTGATAGTAGCATCAATCGAAAGACAAAAAAATACGCTTAATTTGATACTACTTTACTTGAAGTTGTTGCTTATTTAAGAAAGAAATAGCTTAAAAACTATAATAAATAAATTCACAAAAAACAGACCGGCCATGATCAAATTTGAAGTTTGTTTATGCCAAAATAAATTTTATTTTCTGTCAGTTATTTTTAAGTTATTTCATTCTTAAACAAGCAACAAATTCGAGTAAAGTAGTATCAAATTAAGCGTATTTTTTTTGTCTTTCGATTGATGCTACTATCAATCCTATCAGCTCAAACGGGGAGCAGGAATCTGCATATATACGATTTCCCATGCTATTTCCCTATGTTCGCCCCTTAAGTCAAACACCCGATATGGATCTGCTAACGAAACAATAAACATACACCATGATAGTGCGATTCAAGATGACAACAGTATCTGAAGAAATTGAAGAGACCTCAAAGAAAATAATAAATTTTATTAAACATCTAAAAATATCAGCAGAAACAATATAAATTATAGAGCAACCTAGAAAAAATGTTTATTTTCAACCATATATGTAATGACGTTATTACTAACTGGTTTGTTAGTTGGAAAATTGGCCTTTACTGACTGTTACTTTCTGATCAGCTGATCACTTTCCCCCCGCCCGGGTGGAAAGTAATCAGCTGATTACTTTCCAGCCGGCCACGCCCACTGTCGTTAAATGACAGCTTGTTTGTTCAAAATATTAATTATTATTATAAATGATGCATGTTAATTTATATGTTTGGTTGAAAATAAAATAGTATACAAACCATGGTGATTATTTTTTGACATTTCTTAAGACCAATGAAATGTTTCATTTTTTGTCATGTAACTGCGCTTTAACCAATTCTGTCATTATTATAGTGAGAATAAAGTTGTAGAGATTATTCCCGGGAATAATCTATGTAGCGTTTGTTTTTGTTGACAAATGTCAGTTGTCAGATCGGTAGTTATCAACGCAAGCAAAATGAGCAAAAAAATCGTTTTGGCGCTGTGTCTGTTCTTAAAATTGATCGAAAAATTATAAAAATAATCTAATTAAATATAATTCGAGAGTTCGATAAATTAGAAAATAATTCTCCAGTTTCTTTCTCAAACTTGTTGCCATTTGGCAATAGCCACTCAAGCCCTACAGGCTTTCGTGACTATTGCCTGGCAACAAGTTTTCGAAAAATCTGTCAAGTTATTTTCAATTTATTCTCACTCTCTTGTTTAATTACTACTGAAAAGTTTCGTTAGGTACTGTCTCGAGATATAGTAAACCTCGACGCTTCGCGTCTCGTATAACTATAATTATCTCTCAACAGTACTGAACTACTTTCCACCTCGGTATGTAATATAGTATTTGGCTGAAATGATAAGAGGGTGAAATAACCACAGCTACCTGTGAATAATGTACAGTTCTACCCTAGGCCCTAGGCAGTTCATCATGGTCCCTTAATTTATGGCCATCTAAAAACTATTTCAGTGTCCCAAACAAATGGAAACCTAATGAACATGTAATGTTCACTGTAAGATTTTAGGTTTTCCTACTTTATTGTTCTATTAAGATAAAGGTTTACTGGTCTTCATTGGGTAGATCAGAAAAAATATTTGTCTCATTAAACCAAATGTAACTCTGCAAATCCTGCAATTTTTCTGATCCATGCCTGCATACCTGGGTGACATAGAAAATTCCTGTAGGTAGACGTATTATTAAATCAGTAAATCAGTGTGATCGTGCAAAAATAGATATAAACACCTTTGCACTTGGAACGCTATTGATGGTGAAATCCTTATTAGTGGACGCTCTACAATTTAAAAATTCGATCCGTCTGATGTGTGCCATTCATACAGATCAGTGGACCTTTGCCTTTAATCCAGCCTTACATCACGCAAAATTTCAATAGTTGTTTTTGGTTTGAAAAACATTGAAATTTGGTGATTAAAGGAGTAATTCTCCAATATAGCAGCACGCAGGATGTATGTATAGATGTATACTTTATAAAGCGATTCTCCAACAGGGGAGTTTGCTTAGCAACTAACTCACAGGATTTAAATCTCATTACGGCAATTACCAACGTAATTGCCGTAATTCTTCTTTCTTTATTTTTGGTTTTGTAGCCATTTCTTAAATTGTGGTGTATTGATTGCAAGTTTTGTCAATTCCTGCTCTGTTTTCCCTCTATTTCTTCCTAGTTTATAAAGTCCTCTTCCTATTTTCCCCTTTGGTCTTGCCTCCATCACTTGTTTTGCTAGTCTTCTTTCATCCATCTTATAGACATGTCCAAACCATTGCAGCTGTTTTTGTTCTATTAGTTTGTCTTATCTCTAGAGTGTCTCTTATTCTTGTGTTTCTAATCCGGTCCAGTCTAGTTTAGTTGCCATAATTAAAAAAAGAAATTGCTTGCAGTATTAGTTTAAATTAGGATGACTGCAGTGATTCTGGGGTAATTGCAGCATTAATGGGATGGGTGGCACCGTAATGCCAAAGGTAAAAACTAAGCCTAAAGTTTAAACTTTATTCACTAATGTATTTTTGATTTCAGGTATTAATAATATGCCCAAAGAAGAAGTTTGTGATAAGAAATTTATAGTAATTGGAAAGAGTCTTTCAAGAAACAATAATAAAGTTCGAAGACTTCCACGGCCAATGTCAGTATTAACAGAACGTCTTCCGATTGTAATAACACAGTCCCAACCCCGAAGACGTTTTGTTAAAACAACAATTCTCTAGTCGAGTCGTAAACGTATTACAAATAAGTTATTTTCCTACCAAAGTGCAATAATGACATGTTGCAATATCCTTAGTAATTTAAAAGTGTATACATTTGTGAGTTTGATGTATTTATGTGTTTAGAAAATAAGGTAACAAAAGTGTGAAATAAACTTAGACAATCCTATAAAGCTTCTTATGGTACCTCTTCCATTTCGAAGAAGTTAAATTACATCAAATGAAAATTTGTAAGAAGTTAAATGTAAACAGTAATTTAATGGTGTTTAAAAAACATACCAAATTTTTAGCAGTGTATTTTAAAATTATTATGCCTATATTACATTTTTTTGTTTCAGGTTGCCAGGAGTTAATGCAATTCAATTTGTGAAGTTATTAGTAACAGAGAGTATTTTCCTGAAGCCCAAAGAAGGTGTTAATAGAAATGTGTTCCTCTCTGAAAGTATTCCCAGACTCGTGTTATCAAAATACCAGTGTCGATATTGTGATGAAACACTTCCAACAGAAGCAGTATTGACGGAACATGTAAATAAATCTCACGCATTTGTTTGTTTCCACTGTAAAAAAGTATTTAAAAGTGTAACAGCTTACAAATTTCATTGGCACGTACCTGATCCTAACTGTATTAGAAAAGTACTAAAGTGTTCTCAGTGCGATTTAATATTTTATCATCCCCATAATCTCAAAGAGCATGAAAGTGACCACAAAAAAGATCAGTATATATGCGATATATGTGGAAAAAGTATTTCTTCCTCTCGCGGCCTTGTAATGCATAAAAATGTGCACGAAGGAAAAAAATTGTATTCTTGTAGCATCTGTAAGAAAAGTGTCGGTACCAGAAATGCTTTAAACGTGCACGAGGCTACTCATAGAAATGCTCGTCCGTATTGGTGTAGACATTGTGGGAAAACATTTACGCAACGTACACCATTTAATATTCACCTAAGAAGCCATACGGGGGAAAAACCATATTGTTGCGATATTTGTAAAAAACGTTTTGTTACCAAAACTTTACTTAAAAGTCATTCCAAGACACATGGCGAAAGCTTAGCATAATATTTATTTGTATGTTATCATTAAATTTTATGTGAAGTTTTTCTTTTCCTACAATAAATTTTTTTTCTGTAATAACCATTTTTTTATTTTGCAAATAAAAGTGTAAGTAGTGTAATAAAATTGTCATGCATCAGACTTACATCTGAAGTAAGCAAAACCTTATGCAAAATAGATCATACATGGAAAGAATTGCTTCTTGGAGTGGCATGCCCTTTACAGTGGTGTGCGTGTCAAGTGACCTACACACATAGGGACCTACAGCTTTTATGTGGCGTCCGGACCATAGAAGTGCTTGCACTCCAGAGAGAACACATAATCAAAAAACGCAGATAAACAGATAGACGTAAAGATAAAAGAAATGCAATGGTTAATAGAAGGACAATCAATCTTGTTGGAAAATAAAGTATTACTATATAAAACAATTTGGCTATATGGAGCTGAACTTTGGGGATTTGTTAGTAAGTCAAAATTTGAAATAATTCAAAGAAGTCAATCTAAAGTGCACTCTGGTATGTCTCCAATCAGACAATCCATGAAGATCTGAGAGCTCCCTACGCGAAGGACGCTATAAAAGAAAAAGCTATCATGACAACCTGGAAATCCATTCAAATACACTGTTACACCCACTATTTGAAGTACAAAATGGCGGGAGACTTAACAGAAACCGGCCAGCAGAAGTCCTTACCAAACCACTCAAGAACAACCTAGTTTTAAGGGCAGCACATTAACTCATATAATTTGTTGTAATCCTGATTGCTAATAAGTAATAAATTATAATAAAAAAAAAATGTATCCATTGCTGCTGACTTGCCAGATTGGGCATAATCCCACCATTTGGGCTATTTTTGAAGAGCACTTTGTGCTCTAAAATTCAACTCGTCGAGCTACTGTTCTTGAATAGCTTTTACAATTCAGTTCGTTATTTAATGATTTATTATCAAATTAACCAAATGTTTTAGTGCAAAAATTAATTTTTAAATGCAGAATCTCCCTTGTAAGTGTTACGTTGGAACATGTTCCTGCAATGCAATCAGCATGTAGACTTTGTTTAGACATTCTTGGGTTTTAATTTTGACATTTCTTAGGTTAGAAGACAGACCGTAGTACTTATTGTAAAATATTAAAACACCCGAGTGGTGACAGTTTAAATATCCTGGTACACCCTGCTAGAAAACGGACAAGGCTCTGGCGACCTAGCATCAGGGGGTATAACCTGATACCAGTTGTCTTGAGGTAATGGGGCCCTTCTCATAGGGCTAATCACCCATAGAAGTTAAAACGATTCAGAGACTCATGGACGGATGAACAGATGAGAAGAAATCCGAATACTCTCCAGCAACAGAAGAGAATACAAAAAGCGGCTCAATACCCCCACACCATGAAGGTATAGCAGGAGAAGAGAAAGTAAAAAGTTTGAGAGTAAAATAGTGTGGCAACCCTGACTGTTGATCTGGCAACACTGTCAAGGTGTTTCCAAATGTATATGTGTTTAGTCATACTGTGTAAGTAGCTTACGGTAATCAACTTATACTTATTTAAACTTCGTTATTGAAACTCAGTTTGAGTTTGAATTCTTTTTTATAGTGTTTTTTGTGTTATATGTGTTCTAATGATACTCTCTGCGAAACTATAAAAACCACATGTAATGTGCGAAGTGCATTTTTGTAAACGTTATCAGCACAGAGGTTTTTTTTTCTAGCAAAAGTTCGAAAAATGGCTTGTTCTTATCTAAAAATGTAGTAGCTGTAAGTGGTGTTTGTATACAGATTGTCCGAAAATCAATCTAAACATACAAAAATTAATGAGTGCAACAAAGAAGACAACAAAGATAGAATGCAGTCATGGCTAGGTAAATTTTTAAACTAAAGATCCCTCTCCAATAACAAGCATGCTTTTACTGACATATAAAATATTGATGACAGATGTTTTTGCTTGCTTGCTTGTTATTGGAGAGAGATCTTTAGTTTAAAAATTTACCTAGCCATGATTGCATTCTATCTTTGTTGTGCTACCCATATTGTTTATGTCTTCCTTGTCGCACTCATTAATTTTTGTATGTTTAGATTGATTTTCGGACAATCTGTATAACTGGTAGAAGACTAAACTTGGCCCGTCAACGATAAACCACTCTTTTATTGGATATGCCTTATCGTAACGCACACTACAGACATATAGAGAGAATACTGGCAACGCTCTGTACAGAGCACGTTACCCGCAATTTTTTTTTTAATGTAAAAATTGTTTTGGTTAAAAAAATGTTTTTATATCTTTGTGCAAGTACAAGCACCGTAACAAATTTGGCATTTTTATTCTTTAAAGGTGAGCCTCGGGTATGATTATGATTGTTGATTAACCGTAGCAACCACACCAGAGTTACCATGCTCTTTTAAGACCTCATTCAGTCCCTGATTGGGCCCCTTATGAGAGTGGGTGAAACGATGAGTTCTTCAATTGGTAGCGGGCAAACACGCAGACGAGTGATCAAGAGACAACATCTGTTGGTGCAACCTGTTAATCCATTCGAATGCTAAGGCTCCGCGTTCGTCACGAGGTGAACAGGAGTTAGAATAAAAGATGAACGAATGGCGAAACACTTAGTTCGTGGGTCGATGAAGAACGCAACTAATTGGGTATCAAAGTGTGAACTGCTTAATCGCTGGCCAAGACCAGAATCTGATCATTACATTCTGTATCTGGCTGTTGATGTCTACATAGTCAAGACTGCCAAAGAGTTCATCGAACTAGAGCAGCTTAATCCTAATAAGTGGCCCACTAACCGGTCACAGCGCACTGTCATACCATCTCATAAGATGGGTAACTTCGATAACTAAGCTTGCAGGTTATATGGATCTGCTAACGAAACAACAAACATACACCATGTCAGTGCGATATAACAACACATAGCTCAAGGTTTCTAGAAAGATGACAATAGAAGAAGAGACCTCAAAGAAAATAATAAATTTTATTAAACTTCTAAAAATATCAGTAACTTATAAAAGATGTTTTTGGCTGAGATAACCACAGCTACCTGTAAATAGTGTACAGTCCATAGGCTTATCTTTAAACAATTATGATGCCAAATTTGATAAGTTATAAAAGAGTTATTTTCTTAAAACCCTAGCAATTCTTCTACAATTGCTTAAAATGAAAATTGCAGAAGAATTCCTAGAACATCATCTCTAAAAACGTGACAACATTAGAGCTACCGTGTTCTTTTAGACCCTAAATAATTCTTGATGAGACCTCTCCGATAGCAAAACGTTGAGGTATTCTTCTTTAGTCCAAGCTCAAATTGATCACTACATTGTTAGCATTCTTTATTGATTTTATTCATTTTTTTCTATTATCCTAATTATTGCACATTTTCAAATTTTCGCAATCTTCTAAAATATGGCTTTTGATAATTCTACAAAACCGTTCTAGTGCGATTAATAATGTCTTTCCTACTACGTAAACTTCCGCTTGGAAAATATGACCGAAACTATTCATGATAATCTTTGGGTAATTACCGGTTTTATTGATATTCATATCTTTGTGTGGCGAAGAGAGGGAAGAGGTTACTGAGAATACTAACATTTTACAATTCTCACATTTGTATCGAGAGTTTTATTTTGGCCACTTCAAAACAGGATTTCTGCCACACACCAACATTAATTGGGAAAAGTACAGGTTTTTTGTCACTTGATTTGATAGACCGTGTATTTGCCTTGTGTAAAGTACTTTGATGAGATGAGTGTGGACAGCGGCATGTTTTCCCAAGATGGTTCCATTTACTAGTTAGTCGCAGGATTTTTGGTAATCGATTAAGCCTAGGTAGATAGGATATGTTAAACTTTCTTGCTTTTCTCCTATCTGTATTAGGTTGCGGATCTGCTCCCAAATTATGTTGTGTAAGATATGAAACCTAGCTTTCCTAGCGCCAGAAATGAGTACCATTTTTCTCCGAACTTTTCTTCTTGAAGTTTGCGTATACACTTTTTCTTCTTCTTCTTCTTCTACACTTCAAGGATTAGGCTAATTAGTCCCCATCTTTGTCTTCTACCCCTCGGTTGTTATTTTCTTGCCGCTCTTACATTTCAAAGCAAACGAATGAAGATATTAGAACTGAGCTAAACAGAAAATTACTGAGAATAAGGTAAAATGGTGTAAACACTTATCAAGTGACATTCTTGTAAACTTACATTTCTGTTATCCCTGTTATCATTGTTCATTATTTTCCTAGGAACATAAGTGACACTATTAAGTTCCGTCGTCAAGGGTAACTAGAGCTCGAATGTTATTAGCCACTTACAGTCACTGTTGCCATGGATGTAAGGCCTACTTACTTTGCTGGTAGCGAAAAAATTATTGTTAATCACTATTGTGGTTGTTACGGGAAATCTTTTTGTTGCATAAGTATGCAGTTTTGCATAGTTGTAATGAGTTCATCTAAAAACTCTTTCAATGTCCCAAACAAATGGAATGAACATGTAATGTTCACTGCAAGATTTTAGGTTTTCCTACTTTATTGTTCTATTAAGATAAAGGTTCACTGGTCTACATTGTGTAGATCAGAAAAAATATTTGTCTCATTAAACCAAATGTAACTCGGCGGCAACTCCGGCAATTTTTTTGATCCATGCCTTGCTGCCGGTGAAATTATGGCAAATTCCTTTAGGTAGACGTAATTTGTAAGCATAACCTAATCGTCATCATTAAATCAGTAAACCTTTACCTTTAATCTAACCTTACACAACACGAAACTTTGATAGTCGCTTTTGGTCCGAAAAACATTGAAATTTGGTAATTAAAAAAGTAATACAGCAGCATGCATGACGCATGTATACTTTATTACGTTATAAAGCGATTCTGCAACAGGGGAGTTTGCTTCGCGACCAGCTTACAGGGTTTAAATGTCATTGGTGGTGTGAAAAATGGTTGTTAATCGGTGAGATATGAATCCTGTTAAGTTTAGGTTGGGTAGGCTATATGACCAACGTAGTCAATGCCGTAATTCTTCTTTCTTTATTCTTAACCTATTTTGCCTTACGGTGTTGGGTTTTGTAGCTATTTCTTAAATTGTGGTATATTGATTTTGTAAATTCCTGCTCCGTTTTCCCTCTATTTCTTCCTAGTTTATAAAGTCCATCCATTGCATAAAATATGTGGCCGTTCTTTTCCTTTTTTACCCTTTGTAGATGTTTTTGTTCTATTAGTTTGTCTAATCTCTAGAGTCTCTTATTCTTGTGTTTTTAATCCGGCTCAGTTTAGTTTAGTTGCCATAATTACATACATAATCCATTTCCTCTTCAACCGCAATGCAGTGTCGAGACTTATTCACACTTGCTGGTGTGCAGTGGAGGTGCTCGGTCCATTTTTGGCTTCAACCGGCTTTCATCCACAATACATTCATACACCTTAAGCCTAAGCCTTAACCAACGAATTCGATCCAAATCGGCTCCATAACACTACGGCCACCGCTGGAATCGAACCCGTGGCAGCCAACTAACTACCAGGCACTTATCTGACTGAGCTATCCAGGCTGCCATGTGCCATAATTAAAAAAAGAAATTGTAGCTTTAATTGCTTGTAGTATTATTTAAAATTAGGATGAGTGCAGTGATTCTGGGGTAATTGCAGCATTAATGGGATGGGTGGCACCCTAATGCCAAAGGTGAAAACTAAGGCTACAGTTTAAACTTTATTCACTAATGTATTTTTGATTTTAGGTATTAATAATATGCCCAAGGAAGAAGTTTGTAATAATAGATTTATAGTAATTGGATTTACAGAAAGAGTTTTTCAAGAAACAATGATAAAGTTCGAAGACTTTCACGGTCAATGTCGGTATTAACAGAACGTCTTCCAAATAAGTTATTTTCCTACCAAAGTACAATAATGACATGTTGCAATATCCTTAGTAATTTAAAAGTGTATACATTTGTGCGTTTGATGTATTTATGTGTTTAGAAAATAAGGCAATAAAAGTGTGAAATAAACTTAAACAATCCTATAAAGCTTCTTATGGTACCTCTTCCATTTCGAAGAAGTTAAATTACATCAAATGAAAATTTGTGAGAAGTAAAATGTACCTAAACAGTAATTTAATGGTGTTTAAAAAAACACACCAAATTTTTAGCAGTGTATTTTAAAATTATGCCTATATTACATTTTTTTGTTTCAGGTTACAAAGAGTTAATGCAATTCAATTTGTGAAGTTATTAGTAACAAAGGGAATTTTTCTGAAGCCCATAGAAGGTGTTAATAGAAATGTGTTCCTCTCTAAAAGTGTTCCCAGATGCGTGTTACCAAGATACCAATGTCGATATTGCGATGAAACACTTCCAACAGAAGCGGCATTGACGGAACATGTAAATAAATGTCACGCATTTGTTTGTTTCCACTGTAAAAAAGTATTTAAAAGTGTAACAGCTTACAAATTTCATTGGCACGTACCTGATCCTAACTGTATTAGAAAAGAACTAAAGTGTTCTCAGTGCGATTTAACATTTTATCATCCCCATAATCTCAAAGACCATGAAAGTGACCACAAAAAAGATCAATATATATGTGATATATGTGGAAAAAGTATTTCTACCTCGCACAGCCTTGTAATGCATAAAAATATGCACGAAGGGAAAAAAATGTTTTCTTGTAGCATCTGTAAGAAAAGTGTCAGTTCCAAAAATGCCTTAAACTTGCACGAGGCTACTCATAAAAATGCTCATCCGTATTGGTGTAGACATTGTGGGAAAACATTTACGCAACGTGCACCATTTAGTATTCACCTAAGAAGCCATACGGGTGAAAAACCGTATTGTTGCGAAATTTGCAAAAAACGTTTTGTTTCCAAAACTTTACTTAAAAGTCATTCCAAGAAACATGGCGAAAGCTTAGCATAATATTTGTTTGTATGTTATCATTAAAAAGAAACAATAAAAAATATAAAAACCTCTTTCAATAGAAAATCGAAATATTTGTGTTACGTGTAATTTGTTCTTTTCTGACAATAAAGCTTTGATTTTTCTGTAATAACCGTATTTTTATTCTGTGGTGGAAGCAGTGTATACCGTAAGGTGTAAGGTATTTGTTTCTTATTTGCTTTAATTTAATTCGTATACAAATTTCTTCCACTTCTTCTTGTCCATTGCTAACGTTTTGGCTTCTGTCCACTTTTTATTTTTCTTTCTAATATTCTTGCTATTTTGTCATTCCATATTTTCTTTGATCTTCCTCGTTTTTTGCTTTTATGTACTCCTGCTTCCCATATACTTTTTACTTGTCTGTTTTTTTCCAATCTGCATATATGCCCAAACCATCTCATCTGCTGTCTCTCTATTTATTATCTCAATAATTGGTTCAATTTGTAGTTCTTCTCATACCGTGTCATTTCTTATTCTATTTCCACTTGTTATTCTCTGGACTTTTCTTCAATATTTCATTGTATGTATTTGTTAACATCCAGCTCTCACTCCCGTAAGTTCGAATGGGTCTAAATACTGTTTTATATACCGTCATTTTTGTTCCTTTACTTAGTTCTTTTTTTCCTATAAAAGAGTTATTTTAGCTGTGATATAACTTTGTCGCATTGTTAATTCTTTTCTTCACTTAGTTTCAATGTTTCCATCTCTTTGTATTGACACCCCTAAATACTTGAAAACCTCTACTTTTTCTTGGTTTATTTCTATGTTTTTCTTTTTATTTTCTTTACCTACTACCATCACCTTCGTTTTACTCGTGTTTATTTTAATTTTCCTTTTTTCTAACTCTGCTTCCCATACCTGCATGTTTTCTTGTAAGTCTTTTTCTCATCATACTGGTCTTAAATTGTTATACCCAACATGTACTGTTTTTGTTTTGTTACTCGTCGCTTTAATTACATCATCCATTAACAGTGTGAACAATGTTGGACTCTTCACTCCACCTTGCCTTAGTCCATCATTTATTCTGTGTTGTCCTTCCTTACATAATTTTTGTTAATTTTTATATAAACTTATTATTGCTGTTCTTAATTTTATATTGACTTTTCTTCTTTCCAAACTTTCCCATACCCCCTTTTGTCTGACTCTATCAAATGCGTTTTATAAATCTAATAATACAATGTATATCTTTTCTGAATGTCTTATTAACGAGTATGTAGCCTAATATTGATTTTTCATTTCTTCTTATCATTTTCGTTGTGTATTTGTGTATATCCCGATGCATATAAAACGCGTTTGTTACTATAAGGTTGTTTTCCACACAACAGTTTATTAGTCTCTCTCCGTTGTTATTTCTATGTTTCTCTCCTTGATCACCAATTACGTCTATTATGTCATTGTTTCTTCTACCGACTCGACAGTTGAAGTCTCCTAATACTAGTACTCTGCCACTTATGTTTTCTACTAATTCTGATATTTCTTCCCAAAACTCTTATTTCGTCCTCGTTCGGCCCATAAATTATTAATAGTGTTGTTTTTCTTTGACGTTCTAATTGTAGTTCTACTTTTAGTATTCTTGCAGATACAAATACATATTGTTTTTTGATTATGCATCCTTCTCCTTCTGCTGCTCTCTCTTCCGGTTTTACTCCGCTATATATTAGTAGATGTCCTCCTTCCATTGATATCGTACCTTGTCCTTTTTTTTTTTGTTTCGGTAACTGCTAAGAAATCCAATTTTGCTTCTTCGAATTCTTGTAAGAGTTCTTGTTCCTTCCCAGTTAAGCTTCTTATGTTCCATGTACCCTTTTTTAATCTCTTTTCCGAGTTTTATTTCTTATTTGTGTCTTTTTCGTAACTTATTTACATGTCCGTTTTTGTTGCCTTTTTCGTCCATCTATTAGTGTATTATATTCAGTTTTTTGGAACATGGTTTCTGTTATTGGCCATTTCTTCCAGTGTATCCTTATCTCTACTCCATTTCCATTCTTTTCCGTCTATTATTAATTTTTGATAACCAACTTTAGTTACTTTTCTTTGTTTTCTCTCTTCTGTCGCTCTTGATCTAATTTGTTTGTCTATAATATAATATAATATTCGTTCGCCTCTTATATTCTTCAATTTCATTTTATTGTACATTATCCTTCTTTTATCTTCAAAGTTTTCTAGTTCCATCAAACACATTTTAGATCCTATTTTGTATGCAGTTTTAATAGAGATATCCAATTCTAATTTTTGTTTTCTAAAATTATCCACTCCTTCTTTTATGCTGGTTGCGTCACTTATAATCCATATTCAGTCCTGTTACTACTACATTATTCCGTTTCTTTTCCTTTTCTATGTTTTCTTCTTCTTCTTCTTCTTTTCCTTTCCCTTATACCCTAAGGTGTCGGGTCCTCTGTCCACTTCAGGAATTCTCTGCTGTTCCGCGCCAACCTTTTTGATTCGTCTATACTTTTTCCTTTTCTCTCTACCATGTTCTTGATCGTGTCCAATCATGTTAGTCTGGGTCTTCCCCTTCTTCTCTTCCCTTCTTTTCTTGTTTCCATGATTTTTCTTGGTAACCGTCCTTCTCCCATTCGCACCAAATGGACCATACTATCTTAGCTGTTTTCTTTGTAATGTTTCCACTAGTGGCTCTGTTTCTAGTTCTTCTCTTGTTGTTACATTTCTTACTCTGTCTCTTCGAGTTCTTCCTACTATTCTCCTTAAGTATCTCATTTCTGCTGACGTAATCCTACTCCTATGTTTGTCTTGGAGCGGCCAGCTTTCTGCTCCGTATGTAAGGGTGGGTACATAGATTGTTTTATACAAGCGTAGTTTGGTCTCCCTACTTAGTTCTCTCTTGTTTATTAGCGTAGCATTAATTTGATAATATACTCTTGTTGCTTTGGATATGCGGTTGCGAATTTCTTGTTCAATTGTTCCATCTTGGCTTATAATTACCCCTACATTCGATGTTTATGTTTCTTTCTGGATCTTGTTTATTTATGCACATTATTTTACTTTTGTTGGTATTAACATTCATTCCTGCTTAATTTATTTTATTACATCTGTTTATAGCTTGTTGTAATTTCCTCTCAGTATCTGCTATGAGCACAATATCATTCGCCAATACTAAGTTTTGAATGCTCACTGCCCTCATGTTCCAATGTCCTAATTTTGTGTTGAGCATATTCCCCTTGATCGCTTTAATGATTCGATGCATGACTATTATAAAAAGCAGTGGGCTCGGCGAGTCTCCTTGTTTGATGCCTCTTTCCATGTTGAAACTATTGGACTCTCGAACCTATTTTCTTCATTTCACATACTTCCTTGGCTGTTTCTATAATTGAAGTTTTAAGTATCTTCCATCTTTCCTCTATGTTCCATGTATGGTCCTGTTGTTGTTCTTCTCTCTCGTATGATTCTAGTTTTTCCTCCAGTTTGTTTTGGTATTCTATCCGTTTTTGTGGTATTCTTAGTTCCTCAACTTTGATTTTTTGATATTCTTTCTCTGGTGCTGGTTTTCTTGTGTAGAACCTTGTGTATGCAACAACCAGTTTGTGGTCTGAGTTTATTTCCGCCCCTCTTATTACTTTCACATCTAAAGTGGCATATTTAGCTCCTCTAGAGTAAGTGAAGTAATCTATGGTGCTTTTAGCATCCCTATTATCCGCTGTGAATGTAATTTTATGTATTTTTTTACGGTTGAAGAAATTATTTCCAATTAATATTTCGTTGTCTATGCAGAAATCTATCATTCTGTTTCCTTTTGCGTTTATAATCCTGTCGCTGCAATATTTTCCCAATACTCCATATCCTCTTTCTGGAGCTCTTCCTACTCGGACCTTCCAGTCCCCCATAACCACCACATGTTTGCTTCTGTCTCTGGCTTTATCTGTAACTTCCTGTAAACTTGTGTAGAACATATCTTAATCCTCTCATTCATCATTATGTCGACCGACATTATTCTTGAGTTGACACCTTCCCGTCCTATTATTTGATTTGTCAAATCTTGACTTATTATTACTCCTACTCCTTCTTTCGCTTTCGTTCCTATTGGTACTCCGCAGTACATTAGTTTGTAAACCCTTTCTAGTGTTACTTCCTTTGTCCATTTTTTCTTAATTTCCGATATATCCAATATTTTCACTTTATTCCTTATCATTTCCTCTGCCAACTCCACCTCTAATGTTCCATATTCCTACTCTTGTCTTTTGTTCTCGCTTAGGTTGTCTTCCAGTCTTCGGTCCGTTTCCGAGGCCGTCTTTTGTTCTTTGAATCTAAATACCTTGCGCGGGTGTAAATAGTAATTTAAAGGTGTGTAAAAAACATACCAAATTTTTAGCAGTGTATTTTAAAATTAGTATGCCTATATTACATTTTTTTGTTTCAGGTTACAAAGAGTTAATGCAATTCAATTTGTGAAGTTATTAGTAACAAAGAGAATTTTCCTGAAGCCCATAGAAGGTGTTAATAGAAATGTGTTCCTCTCTGAAAGTATTCCCAAATGCGTGTTACCAAGATGCCAATGTCGATATTGTGATGAAACATTTCCAACAGAAGCAGCATTGACGGAACATGTTAATAAATGTCACGCATTTGTTTGTTTCCACTGTAAAAAAGTATTTAATAGTGTAACAGCTTACAAATTTCATTGGCACGTACCTGATCCTAACTGCATTAGAAAAGAACTAAAGTGTTCTCAGTGCGATTTAATATTTTATCATCCCCGTAATCTCAAAGAGCATGAAAGTGACCACAAAAAAGACCAACATATATGTGATATATGTGGAAAAAGTATTTCTGCCTCTCACGGCCTTCGGGGTCTTGTAATGCATAAAAATATGCACGAAGGGAAAAAATTGTTTTCTTGTAGCATCTGCAAGAAAAGTGTCAGTTCCAGAAATGCGTTAAAGTTGCACGAAGCTACTCATAAAAGTGCTCATCCGTATTGGTGTAGACATTGTGGGAAAACATTTACGCAACGTACACCATTAAATATTCACCTAAGAAGCCATACGGGGGAAAAACCATATTGTTGCGATATTTGTAAAAAAAGTTTTGTTTCCAAAACTTTACTTAAAAGTCATTCCAAGAAACATGGCGAAAGCTTAGCATAATATTTGTTTGTATGTTATCATTAAAAAGAAACAATAAAAAATATAAAAACCTCTTTCAATAGAAAATTTGAAATATTTGTGTTATATGTAATTTTTTCTTTTCCGACAATAAAGTTTTGATTTTTCCGTAATAACCGTATTTTTATTCTGTGGTGTAAGCAGTGTAATAAAATTATGTCATGCATCACACTTACATCTGAAGTAAGCAAAACCTTAGCCAAATAGATCATTATTGTGTAAATAATGTAAGTTGTTTATCTAATAAAGGTATTTTTACAGATCACCGCACCAAAGAAAATCTAAGCTAAGGAAAATTAAAGTAGCATCACCAGAAGTCAGTTGCTACAAAAAACTACTCTATAAAATACTATATAACGAAAACAAGCAGAAACATAACTTGCAAGAAGGCATAGTGTTACTCGGAAACCTTAAAAATTTAAATACTAGGCAGTTCATACCTTCTAAGAAGATGAAGTCACACCTTCGTAATTTAAGTTTAAATAAAGTAGGAAGTAAATTAAATTTAAATTCTCGTTTGCAAAGTCCTGAGGCTTGTAAGAATAAAAATAAAATTGGGCGTAGTAAGTTTAAAAGAAAATTTGTGATTGTTGATAGTGAAGATGACGAAACTGTTATACAAAATGAACAAAACGAAGTTTTCAAAGAAACTCCCGATGATAATGCGGCAAATCAAAAAAGGAAAGCGGACGCAAGTGAAGATGAATCTGTTTCTACTAATCGTATACAAAGCGGAACCTCAGATAAAGGAGATATCGGAATAGAATCCGGATCCATTTTGAAGCAGAACTTATCGAAACCGGATGAAATTTCAGAAAACGATGATAGCTCTTCATACCCAACAGAAGTTTCTTCACCTAAAGGTGACGTGTTGAATTTGTTTGGTAAAAGTTATAAGCAACAGTTATATAATTGTACTTTATGTTGCGAGACATTTGTTGATAGTTTTAAATTTAAACGTCACACGATGGTTCATAAAATGAAAAATGACGAAGCAGTGACGAAACATTTACATACGTGTTATATATGCACCAAGAAGTTTTCAGATCGTAGTCAGCTATGGAGTCATATGCGAACTCACGGCAATAATAAATTCACGTATAGATGTCCAAAATGTAACGAACCGTTTAGAGCCAGTCGACAGTTGCACCTACATAAAATTAATTGTGCCGCATTTATAAATGCTAATAATTCAACGGAAAATGATACTGAGACATTTAGCTGTCCTAGGTGTAACCTACAATTGAAAAATGTTTTTTCGTTGCAATACCATAAATTAAGCTGTCAAGGAGGCAGCCAAAGTTCAGAAGCCACAACCACCAGTAATTCACCAGAGTCCATTTTGAAATATAGATGTAATGTCTGCAAGAAAAAATTTGCAGACGTCCTTCAGATGCGTCGTCATAAAAACTTACACTTTTTTCACGAAACTGCCTCGATTGATTCGTTTAAATGTTGTGGGGAAGTATTCCTTAACCACGATACACTTTTTCTGCACATGAAGAAAAAATTTTCACTCTACGGTAATAGCACCTTGTGTGATCCGTGTTACTTTTGCAATATTTGTTGCATCGAGTTTAGTGATCATCGTGATTGGTATAACCACTATAAGGGTAAACATAAAGTTTGTTCGAAACCTAAGCCCAAAAAACGTGAAAGCACTCAAACATCCAAACAACGTTCTTGTAATATTTGTTTACAGAAGTTCGATGATGATAATAAATTAAAAGAACACAAGTTAAATTGTAAAAGCAGTGGTGGATCGGAGAGTACCACTAATGATTTATCTAGTCTTGGAAAGCAGGTAGAACAATCTCTTTGTAATGAAGAACCTTCTGCTGGTAACGACGGAAGTAGTGCGGAGAAGACAGTGTACAGGTGTGACATTTGCGATGATGAATTTGAAGATAGTGCAGCTCTGTTAGAACATGAAGCATTTCATATGGAAATAAGCACACCAGAGAAACGTCCAACAGACATGCCAGATTTATCCGTCGTTAACAGTATAACTTCACCATTGCCGATTATTACCAGTGTTACATCGCTTGCTGACACGACAGATTCAGCTGAACCACAAGAAGATATCTCGACAACTAGTGAAAATAATACTCCTACGATCGCTACAGTTTCTAATGTAAATACACAATCGCCATTAATTACGATACTAATTGCCGATCCTAATTTACCACCTGGCGCCCCACAGTTTAATATCATTTCACCAGTTACACACTTTAATTCCGAGGCTTGTCAGGGAACCGAAGTAAAAACTAATCAGATAATGTCTAGTGACATTAATGTAAATGCCCAACAACCACAATATTTCCTAGTTAAACCTTCAGAGTCATCCATGCTTCCGATGTTAGTTTATGGTTCACCTGCCAGAACAAACAATAGCAGCGGTGGTGTGGTCACTCAAACCAGTAATGTTTTAAATCCTCCAAATCCATCGACGTCTAACAATTTGGGGCTCGAGGAACCTGTAGCTTGTTCTGAATATCCGATATTATCTTCTCAGTTAAATCAAGAAAACGATGAAGTTCCGAATGTCCCAGTAGGCACTAATAAACATATTTCACTTTTTCAACATATAGAAAAACCGACTCAAAGTGTTGATAGTCAAAACGTTACAGACCAACCGGTAGAAAATGTATCGGTTTCTTCCCCATATTTAGTTCAATCCGGTGCTTTATTTGGCCAAAGTGATAATCAAAATGTAAATGAACAACAGGCAGCAACATCCAGTAAACTTCCAAGTATTCTACCACAAAATGCAGTAGTTAATGCCCCTCCTGAGTTTAAAGAGAGTTATCCTAACCTTGCGGCGGTTTTAACCACTAAACCAAAACCTCTGAGATTTTACGGTAATAAACGTAAAACAGGTACGAAGAAAACCACTAATTATTTACGAACCCTTTTACCTAAAGGTTCCAAAAATGAAATTATAGTACTTTCCGATGATGAATGTACCGAAGCTGAAGTTGTCGCTGAAACAATATTCAAAAAATTACAAAATACATCACTGATCAATGGCCTTGCTCCTATAAAATTCGCGAAAAATCAAGCCGAAACACCTTCGGTTCCTGTTCCTGATCTGCAAATTCCGGTGCAAAAGTCCACCTTGGGTAATTCAGTGGATGCGAATATTGTAACAGAAAAGTTTGAGGTTTGTGAGAATGACTTGTCCGAAATAAAATCAGATACGTTACCGCCTTTAAGTATGTTACCTAAATCTGCAACACAAGCAAATTCAGAATCAGCTGCTTCGAATAATGCAAATACAACCGAACTTGTACAAACTGATGTTAATAAAGATGAGAGTATAACTTTAGAAGTGCTAGTAGAAGAATCAGAGTCGAACGATTCCAACACGCCTGCTGTTCCGGCTTCCGCAGAGGAAACAAATGCCTCCTCCGAAGTTTCTTTGCCAAAACCGAGGATTTTCGTTAAAAATCTTAGCGAATTATTAGATCCAAAGTTAACGGAATTGCACAATAATGAGTCTCGTCTTGAGTCCAATAACATGGAAAGGGATGACTGTTTCATCGAAGCACCTAACCTGGCAAAAGGAAAACCAAAGAACGCGAAGAAGAAACCGAAAGGCAAATCGAAAGATTTACCAATTGTTTCACTGAAATGTGACGATTGTTGTATAGTATTTAAAAAATTGCGTTCGTATCGTCGCCACATGAGAATTGCCGTATACAAACTCATTTGTTTTGGTTGCGAGTATCACACATGTTCTGTAAAAAAATTAAAAGAGCATTGCCTTACCATTCATAAGGTTGAACATGCATGCTGGCGTTGTATTAAACCTTTCAATTCGGCTAACGAACTGCTGTTACATAATAAAATACATGTATGTCAAAAATGTAAGAAGACAATAGGCGATTATGAGTCTCACAAAAAAACATGTAGCGGGAAAAGTGGTGGTCACCAAAAACGTAAAACGATGGTAAAAAAATTATTAGATGAAGTAAAAACAAGTTTGAATCCCATTCCCGTATGCATCGATATTCAGTCATCTGATGAAGCTTCCGTAAATAATGATGAAATAATCGTTAAACCAGACATCGTCTTAAAGAACAATACAACAATGAACGAGGAAATGCAAGCTGTTGCGCGCATATTGGATTCACCAACGTTAATTATTGACGAATGATTCTTGATAAAATGGCACTAATGCGTGTTATCCGATTTTGTTGTTTTTACTCTTCATACCTCAAGACGTGTACATTACAAACTAAATAAATAATTGTGATAATATAAGTATGAAGGATGTATATTTAATTTTAAATGTCAATTTTTGTATTTTAAAAGGTGCGTTTACGAAGGTAGAGCGATGTTGTGGAAACCTAATAAGCAAACTTTTTAATATTTCTTATTTACTTATTATGTATGTCGATTGTTGTTTGACAAAAATATTTTTTAGAATTCTACATGAGTTATAGTTGTCCTTACAGTGTCAATCAGCTTTATAACTGTTAAGTAATCAGCATCTTGATATGTTACATCTCCCACTGTGAGGACAAAATATTTGAATGATTTTGATCTATTTTAATTAGTTGCTGTTACAAAATATTTAATAATTTTGTCATATTTAACAATTTTGCCCTAAATTGTTACGATGCATACGTTTAAGCATTTTGAATTTGTATTTTTATTTGATAAGAATACCATGGACTTACGTAATTTCGTTAAATTTATGATCTTCGTTTGGTGTGAAGATTTATTGCAGCTGTTTCGTTGCAATGAATATGACTGTAACCCTTCTGGGGGATGCCGGGGTTTAGCTGATAATACATATATTTAGTTCATCTGAAGAAAACGTTATGCGACGGCAAATGTAGCCGGTCCCGTCCCAGCAGCTTCCTTGGCCTCCCCTGGTTATCTTAGCCGTTTCTTGGGTAGTGTACTGCCTGCTTTCTTCTACTTGGTTTAACCCTTAATTTAAAATTAGTTTACGAGTCTATGTTTAAAGTTTGATTGTTAATTTAGGACGGAGAGTTTCCTCCCAGTGCCTTAAGCACTCAATTTTAACACTGTCTTTTCAAGAAAGCAAAATGAGGGACCTAGAGTCCTCTGAAAGAAATACAAATTAATCAACTCAATAAAACTCAATTTAACAAACAAATAGTTTACTAAAAACAATAACAATTAATCAAAAGATGGAAAATAACTATAGTAGATAGATTTTGAGTCCACTACAATTTTATCAAAAGGGTTCTTGTATTATTTATTGTCTAATTCAACTCTCTAGTTACACAGAATATTACTTGAATGCATAAACTAACCTTATAAAAGTCCTCCGAGTTTAAGGTATCCTAAATTGGGATAATCACTTTAATTTATACGATTTTCCTTTAATAGTTAACGTGATATTTTCCACTCAACCGGGAAGTGTGAAGACAATATTTTTAAACACGGGTTCGGTGATAAAATGTAGCTTTTGATTTAATTTAGAAAACAAACGAGTCTTTAGTTAGACGAGTACTTTCTTTTCTGCTCGAAGTCAAACGCGAACTCTCTGTGTCGAAGAAGTTTTTTTCTTCGGTAACTCCAAAACTGTCTATTTTTCAAAATTAAAGAGGCAAGTTTTACTATACGTTTTCTAAGAGTTGCTTAGAGTACTTTTATGTCATAAATCTATATTTGCTTCCAACTGTTAATTAAGTATTTTCTTTATCAAGTTTGTTGCGCCTAGCTAGAATCGCTGTTAAAGCTTTTCGCAAGAATGAATGTTTCCCAGATGCTAGCTTAACTTTCGCTAAGTAATATCCTGTGCTGATTTACTGTGAATATTGTGTTACAGGCTGGGAACAACTTGAAACGACAAAAGATATTCTTTTATTTAATTAAAGAATATCTTTTGAATTTGAAATAAAATTAGGATATTATCCAGCCTGTTACATGACGAAGGCTGTGAAAGAATTTTGTGGAATTAAATGTTGGAACCACAACTAAAATACCACAAATGTTTACAAAACACGATGGTTTAGTATCGCCCCTGAGCACATAACAATCAGATTCGCCAAGTTAATGTAAAATTTGGCAGGCAGTTTTATGATTAGTTTGCATTCGGTTGCCAGGCGGCGCCAGCACTGCACGAGCAGAAGCGCCCCTGAAGTGCTTGGAATCATACAAATCAGCTGATTCCAAGCACTTTAGAGTCGCGTCTGCTCATGCTATGGTGGCGCCGCCTGGCAACCGAATGCAAACTAATCATAAAACTGCCTGCCAAATTATACATTAACTTGGCGTATCTGATTGTTATGTGATCAGGGGTATCGCATTGCAGTAATTAGAAATTGTTTTCCCTTAGCTAACACCAAAATACTTACTTAGTTGCCAGCCTTTCTACCTGTGCTGTAGGGCTTTGAGTTATATGCCTCATCTCGGCTTTCTTCTGCATGTTTTTCGGTCTTTGGTTTGTTTTTCTATGCTGGTTATAGGTATCCCTCTTGTTTTCGCTTCTCTTTCGGTGTGTTTCTTGGTTCTTGTTAATAAATCTAGCTTCATAGATTTTTCTGGTTTATACCGAATATAACCAATTTGTCTTAAATCAAATAAATACTGACAAAATTATTAAATACAGTTTGTTATTATATATGATAATGATAGTCTGCACCTGGACTTGTCAATATTTACAGTTTTTTAAATGTGATTCATTGAATTTATATGTTCAGTTTGATGTGAAAAACGAGTAAACCATTTAAATTTAACATGTTTGTTTTACAGTATTATGTATTGATGAAACTTGTAACACTATTTGGGAAAATGTTTTTAATTTTAATTTTTATTTATATCATAATTGTAAACAAACATGTATATTTGTTTAGTTTTATTTATATCCTTTAAGTAGTGAATGTAATTTTATTAAAAATTAAATGCTCCCGAATATCTTATCTTTAATTTGTTGTGTAAGTAAGTAATTTGGAATATCATATAAACTAGTTTTTAACGTTTAAAAACTGTACGAATTCTTTGGAACAAAAATACATAATATTTTTTTCCAGGTACTTCATAATGAAAGGAAATGCATACGGAAGACTACAGAACGAGTATAAACTGAAGGACTGTTTTATTAAGCTGACGAAACTGCCGATATCTGTGGGTCAGAGTGTTAAAGTCCTAGGAACGATAACTAATAATTCCGGAAAAACAAAGTTCGAACAGTTTTCAGGTGCAAAACGAATCAAGGAGTCTAACGCTATTTCCGATATTATTAAAAAACGATTGAACGCTAAAATTATTTCTATTTCACCCAAAAAAGGTCTAACTGAAATCCCAAAATTAAATGTAGACCCTTCTAAAAATCCCACATCGTCTAAAATAGGCATGTTAAGGGTCGCGGAACCATCGACGTTATTTTATAAAGCTGACCAAGTTCCTCAGGTGGTTGACACTGAAGCTGATACAATACATGTAATCGATGATGACGATGATTCACAAATTAAGCACGAAAGCGAAGATTCGGCTGATATTAAAGACGTCCACGTACAAGATATCACTGATATTGTTGCTGTAAGCCCGATCAAAACAACAGAAAAAATAATCGATGCCGAGTTATTACTGAAAAGGTTATCCCAAATAATCGGGAAGGAAAATGAAAAATTTCTTTGCAAAATTTGTGACGAAAATTTTAACAATAAAATCGATTGTATAAACCACGTAAGTTATCACGTGGAAATGAATAAACTGGCCCCCTTTCATGTAAGTGGCGAAGATTTCAAATTAGATTCGCTGATTTATAACGAGCAAAAGAACGGTGCCGAAGACTTGCCCCGTGTTGTATCTCCGTTATTTATCGATGTTAATCAAGGTTTTAAATTTTTAAGCCCGCCTGGAAGTGAAGTACAGTTAACCGATGAATCAACAAAAGATACACCTGTGGAAACCCCAGTTGTAAAGGTGGTAAGTCCTGGGAAAAATAAAACCGAGGTCATTGTAATAGAGTATAAATGTATACATTGTAATGTAACTTTTAAAAAACTGAGCTTTCTGGAAAATCACATGTTTTATTGCCATCCGAGTATTAAACCGTGGTATTACTGCATGTGGTGCAATGAAATCACGTTCAATTTGGAAGGGCACAAACATGATTCTACCGAACAGCGGTCCCAATGTATAAACGACGAATCGAAGGAAGAAAATTTACCACCCAAGAAACATTTTAACTTCATATGTTTCTATTGTAGGGAAACGTTTAGATTAGTCAAATCCATTCAGAACCACATGCGATCGGAACATGTCGGTGTTATATCGAAATATTTCTGTTGTATTTGCCAGAAACTCTTTTTAACGTTACAGAATCACACACACGAACCACCTCCTATAAAAATTCAAAAAAAATCTAAACAACCTACTATTACCACTACCATAATAGTATTTCCTCTATTAGAATCAAGCGCTCTGGAAACAGTTACTTCGGGTAATCCCGATTTAAAAGAAGTATGTAGATTCTGTGGTGAAGTTATAACAAGTGAGGTCGAATATAATAAACACGAAAATCTTTATCATTCGAATTTGAAAACTTACCCTATTAAAAAAGAACACATACAAAAACCAGAAACGATCGTGCAACCTTTAGAGGAATCTGCTGAAACGCTTGTGAGTTGTATAATGTGTCCTGAAAAATTTGAAAGTATCGTTGATTATAACAACCACGTACGAATGTATCATTCTGGAAGTGCTTCACTTTCGACGACTTTACCAAACGATTTGTTATATAAATGTACAAATTGTAACAAACAATTTTGTGACAAATACAAGATATTAGAACACGTTAAATCTGACCATCCGACGATAAAACGACCAGCTTATAAATGTCTGATTTGTCATAAAAGTTATTTATGTACAGAAGACCATACACACTTCGATATCGAGTGTCGATTTTGTAAAAAAACCTTTAAAAACCCAACGATCCGTGATAAACATGAGCTTATAAACCACCCTACTATAAAACCCCCTAAAGATAAGGATAAAAAATACATATATTCTTGTTTATATTGTGTTAAACAATTTGAGAATTTTTGTAAATTGGGGCAGCATGTAAGAACGGAACATTCCGAAATTAAGCATCCATCGTATAGATGTATAAAGTGTTGTCAAAATTATCCTCGTATGATTAGCCATGTGCATAGTATTAACGTGAAGTGCAAAATGTGCAATCTAGTTTTTCCAGATAGAGCATCACGGGAGGAGCACGTATTGCAAAGTCATTCCTCACAAACCAAGCGGTATATATGCATGTGCTGCACTAAGAGTTTCAGACGATATAAAACTGTGAAGCAACATATTTATTGTACCCATAGAAATATCCGAGATCGTTGGTATAAATGCTTTAAATGCAAAGAGAATTATGTAGTAACAAAAAGCCATACGCATTCGGATGAGGATTCGGACAACGAACTAAAGGTTACTGAAAACGTTATACCAAAGAAAAATAAAAATCCGTGTAGTTTCTGTAACGAGTGTTTTGAAACCACAGATGATATGTTACATCATATCACCATTACACATAAGGACGTTGAAGTAGTTGAAGTGGATATTCGAGAAGACGGAGTTGAAGTTAAGCAAGAACCTGGCGTATCTGATAATTCGGAAATTCTAGCTTACGTAACGCCCGACAATGACGAACTTACAGAATGTAAGTTGTGCCATAACTTAATAAAGAAAAGCTTGCTGTTCAAGCATACCAGAGTTCAACATCCGCGGTACAGCTGCATATTATGCTTTAACATTTTCGATACGATAGAGGAAAAAGAAAAACATGGAGAAACTTATCACCGTTTGAAGTATGTAACACCTGACGGTGAAAATCATAACATGATTCATACAGCAAGCAAAGATTATTCGTGCGATATTTGTAAATTAAAATTTGTAACGCAGAAAGATTTACTACAACATAAAAAATTACATTCCAACAGAACAAAGCGTACGTGTATCATTTGCAATAGAAATTATAAAAATATGAAAATGGCCAGACTTTGTAAAGAAAGTCATTTGACCACTAGATTAGTTTACGAATGTAAAGAATGTCTTAAAACGTTTTTCGGACCCACCGCTTATCAAAATCACGTTGAACTTAAACACGAAAAACCATTTAAGTGTCTTAAGTGTAATAAAAAATTCTCTTCCGAACACACCTTGTTACTTCACATCCAGAAACACAATTCAGATTCCAAAGAAATTGAAGTAAGAGAATCTAGTAATAGTAGTAACGCCGCATAAATGATAAAATGCAGTGTTTATTTCTGTTTATATTTTATGTACAGTGCCGTTGTTATCATTGTGATAACATCCTTTTATTTTATGAAGGCACTCTGTATTTTTAAAATTAATGATGTTTAGCTTTAGTAACTGCCTGATTAAGCATGTCTATTCGTTCATTTAGGCCGGTGACATACTTGCAGCCGCTGTGGAAACTTTACGTTTGTGCTGATTTTACAGCGGAGTCTCTATATATTTTTTATACCTTAAGCTTCGTTGTTAGAACGTTTTGAGTGTTTGGTGTACCAGTATGTGTCCTGATAATTTAACGTTTCCCAATAAAAAAAGTATGTCCTGCCAAGCTGTCACTTTTTTATCTCCGCTTCTGTAAGCATCATGCGATATCTTTCATAAACATTCTTTAGATTCTACTAATAAAATAAATCGCATCAAACGTGACAATGTCGCTTGGCTTGGCACAGTCGCTACATACTGCGACTGAAGAGCGACAAGCCGCAAATATGACACTTCAGATAAAAAGCCATGCGTTATACAGTGTTGCAGAGGCGCTGCAGGTGTGTTACCAGCTTTAAACCAAAATTGCGGTAATATTTAAGTGAAACATCAACTGTTACAATAGTATTGTTTATATAAAATGATATATATTTAATGATTTAGTCCAAATATTGTAGTTTCGGGCCAATATGTAATAAATTTTTTATTATACTTGATTTTTTATGTGTTTTAAACATTAGTTACAATAATGTTTTTCAGCTGATTTTTATTTTCGTGTATTTTATGCACATTGTTCTCTATTTTAGGGATTCCACAGACTAAAGCGAAATATTCGCAGCAACAGTGGATGTTTCCCAGCCGTTAAAATACATCGTGGTTTACATACACACATATTGAAACTTGCATGACAGCCTGACGCCGAGATTTTGTAGCATTATTTTCATCGGCAATTTCGTTCTCTAAGGAGCCACCTCCTTTTTTACTAAAAAGAATATGAACACATTTTATGGGAAAAATACTAACTACTTCTATTCTTCTTCTGGCTTTCAATCCCCTGGGAGCATAGCACCTCTTTTCGGGGTTTTAAATCCAATTCCTGAGGCGGATTAGATCTCTATCTATTGTCATTTATTACAGATGTTTGTGTGATTTGGCAGTGTTGACCACTTTTCTCCATCCTTGTCTATCACTGCAGAGTATTCTTACATCTTCCATAACCATGTTCAGCCATCTGCTTCTAGGTCTTCCTCTTTCCAACTGGTAATCGTCCTCAGGAATCCATTCTGCTCATTCTCATTATGTGGCCCTGCCACCTTAACCTCTGAGCTTTGATAAAGTGCACTATATCCTCTCCCATAATTTCTTTGTCTAGCTCAAAGTTCATTCTTTTTCTATATTCATTGTTCTCAACTTTCACAAGGCCCTGAATAGTAATTTGACGATCCAAACTGCTTCTATTATAAGTAACAAAAGCTCTTTTTCATCTCATGATGAGTACGTTTTCCACAAGTATAATAAGTGACACCGTTTTCCACAAGTGCAATAAGTGACACTTCAGTATGAATAAATACTTCTTCTTTATATTTTCCTTGTGCCTTTCGGCGTCCGATTTGGGGTGTGTATATGCCTTATCCAGTTCCTCCATTTTCTTCTATCAGCTGTCGTTTGCTTCATTTCTTCCCAAGTTTTCCTCTCCTTTTTCCTATTGCTTTCAACCTGCCCTCCATTGTTTTCCTAGGTTTTCCTGCTCTCCTTCTTTCTACTTTGGTTAATCCTGTTTCTTTCATTTTACATACATATACGTCCAAGCCATTGCAGCTGCATCCGTTCTACCTTTTTTTACCATTGATTCTTACTTCACCACTATTCCGCAAATCCTCATTTCTACACCCATCCGTTTGGTCTTCTCTACCATCTTCCTAATAAACTTTCATGTTTTTCTTGTACATTATATTCCATGTTTCCGCCCCATACAAAAGTATTGGTACCACTACTGTATTAGAAACCCTCTTCCTAGTCTCCATTCCTACTTCTTTTTTCTCAAATGTTGTTTTGTTTGTTGCATGGTAAATATTCATAGTTTTCTTACATCAATTTGCTATGTTCCATCGTTCGTGATTATTGTTCCTAAATATTCTATTGTTGATACTTCTTCTTATTTCTCTTCCTACTTCTTGTTCTTTATTTTTATTTATCACCATTACTTTAGTTTTCTTAACATTCATCCTCATCTTCATTATCCTACATTCTTCCTTCCATACGTTTACTCTATCTCGTGCATCTTCTTTCTTGCATTCGCTATTAATACTAGATCATCCGCCTGAATTTTGACTAGTTTCATGTTCTTGTATCCGAAGGTTATTACTAGTAGTAGTCCTTTCTTTTTACAATTCTGTATCATTTTTTCTATGTATAATAGGAAAAGCAGTGGTTTCAAACTATCACCCTGCTTCACCCCTCGGTCAATCTTAAAGGTTTTCCTAATTCTCCTTCAATTCTTACGGTACCTAGCAGTGTGTACAGTATATACACTTTTTATGACCTCTATTAATTTACTGCCCACTTTCCAATCTTGTAAAATTTTGCACAGTTTCCTTCCCTTTTTGGAACCGAATTGACCAAGTCACATCTGGTATAACCTCTTTACAAAAGAGGAGCCTTGAAATTTTTGTCCTCAGCTCCTTTCGATGCTAACAGGTACCTGCTAGGGTCAAGCGAAAATAAACACTAATGGTCACACCAGTTGCATTTGTGTATGTGATATGTTACAATTACTACATAATCATGATCATTATCATCCGACTCTAGTTCAATCTACGCGAATCTAAACAACCTAGATATTACTTAAAACTAAGACTTATCTGTATTTCTTCGGGCTTTTCCTTCTTGCTTCCGGTAGCACACACATGCAGTTCATTTAATCACGTATTTCACTAGTTTTATTATAATTATAATTAGCGCCAATCAATTATTACATTGGTACTTGGGAGCACTGGCATCGCCCTGTAATTACAACTTTTAAGAAATCGCGCCCTTTCAACAAAAAAACTCATGAGTTTCCTTCTACATACCATACCGAACGCCGATTTTAGATCAAACGCTAAAAATAGCACCTCTCCTCTTTCTTCCTCATTTTCTATTATTTTACTTATTATACTAATATTTCTTGAGCTTGTCTTCCTTCTCTATATGCTGCTTGTTGCTCTCCTGACATTTTTTTCGTTTTCTTTCTAAGTTTCTGTTCGATTACTAGTGTATACCTTAGACCATTTCTGAAAGGCATATTGCTCCCTGTTGTTACCATCTTCCTTCTTATACAGCGGTACAATTATATTTTTCTCTCAATCATTTGGAATTTTATTGTTTTTCGATGCTAATTTACAGATCTTCCAAACCCATTCTCTCACTGCTCTACTGCTCTTTTTAGATTTATTCTCCTTTTATTTTAAATGCCAGAGATGCCATGTCTAATCTGTGTTGTGTGTTTAATTCGGCTTCTGTCTCCACTTTTAGATATCGTATGCTGTCTTCGGTTTTTTTGTATAGATTATGTAGTCTATTATGCTCTTGACATTTCTTTCTTCTACTACGAAAATATATTTTTCTTCATTTCTTCCTTTATAAAAGTTATTCCCAATCAGCAAATCATTCATAGTACTCAATTCAATAATTCTCAGCCCAATTGAATTTTCTTCAACTTCTCCAAAGGGTCCACTACACCCCATATCCTTATTTATATCTGTCCCAATTCTTTCGTTCCAGTCAACCATAAGTATTAGATTTTCGTTATATTCCTTTAGCTCATTTAAAACTTTGCATCCTTTCATAGAATTTGGTTATTTGAATGTAAATAATTCTCTCATTTACTGCCTTCCATTTTATTATTTTTATGTTCACTTCTTTATTTACTACAATCTCAACTCCTTCTTTTACATTACCATGTCGCTGTCCTTCTTGTTTGCCTGAGTATTTCATCTACTACTTCTTCTTTATTGTTCAATGTTGTTACATTTCATATTCCCAAATTTAAGTTTCCGTTTGCTGATTGTTTGTCCATTTTACCTTTTCCGTTTCCGTTGTGAATAAATATGCAAATCACAAGAAGCGTGAAGGTTTCGTCGCCGCTACGGTTGCAAATATTTCACTTTGGTTTGTGACAGCCTTTATAATAGGTTAAGAACTGCCATATTATTTTTTATTTGGCAAAGCTGTTAAACTTCATAATGAACTTACACAAAATTGGCATATCTGACCTTGCCCACTTGTTTTTGAACAATATTAGCAAGTCAGTAGATGGGTACAATCCTATCTTTGTATAATTAGGTGTATAAAAGTTAGGATCACTTTATATAATATTTCATAAATGTAATACATAAACTTGATATCTTAATTTGGAGTAATGTAACTGAAATCTCATAAAAAAGTTCCTTCCTGACCAGCGAAACTCCTGGAGAAATTATTTGAACTTTATATAATATAAGATGTAGCTACAAGATTCCTTTTTGTTTCACTTCTTAGAATTTATCATTTTACGTAGTGTGTAATAAAGTAATTTGTTTAAAGTGTTGTTATTTACTGGCAATCCCTTTGTGACTTTTTCAAGTGATCGTTGACTGTTTTTTTCGAACCGTTTACTATAGTAACAGTAAGTAAATCAACCGCTTGATTATCACAATTCTAATTTAACTAATTTCCAGGTATCAAAAACCGCCAAAGAAGAGCCCCAAGTTTACGTGTGAGTTGTGTCAGAAGGTGTATATTTCAAAACGGCAGTTAACGAACCATAAACGAATTCATTCATCGAACTGTAATATGCTAAGGAAAGGTGATTTCTCATGTGCCGTTTGTGATAAAACATGCGAAACAAAGAGAGAACTTTGGGATCATGAAAAAATACACGGAAAGAAAAATTTCGAATGTAATATATGTGGTAAAATTATTATAAATAAATTTAAATTGATCCTGCATAAGAAACGACACGCTAAAAGTTACTCGTTCACTTGTTCGGAATGTGGAAAAGGTTATTACTCGGCCATGAATCTTCAGGTACATTCGGAAGTTGCACATAAAGGAGTTCGGTACTCATGCGAACGTTGTGGTAAAATATTCAAGGATAGAAATTACTTCCATGTACATTTAAGGAATCACGATGGATTGTCACAAGACAGACAGCAACAGAAGAAGGGAGCCAAAGAGAAGCGTAAACACGTGTGCCATAAATGTGGAAAGCAAATTTCATCAGCTTTCGCTTTGAAAGTTCATCTTAATGTTCACGGAGGCCGGAAGCCATACGAATGTGTGACTTGTGGCAAATGTTTCGCTTCACCTTCTGCGTATAATGTTCATCATCGACAGCATACAGGAGCAAGGCCGTATACGTGTAAACTATGTAATAAATCGTTTACTATTAAACATTCACTCGTGGTACATATTCGTGCCCATGTCGGTGAAAAACCTTACATTTGTGAGATTTGCCAGAAGGGATTTGCGTCACGTTCGAGACTAAATAAACACGTTCTAACCCATGGTAGTTTCTTAGGTTCTGAAGAAAAAGTTAAACCACACGTATGTGCCTATTGTTACAAAAGGTTTCGGTACAAACAGTTATTAGTCGATCACGAAAGATCGCATACTGGAGAAAGACCATTTTTATGTAGTAGCTGCCCTAAGGCTTTTCGATCGAATTCTGTTTTAAAAAAGCATATGAAGTTGCATTTAACAAAAATTGCTGATTAACACGTTCGCTGCCAATCACGCCGAGCGGCGTTGTCGGCAACCTAGTGCTGCATGCCGAATACGCCGCGAGTCGTAATGCACACATTTGCTATTTATTTGTTATAGTTTGTCTGGCACTGCCGACTAGACTAGCTGCTTGTGTCGGCCTTCAGCAAATTCAGGCCTTTACAAAAATGCCGACACAAGCAGATAGCCTAGCCGCCAATGGCAGAAAAATAGTAAAATAGCAAATGTGTGTATTACGTCTCACAGCGTGGCCGGCATGTAAAACTAGGGTGAACGCGTTAAACCTGTTATTGATTTAGGAAAAAAATTAATCATGAGGTATACCGAATGGAATTAAGAAATGTCTGTATATAGTGTATATGATTAAAAATTTTAATAAAATGATTTTTTTTTGTTTAAGAAAATGGAAATAATGATTTGTTTACACCAGTGTAATGTACCAGTTGGTTAAAAGGACTTACATCCGGTTGGCTGTGAATTTTCCATGTAAAACGAAATATGCCACTCTCGCACAGTACTGTTATGTATGTAGAATATAGCCATTCCCCATTTTTATAAACAATCCAAAATATGCTTCAATAATAAAGGTATTTTCTTGTCAAGTTTTCGTTGTTCGTATTAAGTATATAATTCAAGTTATTATTCAAAGTGAGTAGCTAGAATTTGACATTTAATTAGTGACAGTAGTAGATAAGCTATGAGGATTCTAGCGCAAAATTCCATGTATTTTCTTATGGAGGTTCATTTTAGCGTTCAAGGTCATCCATCTGGAATTTGCATCTAACTTCATGCAGATATAAGATATGAGTTGGGGTGCTGGAAACAGCTTTAAATTGGTCTATACCATGAGCTGTGCCATACCGGTACCGTGAGCATACCTGCTGTTTCTAACCTGTTTCAGACATGTTTAAAGCTGTTTCCAGACCTTATACCTACATGAAATTAAATGCGAATTCCAGATGGATGACCTTGAACGCCAAAGTGAACCTCCATAAGAAAATTCATGGATTTTGGACAAGAAACTTCACAGCTTATCTACTGACAGCTTTGGCTAATTTCAGAACAGTAAAGAACACAGCGGCACGTAAACATTTACATGGAAACAAATTTCAAAGCGAACTAGATGTAATTCTTTTTGGTTATTGTATGAAGTTAAATAATTAATAAAGAAATAGAAACCAGTTCTTGTTAATGTTTATTACTTGGCGTTAATTCAAAAATGTATTAATGCATTTCATTATTTTCAGCTGTTTATATCACGAAAACAACTTATATACACCAAATTTTGATCCGATTACCACCGCACAAACGGAAGCACTAAATGTTGGTGCAAAATACTTACTAACACTTGCCGATTCAAAACCATCGTCGAATCTTTCCGACGTGAATCTTCTAGAAAGTGCTGAAGATCAGTTAAACGATACTGATCGTGAATTATTAAATTTGTTAGCAGCAGAAGAGGATTGCTCAGATATTTTGCAAAATATTGCTAGTAACGAGAATTTTGAAAATTTAATTAACGAAGGAACTTCTTTTGGACAAGAAACTGTCATTGAAGATTTCACTAGTACAATTAAAAATGTTACCGCAGAAGTTAGCAAGGAAGAAATATCATACGGAGTAACAGTAAAGCAAAAGAAAGTGGGTAAATTCAAGTGCGACCAGTGTGACAAATTATGTACTACGAAGAAATTATTAAAATATCATTTGATGACTCATTTTGGTATTCGACAACATTCGTGTGAAATTTGCGGAAAAACTTTCAAGCTTAAGTACGAGGTTACCATTCATAAGTTGACTCACGGTAAACCCATGTTTCAGTGTGATATTTGTTCGAAAATGTTCGTGCATAAATCACATTTAACATGTCATAGACGTAGACATACGGGTGATTACGTAGTGTACTGTAATGATTGTGGTAAAGGATTCGTTACACAATCCTCTTATAGAAATCATGTTAATACCCAGCATAATAAACTTTTACACGTGTGTGACGTTTGTGGCATTCAGTTAAGTTCGATGTCCTCCCTTAAGGAACATTTAATCACTCATGATGTAAATTATGGTAATGAAAGATCACATGTTTGCGATATGTGCGGAAAAACCTATATAAATTTAAGGAATTTACGTAGTCATATAAAAACTCATAATTATGTCAAAAATTACGTGTGTAATATATGTGGTAAGGCTTTAAGTGGCAAAAAAATATTAGAAACACATTTGAAAACACACATAGGAGATAAGAGTTTTGTGTGTGAATTTTGTAACAAAGGTTTCACGTCAAAGCAGTATTTAGTTATTCATCAACGTACTCATACTGGTGATAGACCATTTAAGTGTAGTACTTGTGATAAGTGTTTTACACAAAGGACTTCGTTAACTGTGCATATTAGAAGTCATACAGGGGAGCGACCATATAAATGTCACTGCGGAAAAAGTTTTATTACTAAAACGCATTTGGTGGCTCATAAGAAAACTCACGAAATTAATGGGGCTATTGATTTTATGTATGTGCCACAGAATATTTCATGAAAGATTGTCTAATTTTTTTCTTTCCGAAGTTATTGTGTGACTCCTTTGAGATTTGCAGTGACCAATATTGTGATGTTTTTCATTTGAGTGGTACTGACATAATTATGAATACTTAGGGTCCTTACACACAGTAGTACTGATGAATACGGTCAATACTACAATAGCTATAACCACATGTTCAGTGTACCACGAAAGTAGCCGTGCCACAATGCAGCATATAAATGAAGGGCCACAAGGTCCTTAGTATTCCAGTTTAAATTAAATGTAAACAAAAATACTTTTTAAAGAAATACGCAACCCTGACATTGCAACAATTCTTCTTCTTCCTCTTCTCAAATCCTCAAGTTACCCTATTACAGTAGAGGTATTTATTTCTTTCACTTTTGATTATCACTTTTACATAATTTTTCCCACTTTTTCCTATCCTTTGCCTCACTCCAACTTAGGCCTCCCTCCTTTACAATCTCAGCCATTCTTTTATACCACTTTGCAATAGGGCGTCCTCTAGATTTTCTCCCTTTCGGTCTCACTTCCTATATTTTCTTTAAATCCCTCCAATTGTTCATTCTGAACATGTGACCTACCCACGGCAGTTGATTGGTTTCTATTGTCAATTCAAGTGGTTTTACTTCCAGCCTGTTTCTAATTTCTGTGTTTCTTCGTCGATCTCTCTTTGTTACAACCTCTACTCTTCTGAGAAACCTCATTTCGCTAACTTGTGTCCTTTGACACTCTTACTCAATACCCACGTTTCACTGCCGTAAGTCAATATTGCGTGATATATTCTGATCTTTGCTTTCTTTGAGATATCCTACTTTGATATTATTACTTTGTTCAGGACATGATATATACTCTCATTGCTTGTTGCATTCTGTTATTGATTTCTTGCTCATTGCTACTGTTACTGCTTATTGTGCCCCCTAGGTATTTGGAAGATCCCACTTGTTGTAGTTCGTCATTGTTCAACATTATATGTACCTATGTTTCTAGGACTCCTAGACACATTCATTACCACTGTCTTTTCACTGTTCATTTTCATGTTATATTCCGTAAATGCCTGGTTAAAAATTTCCACTTTGTCCTGATTGCAACAATTATAATTTTAAATTGATGTGTTGTTGTATACAAAGCATGATCAATAATCGAAATTTTACTTTTTACAGAATTTTAGCCTTTATCGCTTTCAAAGTAGTCTTCTATGTTGATACAATACCAATGCTTTGTCACGTTGTTTGTTGGCTTGAAGCTTATCAATTATTGTTTGCAATTCGCCGCTCTTAATTAAAATGTTTATTAATTAAAACAAAATTTGGTTGGACGCCAAATATTCACTTCTTTCTTGTATGAGTGGATCGGTGATATACGAATCATTGTCATAGTGAAGAAGTCAGTTCCGGGTTATTTGGATGAAAGTCTTCTTCAAATGCTTCAAAATGTAAAAAATCGGTATTGACCGTTAGCATTGAATAAGTATTTTTAGTGTTTCTAAGTCCATTCTGCCCCTTCTTCTCCTTCCTCCAACTTCTGCCTTCCATACATGCTTCGATATTCTGGTTCTTTCCATTCTAATTAGGTGTCCAATCGATCCAATTTTTAGTACTTTTATTTCTTCATTCGTCAATTTTCCCATTTGTTCACTAGTTTTCCCCCATGTATCCTCCTCGGGACTTCTTTGGCCTTGTTTAGTCATTGTCCACACTTCACAAGTATATTTCACTATTGACCGTAAAATAGGTTGGTATACTTTCACCTTCATAGCTCTCGATGTTGCTTTATTTGCTATTATGCTTTTTAGTTCGAATAAACACCCATTTCCTGCTGATTTTCGTGCCTTTACCTCCTCATTGCTGTTTGACGTTCTTTTTATAACTGCACCCAAGTAGGTTATCGCCGGAGTGGCTGAGCGGTTAAGGCATTCGACTACAGCGCCAACGGTTCCAGGGTCAAACCCGAGTCAAATGCTCGGCGGGTGGCCTACCCAGTTATTGAAAATAATTGGGAACTGAAACTCCTTAACGCTCCGTGTTACTGGCCATACTCCCTCGCGGAGTGTAAATGCCGATACCTTTTACAATTTTTTACAATTCTTCGTACTTTCAACTGTTGTATTTCTCTCTCCCAATCGTACCATGTATTTTGTTTTGACTTCTTTGCTCCTTTAATCCCATTTTGTCTCCTGCTATTATGACATTTCTTGCGACTGGTAGTAACTCTTTTTTTGGTTCTGGTGGTAATCATAATAGATTAATCTCTGTCTATTAACTTTTGCATCCCTGATAACTTTCTTAAGTAAAAAAAAATTGCAAGGTGGATAATGGATCACCTTGTTTTAACCCTCTAGTTATTTTAAATATTCTGGTAAGCTTCCCGTTTACTCTCACTCTGTTTTCCGTTCTTCTTAGCGTCATCATAAGTCTCACTAGCGTTCCAAGTATGTTGAATTCCGCTATAGTTTGGTGTAGCTGCTGTATCATATGCCTGTTTATAATCAACGAACAGCAAGTGTGCCAGTAATTTAAATTCGTGACTCGTCTTTTGGATATCCTTTAGGATGTATATCTGATCTATTACCGACCTGGCTGGTCTAAAGCTCTAAAGCCACACTGAGAGTCACCTATTAATGCTTCACTGTACGTCACCATTATATTCTTGATGCATAGTAGAAGTCCCTTTATTTCCTTGAGGGACAACGTTTGAGCTGAGGTATTTGATTCTCCACAGCTCTCCACCAAGTAATTTTGGGTTGACCTCTCACCCTGTAGCAGCCCTGTGGATTCCAATACAGAACACTTCGGTTGATCACTTTCTTGTCCTTCTGCAATGTGTGTCCAAACCACCCATACTTCCGCCTTTTTATGTCAGTATCTATGCCTTCCTGCTCAGTTCGTCTCCATAATTCTTCGTTACTGTTGACCAATACTTGTAATTTCTATTTTATGAGACTTGACAATGACCATGACTCTGCTCCATATAACAATACTGATTTTGCTATAGAGTTAAACATACTAATTTTTGTCTCTGTTTTTAGTTTGCTAGCACTCATGTCTTATTAAGTCTAACAAACACACTTCTAGTTTTGTTAATTCTTGTCCCCACGTCCTTCTGCACTCCACTTTCTGCCGCCATCACACTCCCCAAATAAGTAAATTCACTTACACATTCTATTTGCTCGCCTTTGGCCATAATAACCCTAGGTGCTTCCACATTTACACACAGCATCTTCTTGTTTATTTGAAGCCCTACTTTCTTAGCCTCCAGCATCAGTTGATCGAGTTTTTCTTGAATGTGTCTTGTCTACCATCGAGGTCTTCCAACATTCATTCATTCATGGCCCTCAGTCTCGGCTTATTCCAAATTGAGTGTTTCTTTAAAGCACTCCAGCTATTGTTCCATTTGTTCGTCTGTGGCTAGTAATTTGCCCTCCTTACTCGTTATATGTGAGTTTCTAATTCTACTACCGCATGGTTCCCATATCGGCATATAATTCCTTGACATCTCGTTTGTTTGCTGCCTCTTCTTCTTCTTCGGCGGTGCAAAGTAGCAGCACTCAGGCCCTAGGCCCATTGTGCATCCGCCGCAAATTAAAGGATGCCTATATATAGACCGACGCCTAGCTTGTTACTGTAATTTCAATTAGTTATGGCAGTCACAGATGTGCTAAAATGTGCGACAACCAAAATACAAGCATAATGGTTTTAAGTGTACACAATTCAGTATCTTTCGGTAGATGGGCGCCTGGCATTATCAGATCGTATTGTGATTATCATGCCTTGTCGGTAGTGTTATCGTTTATGAAAATGATTTGTAAATTTTGTAGCAATTAACAAAAGTAAATGTAAATAAAGTGTTAAAACAGTATTGTTTTACTTTTCATTAAATTATCGATATGCTTTTTACCTTCGTTTGTTATATGAGACTGTCAAAAACTATCGTTATACAAAATTCCTTTTTTTGGTATAGCATTGCTTTATTGTACTATCATGTGCAAAAGTAATGACACGCCTAAGACTTGTTATTGTATGATAAACAACCTTGCAGCAGTCGATGAGTAACTTTCTTATTCTAACTTGTTAATCCTACCTACAAGGTCTTATGGTTATGCCCAAGTTACTCATCGACTGCTGCAAGGCTGTTTATCATACAATAACAAATCTTAGGCGTGTCATTACTTTTGCACGTGATAGTACATCACTATTGACAACACCTGCTAAAGTATTTTGTGGTCATTGTTATTGACAATTACAAAAATGTGTTTAGCGCCCCCGAGATTGTTGTTCGCTAAGCAGTCATTTCATACTCTAGCTACACAAGTAACTATTAGACATTGAATAACCGGTTAAAAATAACGATGTTTTTATAACTGTACAATTCTTAATTGTAAGTAATTTATTAATAAACATTTATGCAGTATTTTCTAACACAATTTTTATTTTAGGTTAAAAAACTTAAATCCAGTAGAAGAGCACAAGAAAAGCTATCGATGTTCTTACTGTATAAAAGTGTTTACTAAATTAAGTCTGCTAAATTCCCATATAATATCCCATCGCAATGATAGGCCATTCGAATGTGAATTATGTTCGAAAAAGTTCAAAAGAAAATACGATTTAGTAAAGCACAAGCAACTTCATGAAGATTTAAAACCTTCCTATCCATGTGATATATGTTTGAAATCGTTTATGAAAAAAACATATCGTGATCTTCATCGAAAAAGACATTTAAAGGAATATAAATTCATTTGTGATATTTGTAACATGGGATTTTTTACTAACGAAAATTACAAATTACATAAAGATTTCAAACATGGCACAAGCGATTTCACTTGTACCATTTGTACTAAATCGTTTTATAACAGAGGAGGTTTAAAAATTCACATGGCTATACATGAGAAAGGTTACAGGGAGGCACGTAACTATAAGTGTAATAAATGCGGAAAAACATTTCTACAACAAGTATATTTAAGGCATCATTATAATAACGAGCACACCAAAGAAAGGCGGACGTTTATTTGTGACCTGTGCGGTAAAACCTTGTCGTCGAATACAAGTCTTCAAGAACATTTGCGAATGCACAAAGGTGTGAAAAGTGTTAAATGTGAACACTGCGGCAAATGTTTTGCTAGAAAGAATACGTTAACTTTACATATGCAAACTCACACAGGTGCTCGTCCGTATAAGTGTAACCAATGTAACAAAACTTTTACGCAACGTAGTACGTTAGTAATACATATGCGATATCATACCGGTGAGAAACCTTATTCGTGTGAAATATGCCATGAAGATTTTGTTAGTAAAAATGCACTAAGTACTCATTATAAAAATAAACATAATATGTTAAAGTAACGATGTAGTAATAAAATGTAATGAAGATGTACCTACTATTTTTTTTAAATACATGTACTGAATAATTATTTTGAAAATTTCTTTCCTTTCAGGGTTGTTCAAATACTAGAATTGCAACAAGAAGACTTGGCTTTATTAAATTTTAATATAGAACGCTTATGTGAATGTCAAATATGCGGGAAGAAATTTCTTCACAATAATTATCTAAAAAAACATATGGTAACTCACAGTAACGAAAAACCATTCCTTTGCGATCTTTGTCCGAAAACCTTCAAAAGAAAATACGAACTTACACTTCACATTAAGTGCCATGATAATGTTAAACGATTTCAGTGTGATGTATGTCAGCGAAAATTGAAAACCGAAAAACAGTTACAATTTCATAAGAACCGCCATTTAAAAAAATACACGTTGTACTGTCCGTTATGTACAAAGGGATTTTATAAAAAACAAGAAATGAAGTGGCATATACAGAAATTGCACGAAAATATTGTGTATGCCTGTAACGTATGTCAGAAACCGATTAAAGATAAAGCGTATCTCAAGCGACATTTGGAAATACATGAAAACAATCACTTAAACAGTAAAAAGTATAAGTGTGAGATTTGTGATAAAGCTTACCACTTTAAAACCGCCTTAACACGACATTTGAAGGAACACACCGGAGAAAAAGCACAATTTATTTGTGATATCTGTGGAAAGGCTTTGTCGTCCAAAACGAGTTTGAGCGAACATTTAATCGTACATCAAGGTTTAAAACCTATAATGTGCCAAATATGTAATAAAGGTTTCGCTAAGAATAATAGTTTAAGAGTACATATGCGATTACATACTGGGGTTAAACCGTATCGCTGCGATGTTTGTAAGAAATCCTTCTCACAAAGGTCTACTTTGGTTATTCATTTACGAAAGCATACCGGTGAAAGACCGTATGCTTGTCATGCTTGTAAAGGTTGTTTCATTAGCAAGAATGCGCTTGTTGTACATCAAAAGAATGATCATAAAGTGTTATAATAAGGCAATCATATGTTTTTACTTTGCCATAACTGTAGATATAAGATGTTATACTGGTGCTATAGCCCGTCTCAAGCTTAGAATTTGATTATTTGAGATCTATATTCTTGCGACACTAGGGTCTCTTTCGATGACTCACTTGTAAACGTTATTTGCACATTTCTTTGAGTTGAAAGGTTTGTCCCAACAATGCTCACAGGTGTTTTGGAGGTCAGACGGTTCTCCATAAACTCTGTACTTCTTTCTAAGGTTGAAACAGGCTGTAGTCGAATATTTTTTAAATTGTCCATGTATTCTTTGTAATTATTAACATTTGTTGTGGTAAACACCAAATTTGTATCCAGTTATTTTCAATAAATTGTAAAAAACAAAAAGGCATTATTATTTATTTTTAGAAACGTTTAAATAGTTTTATAATTTTAGTTGCACTAAAAGATTCTTTAATTCCAGGAGTTATGAAATGACTCAGGAGGAAGACGACGATACGTTCAGTTTTACCATTAAGTACGCATGTGAATGTCCTATATGTGGAAAAAAATTTGTCCAAATCAATTACCTTAAAAAGCATATGATTATACATAATGACGCAAGACCGTACACGTGTGATCTTTGCCCGAAGTCATACAAGCGAGGACACGAGCTAACACTGCATAGAAAGAAAAGTCACAATGAAGATACGGATTTTAAACATGACGTTCGCTGGAAAAAAGAAAAACCAAAGGTAACAAAGATGCCCAGGATACGTCCTTGTAGGAGAAAGGTCCGTTTTTGTTCCATTTGTAACAAACGGTTTGATAGAATTCGAGAGTTAAAACAACATATGCTGAAGGAACACGATGGCGATGTTTGTAATTGTGAGATTTGCGGTAAACCTATTAAAAACAAACATTATTTAAAAAGGCATATGGAAATACATAAGGATAATTACATCGCCACTAAAAACTTTAAATGCCACATTTGTAACAAGGCGTATTACTTTAAAAGCACTTTAACGCAGCATCTTAAAGATCATTCAGGAGATAAACCAGTATTTGTATGTTACATCTGCGGCAAAGCATTAGCGAGCAGTAAGAGTTTAGAAGACCATATAATCGTACATCAAGGTTTGAAACCTCTGAAATGTGAAGTATGTGGAAAAGGTTTTGCTAAAAACAGTAGTCTTCGAGTACACATGCGGAGTCACACCGGAGTTAAACCTTACAGATGTGATTTGTGTGGAAAATCTTTTACTCAACATCCTTTATTAGTAATTCATACCAGATATCATACAGGCGAAAGACCTTACACTTGCGATCTTTGTAGTTCCGCATTTGTTAGTAAAAATTTATTAAACGTACATAAAAAGAGCAAACATCATGTTATGACATAATATATTATGAACATATTTATATATTTTTTTTAGTAACAATATGCTTTATTAGTAATGTAATATTTTGTAAAGGTGTTCGAATGTTAAATAACTCTGATCAGATTATAAATAAAACGTTGGGTTATGGATTTAACAAATAATTGTTTAATTTTCTTAAATATGTGTAAAGACCTACAGGGCTTTTGAAAACAATATAATGTTAATTCAACATCTGAGTTGATCATTTAAAGGTGTTATAATGAATCCAAAGACTTCCACGGTCAGTGTCAGTCTTCCCGGTTGGGACCGTGTCATTGTTAAGACAGAAGAACTCTGCCTTTATTGCATCTTTTATTTTTTCATGATTTTAATGTTAAACATTGAATGTGCACGATAACTATATGTTTCTGCTTTGTTTTCTTAATTCAGAAAAAGATAAATTTATCAAAAAGAAAAACAAGAGCAGTGAATTAAATAATAAGTGTATGGGTCTTTTTAAAGAAAAATTGCAAATAAGGTGACCTCGTTTTGTTTTTAAGCTAATAACAGTGGCTATAGTTGACAAATAAGGTATACAACTTTAATCAGTTTTTAACTGTAAATTTTTTTCTAATTTTTTTTATTTTAGGTTAATAAGTTCGCCGTGTAGATTACTGTTATGAAGTCTATTCTTTTGATGAATACACCGCAAACCACAAGGTTTCATTACATCACATGGGCGCACTGCCAGTATAAATTCTCGGGTGGTGCAGCCTCGAAAATTATGGCAGACATTTTTAGAGTAATTTTTCTAACGAAATTAATAATATTTATCGGAAAAATTAATCATCAGGAAATCAACGGTATTGTTACGCAGGCGGTAACAGTTAGGAGAAACATTGAAAACACGATATCGGGCGTGGAAACATTATATAAATTCACAAAATCTTAATAGACTTCCGTAGAAGTTCATGCAAGTTTCCAGAACATACAAGAAACAAACAGAAGCTTCTAGAATGTTCTAGAACATTCTGGAAGGTGATGGAAGCTTCTGGAATTTCTATCTATGGATAGCTAAAGAAATTTCCGGAACCGAACATTCTGGAAAGTCTTTCCGGAACTATTCAAGACTTATAAATAACGGTTCAACCGCGCCCAGGGCATGAGTTTCTCTTCGGCGACGAACGAGTGAAAGCGTTTTCGAACCTATTCGAAAGTGATTTTCTTTGTGCTTACCGTGTTTAGTCGGATCTTTTTATTCAACGAACCTACCGGCTCGTGGCAATATTTGCAATTGAATTTTAGCAAGAGATTAGTGATTTCTTGGTCGAATTCCACAGGTTCTCAGCACGACTGGTGTCGCTCGCCTGCTACTCACACTTTGCAGCCAGTCAGTTGCTTTGTTACCATAAACTTATCAAAAAGATAATAAAAGCCATAAATAATTAGTACACTTTATTTTTCGGGACTCAATTTACGGCGCGAAGGCCAGAGTTCAAAAATAATTACACAATAAAGAATTAAATTATTGATTAGATTTAATTATAGACTTAATAAGATTTCAACATACACAAAAATTGAAATATACATACAATAAAGTAAAGCTGAAGGCTTAATAAATTCCAATAAGAAAATTCAAAATTACACTTGCTGAAGGCTTACTAAATTAGGGAACGCAAGAAATTACCTGAAATACAAATTCACCCTAATGGCATAAACGTTTATCTCTTTAGGAATGAAATTAGTGGTCATAGACCCAACTAAACTCATTCATTGCGGAGCGTTTTTAAATATGAATATAACACATAATTAAATCAATAAAAAATATATAGGAAATATTCAAATCGAATAACAATAAAAATTGTACGTTAATTAAACGTTGCAAACAGGTCCTTCCATTCGAAAGTTCAACAGCAAAGAAACCTCGTATAAAATTCATGTACGACACCTCGACAGAAAATCAACACAGTGCCTGTGCGAATATAGATGCAATTAGAGTTGCATAAAATATACGAAAATTCGCATTTAATTATAACCTTCAACTCATGAGATTTCAAACACGAAATATACACGGTGCGTAAAAAGTAATGGATTCACAACGATGTGAAAATGCAATAAGGACGTGGAATTCATATAACACAAAAAGAAGAATTGAAAGATAGAAAAAATAAAGTTAAACAAGCACAACATAAATACTTAACACTTAAACAACAATGGCATTTAACAAGAAAAATGATACAATTTAACTCGCAAGCAGAAAAATTGTAACAGCTTCCGTGTATTCAGTTAGTTGAGTGAGTTGACTTTGTTTTTATTTTCAAGGTACGATGTGAGTGATATAAGGCGATTTTTGTGTAAACGAAAACCTTCTACGGAGAGCAATAACGATTGTCTAAGTACTTCAACACAGCAAGGTACAAATACAATCACACAAGAAAGTAGTTTGTCTTCGGTTATTAATTTATATGACGTGGGTTTAGATCTCGATTCAAACGTACGGTCAACGACGAAATATGATGGAAAGTACTTAAAGAACCGTGGTCTCCTACAAAAGACTACGATTTCAGGAAGGACATTAAACCAAATGGCAAAAAAGGTGCATTTCTGCTCAAGCTAAAGGACCTCTTTGTCGTATTATTTCATTCACAAGTTCATTGAGGTGGTACACAAGGAGCATTGATAGTTCAGCCATGCATCAAATAAAGTGTGCGAAATCTCATGTAGAAACTCAATGGCACCGAGAAGCAGTAATACGATCTAACAACTCTCTGGTGGTCATGGGAAGGAAACAAATTGATTCTGTATTTCATACAGAAGTCGAGGAAAACAGAAACAAGCTTAAACCAATTATTTCGTCAATGTTGGTTTATGCTCAGCATGACTTGCCCCTTCGTGGGAAAAAAGATGAGGGTTCAGTGTTCATAGATTTGCTACATTTCAGAGTTGAAGCTGAGACACAGTTTTGTCAGAACACCTTACATCTGGTCCGAAAATATATCGGATGTATCCCATTATTCAAAATGAAGTGAGGCAAAAAACGCAATATATTTTTCAGTCTTGGCTGACGAAACTGCGGATATCAGTGGAATAGAGCAACTTTCAGTTGACATACGATATTTAAACTTTGATCAAGGAACTCAAAAATATGTGATTCGTGAAGAATTCTTTGGATTTAAGCCTCTTGAGAACTTAGATTCTGCATTAATTTCTCAAGTTTTACTTGATTTTTTAGATCATTCTGGTTTCGATCCGAACAAAATGGTTGGAAAAGGATATGAGTCAGTGGAGTTCAAAAACAAATTAGCGACAAGTATCCTAAAGCTAAGTAGTTACTGCCACTGTGCCAGCCACATTTTAAATCTCGTAATCAATGATCTCAGTGAAATAAGAAATACTGCTGGGACCATTAAAGAAACCATAGAACACTACCCGACATTCCTTTATTATCGAAACCCGATAGATTGCGAAGTACAAAAGCATAAGAATTTTTTCTGAAAATTTATTTAGAGCTTACCAACTTTACACGGCTGTAACAACCCACATTCTTGTTGTAGTATTGCATATAATTGCCATTTATTCGGCAAAACTGGAGCCAGTTTGTAAACATAAATTCGGTAAACGACCACATTTGTAATCTCACTAAAGTATTGGAGAATCATAGAAAAGATGGTTCTAATGAATTTTCCATCATATATGATAAAGTTAAGCAATTTTGTCAAGAATTCGATATTGAGATTCGATGCCCGCGCACTACTATAAGACAGAGTCAAAGGTCTAACCACCCGTCAGAGAACCCCGAAGAATTTTACAGAAGATTGGTATATATTCCAAATCATTTTCTCTTCTGCATCTTTACTTTAAAGAAACAAAAAACCTCAGCAAAGAAGACTTCCTTTCAGCTACAAGGAACATTCAAAGCGTTTATGGTGATTTTTTACCAATTTTTTTCTCAGAGGTTACAATAAGGTTTGAAATGTGGAAATATCCTCAATCTTCAACTAATAACAGTTTTGTAAATGCGAACAATCAGCAACATCTTACTGAGTACATAAACCATGCAAAAGACTTTTTTTCCTGCAGTAGCAGAAGCAATCAAGATTGGTCTTACTTTACCAGTGACAACATGTACTATTGAACGCTCATTCAGCACATTATGAAGAGTCAAGATGGAATAGATCCACAACGGAAAACGAGCACCTATCTGGGCTATGCATGTTGAGCGGTTCACAGGGAAAGGATAGACAAAAACAAGGGTAATTTTATAGCAAACGTCATTAATAAATATTATTTAGAAACTAGCCTTTGGCTGCGATTTCGCCCAAGTGGGCCTGGTGGAGAACATTTTATAGAAAACCACTTTTTTCTCTATATCTCAGCTTTCTAAGGATTTTCTATCATTACTTACTTACATTAAATAGATTGAAGTAGGAAAATATGGAACAAATTATTAATAAAACAATTCTGAATTTTTTTTAATTTCCATTCTTTAGATCCCAGGGGGTGCACGCGCTCATGTTTCATCATGTTCTAATATTAAGTGTTACTGTTAAAACAAGAAGTTAATATTTTTGTTTTAGATATACCCAACCGAGGTCCCTAGTTGCGGTAGCTAGGTACCCCAGTCAAGTGCTATCACTAGAGTTAAGCTTTGTGGTCTTGGGTCAGTACTTGGATGGGTTGCCCGACTGCTCCGTTAACGCGGCACCTCGCTCCCATATGGTGAGAGTGAGAGAGTAGGACAATTAGATAAGACACAGTGGGTGGGCAGATGAAAGGAAATCCAACGCCCAGAAAGGCATAAGGATAAAAGAGAAAGATTGTTTCGTTAATTATGAACCCTTTATTTGTAGTTTCAGTAAGATTGTATCAATTTAATCTGTAAATAAAACATAAGAAAACTTTAATTTTTCCCAATTAAATAATTAAAAATGTTTAATTCCACTAAAACAATTTTTAATTCCAGGACTTATACAATAATTCACATAGAAGACGAAGGAGAAGATGTGCTAAATTTTGACATAAGATATGTATGCGAATGTTCGATATGCAGAAAAAAGTTTGTGCATTCCGATTATCTTAAAAAGCATATGGTTACGCATAGCGATGAAAAGCCGTACCTTTGTGATCTTTGTCCCAAATCGTTTAAACGAAGACACGAACTTACATTACACAGAAAATGCCACGATAAAGAGAAAAAATTCGAATGCGATATATGTTTAAGGAAGCTCAAAACCAAAATACAGTTAGAGTTGCATAAAAACCGCCATTTAAAAAAATACACTCTTTTCTGTTCTGTTTGCAACGGAGGATTTTATAAGCTTCAGGAATTAAAACGACACGTGCTGAAGGAACACGAAAATGTTGTATACAAATGTGAAATTTGTGGTAAACCACTTAGGGATGAGAATTATTTAAAAAGACATATGGAAATACATAAGGATAATTACATAACCACCAAGGAACATAAGTGCCATATATGTAACAAAGCTTATCATTTTAAAAGCACTTTAACACGGCATCTTAAAGACCATACAGGAGAAAAACTGGTGTTTGTTTGTTATATCTGTGGCAAAGGACTGGCGAGCAGCAAAAGCTTGGAAGAACATTTAATTGTACATCAAGGATTAAAACCCATGAAATGTGAAGTGTGCGGAAAGTGTTTTGCTAAAAATAATAGCCTTAGAGTACATATGCGGAGTCATACTGGAGTTAAACCTTACAGATGTGAATTGTGTGGAAAGTCTTTTACTCAGAGACCCCCGTTAGTTATACATACCAGATATCATACAGGCGAACGACCTTATGCATGTGATATTTGTAGTTCTGCGTTTGTTAGTAGGAATTTATTAAATGTTCATAAAAAAAGTAAACATCAGATTGTGTCGTAATGTATTACCTATGAATTGTTAGTGATTTTTTAATTACAAATTTTGTCACGTAATATTTCTTTTGTGAAAACATTGGAACATTGATTTAGTTCTATAACCTCGTTTTTTAAATTAATTATGCAGTCGCTGATAGATGTGAATTATATTTTTAGATCAACTTCTTTCTTTTTGTTTTACCCTCTTATACCTTTACAGTGTCGAGGGGGCCGGACATACCGAGCCGCAGAGCGGTCAACCATCTAAGTTCTGGCCAAGCAGGCTCTTGCTTAACTCTATACAAAATTTTCTTATGCAAGGTGTCAAAATTTTATGTTGCAGTTTTCAGAATTAAAGGATGTATCGAAATCGCGGAAAAAATTTAGGCGGTGCCATTTAAAAAACAATTCTCTGACGTCATTACTCGAAAACAAATGACGATCAAAAATCGAATTTAATGGAAAAATGTGCATTTTCATAAAATAAAATCGACGTGTTCGAGGATTTGTTCGAAAACTGCTTTCTTTGTATGAAAAACGTTTTTCATTAAAAACATTAGGCAAAATAAAAAATATATCGTCGCTTGGCGGGCAATTGAGTCGCGTAGTGACTTAGTTGGTCCAGCGTGCGTCTGACCACTGAGACTGGCCCGGGTTTGTTTCCCAGAACCACACAAACAAGGAAAACACCCAACCGCTTCCCTCTGAAGGCAATGGCAAACCACCGAGGTATTCTGCCTAGTAAGTCTTCTCTGAAGTAGAAGTGCAAACACTTCCGTGGTTCGGAGCCCACGTAAAGCTGTAGGTTACTTGACACGCACACTACAGACATATGGAGAGAAGACGACAACACCCTGTAAAGGGCCCGCCACTCTAAGAAGAGGAAATGTAATGAAATGGAGTGATATTTCTCTATGTATATTATGAAATAAATTTTGTTTTATGGGAATAACAGAAAAATGTATTTAGTTTTGTTATTTTGTTGAATTATATATTATACTTATGTATGTGTGAATGATATTTATTCTGTTTGTATAACTGTTTTTGTATTTTACAGTGATAGTGTTTGGGAATATCAAAAATTTAACATCATTCTCTTTTTTTTAAAGGACTTTATTATTAACAGAAAGCAAATAAACAGTAAGTAATTTAAAACTGTTTAAACATATGTTTAATTTTGTGTAAAGGAAACCCCATGAAGTCCTGGTAAACAGCACTGTATTTTTTATTAAATTATATTCTAACTGTTTGTTAAATTTTAGGTTGACGAATATGTAGCCCTTACCATCAGCATTACTTGTTGATTTGGCTTATTATTCCCATGGAAATTTGCCAGACTTCGGTTTGAAGTTTTATTGATCCGCTTCTTGGGGTGGATTAATTCCTGTAGTTCCTTAATTTTATCTTCTTATAGTTTGGTGTGGGTTTTTGCCTTCTTTACTATGGCCCTCCATCGTTTCCATTCATCTATCCCCATATTTCTTAAATCTTCTTTTACTTCTTTTATGCACTTGGGCTTATTTTCATCAGGTTTCCATTCCAACATTTTTTTAATTGTGATGGGGTCGTCCTTTCTCATCACATGTCCTAGCCACTTAATTCGTTGAACCTTTATTCAGTAGGTATCCTGTATTGCTCCTCATCCAAATATTTTTCGTAATAAGTATCCTTCTTTCATATTTCCTTAGATATTCCTCTTCATATTGTGTCATGCTTAAAATTTCAGCCCCATACATTGCTACAGGCCTTATTAAAGTTTTATACACTTTTGGTTTAGTTTTCGGAGATAACATCTTGTCTTCAATTAGTTTCTTATTTGCATAATACGCTGTGTTGCTTGGTAGTACTCTTCCTTTAATTATTTCCATTCTTTCGTTAGTATTGTTAAGCATAATTTCCAAGTATTTAAAGTTACTATCGATTATAAATCTCTATAACAAAATTCCTTTTGCTGTCTTAATTAGTTGTTAAATCAGATTCTACTACGATTACTTTCAAAAGAAAACAGTTGAAGCAGAAGTTTGGATGCAGTTTATATGAAGGAAAGTTACTCTAGACGTATGAGGACTGTTTATAATAATGATATTTGTTCTAACCCTCAAAGTACCAAAAAACATGCTATCATCATAACAAACGTGATACAAATAAATCTGAGTTAATGTAATATTTGGAACAACCTTTCATTTTAGATGTAAGAATAAAAGAAGTAGAACGGCATGTAGGTACTAAATGCAAACAGCAGACCTGAATCGATGGATCAGAAGATTAGCGTCGACCACGATAAAAAGAAAAATGTAAGATGTAATGAATACCATATTAAAAGCAAAGTGGCATTGGGGGTGGAATCCGTGGGGAGATAAAAGAAAACCCAAGCATCCTATATTGATGGTATGATGACATCCGAAAGGGGTAGGCAACAACTCAAGAACCGGAATAAATGGAGGAGGCGTATATCCGAGGCGAATGCGAAACGCTGAATAGAGAGAGATATGGGACAATACTTTTCAAACCATGAAAAATGCACGAACAAAACGTTCAGTGAATTCCAACGGTGCACGTGAATTTTGCAATCAAAATAGGAAGCTAATCTTAGCCATCCATAGACATGAAGAAGATCGCCAGCAGTGTTGCAAGATTAACGGTTAACAAAGGGGCTAGTATGATAATCGGTACCGCCGTGTAAACCAGCTATACATTTTTTTAGATAACTTGAATTTATGTATACAGCAGCAATAAACGATGCATTGAGAAGCTTATGCTGTATATTAATTGACATCGCTTCACATTTTTAATGCAGTTTATTTAATTGTGGTATTCTTTTGATCAAAGACAAGAGAGGAAATTTACAAGGAACAGACGAAGAAATAAAAGAAAGATGGCAAGAATACTTCTGTGAGTTGCTAAATGATGGATCCGAAGAAGAAGTAGACCCGGAACGAAAGACAAAAGTGTACTATGGGGATATGGTTGAAGGACCCAAAAAATAAGAAAGAGATAATCGACAATTGAGAAACAACAAAATGCTGGTGAGGATTTAAGACACAAGATATATGAAATATGGTACCAGGAAAGGATGCCAGAAAATTGGGAAAAAGCAACTATGCAATTTAGCCTCTTAACTGTGCATGTAATTTGACCAAGAGACCAGTGAAAACATCAGACAACAATGCCATGTTGGAAATATTAACGACTGGGTATACAAAAGAAAATAGAATGGGATGAACACATCAGCAGGATGAAAGATGATAGAATGTTAAAAATAGCAAGAAATAAATCCCCAATACGAAAACGAGACCCAGGGCGCAAAGAAAAAACCTTGGAGTGACAACTTATAACTATTATACCTACCTTGAAAAAACCTGAGACAGCAGAATGTTGAAATTACAAAGGGATATCCCTACTGGATGTAGCGTAGAAGATGTTGGCAATATTAATAAAAATAAGATTGAGGACAATACTGGAACCGCAAATAGGAGACTATCAAGCGGGTTTCTGGAAAGGGAGAGGGACTACGGAACACTAACGGAAGTGATAACGACCTGATGAATTCAAGATCCTAGCAGCCATACTGTTGATTGACTTCAATAAAAAGGACTAAACTTATCAAAGTTACGGAAGAAATTAACATACTAGGAAAGTTAACAAGGTTAGTTCAAATGATCTTGGGGAATGCCAAAAGCAACGTTAGAGTCAAGAGAGTTTGAAACCAGAACAGGTTTAAGGCAAGGCGATCCCCTACCGACGTTATTGTTTAATATGTCGCTGGAAAAAAATATGAGAGATAGCCAGATAAACAGAAAGAGGCATATACTGCATAAAAGCCATCAAGTCCTAGGTTATGCAGATGATATTGCTGTAATAGCAAGAAGAACCACAGGAAGTGCTGTGTAAAACCTGTGAAGCGGCAAAGAAGATGGGGTTCAAGATCAACAATCAAAAGTCAAAATTTATCTTGATGACATTGGAAGAAATAAACGAATTTGTATATCTTGGGGCATTTATATCGAAGAAATTCTAAGAAGATAAGGAGAGCGAAGCAAGGCTTATTAAAGGAAGCAAATGCACAGGCAGTATAAATAAAATCCAGGGAAACAAAACTGAAGTTTATTCTTCTTCTTCGACCATTGTCCCTTTGAGTTTGTCGTTCGTTGTTTCCAAAATTTCTTATCATCCCGGTCTCCTTCTCTGAGCTTCCCTTCTGCTTGGGTGTAAATCTTTGTCCTCCCCGGAATCCCTAGGGCAGACTGCTTTAGTAGTGCGAGATTCTAAACTGGAAACTCTACTCGCCTGGGGGTGTTACTACTACTATTACTAAGCCTTTCCAATCCATAGGATTATGGCTTTCTCTCCCAAGAAAGAATTGAAGTCCATATTCTGAGGTAGACCATGCCTCTTTCTTTTCTTTAGAGATCTTTATGTGTCTTGGCTTTTGTGGTTATATCTGTCCATTGTTTTCTATCCTTACATATTCGTCTCCAGTCCTCTGTTTGTAACACGTTTAAGTCCTCCTCACCATCGTATTCTTGGTCTTCCCCTGGGTCTTTGTTGTAGTGGGTTCCAGTACGTCGCCTGGGGTATTACAGTTTTAAAATCCACTAGCATGTTTGGATACATTTTGGCTGAATTAGTTTTCCATGTGTTGGATAGCCTTTTCAACGCCACAACCCTCCTCCTGAGGTTTATATAAAACAATATTGAGGCCCATAGCTGCGAGACTTGGTCGTTGAACAAAGCTGCACAGGAAAGGTTAATGACTTGGAAAAAGAAAATAGTGTCTCCTCCTCCTGCAGGATCAAAGAATGATGTGTTAAGGTTTCGGTCAGTTAAAAGTATCGTGATTGCTCCAGGAGAGAAAAAGTATTTACTGATTGTTTATTTTTTATGTTTATTCATGTGAATGCCTGATTTTGTAAAATTATTAAAAATAAAAATATCCAAACATGTATTTAATTTTGAATAAAAGAAATGCAATAGGGTGTAATTTTGTCTTACATTATTTTTGTTTTAGGTTGACGAATTTGCAGCCCCTGCCGGCATTGCTACCGATTGCAAATTCATTTACCAACATGTCATCATTGTCACCAAATACTACGTTCCTATTATTACAACCACGATTAATTCCTTTTGCTGATGTGCAAAAATCGAGCATCGAAAATATGATTTCAGGACAAGAAGCTTATGTTAATTTATCAGATCAAGAATTGAATATTAAAAATGAAGTTGAAGTTAAGAGGGAATCGAATCTTTCTAGTACGCAATTGCACTCGCATGTAGATTTTGGTATCAGTATTATTCATACAGAAAATCCATCTAACCGTGCATCTGCAAAGATGAATGGGGGAGTAACGGAACCAAATTCGTGCGGAAGTGAGTCGTGTTGTGAATGTGTTATATGTAATATACTAACAAAAGGATTTTTACGGTATAATTTCGAAGAAAAGAAGCAAATTATTGCCAAAGGTAGACCAACTCCAGCTTTGACTAATTTAACAAAACAAACTAAATTGTATGTAAGACATTTTCAAAAAGAAAATTATAAAACTTGTGAATGGTTGACCGGTTGTGACAATAAGTCGCTTTTATTTTGCTGGCCATGCATTTTATTTTCAAATGAAAAAAATTTGTGGAATAAAAATGGGTTTGCTGATTTAAATAATTTACATAAATTAATAAAAAGACATGGGTCCAGTCAATCGCATATACGTGCGATAATTAAAGAGAAAACCTTTGGGAAAATCAGAATAGACCACACATTAGACAATCAGTTAAGAATTTATACAGAAAAACATAATCAAGAAGTACGAAAAAACCGTGAAATACTTAAGAGGCTGATAGATGTGGTTTGTTTCCTGGGAGAACATGAACTTTCATTTCGCGGTCATAGTGAAACTGAATATTCTTCAAACAAGGGAAATTACGTAGATTTAGTAAATTTATTGGCCAAGTATGACGAAATTTTACAATCCCATTTAGATAATTCTACAAGATTTAAAGGAACTTCTAATTTGATACAAAACGATCTTATTCTATGCATAGAAAAAGTAATATTGAAAAAAATAAAATATGAAATAGACGAAGCCTCTTTTGTTGGTATAATTCTGGACGAAACTACAGATGTGGCAAATATTAGTCAGTTATCAAAAGTTTTGCGTTATGTAACAAAAAAAGGCGAAATTAAGGAACGGTTTATAGGATTTTTAAATGTTTCCACGCAAAGAACAGCTTCTGTTTTACATGGTATTATTCAGACCATAGCGAATGATTATAATTGTGGTTCAAAATTAGCAGCTCAAAGCTATGATGGAGCAGTAGTAATGGCAGGTGAATTAGGAGGTCTACAGGTTAAAGTAAAAGAAACGTATCCAAGTGCACTTTTTGTACATTGTATGGCACATCACCTAAATTTGGTTTTACAACAGTCTCTTAATACAATAAAGGAGTGCAAGATTTTTTTTCAAACTTTGAGCGGTTTGGCAGCATTTTTTTCCAAATCTGCAAAAAGAACCAGCGCTTTAGATAGAGTGGTTCATAAAAGATTACCAAAAGTAGCGCCCATTCGATGGAATTACAACGGCAGGTTAATACAAACTGTATTTGAATATCGACAACTACTTATTGAATTTTTTGAAAATATTATGGATAACCAGGCAGAATGGGACAATGAGACTGTAGTTTGCTCTAGAGGATATTTGAATATTTTAGAAACTGAAACTAATTTTAATCTTTTATTAAATATTTTTTCCAGGATATTTCCATTTTGTGACAACTTATTTGCTATTTTACAAAATAAAACTAGCGACATTAATTTTTGCGTAAAAAAAATTCGGGAATTCCAATCCATAGTTTGTTCTAATAAAAGAGAACAATTTGATCATTTATGGACTAAATTTGAGCATTTACAAATAAAACCGCAAAGAAAAAGAATACGCACCGATATCGCCGACGAACACAGAACAGACGAAAAATCACGTTTCCGTAAGTTGTTCTTTGAAATAATTGACAATATCTCCGCCCACATCGACACTAGATTTAACAACTTTAAGAACCTTAAATTTCTAGAATTAGTTCATTTTTGCCATAAAACCACAGTTCCTGAAAAGGCTTTTGATTCACTTAGACAAACTTATCCACAATATTTTGACTTTCCTGCATTACGTTCCGAACTCACAGTGATTTACAATACCTCAGAAGGCTTAAATAAAACGAATGCCAGTGAGTTATGGAAATCTCTTAAAGATTGGGGACTAGATCATGCTTGCCCTGAAATTCTTAAATTATGCGAATTGACACTCACTATCCCCGCCACAAGTGCATCTACAGAACGTTCCTTTTCCAAGCTTAAACGAATCAAAAGTTTTGTTAGGAATTCTACAGGACAAGCAAGACTTTCTGCTTTGGGATTAATATCAATTGAAAAGGAATTAGTGCAAGAATATTCTCGTGAAAAAGGTTTTTATGATGACGTTATAGATGAGTTTGCAAAAGAAAATAGACGTATGGCACTTCATTTTAAGTAAAGCAAGATTTTATTATCGTTTGTCTTTTTTGCATCAAAAAATTTTTGTCTGCGGCTTTATTTTACTATTCAGCTTCCCCTTTTGTGAGGTTCTAGACACGCCACTACATCTGCTACTTCATAAAGGGGTAAAGTCGGTTTGTACCGTTTAAAGATTCACAGTACAGTTCATACTGGAGAAAGGCGTTATAGTTACGAAATATGCAAAAGAAAATTTACTCGACGATCACCGTTGGTTATTCATTCTTTTTCATATTTGTTTCACCTTCTCCTTATCGTTTGGCGTCTGTTCTTGATTGTCTTTTAATCCCTATTACTTGATATTGTTCTTTTGTGTGTTCCTTAATGTTTCTATGCATTTCCCTACCTCTTCCATTTTTTGCTCTAGATATCATACAGGCGAACGACCATATGTGTGCGATATTTGCACTTCTTCGTTTATAGAAAAAGTAAACATAAGATTATGTCATAGTATGTAGCTTAATTAAGAATTGTTCGATGATTTGGTGATGTAAATATGAGTGGAACTGGACAATATTTAAATATATGTATCTATGTGTATCGATATTTTTTATTTTTTTAAGAGTCAAATGCTCTGTGTATATTGATTTTTTTAAGAATTATGGATGACTTAAATCACCCTTAATTTAATTTATCTAGTTAAGGGCACTGTTATTCTTCGTCAAAACTGTTTAAACATGTATTTAACTTCGAATAAAGGAAATACAACAGAGTCCTTGTAAGGCACACTACATGTAATTTTTATTATTAGTAAATTCTACTCTTGTATTTTTTATTTTAGGTTGACGAATTCACGGCCATTACCAGTATTACTACCAATTGTAAATTCGTATGCCAATCCTTCACCAAGTATTACCCTGGTATTGTTACAACCAAAGTTAATTCCTTTTGCCGGTGTGCAAAAATCGAATGTAAAAAATGTTGCCTCAGAACAGGAAGCTTGTTTTAATTTAACAAACAGGAATGTTACATCAAAACTAAAATTCAATGGTGATGCTATGAGTTCCAAATTGCAGTGGCTATTAGCTTCAGGTGCAAAATATCCTAAAAGTAGTCCATCCAATGCATCCACCAGCCGTTTATCAAAATCGGTTGTTACGTTAGATTCCGATGCTACTAAAAGAAAAACATCAGAGCAGAAAATCGAATGTAAAGTGCAATTAGCTTCAGGTGTTAACATTACTGCGAAAAGTGGTCCGTCCGATGCATCCACTGCTTGTTTATCAAAATCGGTTGTCACATATTCTGCCGATACTGAAAGGAAAATGCCCAAGGAGAAATTTGAATGTACTCTATGTGCGAAATTCTTCATTAGAAAAAACAATTACACCACACATATGAAGACCGCTCATAGTGACAATACTGAAAGGAAAATGCCCGCGCAGAAAATTGAATGTACTCTATGTGCGAAATTCTTCGTTAAAAAAATCAATTACAGCAAACATATGAAGACCGCTCATAGTGGTGAATGCAATAAAAATGTGTGTGAATTTTGCGAAGAATCATTTCCAAATCGTTCGCTTTTAAAACAGCATATTGGCGTACGTCACACCACAGAGTTTAAATGCTCAATTTGCGGCGAAACATTTGCCTCATATTATAAATCAAAACTGCATCAAAGAATCCACAAAGGAAATCCACTAACATTTAATTGTACTCTATGTGAAAGAAAATTTCCATATCCCAGTTGTCTGCAAGAACATTTATTAAGACACGAGGGTAATATAAAAAAATATATTTGCGATACTTGTGGGAAAACTTTAAACAGTAAATATAATCTAACACAACATAAGCTACTTCACGAAGGAGTTAAATCATTCCAGTGTAATGTCTGCGGCAAAATGTTTATGAGTTTGAAACTTTTAAAATTTCACGACCCAGTTCATACTGGTGAGAAACGTTACAATTGTGAAATATGCAAAAAGAAATTTACTCAACGAACACCGTTAGTTATTCATATGAGAATACATACAGGAGAAAGACCGTATAAGTGCAATTTATGTGATATGGGTTTTGTTAGTAAGTGTTCATTGACTTCACATCAAAAGAAAAAACATCGAATTATGTAAAAGAACCCAAATATAAAAATGTTATTTGTATATTGTGTAAAAATTATTTTTTATAAGAACAAATGATGGATTTTAACCATTCTTATGGTTTGGACTATTTAGCATTATAATTTAGTTATGGAATGTAATTTTAAAATAAAATCGAAATTGAAACAAACCCAAATTAAATTTAGCTAAAGCTATTCATTAGCGCAGGTTGGGCAATATTGTTTAAATGTGATGATATTTAAGGTGAAGGTATCAGTACTAATGCCTTACAAGGGAGCATGGCGGGCAAATACCTTCTAGTTTTTCATATCTCAATTGTCTTGTAAGCTATATGTACGAGGTGGTGTGGTAGCACCATGCACCTACCTTCCCTACTCAATTATTTTCAAAGATTTTGCTAAGCCTAATCCTCTTACCTGTTTACAAGCAACTTGTTCTAAGTAAAAACAAGGAATTCAAATCCTCTTATAACTTTCGTTTTGAGCAACTTGTTCTAGGTGAAAATGAGAAATATTTTGCGAATCATAATTCAAAAACGCTAACTGTTCGTTAATAAGAGGAATTTCTGCAAGTCCGACACTTGACCCTTCACAATCCACAAAATATATAAACAAAACCATGTAATATGTCATATTATGCCTATTCTTGTTAAATTTATGCACTTTACTCTAAAAATGCCGAATATATGCATTATTACTTATTAGTTATTATCTCTTTGTTAGTATATTATATAGTAATTCTAGCAAAATTCTTAACACATTTTTAAAGAATTTTGTTGGAATTACAGACCTTATTTAGAAACATTTAGTACGTTTATGGATTTACCTATTTCCTAATTCCTTTCGTCAGTGTGCAAAAATCGATGCATCAAGGAAGCCCATTCCAATTTAACAAATCGAGACTATTAAATCTGAAAGAAACTTAAACGTTACTAGTTCTGAATTTGTACTCGCAGTTCAATTTAGGTGTTGGCTTTATTTATCTAAAATATCCAACTAGTAGGTTCCGAGTTGCAGTAGTTAGGAGAGTTAAGCATCGTTTTCTCCAGTCAGTGCTGGAATGGGTAGCCCAATTGCTCCGTTAACGCGGCACGTCTCTTCCACGAGGACCGGTCACTGTGGGCTAATAAAGAAAGAAAAGATGATCCAACTAATAATTAGTCCATTGTCGGTCATCTATGGAAGTCAATTGTTGAATCATATAAATGGGAAAAGCTAAAACTGAAATTTGAATGTAATTTGTGTGGTTAAAAAATTTTTTAGTTCACAGTTATAGTAGACATACATAATGTAATTAATTTACTAATCGTTCTTGGGTTTTGTGCAAATTATTTTTAACTAAGTAACTTCGACACTTATTCATCAACTTATAATACTGGAATTAATAGAATTAACTTAGCCTAATTTATTTACATCACTGTAATTTATTTATACCGAATGCGTCACGTAATCTTGCTTGCACAACAAATTCGCTTCACTCGATCGACTTGTGCGCTCTCGTAACATCTTTTATAGATGTGGCTACATACTGGCAGTTTCGATCACTCTCGGCGCTTGCCGCAACTCCCATATCTCAAACAAATTTGATGCTTGCCACTCGCATTTCTCGAACACTCGTGGTGCTCGCCAGTCGTATCACACCTCTGATGATGTTTCCCGCTACAATACTAACAAGAAGTTGCAATATTTTTTGTTCTATACCATTTAAATTCCCCATAATTATTAAAAAAACATATTAATTATTTATAATAAACATTATAAAAAGGTCCCGAGTTGCATAGCTAGGTACCCCCAATCCCAGCTTCATTGTCTCCAGTCAGTACTGCTCCATTAACGCGGCACCTCTGCCATGAGGACCGGTCACTATGGGAGAGTAGACCAAAAAGTGGAAGATAGTAGATACCTACAGTTGAAACCTCTGAATGGAGTTGGACGCAGGACCTTGTTCTGTAAAAACAAATTAGATGAGAATCCTTCAATAAATTGTTGAGGAGGTCAAAGTCCATCCCGGGCTGTGGCGCTACGGGCAAAACATTATAAAAAAAGGTTAAGTGATATATGCGAAAAAACTTTTAAAACCAAAAGAAGTACCAAAATTCGTGAATTCACACATTCAGTGGATCTCAGTAACATGTGAATTCCATGAGTTAATTGAAATTCGAATATAAATGTAACAACCACAAATAGAGATTATTCTTTGAAGTGAAACCCATTGAATTTTGTGGTCCAAGCCCATTTTTTGGCGAGTTGGTCGATTCTCTGAAAATATCCCATCTTGACATTTCCCAAAGCTTTAAAATGAAAATCAAACAATGTAAAATCCGAGTTGTATGCAGTAGAGGTCGGAATTTTTTGGCCTGGCTCTGAGATAATTCGATACATGCTTGGCTTGACTCCAAGAAAATGGCAAAAATGCTCAGCTTGGTTACCGAGCGTTTCCCAAGCTTCGAACTTTTATCGAGTTTCGAGCCTTTGCTGAGTTTGGAACCTTTACCGAGGTTGGAACCTTTACCGAGCATGAAGAAAAATAAAGCAGGAGTGTGCATGACTAATTTCTTGAATTTAATTGACTGTCGAGCATTTATCGAACTTCAAACCTTGACGGAGTTGCAAGGTTTTACCAATCTTCGAGGCTACAACAAGCTCTGAACTTTACAAGTAATTTAGAAAAAAGCTCTGTTCAACCAATCTTAGGCTTAGAACTGGGCTTGAGCTTCAAGGTCTTTTTCCCACCTCTAGTATGCAGTATGCATTAAGTTCTCGGAGAATCCTTTGTTTGCCTGGTGGTATGTGAACTGTTATTGTGCTGCAGGAGGAGCTGATTTCTTTGTATGAAAAACGTTTTTCATTTAAAACATGAGACAAAACAAAAAAATATATCGTCGCTTGGCGGGCAAAGTATGTGTCATTTTGTTCTGAAATAGAATTTTTGTGTAATCCGATTATTTTGGCCTTTCTGCAGTGGTTGCAGTCATCAAGTCCTAGGCTATGCAGATGAAGTTGCTGTAATAGCAAGGAGTGCCAAAGAACCACAGGTAGTGCCGTGTAAAATGTGTGAAGCGGCAAAGAAGATGGGGTTTAAGATCAACAACTAAAAGTCAAAGTTTATGAGAATAGATCCAATAGGGAATAACACAAAATTTATCTTGATGACATTACAACAAGAGATGAATTCGAAGGAATAAACGAATTTGTATATCTTGGGGCATTTATGTCGAAGAAATTCTAAGAAGATAAAGAGAGCAGAGCAATGCTTATTAAAGGAAACAAATGCACAGGTAGTAACTATAAATAAAGTCCAGAGAAACAAAACTAAAGTTTATTCTTTTTCTTCGACCATTACCTCTTTGAGTTTGTCGTTCGTTGTTTCCAAAATTTCTTATCATCCCGGTCACCTTCTCTGAGCTTCCCTTCTGCTTGGGTGTAAATCTTTGCCCTCCCCAGAATCCCTAGGGGAGACTGCTTGAGCAGTGCGAGATTCTGAACTGGAAGCTCTATTTGCCTCTACTACGCCTTTCCAATCCATAGGAGTATGGCTATCTCTCCCAAGAGAGAATTGAAGTCCATATTCTGAGGTGGACTATGCCTCTTTCATTTTCTGTAAAGATCTTTATGTGTCTTGGCTTTTGTGCAGGATCCAGCAGGATCAAAGAATGATGTGTTAAGGTTTCGGTCAGTTTAAAGTATCGTGATTGCTCCGGGAGGGAAAAAGTATTTATTGATTGTTTAATTTTTATGCTTATTCAAGTGAATGCTCGATTTTGTAAAATTATTAAAAATAAAAGTGTCCAAACATGTATTTAATTTTGAATAAAGGAAATGTAGTAGGATCTTTGTAAGGCAAATCGTATGTAATTTTTATTTTATTTTGTCTTACATTATTTTTGTTTTAGGTTGACGAATTTGCAGCCCCTGCCGGCATTACTACCGATTGCAAATTCATATACCAACATGTCACCAAATACTACATTCGTATTGTTACAACCACGATTAATTCCTTTTGCTAATATGCAAAAATCAGACATTGAAAATGTGATTTCAGGACAAGAGGCGTATGTTAATTTATCAGATCAAAAATTAAATATTAAAAATGAAGTTGAAGTTAAGAGAGAATCGGATCTTACTAGCTCGCAATTGCACTCGCATATAGATTTTGGTATCAGTATTATTCATACAGAAAATCCATCTAATCGAACTACCAAATCGGTTGTTAAATCAGATTCTATGACGACTCCACCTAAAAGAGAAATATCGAAGCAGAAGTTTGAATGTTGTTTATGCAATGGAAAAGTTCTTAGTTCGCAGAGAAGTTATAAGAGACATATGGTAACTTTTCACAGCAAAGTTGCAATTAAGAAAAACTTGGATTTTATTGGTTCGGAATGGCACTCGCATTTAAATCAACCTGTTGAATTAAACTCTACCACTGAACGCACAAGAAAAAGGCTACAGCAGAAAATCGAATGTAAATTATGTGCAAAATTCCTGGTAGGAGAGAAAAATTACAACAGACATATGATGACTATTCATAGTAATAATGAAAACGTATGTGAATTTTGTAAAAAATCATTTCCGTTTCCTTCAATTTTAAAACATCACATTGCCGTAAATCATACTAAAATATTTAATTGTTCAACTTGCAGCGAAACGTTTACTTCCAATCTTAAATTAAGAATGCATCAGAGAATACACAAAGGAACTCCGCTTACGTTTAACTGTAATATTTGTGAAAGAAGTTTTCAATATCTCGGTCGTCTGAAAGTACATCTGCTAAAACACGAGGGTATAACAAAAAAATATATTTGCGATACGTGTGGAAAAATTTTAAGTAGTAGAGATAGTTTAAGAGAACATTTGCTACTTCATAAAGGGGTGAAATCGGTTCAGTGCAATACTTGCGGTAAAATGTTTACAAATTTGTACCGTTTAAAGATTCACAGTACAGTTCATACTGGGGAAAGACGTCATAGTTGCGAAATATGTAAAAGAAAATTTACTCGACGATCACCGTTGGTTATTCATATGAGATATCATACAGGCGAACGACCATATGTTTGCGGTATTTGCAGTTCTTCGTTTGTTAGTAAACATTTATTAGATGTACATAAAAAAAGTAAACATAAGATTATGTTGTAGTATGTAGCAATTAATTGTTTGATGATTTAGTGTTATGTTATTTAATGTAGTTACGAGTGGAACTGGATGATATTTAAATATATCTATGTGTATCGACATTTTTTATTTATCTCTCTGTATGTATTGATTTTTTAAAAATTATCGATGACTTAAATGTAATACCCTCCACCCTTAGTTTAGTTTATCTAGTTAAGGGCGTTACTATTCTTCGTTATAACTGTTTAAACGTGTATTTAACTTCGAATAAAGGAAATACAACAGAGTCCTTGTAAGGCACACTGCATGTAATTTGTCTTATTACTAAATTCTACTCTTGTATTTTTATTTTAGGTTGACGAATTCACGGTCACTACCAGTATTACTACCAATTGTAAATTCGTATGCCAATGCTTCCCCAAGTATTACCTTGGTATTGTTACAACCAAAGTTAGTTCCCTTTGCTGGTGTGCAGAAACCAAACATAAAAAATGTTGCCTCAGGACAGGAAGCTTATGTTAATTTATCAGGTCAAGAATTGAATATTAAAAATGAAGTTGAAGTTAAGAGAGAACCGAATCTTTCTAATTTAACAAATAGGAATGTTACATCAAAACTAAAATTCAGTGGTGCTGTGAGTTCCAAATTGCAGTGGCAGTTAGCTTCAGGTGTTAACAATACTGGTGCAAAATATCCGAAAAGTAGTTCATCCAATGCATCCACCAGTCGTTTATCAAAATCGGTTGCCACGTTAGATTCCGATGCTACTAAAATGAAAACGTCAGAGCAGAAAATTGAATGTAGAATACAATTAGCTTCCGGTGTTGGCATTACTGCGAAAAGTGGTCCGTCCGATGCATCCACCGGTTGTTCATCAAAATCGGTTGTCACAGGTTCTGATGATACTGAAAGGAAAATGCTCGAGGAGAAATTTGAATGTACTCTATGTGCAAAATTCTTCATTAGAAAAAACAATTACACCAGACATATGAAGACCGCTCATGGTGACTTTATTGAAAGGAAAATGCCCGTGCAGAAAATTGAATGTGCTCAATGTGCGGAATTATTCATTACAAAAAGAAATTACAGCAAACATATGAAGACCGCTCATAGTGGTGAATACAATAAAAATGTGTGTGAATTTTGTGAAGAATCATTTCCACATCCTTCGGTTTTAAAAAAACACATTGGCGTACGTCACACCACAGAGTTTAAATGCTCAATTTGCGGCGAAACATTTGCTTCATATCATAAATCAAAACTGCACCAAAGAATCCACAAAGGAAATCCACTAACATTTAATTGTACTCTATGCGAAAGAACATTTCCATATCCCAGTCGTCTGCAAGAACATTTATTAAGCCACGAGGGTAATATAAAAAAATATATTTGCGATACGTGTGGGAAAACTGTAAGCAGTAGAAATAGTCTAAGGCAACATAAGCTACTTCACAAAGGAGTGAAATCATTCCAGTGTAATGTCTGCGGCAAAATGTTTATGACTTTGAAACTTTTAAAATTTCACGACCCAGTTCATACTGGTGAGAAACGTTACACTTGTGCAATATGCAACAAGAAATTTAGTCAACGATCGCCGTTTGTTATTCATATGAGGTTACATACAGGAGAAAGACCATATAAATGCAATTTATGTGATATGGATTTTGTTAGTAAGGGTTCGTTGACTTCACATCAAAAGAAAAAACATCAAATTATGTAAAAGAACCCAAATATAAAAATGTTATTTGTATATTGTGTAAAAATTATTATTGATAAGAACAAATGATGGATTTTAACCATTCTTATGATTTGGACTATTTAGCATTATAATTTAGTTATGGAATGTAATTTTAAAATAAAATCGAGATTGAAACAAACCAAAATTAAATTTAGCTAAAGCTATTCATTAGCGCAGGTTGGGCAATATTGTTTAAGTGTGATGATATTTAAGGTGAAGGTATCAGCACTAATGCCTTGCAAGAGAGCACGGCTGTTAACGGCCTTCTAGTTTTTCATACCTCAGTTGTCTCATAAGCTATGTGTACGAGGTGGTGTGGTAAGCACCATGCACCTACCTTCCCTACTCAATTATTTTCAATGACTAGATAGGCCACCGGCCGAGCTTCCAACTTGAGTCTGTAACCGATTGCCTTAACCACTCGGCCACTCCGGTGATATTTAAGCTCGTTGTTCAATGAAAATTTATATAGTGCAGTCCATCTCACATTAAAAGAGGATTTCAGCACAGACTGAAGTAACGCGAAAAGGGACAGTTAGGCGCGCACTTTTGGACGCGAGTTTTTAGGCGCGGACGTCATTGGCCGCAGGGACGTTTAGGCACGAACACTTTAGACGAGGAACCTTTAGGCGCAGGAAACTTTTAGACTGATATTTACCACGCAGCGTTAAGTCAGTCTTATAACTTATAAGGTAAAGACGATGAGCCATATTCATAAACAGTGTTTAAAGTTAGATGTTACTAATTGCTGTAGCAACATATATTAATTATATTGGTTTAATAGCTACTAAATCCCTACTAACTTTAAATACTGTTTATGAATATGGCCCGATATGTTTTTAATTGGTTTAAAAAAATAGTAGGATTCAGGGATAGTTACCTTGCATCAAGAAGCACAATTAAATTATACTTAAAACCATCTTTACCTGTAACTTCTATATATTTTGTAAAACGTTTTCTTAATAATTAAATTAATTAAAATTACTAAAAGATAAAAACCAGAAAATTCTGACTAATTTATTTTGCTTGTATGCCGCTGTAATTAATAAAGTACGAAACTTAAAAGAATATAAATAAACTTTAACTTGAAAACTATTTGGAATTTAAGTAATTTAGAATTTAGTTTAAATTTAGGAGAATGTTTTAAAACATTACAGTTATTTATCGTTAGTCAATAATAGCATTTCAAGAAAGACGAATGTCTGCCTTCAAGAAAATAAATTAAGATCATAAGAATACTTTAGGGCAACTGCATTTATGTATTGGAGGCTCTGGGTCAAAGCCGTTTATGGCTTTAATTCTCAAATGGATGTCCATTCTTACTGGGATAACTGTTAAATAATAATGACAGTGAAATAAAAAAGAGGGGTGGCCGGAAGGAATTCAATATATTTATCTGTTAAAATATACTTGTACAGATTTTAACCCACTTGTGGATCTAAAAAAAATCTTCCAACTTGACGTTTGGGTGCAAATTATTTAAAAACAGCAAATATTTCGAAATAAAACTACGCATTTATTTTGTAATTATTATTTTCTAACACTTTCTAAAAGCATGTGTTTAAAGCACTTTTTATCGTCACTGAAAAATAAAAACATAATATAATTTCAGTAATTAGGCAATAGAAAGAAAAATAGGAAAACTTTACAAAGTTACCTATTTTATAAAGTTTTTATTCTAATAGAATAACAACTAACATAATTATTAGAATTTAAGTAAACACTCATATTTACTAATATTGTTAATTGTTGTTTTATGGTCTCACCATTTTGCAATTTTACAATATTTCTCAAAACGTATGAAACATTTTTAATTTAATTTTCAAGCAGCTTGATCGATAAAAAGTTTGTGCATCCTTTGAAATTTAAAAAATTCGAAAAATTTAAATTAATAAGAGTAAACTATCTTTATCTTTCAAAACTAAAAAATATTCTAGTACTAGTTTAATCTATTTAGAATATAAACTCAAAAATCGAGTTACATATATTAATTTTTAACTTTTTATCGTAATTCGAATAATAATTTACTTAATTTTTTTTATATTTAAATTTTTTACTGTCGCTTAATGTTCGATGTAACATGTTTGGTTCTATGTAACATATTTGTAGTTAAATTTTCCGATTGCAACCTACAGAAGGCACAAATTAAAACAGATCGTATAACTTTTAATGCCTGGCGTCTAACCGTCCCCGCGCCAAAAAAAGCCAGCGTCTAAACGTCCCCGCGCCTAAAGGTCCCTGCGGTTAATAGCTCGTGCCGTATGGTGCGCACCTAAATGTTCTAGACCGGAAGTAACGTTTGTGCAGCCATGACAATCCACCTAGCTTTCAAGCATTCCCTTAAGAACATTGTGAAAACATCCAACATCAATGATTGTATACAAACCATGTGCATCATATGAAAATGGACGTTGCTCACTACTAAACGACATTTCTTTTTATGTGAGATGTTCTGCAAAGACAAAAACATACAAAAGTCAGTAAATAAGAGGACTTCATTTAATTACATTTAACAAAAACAACATTATTTCTCTACACAAAAATAAGTGGGCATCGATGTGTTAATGATGAAGCAGTAAAAAGTGCTTACTGCACAGCCAAAATCATTTTATTTCGAAGGAAAAAAGTTGACGGACTGGTGGAGAAAGTGCAATCAAAACATCCCTCATTTATTGTAGAAATGTTTTAAAAAAATAGTGATTATGTAATTGCAACTCAGTCACGGTCGTGGCTCAGTTGGTTCAGCATGCTTCTGACCACTGAGATGGCTGGGGTTCGATTCCCAGGGCTGCACATACACCAAAAACACCCGACGCTTCCTTCGGCTTCGGCAGGCAATGGCAAACCGCCGAGGTATTCTGCCTAGTAAAGCCTTCTCTGGAGTAGAAGTGCAAGCACTGGCGTGGTTCGGAGCCCACGTAGAATTGTAGGTTCCCTATGCCTGTAGACTACTTCACACAGGCATATGGAGAGAAGACGGCAACGCCCTATAAGGGTATGCCACAACTCAATGGCTATTTTGCACTCGTTTTAATATTCCTTATTATATTACATGGAAATGCTTCATAATTTCTTGAAACCACAGTTACATTAGTTGCAAATTAACATGGACACTATTTGGTTTCAACAAAATGGTGTAACTTCCAATACAGTGAAAGTGTCAATCTCTGTTTTACGTCAACTGTTTCCGGGACGTCCGATTTCACAGAATGACAATGTCCTTTAACCTGCACGTTCTCTGGACCTTTGGTTTTGTGATATTGACGACTTGAAACAATGTAGATGGAACTTAATTGCTGCAATTTCAAAATAAATGTTTCAGTGTGTAATGGGAAATTTAAAAAGCAGATTGGAAATGTATGTGCACAGTAAAGGAAGAAAATTATATCATTTTCCACACATAAAAATGGCATTAAAATTTTTGTATAAAAATAAACTTTTCAATTAATTACACTGTAATGAATTCGAAGACTTCTACGATCAGTATCAATATTAACAGAACGTCTTCTCAAGAAGGGTTTTCTCTCTCTCTCCCCCCCTCTCTCTTTCTCTCTAAGTCTCTAAGTAGCATATGATTTGCAGAGTGTCTTCTCTCCTTACGTCTGTAGTGTGCGTATTAAGTAGCCTACAGACATGATAGCTATAGCTTTATGTGGGCTCCGAACCACGGAAGCGCCTTGCACTAGCTATCCTTACTAGGCAGGATACCTCGATGGTTTGCAATTGCCTTTCTAGGAAAGCCGTCGGGTGTTTTTGGTGTTTGTATTGCCCTGGGACACACGCTGAACCAACTGAGCCACAACTACGATAAGTAATAGTAACTGAGTAATTCAATTCAATTGTCCTTCCCTCGACAAACAGTTATTTCACAGCCTAGCCACACAAATAATTCTTAATTAAAAAAATTAAGCATTCGTGGTAAATTAAACATACTTTTAATTAACTTTATCATATCATACCATTATTGTTAATGTGATCACAGATTTCGTACCGAAGTGTACGACAAAAACCTTTCTCTT